>OZ005658.1:35219655-36419655 GCA_963930645.1 Salticus scenicus | reverse complement strand
TATTGAAAATAAAAAATAAAAATAAATAAATAAATGATTGGTTTGGAGGAATGAATAAAATTAATGGAAAAATGATTCAGGAGAAAAATGTGACATCACAATTACAACAATACATTGAGAAAATTTTTTTTTATCAATGATTTTAAATAAATAAGTCTGAATGATTATTTAAAAGAATACATGTAAATGCTGCGTAAAGATCTCCAAATTATGGTCAAAATATTAAGCTAAATTAAAGAGAAAAAAAAATAGCTACAATGATTATAATAAATAAAAAAATAATAATGTTTGGAAACATTGACTTCTAAACCGGCAAAGGCCAGTTAGTTTAGTATAATATTATGATTAAGGAAGTATTTCATTGAAGAAAGGGAAGTACTTGTTTTGTTGTTTTCCAATTCTGGGTGACTATTACATGGGTCCTACGCCTGGGTGGAATGCTGTCTATGAGGGCCTTTCCAAGCCATCTTAGCTCATATTTATGCAAGTTTTGGAGAAAACCATGGAAATTTTTAAATGGCTAGGCCACAAGCATGATCTTGGTTCAAAACTGACACCTCCCATCTAATAGCCTAAAGAGCAGAACCTCTCAGCCACTGGTAGGGACATTGCATGTCATAATAATAATACTTGTAATATGGTTTTAAATTTCATAAAAGAAATCAGATTTTTTTTTTTTTAACACAAAATGATGTTAGTAACCTGTTTATGATCTAAGAAAATCAAATAAACTAAATGTACAAAAAATGTAAACGTATGTAAAGGGTACATAACATAAAAATGCCAATAAAGACCAGCTTTTTTGCAGCCCTGTTTAAAAGCTTCCTGAAAAAAAAAACAATAATACCCGGGCTTCTCATCAAAAACCCGAATTTTTGATGGTAGGCCCAGGTGGGCTGGGCTTAAAAAAAAAAAAAAAAAAAAAACGAGTTTATTCAAACCCTGGTTTTTACATACAATAAAGGATAAATTTTTCACTTATCGGTAGGTTTTGAAAAATGCGCAAGGTTTTACCAGATTCGGTATAATATTTTAAGATAGTTTAAGAAATTAAATGGTAAAATTAGATATGGGTGGCCCTCTTGGACAATTCAAGGTGTAATGCAATAAAGGGCGACAACAAAAATCGCTGTCTGAAAGAAATAGTCCTGTCGTACTGAAAGAAAGATGAAAAAAAAAAAAACAAAAAAAAAAAAAAAGATGAAACTTTTTTGGTAAAAGTTTATGGTTTTTTAGATGATGGGGGGGGGGGGGGAAGAAGAGGAAGAAAGATCTCCATTTCCCCCATTATGTACTCTCCCAGTAATGATAGGGGTTTAGAAGAAATCAAAACATTTTATTGCATCTAAACTGTTCCTTCTCCGAATGAAAAGAACATTCCTTTCAGGCTCTTCTTATCATTCTGTCTGCGAAACCTTCTTTTGGTTGCCCCCTTCGAGCACACTTTCATCCCTTCCACTGCCCCTTCCCCCGAATCCCTCCTATTTTCTAAATTCGCTGTTATAAATACTGTTTTGAAGTAAGAAATAATCTGTACATATAATACAATAAGATGTTTGTGTGTGTGTCATTGTGTATGTATATCCAGAGCTTTTTAGGAAAACGGCTGATGGCTCAGCTACACAAATTTGCATGGAGGTTCGTAGTGACCTCTCCTGATGCACCTCGAAGCCCGATTTTCGAATTTTTGATTAGTTTTCTTTGAATTAATTAAAATGTGAAAAAAATAACCTTCTAATTTCTGATAAATTAGCCATTTAAATTTTATCCATAATTTAATTGTTGCCAATTTTTTTTTCGACAGAATAAAAAAAAAAAGAAAAAAAAAAAGTACATTTACTTAAAATGAGGAAAATAAATTAGAAAAATTAGAAAATAAATTAGAAATATCAGACGTATCGTTACAAATAAGGTACCAAATGAAAGAGGCCATTTTTGAAAGCCCGATGGATTACACAGCTTATCGATCGAACAATTAGATTTTTTTAAATTAACCAAAGTATGAATTTTAGGTGGCAGCAGCAGAAGATTGTATGGAAACCGATATTTCTGTTTTAAATAGATTTTTTAAACCATAGATATAGTAATAAGACATAGATTGATCATTGGGGGGGAGGGGGGGTTATTCCTTTTTACTGGGAGAAAAGTCCACAATATGGCCGTCTTTTTCCGAGTGAATACACAGATAATTTCGAAAATAAAAGTTATGAATAATTTATGTACTAAAGGTGAATGAAAAACTGCAGATACAATTTCAAATTCATTTTTCTTTCTTTCTTTTATATATTTATTAATTTAAATAATATTTATAGTTAAACTCTTTTTATATACTAAAACTAACGTTCTTTACCTACGCCGCTGCTAAGTATATTTAAAACAATTTTGAAAATTCTATATTACTTACTAATACAAAATCTTTGAAAATATCAAACTTTAAAAAACGTACTCCATTAAAGATCTAACCAATTTTTATTTCATAATAATAACAAAGCAATTGATTATAAAAATTATATATTTCATAATTTAGTGAAATATACTTTTATGATATCTTATCCATTTATTTTCATAAATTTATTAGAAGAATTAAAAGACGCAATATTGAAAATTCATCAACATTCTATTCTGTTCTATTACTGCCGAGTTTCGATGGTTTCAATACCACTCTATGGCTGATGCCAAAAAATTTTTTCGGCATCAAAAATTTTTGTATGATAACTATGGGATGATAGATCTATGTAAATTACTATATTTATGGTATTGGCCGTATTCGTCGTCTCGATTTCTCATACAAAACCTTCCTACTGTAAATGCTTCATTAGCATCTAAATATTACTAGGCCAAAATTCAAAAAATAAAATGTAAACTTTATCTTGCTTTTTAGTTTTCAAACAAGAAAAAAGAAAATCGTCGTCTGCTAGGCAGCAGCTGAACAACTCATTTTGTCCTAAGTTAACGAGTTTAAAACTCTTTTCGTTCTAAGGTTGTGATTTCGAGTTAATTTTTATTTTTTTCCTGGGTTTTATTTTTAGGTCTAACCTCATGCACCACCTTCATGTTTATGTTCACTCTTTTTTCCTTTTATTTTTCTTTTGGAAGCCCCTACGAACATATTCTTTCGCTCTTACACCCTCATCTTCCATTGTCCCCCCTGTTTATCCCCTCTTCTATATAATGTATAAAAAAATTTTAAAGTAAGAAATAACTATTGAACAGGGTGTTTAACAATCAACAATAATCTGGTAATTAAGTTAAAATATTGAAATTGTAAAAAAAAAAAAAAAATATCGGATAAAATTAAAACAGTTTTAAAAATTCATCAATAGCTTTATGAATAATTTTTTTAGGTTAGTAAAATTGTATTTAAAGAACAATTTATGAAGATATATTTAAAAATTACTTGTGTTTTGAAATTAGAACAAATATTTTATTTAGTCTTTTATTCATCATTAGTTAAAATTTAAAAAATATGTACTCTAAAGGATTTGTCTGTTTTCTAAGAAGAATTTTATTTTATTTTAGGAAGAAATTAAAAAATATTTTTGAGTTTAGTGCTGACTCTAAAATAAAATCTCTAATAAAAAAGGCATTATTACCAGGTTTTTATTAACTTCTATTCTTGTTTGTTTGTCGGGTACAAATCTTGCAATCGAATTTTAACTCACTTCCCTACTAGCTTGACATTTGAAACTTTCACAATAGCTAACAACCCGATGACGACACACTACTTCGAAGTCCGATTTTCGAATAATTTTCTTATAATCAATTAAAATAGGAAACTAATTACCTCCTAATACCTTATAAATAGCCATTGAAATATTAGCTATAATTGAATGGTTGCAAAGAAAAAACGAGTTCATTTTCTTTCGACCTAAAAATAAATACTACATTTAATGAAACGTGAGCGTTAAAAAATTGTAAAAAGTTAAATGATGCATCTCACAAAAATGGACGTCAATTTCATACGCATTGATAAAGTGTGCTAATGTAGTTCTATAGCTATGATTCAACAGAAAATTTAAAAACATGGTTTGTAAAAAGCTTTTTTATCTTCTAATTATTTTTGTCCTTTATGTTGCGAATTTTGTACGTGACAAAAGTGAATTATTAATTTTACATGTCTATATGTATTTGTTCTTGCCGAAATGAGTAAAACTATTCCTGGAAGGGTACATGTCAGGGAAAAAAGTATTTGAAGGCCGACATTTAAAATGTTGGAAGTACCATGTTTAGTACCATGTGGTACTAAAATGTTTTTAAAAGGGTGCTAATATGTGTTGAAAAAAGGCTACCAGGTGCCCACTTTCCTAGCAACTTAACAAGACAGAAAAAATATACAAAATTAGGTTATTTTTGCCTGGTGCAGGTTTTGAGTTCACAATTACAACAGATTGAAAAAATATCTTGAAAAGTTACCATTTTCACATTCAGTTGTTTCATAGCGATGGTACGTGTGTGTGAGCCTGTTATTATCATTTAAGTAATTTTGTTTAATTTTATTATTTTTTCACTCTGGAGCTTACAACAATTTTTTAATAGTTTATACGCCTACCTAAATAAGATTAATTTTTGAAAAATCAGAAAAGGAAATTTTTTAGATTTATTATTGAATGTATTTCAGTCTGTTTATTAAAATTCAAGATTTTACAGAAGAAAAAAAAGTAATTATTTATTTTTATTTTTTTTTAACACATAATATTTTTTATATCTCTATTTCGAATATAAAATTTATCTTTTAATGCTTACATTTTATGCTAATACTGTTTATTGCACATTTTTTTTTTTTTTTTTTTTTTTTTTTTTTTTTAATCTATATATATAAAAGAGCAGAGTCTGTGTGTGTGTCTGTCCGCTATAGAATCCTAGGCCGTTTCACCGAGCGGGACCAAATTTGGCACGGTTAATGTTTACGACCCGAGAAAGACAACGCCGCAAGCGATTTTACAAAATTCGCCCCCCAAGGGGGGGAGGGGGGGGGCAAAACGTAATTTCACAAAATCCTTCATATTTCAAACAAAAAAAAAACAGATATCCGTAAAATTTTTGCTTTTAAATATAGCTAATACAAATGTCTAAAAATCGGTTTCTGGAATTTTTGAAATTCGGTCCGCAAGGGGGGCGGGGGGGCAAAACGTGATTTCACATGCGTAAAACGTGATTTCGCATAATCCTATATATCTCAAACAAAAAAAAAAAAAAAAATAGATATACGTGAAATTTTTGCTCTAAAATATAGCTAATGCAACTATCTAAAAACCAATTTTTGGAATTTTAGAAATTCAGCCCCCAGGTGGGGCAGCAAGGGGGGGGGGGGCTATGGAGCAAAAACAAATAGAAGTACAGTTAGGCCGTTCAAAATTGGTACAGTTAGGTTTAAGAGGCCTGCAAGTTGAATGGGGATATTTTCGAAAGTGTAAAGTTATTAGGAGGGGCGAGAAGGGGGGAGGGGTGAGGGGGGGGGCAAAAACATAAAAATAGAGTTAGATCGTTCAAAATTGGTCTATAAAGGTTTTCGATATTTACAAATCGATTGGGGGTATTTTCGAATTTGTAAAATTATTAGGAGGGGCGGGAAGGGGGTGGGGCGGTAAGGGGGGGCTATGGGCAAAAACAAATAGAAATACAGTTAGGCCGTTCAAAATTGGTACAGATAGGTTTTAGAGGCCTGCAAATCGAATGGGGATATTTTCGAAAGTGTAAAGTTATTAGAAGGGCCGGGAAGGGGGGGGGCAGAGGGGCAAAAAAAAAAATAGAGTTAGATCATTCAAAATTGGTACATCGAGGTTTTCGATACCTACAAATCGATTGCGGATATTTTTGAATTTTTTAAATTATTGGGAGGGGCGGGAAGGAGGGAGGGATCGGAGGGGCAAAAAAATAGAGATACATCGTTCAAAACTGGTGCATAGAGGTTTTTGATACTTTCAAATCGATTGCGGATATTTTCGAATTTGTAAAATTTTTATTGCACTCATATATAGGCATTCGCGCGTGCGCATCGCGCACGGGTCTACGCTGCCGAAGGCAGTGGGGACCCGGTGCGACATTTTTCCCGATCAGAGCTTTTTTTTTTTTTTTTTGACATGATAAAAATTAATGCAATTTTGAGAATTCATTAATTATAATGATTCATTTAAAAATAGTGACCAGCGAAGCGGGCGTAGCCTGCTAGTATCTAATAAATGACAAAAAATAATTAAGCTCTATTGGATATGAAAAAATATTTACATTGAAATTTCAGTATTTGGCCAAATACCAAATATTTGGTCAAAATTTTGACCCAATACCGAATATTCGGCATTCAATGCAACTCTGATATAGACTAAATAATTTATTTACCGGACCACACAAAAGAATTTCGATGGCATTCTGTAATCATCCAAGTGATGTCAAATATTGATGAGTTTAAAGGAAATAGTTGTATGCTATTAAAAATGGGAACATGAAGAAATTTTCGATCAATTTTCAGAATTAAAAATAAATAAATAAATAATTATAAGATAAAAAACTTTTTATAAACCATGTTTTTAAATTTTCTGTTGAATCATAGCTATAGAACTAACTACATTAGCACGTTATCAATGCGTATTGTTACGAAATTGTAAATAATTGTATAATTATTTTTGTATAAATTCATTCAAAGAGACTTAGTAAGTTGATAAAATGTCAATTTTCTGCATTTCCAGCTCTTTTTCGCGTTCAAAGAGCTTAATTTTCCCTTTAAAACGTATTAAAAAGCTCCAATAGGCAAGTAATGGATTTGGCGAGAAAATCCTTATTATCGATATTCCGAAGATGGACGTTCTAATGTGATTGGTTAAAGAGTTACGGGAAATTTGAATAATAATAATTAAAAAAAAGTTGGTTTTAAAAATAAAATATTAATCCTTTCCGAACAACATATATTTGCATCATGAACTACATTAGCACTTTATCAATGTGTAGAAAATCTTTAAAGTGATCATGACGTCCATTTTTGCCAGATGCATCATTTAACTTGTTACAATTTTTTAACGCTCACGTTTCAATAAATGTATTTATTTTTAGGTCGAAAGAAAATGAACTCGTAATTTTTTTTGGCAACCATTCAATTATAGCGAATATTTTAATGACTATTTTTATTGCTATTAGGAGCTTATTATTTTCATATTTTAATTAATTAAAAGAAAACTATTCGAAAATTCGAAAATCGGGCTTCGAAGTAGTGTGTTGTCACCATGTTCCGAGCTACTGTGAAAGTTTCAAATGTCTAGCTAGTAGGGAAGTTAGTTAAAAATAGATTGCAAAATTTGTACCGGACAAACAAACACACAAACTAACAAGAATAGAAGTTAATAAAAACATGGTAAAAAATAAATAAATAAATGCCTGTACAAACTTTTGTGTGTGTGTGTGTGTGTGTGTGTGTGTGTGTGTGTGTGTGTGTGTGTGTGTATGCATGCGCGTGCGTGTGTTAACTAATATGCAATCACTCTGTTGATTAAAAATATTACGTATTAATTTATTTTGAAATAGAAAATTATTTTTATCACAGATTATTTTTAAAAAAATGCAAGGGTAATTTCTCACTGCGCGGAAGATATCTCCATGACAATATCCTTTATCCTTATAATTTTTACATTAAATGAAACAAAACATTCCAATTAAGAATCTGAACTAAAAAGTTTTAATTATTTTAATAATATAGAGTTTAATTAATAATTAAATTTGAAATATAAAACTACTGTTAAAATTTGCAATCATGTCAAAAATCCGAATTTGAGATTTTGATGTTTCTATACGTTTCGAGGTCCCCTGAATCCGTTTTCACTATTTTTACGATGATGAACACGCTAGCGTCTAAACGCTTTGCTCGAATGAGCTGTAAGTTGGTACGCATGTTGCAAGTTGCAAGTCACCGTAGCACGAACCCTATTGATTTTGATGAATCTAGCACTTATAGTTTTTTTTTACAGGAACACAAAGAAAAATTCTTTATCATTATGGCCTATGGGACCAAACTCTTAAAAGTGCGATAGCGTCTAAACGCCTTATTCAATTGAGCAAAAAATTTATACACATATTATAGGTCACAAATACGCAATCTGTATAGATTTTGGAGAATCTAGCACTTACAGTTTTTTTACAGGGGCATAACGAAAATTCTTAATCATTATGGCCTATGGGGCCAAATTATAAAAGTGCGATATAATCTAAACGCCTTATTCAATTGAGCTGAAAATTTATATAAATATTATAAATCACTGTTGCTCTGACTAATAAGCATTTTGGTGAATCTTAGCATTGATAGGTTTTTACAGGGACACAAAGAAAAATTCTTTATCATTATGGCCTATGGGACCAAAATCTTAAAAGTGCGATAGCATCTAAACGCCTTATTCAATTGAGCAAAAAATTTGTACGCATATTATAGGTCACAGATACGCAATCTGTATAGATTTTGGAGAATCTAGCACTTACAGTTTTTTTACAGGAGCATAACGAAAGATTCTTAATCATTATGGCCTATGGGGCCAAATTATTAAAAGTGCGATAGCATCTAGGAGCTGAAAATTTATATGAATATTATAAATCACTGTTGCTCTGACTAATAAGCATTTTGGTGAATCTAGCATTGATAGGTTTTTACAGGAACACAACGAAAAATTCTTTATCGTTATGATCTATGGGCTCAAAGTTCAGTAGCGTTCAATAAAACATCGTGTAATGTAGGGAGAAAAATACTCAAACATTCTATTATGGTTTTCTCTCTTTTGTTTGTTTAACAACTCCTCTTTCTTTATTGTATCTGCAAAACTCTTAATGACTCAATGTTCGGAAAGTCGAGTGGAGTCACTCCAGATTTTTTTTTTTTTTTTTCTATTGAGCAAACAATTTTTTTTCCCTGTTTTAGTTCACTTTATTCATTATGCCAAAAATATAGGATTGAAAAAAATTTTAAGTTCAAATCTCAAATGCCTTTTTGAAATATCCTGCGCGCAGTGAGAAAGCACCCTTGAATTTTTAAAAAAAATAAATCTGCAATAAAAATAATTTTCTATTTTAAAGTAAACCAAAATAATATTTTTAATCACTAGAGTAATAACACACACACACACACAAATAAATAAGTAAATAAATAAAAATTGTTTGTGCATGCGCTCATTATTTTTTTTTTTTAATTCTGAAAGTTGACCAAAAATTTCTTCATGTTCCCATTCTTAAAAGTACTCAGTCCCCTGAACGACAACAACCGAAAAAAAAATGTCTTGAAAATATTTTTTTTTTTTCTTTTTAATCGACTTAACAAATGATCCCCTTTCTCATTTTGAATTTGCAATTTGTCTCCCCCCCCCCCTTCCCGCCCGCCTTAATTATCCCCTATGCTTCCAGTAACATTTTTCTTCTTCTTCTTTTTTTTTTTTTTTTTTTTTTAATTAAATGAAATCTCATCGTGTTTTTCACAGTTTTTAGAAATTCCAACACACGTGTTTAAGATACAAGAGGTAAGGTGTGACTTCTGTTGAACCCTGTATACCTATATTTTCGCACACGCGCGCGCGCACACACACAGAGAGAGTGAGTAAAAGTGAAGTACAAATGAGACGTTGTCATTCGTAATCTGTAGATCCATCCGTTGTAATTTGTGAAATTGGGAAAGTCATTTTGGGAAAAGAAAAAAAAAAAAGAGATGCTGCTTCTGTTGGGCGGCCTTTTATCCCGTCCGTGTAATCTTCCCCGCTGCGTCGAGACCATTATTTAGAAGCGGACCTTATCAAGATAAAACGGAGAAAAAAAAGATGTTGATGAGAGAAGGCCTGCACGCCCCTGATACAGTGGCGAGAGAGAGATCATTAAAGATCGTCTGCAGCCCATCGATTGGCGAGGGGGAAACGTGCCAAAAATCCTTGTTTGGGCTGCGCTCGGGCGGGGGTGGCTGACAGAAAAGGAAAGAAAGGCCGTTTCTTCCCGTTGCAGAAGTCGTGCGTTGTTTGGGATGTGCGTTGCGTACCCATCCTGTCTTTTTAAATGTTCTGGTACAAGTGAGAAAGGAGTGAGTTTTGAGTTCTTTTTCAAAATGCCGTAAAAATGGCCAAGAGGTCTTGTTTTAACTTTTGAAAATCATAGAATGACTGTACTATGGATTGATTACAATGCAGTGAATTATGAATGTAGCAAGATGTCATTTCACGATCCATAGAGTCCCTTCCTTTTCAGTGGACGCATCAGCGTAAAATGTACATCAAAAAAGTTCCCGAATTTGCACTCCATTAGAATGAATGTTATTCATGGTACAGAAGTCCCTCGGGAAAAAAAAAAAAGCATTTCAAAAATGCCTGCCAATGTGAAAAAAATTAAAAAATTTTAATTAATGAGTCATTAGATAGAATAAAACTATTTAATTACAATGCGCTGCAAAAAAAAAAAGATCTCTGATACCATTCTTGCTGATTCTTATGTAAAATGACCTCCTGCAGCCGAATAGGACTCCTATTTTGCCCAATCACCCACCGTTTTCTCGGGCCACCACCCCCTCCCCCAATTTTTATCACTGTTCGGTCATTTTATGGCCATGGATTTGATTCGGAGAATGAAAATGAGTTAATTTAAAACTTAAAAACAAAAAAATATATAATGTTTAATGAATAACATAATCGATTAAAAAAAGCATAATTCCCCCTTAAATTTTCCCCTTGCCGCAAATGTCGATGTTTTACAATTTTCCAAGTCTGTCGGATATTTAACAGTTAAAATCCCCCGCCCTTAAAAATCAAATTTATAGTCATAAAATGACCGAAAAGCGATAAAAATAGGGGGCCGTCCCTAAAAAACGGGCGTCCTGTTCGGATGCAGGTGGTCATTTTACATAAGAATTTGCCAAAATGGTGTTAAAGACAATTTTCGCGCAGAGCAGTGTTATCTTTAAGATAGGGATTTCAGTTGTGGGAACATTTTAACCCTTTATCGACAGACGGTACTTTAATGTGCCGTTACTTTAAAAAAGCTTATAAAATTGAATTTGAGAGAAAAAAATGTCAAAATATTTATAAGAATAGAACGTGTCACTTTAATCTCCGTACGAGGCACCAGACGATACTTGTGTCCCAGAAAAGGTTTTAGAGCGTGCTCTCGCTGTTTCTGCTTGACGTTTTTCACGATCTTCACACGTGATATCTCAAGAATCTCCCGTCCATCTTAGAAATAAATGCAAGGAACATAAAAAGTAAATATGTTTTTACACTTTTTTAAAGTCTGAAAAGATAAATCTTTTTCGACCTCTGTGCACCTAAGGTACCACCTCGCTCAATCCTCATCCATGACTACGATGAGGGGATAGGCATTATTTTTATTGCACGTATCTTTAAAAAATATCCTGAAGTAACTAAACTAGTTGGCATAGGTGAACTCTGCTCAGTTCCTCATCATACGCATATTCTCATAAATTTCTAGTGAAGGACATATTATAATCATGTTAAGAGAAATGAATTGGATCAAACGCTTGACACAGTCACAGAATGAAATCTACCCTCCATTCTGTTCGATCTATTTATCTTATTCTAATCTATTAATTTATTTTATGGGGGTCAGTTTCGTAGTTCAATTTTCAAGCTACTATTCCCAATGTAACAATCCCCAAAATGCATATTTATACGGAATATCGCCTCATTTCGCTATGTTGATAAAATTAAAATTACGAATCACTTACGAAATTTTCCTATTAGAATATTTGTAGTCCATCATGTTCAAACAAGTATCATAGATGGTACAGTAGAACTTGGGTAATTCGAAGTTGAAGGGACCAGAGAAAAATTCGAAATATCCAAAAATTCGAATTACATATACTATTTTCTCAAAAAAAGAGTAAATTAAAAAATTGAAACTCTATGATCAAAGATTTAACACATAAACTTTATATCTAAGTATACTGCTACATCCCCCCCCAATTAAATCAATATTTTTTACGAGCTTAATTATTCAACATTTAAAAAAAAAATAGTCAGATATTTTTGATTTCTTCTTTAAGTACAATCGTTGTGTCATAGCATATGATTTGATACAAAAATAGAATCTTCTACATTAGACATGACTTTCAATTAAAAAATACTTCGAAGTTCATGTATATTCAATTCACCCTATCTTCTGATGCACTAGCTAGGGGCTTCTCTTAAATTTCCTTATCCTTCTTTTGAAAGACTTAAAACATGTAATCCACTTTAGCTGAGAAAAATCTCGGGAGCAAATTTTACTGTAATGTTTTAAAGATAATCGTATGAAAAATTCGAATTATCCAAAATAGAATTCGAATTATCCACGATTTTTGAACATTATTTTAATATAAAATTCAAGGGATCGAGTAAAAAATTCGAATTATCCAGAATTTCGAATTAAACAAGTTCGAATTATTCAAGTTTCACTGAATTTTCAAGTTTTTTGGTATATTTATGATCCTCAAAATGGACATTTAGTCTCAATGTTGCCCTATTCTGAAATGGCGACAATTTGTTCTTGAGATATCGTGTACACAGACTAACAAACTTACTAACCCAAGTAACACGGAATGGTTGGGAAACGGTTGGCCCTACGATTCCTTCTTCGTTGGCCAACGGTTGTTTTTGGCCGTCGGCCCTCGGTTGAGCCAACCGTTGGGTGACAGTTGGCCCAACTATGGAACGGTTGGTTCCTGGTTGGCAAACTGTTGGGCCATTGTTGGTGAACACATTGTAGGCTAACTGTTATATTTTGCAGTTGAAAAAAGAGCATTTTAGGACTGTTGGGCCAACAATACTATTTGCTGTTGGCCCACTGTTATTTTGAGCCCTTTCCCCAACGATAACCATTCCCCAACGAACTAACAATAAATCGCAGTTGGGCCAACAGTCTGTGTTATTTGGGAACGGACTGACAAACTAACAGACACCCTGCAGACGGACACCCTATAAATTTTGTCATTTTCGGATTCCTCACACCTGCGAACGTGTAAAAACGTCAGAAAATCGTGGTCGAAAATTTTCACGGTTACCTAAGTTCCCCGTACCTATGGGAAACTGAAAAATACATTTTATGTCTGTTTCATAATGCAAAGGATTAACGCAAGTTGTGATTGTAGGATGGTATCTCTATTCTATTATCTTACGAATCGACTAAGAGTATTGATTTTTCCAGAAGTAGAAACAAACATGAACATCCTTCCAAGTTTTGTGCCGTTCAAAAAACATGTTCGGGGTTTCGACGATCCTCAGGCCCTGATTACCCAATAGGCACGAGAAGCATGTGCTTCCCCTGGAAAATCTGAAAAGGCCCCGAATTGTAAGTTTGCGGTCTAAAAGCATTGCCTGATTATAAAACGTCACAGTCCTACCTGACTGCACGACTACCATATTTCTAGATTATATAGGATACAGGCTAATAAAGCTATTACACATTCATTTATAATGGAATAATTTCATATAGTATGGTGAATAGAGGCTTTCACCAGTTTATATCTTGGTACAAGAATCAAGTGAATTTGCTTGTCTAATGTTTTAAGCGAATTGACTTGTCCTCCATTGCAGGTAACTACAAAATTGAATGAAAAATTTATAAATTTTTCAAGATGTTTGTATAAGTCTTAAGACCAAGAAGTCAGTGGGGGCTCCCAAATGGATTTGTGCTTACCCTCAATTGTAAGGTTAATCGGGCCCTGGCGATCCTACAAAACTTCGAGAAAGAATAAAGACAAGCGGGAAAAAAAAAAAAAAAAAAAAAAAAAAAAAAACACGTGTACATTTTAACGCGAGACCCACTCTTCGCCATTTTGTCTAACTCTATTTCTAGGACTTTTTAGGGTCGAATCCTGAAATTTCGTACATCCCCTTATTAAGGTATGAGTACATAGGACGCTTTGGATATATTTTTTTTTTATGTAGGTTGAACATTGAATAATTTAAATATTGCAATTCTTGAAATATCAGCCTTTCAGAGCCTTGATCCATTTTATAAAATACTGTCAGTATTTTTATACACTTTTTTTCTACTTTCTTCTGTATTCGTAAGGTTATTCGATTCATTGAAATTTTCGACATCTGGTTTTAGACGGGCTTAATACGTTTTGAGATGTCCTGAATACGACTGGACCATTTTAAAAATATATATTTCCATGCGTCCGCAAGCGTATGTCGTACGGAAACTTTTGCGGACTCTGTACCTCACGAAGCAATGGAAAGAATTATACAAAACTTTACATTTGGTTGGACCTTGATATAAATCGGTGCGGTGAGGTTTGGTTTTTTTTACCTATGTCACATAACAGGCAGCATAGGCTAGAATTTCCCACATTTATGGAAAGGTTATGCCTTAACTTCTACAGTGTATAAATCCGCAATACTTGATATGTGAGAAAGCCATTATGGAAAACGAATTAAATTTGATTGTATATCGTCTGACAGGTGGCGGTGATTTAACTCACTTTTTTATAATTTTCGTCACGGTTATATCTGGTCACCTATTGGTTAAAACTGCACCCTACTGCCCATATTACGTAATTTTATTTATCTTTCTGTAATCACAACAAAAATTCGACTTTGAGATTTTGGTATATCCATGCGTTTTAGAGTTCATTTTTGTTATTTTTACGGTGATGTGCGTCTGTGTGTGATTGAACACGATAACGCCTAAACGCTTTGTCAAATGAGCTAAAAGTTCGTACGTATGTTATAAGCCACCACAGCACGAACCCTATTGATTTTGGTAAATCTATAACTTATATATATACATATATATATTTTTTTTTTCACAGGGACACAAAGAAAAATTATGTATCATTATGGCCTATGGGCTCAAAATCTTTAAAATGCGATAGCGACTACAATCCTTATTTGATTGATCTGAAAAAAAATATATATATATGTATAGGTTATAGGTGCTCGTCAAAATATCTGTATAGATTTTGGTGAATCTAGCACTGATAATTTTTTACAGGGTTACAGAGAAATTTTTTTATCATTATAGCTCGCTCATAGGCTCAAATTATTTAAATTGCGATATATTTTGGTGAATCTAGCATTTAAAAAGTTTTACAGGAACACAATGAAAAATTTTTTATCGTTATGACCTATGGGCTCAAATTATTTGAAGTTCAATAGCGCTCAATTAAACAACATACTATATGAAAAAAAAAACTGAAACACCGTATTATAATTTTCACTTTTACTTAATTAACCGCTTCTCTTATTTTAATTTATTTAAATAACCGTTCATTACTTAATATTCGGAAAGTCAAGTGGAGTCACTCCACATTTTCTTTCTCTTGCCACATTTAATTTTTTGAGGGTAAAAAAAAAATCCTCATTATGAGGGTGAAAAACATCTTACAATCCTTTTCCGACAGCTTGCGCCCCCTCTCAGAATTCAAAATTTTGCCACAGAAGAATGTTTTGTGATGTCCAAAGCGTGCTAAATTGACTCGTCTTCGTAATGGGGGCTCTATGTGGGAGAAAAAACATCCAGCTCAGTCTTTCTCGAAAACTTTGTATCCGCATGCGATCTTTCAATTTCCCGATTCATTGAATTCCTTTTTACTTTCTCTTACCCATGAGGTAGAGAAAGTATTGTTTTGGGGTCAAATATTCGAAACTGGGTTTTTGTTATTTTTACACGTTTTGAGAGCGGTTGGTCTGTGTGTCTGTCTGTTATCTGCATATATCAAAAACAAATTATAGCAGAAAGTTCAAACTTGGTATTCTAAATGTGTATCCTATAAGGATGCTACACTAAACTTTTCGTTGAGATGAAGCAAATGGTTCGTGTACAGGGACACCCAAGAGAATTCAAATACATTACGTCTATAGGGGAAATTGCGGGTAAGTCGAGTTTAACATCTATAGACTGCACTCAACCCAATGAAACGAATATATATATTTTTATATGCGTGAAAACATGTCTCACGCAGAATAGGGTAGGGAAATCATTCAATGTTCGTTTACAGGGCTACACAAAAGATCTAGATTATAGTGCGAGAATAGTTGAAAATGGATGGAAGTGTATTTCAGGTTATGCTGTGTATTATTACTATGGGATTATATTTAGGTGCATCATGTGGTCTGTGCATAATCTTCAAAAGATAATACAGGGCTGCCAATGTTTAAGCGATAACATTCTTTTTTAATTTGTAAGTGGAAGTGCTTCACTGTAATATTTTACCATGTCCAGGAAAGCTGCTCAGGAATTCAAATGAAATCCTCATACATGTATGATAAATAATGTATGTTTTGAAGCTAAATATTCATCAATTGTTTTTTGTACATATACACGTTTTGAGGCTTCCTAATTAGCGAAGTCAAGTTTTTTAACGTCTGATCTCTGTCTGTATCTCTTAGAGTCACTTAAAAACGAATAACTTCAGGAGATCCAACAGTTATAATTTGAAGTTAATATAAGTCTGGTGCTGGAAAAGTTTGATCAAGATTCATAAGTTTCAATGAATATTGTGTGTGAAAGTTGTCTGAATAATTTTAAGCGAACTTTTAACTTTAATAACAGATTTGAATTCTATATAAATTTAGGTGCAGTAACGAAACGGGGGGTGGAGGGGGGCTGTAGCCCCCCTCACACAGAACTAATTATTATATAAAAACTCTTTAGTAGCCTAGTTTGAGTTGTTTTAACATAGGTTTGCATACCAGTACTCGTTATCTTACCCCTTAATCTCCAACCTGTATTAATAATATTAAATTTCAGGGTAAGAGTAAGTCGTGTGAGTGACACACCAGATTATTCAATGCGCTAAAAGGGGGGGCGTGAATGTAATGTTATCTTTTCTCTGAATTCCAGATTTTCTGAATTCACATGTCCCGGAACAAGAGTTTTTTTCCTGGAATATTCCTCCGGCATGCTGCAATCGATATCAGTTTTTTGGAGTTTTCATTTTTCCGGATGGGACGATACAGTTTCGATTTCTGTTTTCTTGTCTGAGATTCGTTTCTTTCGTGGAATCGGGGACATGTTCAGGATGTGTGATACTAAAATGCGTGTGTGTTGTATACTAAGTATGTGTCATAATACGCAAGCGAAGTGTGACGTCACTGACTGTCCGTGGATGCAAGAAAAATATTTCCTATGCTAATCGCCGATTGGATTTTTTGTAAAAAATTATTAAATATCGAGGGAAATTATTTCCTGATTTCAATCCCATATTTAGTTATAGATAGGTATTAGTTATCGTGTGCGTTACATTAAGTTGCTTTTGCTGTAAAATTGATAAAATTTAAATTTTAAATTTCAAAACTCTAGAAATAAGAATGGCAAACTCCCATATTCGATTGAAAACATAAACATTTCATTTCAAAGGATGATATTTACTCGATAAATATTCAACTAATCTTATATATTAAAAAAATTTATGAAAACTTAAGTCAGTCCGTCTGGCCGTTCTATCCGGCCGATTTCCTTCAATTTTTTTTAAATGAAAGGTATTTAGACACAGATATGTCATCGATCATTGAAATTTACTCAACTCCCACCTTACTCAAGTTATACTCAAACGCGATTCTTCCCTGTACATTTCTTATGGGACACATTCACTCAAGCAATTCGAATTCTCATAGCTCCTCTTCTAATGAATGGATCTTGATCGTTTCACTCTCAGAACACTCAGTGGATCAAGCTCTTTCTTTTGAGCTATTAACTGCTTAAATTCGTTGAGTTCGAGGAAAGTTATGCGTGCACAATCAAATTTACATTCAATTTTTTTCAAGAATTTTTCAAGATTTTCCTTACGCACAGCTAATATTGTCTGGAAGGAAGTACTGTAAAATGATTTTATGTAATAATTACACCCTCTCATACATAGTCTATCCTAATGCTGCGGAGCAGCACGAGGCCTCTAGTATGTATATAGAATATGTATCATTTTCCTTTTAATTAGTATTAAATAAAAGGAAAATGATACATATTCTATCATAATTTGAAGTCAAATTTGTTTTTAAAAATCTAAATAAAGTGTCTGATATAAGATACTCATACGTTGCAGCGGAATAGATTTCATATCGGTCATCCTTGGCGGAAGAAAAAATATCGCCAAATTATCTGGCGAACAAATTTTATTTCTTTCAAAAATCATGTTTATTTTAACAACTTATATTAAGAGAGTAATGAATAATATGAAACAATGTTTCGTACAATACATATTACGAAAATATACATCTGGCATGTATATTTTCGTATTAGGTTTTGATCGCCAAAAAAAAAAAAAAAAAAAAAAAAAAAAAAAAAAAAAACCCAAGGAGACAGAGTTTAGAAATTTAAAATTAAAATTTTGCCCATTTATCAGCAAAATAACTCAATCCAACACACGCGTACGATAACTACTACTTATCTATACCCAAATAGAATCGGAAAATAATTTTCCTCGATTTATAATAATTTTTTACAAAAAATCCAATGGGCGATTAACATGGGAAATATTTTTCTTGCATCCAACGGCCGGTCAGTGACGTCATCACTTCGCTTGCGTATTGCACCTGATATTGAAGTGGGCGTGTTTAATATGCAATGTACAATTTACACGTGTGTCTGATTTGATGATATAATAAAATAATCTACCTGATAATAAAACACCATGATGTGTGTTTTATGATATTAAAATCTGCACTTGATGTTCCATACATCTATAATCGAGATCCAAGTGTGTCTTTAAAATGTATGTGTGTGATTGTTGTATAAAATAGATGCGTGCGTACATAGGAATAGGATATTTCATGGAACATTACAGCCGTCACAAATTTTGAAAATAAAGTAGTAGAATTGCTTTGCTGCTGTTTAGTAGTGTAACCACGTTTCCTAAAACTAGCAGTGAGGAACAGCCCAAAAGCTTGGAGGGGTGTCAATTGGACCGACAGCTGGGGAGTTGGCAAATTTCCAGTCATTCAGCGCTCTCTTATCGCTTATTTTCTCTCAATGACATGACTATCTCCCCTCTATTTTGATACTGGACTCGTTGAGTCAGCGCTTGCGTAGAGGTTTCCGTGGTCTCAAGAAATGGGGTCGAAGAATACCTTAGTACGATATTTATGTTGAAAGGAAAAACGAAAACCTTACTTCAGCTTTATTGAGGTAACTTAACGGCGGAGTACTTTCTTTTAGCCCCCCCCCCCCCCCTCATCTTCAGCACCAGTTACTCTGTGCTGTATTGAGGGGGGGCTAAAAGAAAGTACTCCGCCGTTAAGTTACCTCAATAAAGCTGAAGTAAGGTTTTCGTTTTTTCTTTAAATGTATTTGTGGCTTTATTAATAGTTATTAAATTTAACGACCTATCCCAAAGTCCCAACAGTAAAACAACTCGACTGTTTATTTATTCTTTTTAATCTTGTGACGGGTAGGAGCGTTCACGAGAAGCTCGATATAAATCGATATATCTGTTATACAATTGAATGTATGGGAGTACGCATATATATATGACATTTTAATATACATATATATGTAATAATATGCATATAATAGTGGTGTATAGACAGTCACTGACATAAGGGATGGCGCACTTTCGAATAGAAATGTTTTTGTTAAATGTCTAAAGAAATGCTTCAAGTATTCACTTCCAATTTTATGGGTAAAAAGAGCCTGTTATACCCTATTTCAGCGAAAGTTTTCTCCAGAAGTCAAAAAATGGGGTATCAGTTACAAATGAACCAAATAAAAGTAATGTTTTCGATCCCCCTTTGAAATATAATGTTTACAATAAGTTGTAAGCTACAGTATACGTAATTAAGAGTCTATTTTTTTAACTATCGATGTTTTTCATTTCGAGGTCAAACATTTTTTAACCTTCAGTATCTCTTATTATTGAACTTATTCTATTATTTGTTAATTTGTATTATGTCTTTTATTATCGAACTTCTTATATTAAATATCTATCAATCTATTTTGTATCTCTTATTATTGAACTTTTTCTATTAGCTTTTAATTCTTATTATCTAATATTTATTATTTTTAACCTTCAATATCTCAAGAGAGTAAGACTTGAGAAACACCATGGGATAATGAGTTACGAATTATATTTCATACTAACATGACATAAGTTTGAAAAAAAAAATTGTGCAAATATAATAAAATACACAATGTAAGCGAACCTGGATTGCAATTTTCAATTGCTTCCATACTCAATATTTGTACCCTAAGAGATGAGTGAAATTGTGCTGTTTTGTTCCCCGGTAAAGAAAAAAATATATAAAACCTTGTAAAAATTAGAGAAATTTTTCGCAGTTTATTATTATTATTATGCGTCAATGAATATTAATACAATGAAGACTTATTTAAACAAGAAAGCAAAATCATGCAGCACGCATTGATTAGTAACACTTTCCAACTGTACGTAATTGTTGTACCGAATAACTTTTAATCTGAAAAAATTAATCATATCATATTCTATACAAAACATTATTTTAGAATATTAAAAATGCATGTGAATGTTTTTATGATTTTTACAATAGAAAGATTTTAAATATAACTTTTAAAAAATTCTGTCCTGAAACTTAATCCATTGACATATTTTTTTGTTTGTTTGTTTGTTGTTGTTGTCTCTGTAAACAAACTAGTTGCACAGGATCTATTAATCTCATTTTGAATAAGGAACATTCCATAGTGAACTTGATTGTATCATTTGTATAATTTTTTAAAAATTCTAAAAATATTTACCGACGCTAGGAGCCGGAAACAAACAGATAGAAAGGTAGACAATCGGACAGACAGATACACAAATTGAAATCATATTCCCACTAAAAATATTAGAAAGTGTTAAAACGCTTAATGTAAACGAAAGTGTAATTCTAGCAAATTTTTATTAATAGCTCTTAATGTAACTGAATATTTTTGTGTGGCCCTGTAAATCTAATGCTAATCATACTATACTATATAGAAGTCACTCTTTTGTGCATACGAATGATTTATTTCAATTGCATTAAGCTTTGTGCAAAGTAAAATTATTTAAATTTGGTTTATAAAAATAACTCTCACAGAACGCAATGCTTTGGAATACTTTCAAGTGCCCCTGTACACAAAAAGGTTAGAAATGTACTCGGTTTTACATAGGAAACATCCGAAAGGGAACTTGAATAACATATTAAAATTTATTAAAGTTTCTATACAGTAAAGGTATTAAAATATGGTTTATAGAAACTCCTCTCATAGAACACAAAGCTTTCGAATATTTTTGGGTGCCCATGTACACAAACCAGTATAGGTATAAACTTCATTTTCAATAGGTAACACCCGATAGTGAACTTGAATAACATATATCAGTTTCAAAAAATTCCATAAATATTTATGGGAGTTAAAGCACGGGCAGACATACAGACAGATGGACAGACGGTTATATACACAAATTGAAATTATATTCCCACTTGACAAATGTTAGTAAGTGTTAAAAACGCTTAACGTAAACGAAAGTACAATTCTAGCAAATTTTTATTAGTTGCTTTTAATATAAATGAATATTTTAGTGTCACCCTGTAAATCTAATGCTAATCATGCTATATTCTATGCAAAGCATTCTTTTGTGCACACAAATAATATATTTCAATTAAATAAAACTTCGTAGAAAGTAAAGTTATTAAAATTTGATTTACATAAATATCTCTCATACAACGCAATGCTTTGGAATAATTTTGAGTGTCCGTGTACATAAACCAGTGGTGATATTTACTCTATTTTCTACAGGAAACATCCGATAGTGAACTTGAATAACATATTTCAATTTCATTAAGATATGTGTACAGTAAAGATATGAAAATATGGTTTATAGAAATACCTCTCATAGAACACAATGCTTTGAAATACTTTCGGGTGTCCCTGTACACAAACCAGTAGAGGTATAAACTCCATTTTCAATAGGGAACATCCGATAGTGAACTTGAATAACACATATCAGTTTCAAGAAATTCCATAAATATTTACGGGAGTAAAAGCGCGGACAGACAGACAGACCGATGTCATTAACACTTTTCAACCTTGTTGGAAAGTGTTAAAAAGAGAGAGAGAGATTAGTGTTGTGTAGCTTAATGGTGGCTTTTACGCAATTCGAGTGTGAGTATACAGACCTTAAAATTGGATTAACATAAATCAAGTAACTGGATTTTGGGTGTCGAGCATATTCTGTCTGTGTTTGTCATATAGTACATGAAAAAAAAAAAAAAATTCAAGCGCATTTGATGCAGATTGAATAAAATAATTAAATCTATTATTGCATGAATTTAAGGGTTTGTCATCCCTCCGAAACAACTTGTTAACTAGGTAAATGTAACATCTGACAATGTTAAAGAATATATTGAGATGATTTTTAGTGAAAATAGTATGACACTTATATTTGTTAAGTTAACGCTTTATTTACTGAAACGCTTATAGTGCGTATATATATGGTATTTTTATGGCTTAACAGCAGTCTTCTTTTTGCCCCGACAGAAAAAGCAGTACCAATAAAAAATTAAAACGTTGAGCGCCCTGTCAACCATCGGTGGCTGACAGTGTCAAATAGAACATAAAGCCGCGCGAACCATCGGTGGCGGATATAAAATTAAAAGTATTATATTTAATGATTAAAAATGTATTAAAAATGTGCTTAATTTTTATTTATTACAGGAGGAATCCTTATGGAATTTTAATGGATTTTAAGAATTTGCGTGGCGCTCAACGTGTTAAAAATGCGTGCATGTGATATATCATTGGATAGCCTGTATAAAATGTTTTCTAATGACACCCAATGAGGAGTCAGTTAGGGAACAAAATATTGTAATAGAAGAATTTTGAAAATTTTTACTTTTTACGTATTTTTGCAGCCCTGTATACTAAAAACTAAAAGAAATATGGGGCTCATTAATTGGTACATTCATTTCTTTGTAGAACCAATAAATGAGCATCATTTCATAAAGATTTGAGTTGGCTAGCTGGGGTTGTTTGACTCGAAATGACCCGTCTGCCTGCAACAAAAGTTTTGTAGTAGCTTTATACCGAGAATTAATGCGCATAAAAATTCATACTGAGTTTCACCTTGACATACATGATGCGTATCGCCCAACATGTCCTATGTGCAAAATGGAAAAATAATTTAAGAGGGGAGTCCTAGGTAGAGGTAGATTCGCGATCATTGGGCAATACTAGTATCGAGAACACATCTATGAAGCAAATTCTGACTTTTGCATTTGAATTCAACCTTAAAAGTCGAAATTCAATCCAAATATACTAAATATAACAATTACTGATATTTTCAGTGGTTTTTGTCATTTTTGCCCTCGAATGTTTGACTAAAAATGACAGGTGGTTGTATAGAGATTGTATTATTTTATAAAATAATCCAGTTTTAGTTTTTTAGCGAAATTCTTGCTGACCTATTCTAGCAAAATGCTAAAAAAAACTAATAGCAGTTTAAACCTTGCTTTCTTCCATATTCAAAAGGAGAAAGTATTGGATTCGTAAAATTTTAGACCTTCGATGGTTTTTACACGTTTTGAGAGCTCCAGAATACGATTGGACCCTTTTTAGAAAATGTCTGTCTGTGGGACAAAAATTTTGTGGCGATTTTATCTGAGGAACTTCTGCACAGAATTGCATATAAATTTATATTCAGATGCACCTTGACATAAATTAGTGTCTAAAACTTCTGGTGCCAATCGCTTAACAGGTGGCTCTGCTATACAGTGATTTCCGCAATTTCAGAGGAAGGCTCTATCTCAGGAAGTACTGCACAGAATTGCATATAAAGGGTCTAGCATGATAAGATAGGGTCAGCGGCCCCAGAAAGGTATTTTGAAAATGACTCATGTGGTAACATCTGCGAGACATAAAACTGCCTTTGACACAAATTCAGCCTCTCATCTCGCTGCGTTCTGGAGATAATGGATCAAATAGACGCTAGAGGGGGTAATTTTTAAAATTGATTTTTATGAAAACTGTTTCAGCTACACTAATGAAACAAAAACTGTTCGTTAGACAAAATATTAGTCTACATTATATATTTTTTGTAGATTTTTTCTATCGCATTTACTATTAATAAAAAATGAAAAAATATTTTTTCATTATTTTATTCCTAGTTCACGCAGAGGTACAATCACAGAAAAAATATATAATGTAGCTTACTATGTCTAGTAATACTACCAAAAAGTGCATAAATATAAAATGGGTGCAACACTTCCAAAAAAAAAAAAAAATCCCTTTTCGGCAAGCTTAAAGGCAAAGGTAGATTCCTTTACGTAAATGTTACAATTGTAAAGAAATTTTACATATGCATTAATACCTAGCCAATGGCTTTGTTCCCACACATTGCATTATTTACGTCGCTATTCTGTTTTCAAGAAATTTAATTCTCAACTACAAAAGGGTTTTATTCATTCTACTTAAAATTTTAGGCTAGATTTATTGGTCTGTAAATGTTTCAACTTTTTAAAATTCAAGCTCATAATCGTTCAACAAATAAAATCCTTAAAGATATACAATCCCAGCAATGGTGAATCCCGGAGGGGGCTATTGGGCTACCCCCCCCCCCTCCCCACCCAAGCTTAATCAAAATTATATTTTTTATTTAAAATCCATATAACTGTTGTTCAATATCTTTCTTTTAAAAGAAAAAGTAATAGAAACGTGAAATGCACTTGTGATCTCACTAGTTCTGGTAAGCCTGGTCAAGTCAAATACAGATAAGTGGCAGCAGTTTTTGAATAGTTATTTCATTGTAATTTTTATTGAATTATTGAAAGTTTTGTATTGTGTTTTTGTGATTCTTATTGTCAGATGAGTAAAAATTGTAAAATGAAACTGTTTTGGTTCACATAAGCTGGAACATTAACATTAACATTGGTTAATATTTGAGCATTTGGCACCGCTGAATTTCAATGTTAATTGTTATGAATTTAGTAAATTGCATGATTTGGCGAGATTTTGGTGACAAAACTTGCGACTTAGCAATGAAATTTGTGATTTGGCGGCAAAAGTTGATAGTTGACGACAAAATTTTTGACTTGGCGACAAAATTTGGCGAGCTTGGAGATGGAGAAAGGCAGCCTTGGCGTCATTATATTTTCTTTCCACGCGAAAACCTCATATCTCTTCACAGACCAATATCTTGTTTCGACAAGATAAAAAGTCAAAGGAAGCTGTAACGTATTACTCTCAATCGTAAATTTTAAATTCTTGCCTAAACTGACATTCTAAACTATTCACCACAAACGATATTTGTATTAAGATTGACGTATTATTTTAATTTTATATTTTTAAATGATTAATTAAAGCGTTTAACAAGGTTTTTAATTAACACACTTTTATTAACTTGATATGATGCAACTATTAATGTATGTAACGGAATTTTGCAATTCAATTTTCGGCAACTTCTTATCTTCCAAAGGACCTGAAATTTTGCACACGACTTCATAATCAATGACAATAGTAGATACAAGTGTTTCCAGGCACTTTTCCCATCAGGGGCAGGTTCCAAGGGCAAACAAAAAATCTGTACTTATACAAAACTATCGTATGTGACACAGGATTTGTATGTATAAGTATGTAATAGTTTTCTAAAACCTTTATCAGTTCATTTTTCAATAAAAGAGTGTTCTTTATTTTTTTTTTAAATGATATAATTTTATTTATCAAAATAAGGGAATTCGAGTAATGAAATACTTTAATTTAAATTTTCATGAAAATAAACTTCAACGGAAAATTCATTAAAATTGTCCCTAGTTCATTTGTTAAAGGGATACCTAAATGTCCCCAAATTTATTACCTTTTCTACCATGCCAGTTTTATTCGTTTAGCATCGATTTACAAGATTTTTTTTTTTTTTTTAACGATGACATTTATCTTTTACATTATAGCATCTATGTCATAAAGCTAAGTTTAAATCTGCTTAGCCCTAATATATGTTGATTTTATCATACTTATTTTTTTACTAACTTTTATTTTATTTGTTTAAAATCACGGTTGAAATTTTATTTCATTTTTCCCAGTACATTGTTGTAATTGTGACGTCATATTTTCTGTTAAATTAAACTTTTTTTTTTTATCAGATTATTATATTGTTTAAAAACATGGTTAAAATTTTATTATATTTTCAGTGATCTTCTTTATTATCATTTGCACGTGACATAAGCATCAGATTATAAATTTTTGCAATGAAAGCTATAGAAAAAATGTCGGCTTCAACACAAGAAAAATCACTTTTTAACTTGTAACTTTTCAGCAATTGAAGTTATCGAAAAAGTTTAAATGCAAAAGTTATTCTTTAGGGTAAGGCGGTAATTCGCCTGATTTGAAGTATTTTCCTATTTTCAATATTAAAGAAATTATGGGCAAATGAATATTTCCACCCCCCACCATTTCCATCCCCTTTGAGCAGGATACCCCATCTACGAACTCGACTGAGATTTTCACTGTCCTGACAACATATCCCGAGCTGGTTAAATTTAAATAAAAATTACTCCAGTTATCGTGTTCACAACTTAACATGGGAAAAAGCGTTATACATATATATATATACCTATATATATATATATATATATATATATATATATATATAAACTTTTGAACGGAGGGTGGTTTTGGGTTCTAGGGGTCATGATCGGTGAAGATATGAAGAAATGTTCCAGAAGTCGTGTCATGAGAACCATTGCAATAGGTAGATCTCCTATAAGGAATCTACCTAAAAATTAAAACTTCTTATGACCGTCTTAGGTACTAATGACTTTACATTTGTCGTTTGATTGAACTTTTTATTACTGTATTAAAAAGCAGTAACATGTTTATTAAGAGCGTACAACTTCGTGAAAGCTCTAAATTACAGTTATTATTCACGCTAAAAAAGAAATATGCTGAATATTTAAAAATTAAGTCAAAGAAAATATTATTTATTTTAATACAAAATATATTATTAAAGTATAATTAATCTTCATCACTGTCCTCATTAATAACTGCGCGAATCTCTTTTGATGTAAATATATCAGATAAAACTTGTGCTGGACATAAGATACTGGAAAGATATCGGGCATAAGACAAGTAATAAACAATTGCGGTCATTTGAGAACAACATCCTACTGTTCTTAGACCATTAGGACAGTTGCAGCAATAACGGCGTATGCTTTCGATTGTCGTTCCGTTTGGTACATATTCAGTATAAACATGATAAGTTTTACGGTTCACATGCCTTGATCTAAGTTTCAGGTTTAATATGCTGGGTGTGGTTTTAATAAACTGTACTGTGAGGTTGCATTCTTCGTCCATTATCTCCGCTAAATAAGACACAGCCTGTGAGAGTTGGTAGGAGCCAGTGAAAAACATAGTTAGCTGGTCTTTATTTAAGTGAGGGAAATCTAGAATTTCAGACGATTTAAGTTGCTTTCGACGATTCCAATTTTTTTTAATGACTTCTTCACTGAGAGTATTTACAACACTCATTATCATCATTTTTATCGCCTTCATAATTTAATCTTTTGCCATACTTGTTTTGTAGAAATCCAACAATTCAACTTCGGTATAAGTTTGTTAGCCAAAGAATTGTGTAGAAGGCGATATTTTTGAGCTATTGCACCATGAACTGCTACTACAACCCATCTCAATTTTGTAACTCTTCTTGATTCATTAGCCTCTTGCGTTGTTATGTGCGCCCTGTTTCCTTTTAAAGTAGGCATAAATACTGTATAGCTTTTACTTTGTAGGAAATCAACTGAATCGCGAAAACCATAATCTACAATAAAAATATCATTTGATGATAGTAATGCCTGTAAACCAGTAGAGTCTTGTAAAACAAGTTTTAGTATTGAAGCATCATTTTGAGTGCCGTAGAAAGGTCCTGCAAAGTCTATATAACCATTCGTACTGCAGATGGTAAAAGGTATGCAAAGATAAATTTTTTTTCTGCCCAGAGAAAGATTTTCTTTGAGAAAAATTATTTTGACTTTCTTGATGTCGTACATAAGTACCATCGCAGATAATAACAAGTTGATTATCAGATAGATTTAATAACTTCTTGCCTGTACTGGAGGTGTTAGAAATAAGATCTTGACGTGTAATAGCACCATAACTAAAATATTTTGGTAAAGTATCTCTCTCAAAACCTTTCATGATCTCGTCAAAAAATTCTGATACGTATTGTTCATATTGTAAACCCAAAACAGCAGCAATGGTCTTATTTGAAATTCCTGTCCTTAATTTGAAAAGAAAAGTGATTAAGGCTTGCGTCACAGTCCGAGTTTTTGTATTTCTCATTGAAGGTAGCATATGTTTGAGCTCTATAATGTTTTCCCAAATAAAGCCTGTCAGGGATTTAAGTTGATTTTTTGATAATCCATTTTCTATTCCATCGAACAATGTTAGATTATATGTTTGGGAAAGTACATTTATAAAAGTAACTAATTTTGATTTTTTAATTTTACTTGTATTAGAAATGATGCATAAGCGGGACAAGTCATCTTCATAAATTCTATCACCAATCATAGGTTCATTGCAGCAACGATCACCATTGGGTATAAAAATCATTTTTCTTGAGAAAATGTCACATCGTGTTTCAAGAGATATTACTCGTAGATTTACTTCTACTCGACATATTATACAGAACCGATCTGTTGATACTACTTGTGGAAAAGGCATTTCAATATAATCATCCTCTTCAGGACTAGTTATGCGACACACAAAATCATCATCGTTTGTATCTACAGGTTCGACTATCGTAGAATCACTGTCAGTCTCGAAATAACTCATGGTAGGCTTTGAAGTTGAGGCTGCCTTTTTATAAAAATTAGACGAAATTTGTTGCATATTACGTCACTTACCGAGATATTCTTATTGAAACAATCGCTCTATGTTTTAGCTTCATTTTCAGTTTTGATAACTATTCTATACTTGTTATCTTTACGCAAAAATCTACGACAGTTTTTACATTTACCAGACATATTTTGTGTACAATTACTTACTAAAACACAATAAAATAGTTTTCTATAGAAAAATTAAAAGCTGAAATACTCTGAAACAATACGCAGAAGATTATTTAAGTTGAGCTAATATACTGGTGGGGGTAGAAGAATAATAGGTATATTGCAGCCACGTTCCTTAAAACTACCAAGCGACGACGCGTCCAAAATGTTGGATGTGTGCCAGCTTGTGATTTGGAAAACATCCAATAATTCGCGCTCTGTTATCATTCTTTTTCTCTGAGCCAGATGACTGTCACCCCTATTTTAACAGTGAACTCGTTGAATCAGCGCTTGCGCAGAGGCTTTTATAGGTTGAGGAATAAACAAAATGCTACAAATTATACACACGCAACTAGCTGGAAAGCGACAAGTTGCGTCTTGTTCTTTAAAAACGTAGTTCCACAAACAATTTTCAACTTTTTATGTCAAAATCAACGTATTACTTATATTTTTAATTACTAACTAATATATAGTTTTAGTAATAAACATGTTACTACTTTTTAATACAGTAGTAGAAATTTCAATCAAAAGACAAATGTAAAGTCATTAGTACTTAAGACGGTCATAAGAAGTTTTAATTTTTTTTGGAAGTGTTGCACCCATTTTATATTTATGCACTTTTTGGTAGTATTACTAGACATAGTAAGCTACATTATATATTTTTTCTGTGATTGTACCTCTGCGTGAACTAGGAATAAAATAATGAAAAAATATTTTTTCATTTTTTATTAATAGTAAATGCGATAGAAAAAGTCTACAAAAAATATATAATGTAGACTAATATTTTGTCTAACGAACAGTTTTTGTTTCATTAGTGTAGCTGAAACAGTTTTCATAAAAATCAATTTTAAAAATTACCCCCTCTAGCGTCTATTTGATCCATTATCTCCAGAACGCAGCGAGGTGAGAGGCTGAATTTGTGTCAAAGGTAGTTTTATACCTCGCAGATGTTACCACACGAGTCATTTTCAAAATACATTTCTGGGGCCGCTGACCCTACCTTATCCTGCTAGACCCTTTATAGGTCGATGCACCTTGACATCCATTAGTTATGTCCATTTTCGGTGTCCATCACTCAACAGAGGGCGCTGCTATTCATCCATTGACGCAGTTTAAGGGAAGGCTCTATCTCAGGTTCTGTTGAGTATAATTGAACAAAACTTGATAGATGAAAAAACCATTATGAGACATTGTGCTGATTCCATTGGGTGCACACTGCTGATATTTGCACAGTAAAAATTAATTTCCGATGGAAATTTAGTGTAATACCTCTCTGAGATGAAAATCGTATGCATTTATGATGGATAATATATATATATATATATATACATATATATACTGCGTGAGTATTTTTCATTCGTATATTTTTTCCTGTGTTTATCTTTGTTGGATGCAAGAAATCTACCTGGTATACCGCAAAGCATGATTACCTATGTAGTTATAGGTAGGGTAACCCTAAGGGATTTTTTTACAGGACCACACAAAAACATTTCGATAGAATTTTACCCAAATAAATCCTTTATGAATTTGTCCGAGAAAGTGTTTGACTCTTTCGTAAAGCCGTGATTTGATTTTCGGGCTTTTGCTCGGCCGATCTGAAGAAAAAGAAAATCCCTCCGAAGTTTTGACAGACCACTGAGAGAGATGACGAATGATAGGCCAGAGGATCGAAATGAGGAAAGAATTCCGAAAGAAAGGGAGAAATATCCCTGTCAAGGGTGACAGACACTCCACTCAGAGAAGAGTTTGGAGGATCTGACACGACTCAAATAGGAGAAGAGATTTTTTTTCTTTTTTTTTTCTTTTTTTTTTTTTTTTTTGGGGGGGGGGGGAGAGTTTTTCGGTGACAGGGTCGATACTATACCGAGTACTCGGTATAGACTCAGTACTCACTTTACTCGGCCAATTTCTCGAATGCTCGTTTAGATTGAGTACTAGGCTAATATCGAGTCGCTGTAAGAATTTCATTGTAATTTTATGGCAGGAAAATAACAGATGTTTATTAATAACTAAACTCAAAAATTAGGAAAATACAAAGCTCTTAAGATGAAACTGTTGCTATAATGAACCTTCTGCAGTTAAAACAGGCGAGTACAGGGCCACCCAATCGGGAGGATTCACAAGATAGGTTTTCTCCTGTAGGTAGCAGAAGTTTAACTATAACCGTCTTGTATGGATGCAATATTATAGGTGCAATCCCAGAACATAAGTAATAATTTACATAAAAAGTAAATAAAATTGTATTTATAAAATATACGAAAATATTAAAGATCTAATAGGTTGTGGCCACCATAAAACTTTCTTCTATGCATTCTGTTACGAATTCAATCAGTAAAAATAATTGACTAAAGCTCCCATGATAAAGGAAGACGATTTTCATCTTCTAAGATAATTAACACTACATATCCAAAGAAAGAAAATTTTATTCTTTATAAATGACATCGTAGAATTTTTTATCTGAATCAGATAGAAAATTATTAGTCTATAAAGTGTGTGTGTGTGGGGGGGGGGGGGGATCGAGGCATTCGAAGTTTGTGGCATACAACTTTGGAAGAACTAGAAAATATAAATCACGATATTTGGCACAATACGATTTCTCAGAATTTTGTTAAAAAACTGTATAAAACTAGATCGTTACGCATTAAACCAGTCATTCCATATAAAGATGTAATCCAGTACTGAATTTTTTTTTTTTTTTCATTCAATACTTTTTTATATATAACAAACAAATAGTTTTCTCTCATGTATTAAAATACAACATGCTTGGAAAACAATTTTGGTCAATAATTCACACTGCGTCGATTTGTGTAAGAAAACAGAGAAGAAAGTTTCGTAGCGGCCACAACACATTACTTTGGTCGGAGATTTAAAAAAAATTCTCTTTCAGCAACGGCTACGGGATGCGAAAATGTCTCAACTAAAAATATTTAAAATTAAAGGGAAAGAAAATCCTCTCCTGATGGTATCTTCCTCTCGAGTGCCTCTTGTCAGAAGTTTTCAAGAATCTCGAAGAAAAAACATCCCCTTCGATATTCAGATGAGCCTTTTTACTAGTTTCTTCTTCTAAAGGATCTTTTTCAACTTTCGGCAGCTTTCTACAGGGTCTTGCTCGATGCACTCGAGTACTGTGTATAAAAGGGACTCGATTTTTTAAACGAATTGAGGAAAAAAAAAAAAGTTCGGTTTATAGAAATATTCCTCATAAAAAGCCCATTTAAATTAAAAAAAAGAATTTCTCGTTTTAAGCGATAAGGTGGAAAAATGATGCCCCTGTCATGGATTATGAAACCTTTCCTATGACTGCTGGATCTACAGATCAGGAACCTCAACGTCATTCACTCATGATTGTGTTCATGTTAAGGTAAGGGCGCAACTGACTACTCGAAAATCCTTAGACTTGAGTGGTGTGTCCTGCGTAGAGGTCACGCAAGATCTGTTTATGTGCAGTGTAAAGTTATTTAAATGTTATTTATAAAAAATGCTTATAGAACGCAATGCATTCGCATTACTTTTGTGTATCCCTGTTACAGAAACCAATTGTGCTTATAATACCATTTTAAATAACCCACGTGCCTTAGTGAACCTGACTAACATACATCATTATCAAGAAATTCTGAAAATATTTGGGTGCTGCAGCGTGAAAAGACGGACAGACAGACGGGCGAACAATCCTTATGATAGAAAGATGGATAGACTAATCCAAAACATAATCACTTTTAAACGTTATTAGAAAGTTAAAAGGAGGCGTGATACTTGAATAACTAAACACAGGAAAAGTCTTCAACGTATAGAATCATCTTTCAGTCATGTTAAAAATCAGTGGCGCCCTCTCCTGTCTATAAAAGAGATTAAAAGCACTTCATGTCACTATTTTCGAAATACAAGAATCGCTCTCACTCGAGAAAGCCCTCACACAAACTACTTTTTCATTCCAAGGAAAATTTTATTGTCAGTCAGAAGACTTAGCCATTGGTCTCGCTCTCACGAATTCACATTGCCATCATACACGCATTTTTACTTTCTTCTATATTCAATAGAAGAAAGTATATTGCATTCGTAAAAATTTTCGACTTCGGATTTTGGATGGATTGACACGTTTTGAGAGCTGTAGAACACCATTTGACCCGTTTTAGAAAATGTCTGTCTGTCCGTCTGTCTATCTGTGTGTGTGACAAAATTTTGTGGCAACTGTATCTCAGGAACTATTGTACAGAATTTCATACAAATTGGTATGTAGTTGCGCCTTGACATAAATGAGGTCCTATCCACTTTTGGTAAAAATTGTTGTACAGGTTGCGTTGCCATCCCGCTTTTTCTAAATTTTTAACAGGGTGATATAGGACAAAATTTTGTATAAATGTGCCTAAAGAGAATTACTTTTTAGTAATCATTATGAAATTTACCAGAGTTATTTATAATAGAGATAGTCAACTGGGAAAATTTTTTTGTATGTGTAGGAGCCTCGTCAACCCCCCTGGGGGAGAAGTCCCCCTCGAGGGGAGTCAATTTTCAAGATGGGTATCTTTCGAAAGGTCTCGTCAGTACCTTTAAAACGAATGGTTGAACTATAAATCTGTGACAATTTAAAACAAAGTTATCGATTTTTTTTTTTTTACTTTTAACGAAAAAAAAAAAAAAAAAATCGAGCCCTGATACCATTTCTGCTGATTCTTATGTAAAAGGACCTCCTGAATCCGAATAGGACCCCATTTTGCCCCATCACCCACCGTTTTCTCGGGACGTCACCTCCTTCCCCAATTTTTATCCCTCTTCGGTCATTTTATGGCGATGAATTTGATTTGGAGAATGGAAAATAATTATTTTAACTCTTCAAAATAAAAAAAATACATATAATGTATAATAAGTGATTAATAAAGTATAATAAATGTAACGTATAATTTCAGTGGCAACCCCCCCCCCCCCAAATCTACCCCTTGCTGTAAATGTTCATGCTATAGAATTTTTTACCTCTTTTGGCCCTCAGAAGATGTTTAACAGTTAAAATACTTCTTTTCTCCTCTATAATATAAACCAAATTTACAGCCATAAAATGATCGAAAAGTGGTAAAAATAAGGGGGCGTCCCCAAAAAACGGTGGGTGATAGGGCAAAATGGCCGTCCTATTCGGATTCAGGAGGTCATTTTACATAAAAATTTGCAAAAATGGTGTTGGGCCAATTCTCATGCCGAGCAGTGTTATTGGGAATTTTACATTCAGTCCGCACTTTTTTGATTTTCTTTTTTTACATTTTTCACAACTGTTGTGTTTCTCAATTTTCTATTGGCTAATCCTCCCCCTTTCCCTCAATTCTAGTGACTGATGAACTGTCGTATAATCTGAATCCTTTTTTATATGCAACTGCATTTTCCTTTCGTTTCTTTACGCACTGATGGCGGTAGGCTTAATGCTATCGAAACAGCTGTCTGCAATTTCATTGTTATACTCCATTCTCAATAGCGAACATCCCTTATTGAACTGGAATACCATTCCATCCATTTCAAGAAATTCCGTGAATACTTACGGGAGTTAGAGAGGGAAACACTTTTGAACTTTATAAAATGTTAAAAATATCAATTAACAAAGTGAGTAGGAATCTGTGGGATTTCCGTTAAAGTTTAAGGCTGCACATCAGTCGTGGGATTTTTATTGATTTGTATTTGACTCGTTGAAGTTTCTTTGAATCTTTTCTTTTTTGAATAGGTTTCGAGTTCCTCAAAAGACATATTTCAGATGAGTAAATCATGCATTTCTCATGATAGGCTGTGTAGTTTTTTGCCGCCCTCGAGGAGAATGGATTAACGAGCGACGATATTTAAACTTTGGTTGACGAATTCAAAATGAATAAATCCGTTCTGATATTTCGAAGTGAAAATACCTTTCGAAGATTAGGTAAGCGGTTGTAATGAAATATTATTAGATCCTTTTATCATTCTTTTTATTATAGTTATTAATGTAGGGTAAGTGCACCCATGATTGACACTTTTAGAGCCATCTCTGATGTTTCTAATGTTCGAGTCATCAGAAAATATTTTTAGAAATCTTAAGTGAGTACATAGGGTATGAAAGACATTCAGAACCACATATATGTTAAAATAGATACATTTGATAACAATTATTATTATTATTATTATTTTGTGTGTGTGAATTTTTATTTAACACCCATTCAATGTTCCAGTCATTGACACTGCCAGTTCTTCCTTTTATCAGTCATTGGCACCGTATGTTCCAGTGTTGGACACTGCTAATTATTCATTTTACCAGTTATGAGCACCCTATGCTCCAGTGTTTGACATAAAATGTTAAAATTCTTGTATGTAAAATTTATTATTCATTATTTTTCTTATTAATTATTTCGGGATAGATGTCAATGACTGGAGCATGCCAATCACTGGAGCGCCTACCCTATATGTTATAAATTTTTCATGATACTATTGTTAATTTACGAATGAAAATAATTTAAATGAATGTATTCTGCTCTGAATCTTCACTCTACCTTCCCCGGAAAAAGAATATACATAGGGGAGACTGGGGATGAATGAGACATTTTTTATGTTTTTATTAATAACGTTCACATTATGTAATTCATAATTTTATAACATTGCTCATAAGTGCATTTCAGTAATCAGTTACATATAAACTTACTAACTTTAATAAAAAGTTATTTTTAATTAATAATAATTTTTTTATATGCATGTGCATTGTCCCACTCATCCCCACCTATGAGGATGAATGGGACAGGACTGGAATTAACAAAGAAAAGAAAACAAAATGGAAAGTAAATAAATTTTTAAAGTTAAATTGGTTTATGCGATTTTATTACACACTATGAAGTTACTAAAATTAACGTAAACTGGCGTATTGACTCAAATTAACATCAAAAGGCAAAAGTCCTTTGGTTCGCACAGTTCCTGTTCCTAGTGCTCTATGCTTTGGTAATTTAATCTAATAAGATCTAATCTAAAATAAATAAAATAGTAGAAAGAGATAAATCATTAGAGTACAAATTATCCAGATACATTTTTGTTTCAGACTGGTCGGGAAAAATATACATTCTATTCTGTATTACACTAATAATCACCAGGATTTATTTAATTAGCTTGATTGAAATTGTGATTTTAATCCAATTATTATTAGTTTATTTATTTATTTTTTAAATTATTGATATGATTGATTGAAGTTGCATTGAATATTCTACCTTATAATTTTTTTTTAATCATAATTATTTTAAACAAAAATTCAGAACAATTAATTTCAATCTATTTTTCTCTAAATCCATGCTACTTTTATAATTCCATGTTATAACTATTGAGCTACAGATTTTAAAAATATTGAAAATCTATTTACGATTTGTTTTATTATAATTCTTGTGTACAATTTTAAATTAGCACATAGTGGGGAATGTCCCATTCGCCCCCACCACCACATGATCCTATAAAACATTGAAATGGGCCTAAGGAACAATTGTCAATATTCTTCTTGAATATCATAAACACATTATGCCTTTTCACCCTATAAGAGTTATATTAACTTTAAGCAAATAGTTAATTTTTAACTGCTATCTAATTGAATCAGTAAAAACTTACTCTGGCAGCAGAAAAAGACACTTTAATTTTTTTCTGCCCTTCAATAGAAAGCACAATTCTGACACTACACTTGATGAACGACCTCAGTACTGCCATACGTGAGAAAAATTGTCGTTTCCAGTGCCTGCAAAACATAAAAATTTTGCTATTGTCCCCTACATGATTCATACAGTCACAAACACATACATCTATATACATGAAGTGCGGTCCGACTGAAAAAAATACGTTTCTAATACGGCCCACCAAAGTTTTGGGTTGTGCAGGCCTAGATTAAAGCACACTATGGGGTGTGTATGCAGATTATAGAGAATATACAGGACCCCTCAAAGTTAAGCGAATACATTTTTACTTTCTACTACATACATGAGAAGAAACAAAACTTCATATTTTTACTTTAAAAGAAGAAAGCACACACACAAAAAAAATTGCTTTTATGTAGCCCTATATATTCTCTAGAAAAAAAGCAAGGCTAGAAAAACATATATATTTTTTAAACGCATGGAGGGAGAAACTTTATAGCTTTATAAAAACTGTGTATGAATCAATTTTGCTTTTGTGTAGTCCTGCATATCGTGTAAAAAGAGCCATTCTACAAAAATCTATTCAGTTTTTAACTGTGGAGACCCTCTGTCATCGAGCTTTCCAAACAACACTGAAATGAAATCCATTTGAAACTTCTATGATCCGTCTTCGACATTGCTTTCGGGCACTTGTCACGTGAGGTGACGTGCAGACTTTCTTCCCTGACACGTTAGACACCTTCATTCTGTCAGGCCGGAGAAAAGTAAAGAGAGTTAAAAACACGACAAGGTTTGATGTTTTTAAGGTTCGATTTTCGAACGCCTCATTTTGAATCGAAATCAAAGAACAGAGGAAATCTTACAGGACACTTTGTACACGGTGTTCAAAAACCATTGTTTTTTAAAGGATGATCTTAGTTCTTGATAGTAGTGAAAAAAGGAAATCTAGTGTGTCACTCACACGTCACACGACTTTCTCTTATCCTGCATTTCAATACTATAATGACAGATTGCATATTAACAAGGAAACTCTTTCAAGCAATATTAAGCGTAAGATAATAAAGTTCAATGTACTTTTAAAATAATCTAAAATAGGTTTAGGAACACTTTTATTTGGCATGTAATTCTGTGTGAGAGGGGATACCATCTCGCTCAACCCCCCGTTCAATAACAGCGCATGCAATTATTTAGAAAAGAAAGAAGTCCATTCTGTTATTAATTTACCTTTAAACTTGTCAGTCTTGATCAATTTTTTAAGTGGCAACCCAATATGAAATTCAAAATGCCAAATTTCAATTTCCTGCACCTTTTGGAGCACCACAAAACGTGATATTACACAAAAAGATAAAGAAATAAATAACAGAGTTCAAAAAAATATTTTGTTTGCAGTCCTGGTATGAAAAGTTAATTTTACAGTATTTTATGATATAGTAAAATGTACAAAGCATTTCCATCAATTACATTCATTCGAAAAAAAAAAAAAAAATTTTTGCTTCTCCGTAACACTATATATTGTCTATGATCAATACGCACGATAAACAATACTGTGTATTTAAAATTAGTCTTTCTTGAAAAACTGTATTCCTGTAATTTCCAAGGTCCCAATATATCCAAATATTTTGGGTAGCCCTGTAAATGAATGATGGGTGATTTTTCAAACCACAATCTACAAAAAACTTGCTTTTGTGAATAATTTTGTTCATTCCGTTTCCTTTAAGCCAGCTTATAGGTGTACGATGTTACACTAAGGTGGTCGCAAACGCAAGACGTGTGGGTAATTTTTTTTCTCTTCCAATCTTCGATGGGAACCCCTATAAAATTGCAAACTGCTTTAAAAATAATATTCACAAAGTTTTAGGTCTATCGAAAAATATTAGGATCTGCCTCATCCGTCCTAAATTATTCCGTTTTGCTGATTTTCTCTAAAAAATGGGGCATCTCTGCGATAAAATTTATAAATGGTTTTACTTAGAAACGTGATTTTTATTGCTAGTCTTCCTGAGAATGTTCTAAAATTTCATTTTCCCACAACAATTTGTTTTTAAAACGTACGATTCGTACTATACTGATTTAAGGTAGACTGAACCAGAAAAATCAGTTTGACTAACTCAGTGTTAAATTTTGTATTAAGTCTCATAAAATTATGTACTTTTTATCTTTATTTTAAATCTATATGCATCTAGTGTTTTAATCTAGATTCTTTAAATTTATATAGAATATTTATTAATTATTATACATTTCACTTACACAGGACAGCGAGTTCGTGATCGAAAGATTGCGGGTTCGGTTCTCGAGCCGACCGAAGACTGTCGTGTACGCTAATGGCGACTGGCGCACGTTAAATTCCGTCGTGGTCGCAAAGACCTCCAAGTTCCCATCAAAATTTATACCTCTGGGGGTACCGGAACGTGGGTTTAACTCGGCCCTAATGCGGATCAAAATTCGAGTTCCTGTTGTTTGGCTGGTGCTGTCATCTTTCACCAGCTTCTGGAGCTAAAGTCGTTCTTCCTCATTATGTGGCGCTCCTAAAAACGGGAGGCGCACCCTTCTTGCCTTAAATCCGGATAGTTCCACTACCGGGGCTTGGAATTTCCATTGGCATACAACAGCATTAAAGAAAATATACATATATTAAGTATAAACAAAAATGTGTAACAAAAGGCGAAAAAAAGTGTCTGTTTTTGAATAAACATTAACTTAAATTAGAAAGTGGAGATGCTGCAAAACTCACAATTGTTTCAGCTACTGCCGAAGCATACTCCTTCGGATACATCACACTCAAAGAGAGGTATTTTCCTAAAGCTCATTTTAATGTTTTTAGGGCGCACACAACATAACGGAAGGATGGTACGTTATTCATAAGAACTGGAGCATGTTTACCATCGAGTACCGTTATATCAGGATGAATGTAGTTGTTTACAGGGGGTCGCACAAAAACATTCCGATTCATTACAGGGAATAGATTGAGATTCATTTTTAGCTGTACTATGAGCTTTTTACTTTCTGTTATTCGCGTAGTGTTGAGAAAGAATTGTTCTAAGGACAAATTTTAGATATTGAGTTTTTTCTACCATCGCATGTTTTAAGGTGCCCTGAATCTAAAAATCAAGTTGGTGAGTGTGTGTGTGTCTGTGGTATTCTTATCAGCATCCTTCAAGAACGATATCAGCTGGAAGTCCATAATAGGGAGATGTTACTTTATTGAGATATTAGACCAAAGGTTTATGTACAGGGACATCCAAAAGCATACAGATACATCCCATTTAGGGTAATATTTTTTTTTTTGTTCGTTTACCCTCTTTAGACTGCACTCAACAAAATGAAATGAACGTTTATTTTTCATGCGCATAAAAGCGGGGCTCGCACAGAACAGGGCGTGTAAAACGTGGCTACGCAAAAGAAGTCGGGCCTGTTAGGACGGTGACTGGAGATGGATCGATTCATTCAAGACGTGACATAGTAATTGAATGGACTATTTTTCAAGTTGTGTCATGGTTCTTTTTTACTTCCATTACCCGACTCATGCAGTGAATGTTTTCAGTAAAAAATTTCGATAACCAGTTTTTACTTGGCTCACACGTTTTAAGGTCTGCTGAATCCGAAAACGTGGTTTTGGCGACCGGATCAGTGTGTGTGTGGGGGGGGAGGGAATCGTCTGACAATCCTAACTTGAAACGAATAAAGACAGAACTTTTGGTTGAAATTGGAAAATCGGGAATAGGACCCGTAAGTCCATATCTTTAAAAGTGGCTCTAACGATTGTCTTCAGAGTGGCTGTCCTATTCGCATGAAACGTCTAAAATTTTAATTGTTTTCAAGTGTATATTTTAATTGTTTCTAAATGTATATTTTAACTAAACTTTTTTGTCCCGTAAACAAAAAAGTTTTTGATCTTAAAATATCTAATAGAGTGGTTCATGCAGCAGCTTTGAAGAAAATCGTTGGAGTCGGTTTTGAGATACTTCTGGTTTTCTAATTTTCAACAAAAGTTGGCAAAATCCTCTGTACACCAGACTTGTCTCAATTCTGAAGTTTCGTCGTTCTATCTTTATTAGTTTCGGTGATACAATAGTCAGAAGATTCCCCACACGCATACGCTGAACATTGGCTAAACCCCCCTGTTTTTTGGACTCAGGAGACCTTAAAACCTGTAAATCACATGAAAACTCGATATCAAGTTTTTTATTCGAATACAATGCTTAAGGATGTCGGGTAATGGAAGTAAATAATCTGGTGTGTCACTCACATGACTTTCTCTTACCCTGAAATTTAATACTATAAATACAGATTGGAGATTAAGGGGTAAGATAACGAGTACTGTTATGCAAACCTGTGTTAAAACAATTCAAATTAGGCTTCGGAACAGCTTTATTTAACAAATAATTCTATGTGAGGGGGCTGCCCCCCCTCATCCCCCCGTTTCATTACTGTACCCATATTTATATAGAATTCAAATATGTCATTAAATTCAAAATTTCATTTAAAATTATTCAGAGACCATTCATACGCAATATTCTTTGAAATTTATCAGTCTTGATCAAATTTTTCTAGTAACAAACGTATTGACTTCAAAGTACAACTTTTGGATCACCTGAAATTATTTGTTTTTAATTTACTCACATCGAACGTTAAAAACTTCACTTTGGTATTCAGGAAGCCTCAAAACGTGTAAATATACAAAAAAAAAAAAAGTGATGAATATTTACCTTAAAGAACGTGCATTATGTACCATATGTCGATGAGAATTTAATTTCAATTCCTAAGCAGCTTTCCTGGACATGGTAAAATATTATAGAAAAGCACTTCCACTAACAATAAAAAAGAATATTATGGCTTAAATATTGGCCAGTGAAGATTATGTAAACATCACATGATGCACTTAAATATAATCCGATATTAATAACAGATGGCACAACCTGAAATAGACTTCCATCAGTTTTCAAGTATTGTCATACTATAATCTAGTTCTTTTGTGCAGCCCTGTAAACGAATAGTAGTACATGATTTCCATACCCTATTCTTCATGAAACATGTTTTTACGCATATAAAAAATATATATTCGTTTCATTTGGTTTAGTGCAGTCTATAGGTCCTGTTTTTTATAACTCTACTTACCAGCACTTTCCCTCATAGACGAAATCTATTTAAATTTTCTTCGGTGCCCCTGTACACGAACCATTTGCTTGAGATCAACGAAAAGTTTAATGTAGTATCCCTATAGGATACACTATTAGAATACCAAGTGTGAACTTTCTGCTATTATTTATTTTTGAGATAGGCTGATAACAGACAGACACACACACAGACCCACCACTGAAAACAGGATTTTTGGATTCAGGGCACCCCAAAACGTGTCAATATAACAAAAATTTAATTTTGAAAATTTGACCCTAAAATAATACTTTCTTTGCCTTATGGGTAAGAGAAAGTAAAGTTGTAAGTGTCATGCCAGATTATTTTTCTTGTTTTCTTTTTTTCAAAGTGGCGTAGTGTATATGACGAGTGTTTTTTCTTCTTCTGACAGATCTCCCCTCGGAGCGATGTCCCCCTGCGACCCCCGCAAAGCCCCGACCCTGACCAAAGGTAAGGACAACACCTGTTGATTGTTTCTTACTTTCATTGTTTTCTCACCCACGCTGGTGACGGGTGGAATGTTTCACACGTACAGTTGTGGAACTTGTGAGTTGCTTTCTCGTGAGTTCTTTAAATGTCCCGATTTATTTTACTGATAAATACTGTTCTTCATGAGATGCAAGGCTAAAAGAACAATCTAAATTAAACTGTATGTACAAGGGTGTGTATAGAAAATAAAGGTTTTCCAAAAATAGACGCTTTTTTAACATTTTCCAACAGAGCTGAAAAGTGTTATTTAGCTTGGCTGTTTGGCTGTCTTTCCATCTGTCTGCCTGTCTGCGCTGTGACTACTGAAATCTTTTTTTTTAAAGATACTAAGGTAGGTCGTTCAAGTTCACTGTGGTAGGTTCTCTATTGAAAATAAGCATAGCATGACTGGTTTCTGTACAGGGACATTCAAAATAATTACAATGCGTTGCGTCCTACACTGAACGGCCACTTTATTAGGACCCCTCCGCATTGCCCTTCGGCTTCCATAGCCCGTACGAAGCATGGTACAACGCACAGTGCGTTTAGAGATGAATTGAGACGATTATTGGTAAAGATCTTCTCAATTTGCTGAATTATTACCGTTCTGTTTTGAGCTATAGTTTGGGAGAACTCCATTCCGCGCGATCATGGTAACGGCTTCAATTTACCCGTCCAGACCCTATCTTTTACCTGACATTCCAGTCGATACAGTTTCACTGCAGCTGATCGGAATATCTCAAAAACGCGTCCATTTCGATAAAACTTGCTCAATGTTTCCACCATTGTACAGATATACTAGTAGAGAACGGATTCCCTATACTGGCTATGGAGAAATATTGCCGGAACATCACTGTGGTTTTTACGCCTTCTTTTGGCGATAGTCGCTTTCTTGGCAACTGGCTCTTGGGATTTTGCCTATTTTAAATGGTTTTGTTCCTCTTACCACCCAAACTCCAAAGAAAAGTCAAACAGAACAGCTTTCAATTCAATCCATAACGAGGATTAAATTACTTGTTATTTCCTTTTCAGCTAATGTAGGTTGTGGTGTTATGTTTAATTGACACGCAATCGAAGTATAAAAGAGCGATAACAAGGGTGGAGGAAACTTGCATTGGTGGAAGTGGAATGTTGGTTTGGCGAATGAATGGGGATGGGATGTTCGAAAACAAAAAGGTAACCAGTCCGGGGTCTACTCAAATATCTCGTCGATGGTATCCACACTCGTTACTATTTTCCCCATGTTCAGAGTTCATCCAATCACGTTATCTCCCCCTATAGCACAAATAATTCGCCTATACTAATATCTCAGGGGAAGTAAGCTTTTTTTTTTTTCATACAATCATTGCTAGCAGCAACACTGTGACGCAATAACATATTTGCCAAACTGTCAGGTGGTCATAATAAAGTGGCTCCTCAGTGTATTGGAGAGGTATTTCTATACACCCAATTTTAATACCTTTGCATTGCAAAAAACATAATGGAACAGACTTTTTTCATTGTTCCTATGCCGAGAAACAGGCTTCCTAGGGAATAGGGCGACACAAAAATATTGAAATACATTAAGAAGGGCCCTAACTGGAAATAACTGCCATTGCATCTTCCGTTGCATTAAAAGGTTTTAGTGCTTTCTAATAATGTTTAAGAGCAACTTCAGGCAGTTTAGGATTGTCTACGTTTTAATTTTTGTTAATATTTATAGAATGTTTTGAAATGGATATATATATTTAAGTTCACTGTGGCATGTACTGTATTGAAAATGTATGAAAAGCACAACGATTTGTAAAAAACTTCCGATGCATTATAGTGTGCGGAAAGTGTATTTCCAAAGCACAATCTAATATTGTTATACAACATACAACATGATAAAATAAATATTTATTTTTAATATATACAAATTTATTTTCCTGTGAAATAAGATTTGATCAGAGTAATTCCTTTTTACTTTCCGAACACTATAGTGAGGAAAGTAATCATGTCAAAAATCCGAATTGGAGATTTTGATGTTTCTATACGTTTCGAGGTCCCCTGAGTCCGTTTCCACTATTTTCACGATGATGTATGTGTGTGTGTGTGTATGTATGTGTGTATGTCTGTGAGTGAACACGCTAGCGTCTAAACGCTTTGTTCGAATAAGCTGAAAGTGGGTACGCATATTGTAAGTCACCCTAGTACGAACCCTATTGATTTTGGTGAATCTAGCACTTATAGTTTTTTTACAGGAACACAAAGAAAAATTCTTTATCATTATGCTCTATGGGACCAAAATCTTAAAAGTGCGATAGCATCTAAACGCCTTCTTCAATTGAGCAAAAAATTTATACACATATTATAGGTAACAGTTACTCAATCTGTATAGAGTTTGGAGAATCTGGCACTTACAGTTTTTTACAGGGGCACAAAGAAAAATTCTTTATCATTATGGCCTATGGGGCCAAATTTTTAAAAGTGCGATAGCGTCTAAACGCTTATTTAATCTGAACAAAAAATTTGTACACATGTTATAGGTCACAGTTGCACGAACTGTATAGATTTTGGTGAATTTAGCATTTACAGTTTTTTTTTACAGGGACACAAAGAAAAATTCTTTATCATTATGGCCTGTGGGACCAACTTTTTACTTTCTTCTATATTCAATAGAAGAAAGTATTGGATTCGTAAAAATTTTCGATCTCGGGTTTTTGAGGGATTTACACGTTTTGAGAGCTGTAGAACACGATTTGACATTTTTTAGAAAATGTCTGTCTGCTTGTCTGTTAGTCTCTGCGTGTGTGTGACAAACTTTTGTGGCAACTGTATCTCAAGAACTACTTCACAGAATTTCATACAAATTGGTATGTAGTTTCACCATGACATACATGAGTGCTTGTCAACTTTTGGTAAAAAATGTCTTACAGGTTGCGTTGCCATCCCGCTTTTTCTAAATTTTTAACATGTGGTATAGTAAAAAATTTTGTATAAATGTGCATAAAGAGAATTATTTTTTAATAATCATTGTGAAATTTACCAGAATTATTTATAATAGAGATAGTCAACTGGGAAAAATTTTTTGTATGTGTAGGAGCCTCGCCACCCCCCCCCTCCCTCCTGGGGGAAGTCCCCCCTCGAGGGGAGTAAATTTTCCTGATGGGTATCTTTCAAAAGAGCTCGCCAGTACCTTTAAAACGAATGGTTGAACCATAGATCGTTGAACCAAGTTATCGATTTTTTTACTTTTAACGAAAAAAAAAACTTTGAAAAAAAAATCGTTTTTTTTTTTTTTTTTTTTTTTTTTTTTTTTTTTTTAATATTGAGAATAAAATGGACATTTTTTGAATATGTGGTGTTATACGACTTCTCTAATATGGAAATCATCTGCATTATCATGGAAGATAATTTTTTTAAATAATAATTTTAATAAATTATTTTTACTGAGTGAATTTGTATAGGAAAATATAGAAGAAAGTCATGTGGTGGCCGCAACATACTAGTTAAAAGTGCGATAGCATCTAAACGCCTTATTCAATTGAGCTGAAAATTTATATGAATATTATAAATCACTGTTGCACTCACTATAAGCATTTTGGTGAATCTTTTTACAGGAACACAAGGAAAATTCTTTATCATTGTGATCTATAGGCTCAAAGTTCAGTAGGGTTCAATAAAACATCGTGTAATATAGGGAGAAAAATACTCAAAGACTCTATTATGGTTTTCCGCTCTTTTGTTTGTTTAACAACTCCTCTTTCTTTACTTTATCTACAAAACTGTTCATTACTCAATTTTCGGAAAGTCGAGTGGAGTCACTGCAGATTTTTTTCCTTTCAAGTTCCCCATCATACTATAGGGTGGGTGAGTGGGTTTAACGTCGCACTAGTACCATCATCCTATAGATATGTGGAAGTTTGGTATTCGTGAACATTTTTGGTTTCGGTTTTTGGACGTCTGACACGTTTTGAAAGTGTAAGGAACACGAACGATCACAAAAATGAACGAAGTGTCCGTCTGTTGTTAGCTTTGTATAGACATTATCTCATGAAAGAATGTTTGCAATCACCCTTTTTAAACATGTCATTTAAGTAAAAGCTTGACTGAGTATCCGGATTCTACTTCGAAAGCTTGTCAAAACATTCGAAATTTTTTGATTTTTTATGACATGGCGGAATAGGGCTACCGTCACATAAACGCGTTGCCTATTAAGAAGATTATTCTCGTGGTGAAAAGTCGTACTCATTTTAGAATCGGGATAATGGTGCCTATGAATATTTCTAATTTCGTGTCTGTCATCGGCAGATCTTCCTTCGGGGGGGAGTCTCCTCCTCCTCCTTTTGTTTTGAGAGCGAGCCAACTCAATTAATTTCGGGAATCGATTCTTAATCTGCATCGCTCTCACGCTCCGATGGAGGCGAACGAAAAATCGGCCCCTTCCGCCGGAGAGGTCGACTTTTGTTGACGGAATGAGCGAACCTTCACTCTCTTCTGTCTATTCGATAGAAGAAAATATTGGATTTGTAAAAAAAAAATTCGAAGGAGTGACACGTTTTGAGAGCTCCAGAACACGGTTGAACCTTAAAAAAAAAAAATATATATATATATATATATATATATATATATATATATATCCGTCTGTATGAGCGTGGCAAAGATTTTGTAGCAGCTCTCACTCAAGAACGAATGCACTCACTTTCTTTAAAAGTTTTATTGAGTTCCACCTTGACATAAAGGGTTGTCTGTCTACGCTCGATTTGAAATGAACACTGTAAAAAAAAGAAATTTCTAAAATAGGTAAAAATTTGTAAGATATTTGGGTACAGCAATGTTCCGAATTGGAAAGTTCTGTTTATAACCCAAAATCCATCAGAAATTCTATCTATTTTGAATTTACAAACTTGTTATGTAGGGTTCACTGTCTTATTTTATATTTTTGTCAATAAAAAATAAAGACGTTGTAGAAAATATTGTATCACTCACCTCTTGAAAAAAAAAATATATATATATATAACATGCGTAAATGACCTAAACAAAACGTAAACATTTCGTATATATACGCATGTACACTGCAAAAAATAAAACCCAAAACAATTCTATCCAAAATGGGTCACGCATCCAATTTAGGTTGAAATTTTGGGTTATAAACAGAACTTTCCAATTTGGAACATTGCTTTACCCAAATATCTTACATTATTTTTTACAGTGAAAGTTTTTAAGTAATAGTCCCTTGTGACACTGCTGTCCTTTTGCATAAGCTACTGCATCCACTCAGAGCCTATTTTTCTGTGAAGAAAAATGTCATTTTCACATCCATACGACTTTCTTCTCTAGTTTCCTGTACAAATTCATGCAGTACAGATTATTTACCGAAATTGTTTTTAAAAACGAATGGAGACCCTTTCCGTCACAGTAAAGTATAACTCGATGTCCACAGAAAGTCAGTTTTCTGCTTTACAGACATCTCAGTATTATTAGTATTATTATAAATGAAAAAATTCGATAACTTTGTTTTAAATTACATTAAGAAAAAAAAAAAAAAAAAAAAAAAAAATACACCGCCTTCATCTAGAATGAATAAGGAGTCATTTTCCGAATCCCTAAACTAGAAATATAGATTTCTGAGTTATGCGTATGGGGTAAACAAATGACTTGGATAGACGAAATGATCGAGAATTTCTAGGTGAGGAAACAGTATTATGAATCCTTTATGGTGCCTCACTTGGTTTCCTAGACTTGGGTCCTAAAGCAAAATTAGAGTGACTGAAACTCGCCTCTTGTGTTCCCATTTATTTGCAGATTTTTTAAATAAGTTGGGCCACGATACTATAGGATAATATTCTAGGGTTTTTAGAACTGACTAGCGAAAGGAACTATAATTTATGAGGATGACATAGGACTATTTTTACTAGAGCCATCATTTAGTTTCTAGGTGTCAGTCCCAGATTTTTATTTTCCCGGTGTATCACAAATCTAGGATTCAGTCATCCGTTTTAAAGGTGTTCACCAGTTCTTTTGGAAGATTTGCGTAGGGAAATAGAGAAGAAAGTCTTGTGATCGCCGCACCCTACCAGTTTGAATAAGGAACACGCCTGCTGTAGTGACGATAAGAAGCATCCGTTATTCTAATAATATTTACAGAAATTACATGGAGAGACAGACTGAAGCCAAAAACACTTTTCAAGTGGATTGGAAAAATGTAAAAAAGAAGAAAGGGTAGAAAAAGAATAAATTGTCTTCGTTAAGTCTAAATTTGTTTATTTCAAATGAATTTTTCCATTAGAGTTGACATTTTTTTCATTTCTCTCCTTTTATTCGAAATTCTTGGTTAGCGAATTTCATGATGAATTTTCAGACAGATATCTGACGGCTCTTGAAAAAGAGATGGGGGCAGGGGATGTTTTTTCGCCGAAAATTTCCTCGTTCTCTTAGTTGTTTCAATTTCCAGAGTATAAGTTTCTATTTCCCTCCAGAGATGCGTTCGTCTTATTAAATGGAGACTCGCCCATTTTTACATCCGGAAAAGAAGAGAGAGAGAGAAAAAAGGACTTTATCCTGTTTATGTAAGTAGTTTAATTTTGTGGAATTGAATTCTTTTTCATACATTTTAGAAACGTCATAATGGGAGTAGTTTTAATGCAAGCGTAAAATGTAAAATAGAAAGAAATCTATCGCTGACACAGTGCACTCGTAAAAAGCGTCTGTATGAAAGTGGCGTGTATACTTGCATAGTTTAGAATGCGTGTGGTGTAGAAAATAAGCGTCTATCGAGTAGGTGTGTGAATATTTTATGCGCGTCATTACAATAAAATGTGTGTGTTATAGTCATACAAAATCATATACAGTGCCGGCAAAAAAAAAAAAAAAAAAAAAACTTTACATGTCAATTGCCGTTCTCGCCATAAAAATGTGTCGAACCCCAGTCAGGACACGTGACGTTAGTCGGTCACAGACGACCTTTCCTTATCCTATCAACACTCAGTTCGCCTCGTGGACTTTTAGAGCATGGCCGTACGCTCTTTGCTCCCGACGGCCAATATTTCGTTTATTTGTCAAAAGTTTGAGAACCTACATCGGTATTCCCCCTTCACGCAATGGGTCGAAAAAAGCCTAAAATGCAAGAGAAATCTTGTAGAGAAGGGAACCTCTGTGATGGATGTAGTTACAGATCTGACAGATCGTTCCAGATGTAGAAAATCTTTACAAGGTCATTAAAAGGTAAACATTTAAGACAAAATCTTAACGTTCTAGTCGTTTATTCTAAATATCACATTGCAGTCTGTATTTTGTCATCTCATCTTTACATTTTATTACCAACTGCAGCACGGATCTCTGGCTACATCATCTGGAAAATCAGGGAAATTTGTAAATACACCCCAAAATCATCGAAATTTTCAGTTTTGCTCTGCAAACATGACTAAAAGACCTCCCTCTAGTGTTATGTTAGCCGTGATGACACAGGATTGGCTGCTTTCTACTCTAATTTCGCCAAGTTCACATTTTTTATTTATTTATTTTATTTATTTATTTATTTATTTTTTTAGTACAACAACTTGAGGAATAATTTTATGTTCTGATGTTAATAGGTTGCGCAATTAAAATGATTCCTATGTTTATTATTTTGTTAATTTGTCCCAAATTTTCAATTTTTCATTTTATTTTCCTTTTTGTAAGTGACCAAAGAAAAAATAGAAAGATTGGATATTTTTGCCCAGAACTATACTTTTCTGAATTGTAGTGGTTTTACACAAGAATCCGATATACGCAAAATTATGGAATGTATTAACAGAAATCATGAAAATCTGTCAAAATGAGTCGGGAAAATCAGGGAACTTTTTTTTTCGGAATTCCTGTAGCCACCCTGAGTGATTACTTTATGATTTTAAAAATTTGGTGCACACGGCAAATTTCTGAAACCTATAATGACACCTAAAACAATTTATGTAAGAAGAAATAAATTGTGTTTATAATAATTCTTATTAACAAAAAAAAAAAAAAAAAAAAAAAGAAAAGAAATATTCGCAAATGTGATCTTAAATTACAACAATAATTTTATTAACGACTATTCTAAGCAAATAAAAATAGGAGCGATTCGTTGTTTCGAAAAATAAAGAATACTCATTATTGTTCTCAAAAAATTAAAAATGACCTGGTTGGCCGAGTTCACTCTTTGTAGTTCAACTGAAGCAGTTTAAGAATTTTCCAAAAAATTATTATTATTATTTTCTTTTAATTAAAATAGCTTTAAAGAAACTTTATTATGCTTACTGCTGTCATAGTTTAATGCTTATACTATATGAAAATGTTCATAATTTTAAAACGATAGTTTACGAAACCATTCCATCCACCGCAGTTCTGTTTAAGAGGCCCTTTTCATTCTTTTTCTTGGGTGAGCTCCATTTAGATTCATCCCCTTGCTCGTTTGATTCTCGACGAACGTTCTTAACCCTACAAGGCACCCAGTTCCATATGTGGAACACCGACTTGGATCGTTCCTATAGCTATAAAACTATTAGTAGCGACCTCTCTTGACATCTTGATAGAAGCTACTGACATTTAGCAGTGTAGTAATACGAATCTTTACCTAAAGAGGTCGTTCGTGTTTTTGGTAGAGTGCACTCGGTGTGAAATTTGAATGAAAGGGATACGTTAGTCGTTTGTCTGAATTCAAAAAAAAAAAAAAAAAAAAAAAAAGAATAGTTATTGAACAGTTTTGACTCGGAAAAAAAAAATACTGTGTGTTATAACGAAGTGTCTATTTTGCAGAGGTAAGTTGTTTTTTTCTATATTAAAATAGTAAACGTATTAGTAAATCCTATTTTCATGTATGTTCTACATACGGTACGTTGAGCTAAACAGTTGATTTTCCCGTAAAATAGGGTTTTATTTTTATAAGTTTTCCCTATCTTCTGATCACTCATTACAACCTCTATATTTTTGTCGCGCACAAAAAAAAAAAAAAAAAAAATTGAGCCTTGTAGGGTTAATAGTGTTTAAAGAAACACTCGCAATGTCACCCGAACACTGTTGTGTGAGAAGCAGGAATTAAAACATGTCCATTTTTGCCTTCCGGGTCACAGAGTTTATTTATATTATGAATAATAATCATTTGAATGACTACTAAAGGATTTTCTACGCATAGTAAATAGCCATTAGGAGTTTAAAAATTCGGTAAATAAAGTGTCCACAAAAAAAAAAAAAGAAAGAAAGAAAGAAAATAAAAGAAACAATAAGCGAACGCGATATGATTCTGTATTTCCGAAATTCCATCCAACCTGTCAAGAGACAGTAGCATATATTTAGGCAGTAGTTGTCTATATTTTGCAGTAGTCATCTATATTTTGCATCTATTCTGAATCATACGGTATAATTTAAGATAGTAGTTGTCTTTTGATTTAAAAATACAAAAAGTGTAAAAACAGAGAGAGGAGAGACAAATATTTAGATTGAGATTTAATTTGAATTTTAAAATGAAAAGTGCTCGTGTTCAATATCATGAGGATTCAATATAGTTTCAAAGGCATCTGTACACTTTTTAAAAATATTATCACGAAAATGTACGAATAATGCCTGTTAACTCAGTTCCGCCACGCGATCACTGTCTGCACGGCAAAAGTGGTTCTACAGGCGGACCGACTCAAAGTGGATCTTATTTCCACAGCAGCATCGGATCTCCTCATCTGTAGATATAAAAGAGTACTTCCACTCACTCACGGACTCATCAACGCACAACAAAATCTACTGGAGCTACTGATTCGAAACTGAGTCAGATTATAGAACATATAGTGTAAGCACCTCCTATGAAGCGATTTTTCGAAATTCGCCCCTTAAGGGGGAGTAAGGGGCAAAATATGATTTCACAAAAACCTTCATATCGCAAAGAAAAAAACAGATATCCGTAAAATTTTTGCTTTAAAATATAGCTAACACAAATATCTAAAATCTAATTTCTGAAATTTTAGAAATTCGGTCCCCAAAGGGGGAAAGGGGGCAAAACGTACTTTCACGTACGCAAAACGTGGTTTCACTACTTCTATATATCTCAAACAAAAAATTAGATATACGTGAATTTTTTGCTATAATAAATTGCTAATACAAATACCTAAAAACCAATTTCTGGAATTTTAGAAATTCAGCCCCCAAGAGGGGGGAAGAGGGGGCAAAACGTGTTTTGAAATAATCCTTTATATCGCAAATAGAAAAAAAGATACATGTGAGATTTTTGCTCTAAAATATAGCTCCCAGAAATACATAAAAACTAATTTCATTAATTTTAGAAATTTCTCCCAGGTGGGGCAGGAAAGGGGGGCTATGGGGCAAAAAAAATGAAAACACAGTTAGACTGTTCAAAATTTGTACAGATAGGTTTTAGAGGCCTGCAAGTCGTATGAGGATATTTTAGAAAGCTTAAAGGTATCAGGAGGGTCAGAAAGGGGAGGCGGAGGGGCAAAAAAAATGAAAATAGCGTTAGGTCGTTCAAAATTGGTACATAGCGGTTTTTCATACTTACAAATCGATTGCGGATATTTTCGAATTTGTAAAGTTAATAGGAGGGATGGAAAGGGGGGGAGGGGCAAAAATATATAAATAAGTGTTACAGCGCTGAAAATTAGTGTTGTTAGGATTTGAGGCCTCATAAATCGTTTGCGAATATTTTCGAAAGTACAGAATTATTACGAGGGACGAGAAGGGGGTCAGGTGCAGGGGCCATTATAAAAACGGCGCCTGACCGACCATTTTGAAGGTATCTCAGACTTTCCTGCAAATAGAATTTCAAGATGATATTGCACCATACTAAAGGGCGTCTGTGGTGCGTTTATTCGATTCATATTGTTAAAACTACCTATCCTATCCCATGAGCACCTATAATTTTGTAAGCAATCATATCTTTTTTAACTTTAAGTTAAATCCCACAAAAAATATCGTAGAATTTCTTTTTTATCAGACTTGGAAATAGCCCCAATCTCAATCCGCTCGAAAATGTCTAGTCTATAAAAAAGCGCAGAAAAGGGGTGAGAATTAAAAAATTGCAGCCTACAACTCTGCAAGGACTAGAAAAAATTATTTGATATTTGGTACAGAGAAATTTTTTATATTTATATTGAAACACTGCATAATACTATGCCATTGCGCATTAAAGCAGTCATCTATATTAATAAAATCAGAGTTTTGTCTGTAAATTTGTCGGAATAAAAAAATTTTGCGATATCTTCACGTTTTACACCCCATGAAAGCCGAAAATGACTTCAGAAAATTTTGCCTGTGTGTGTGTGTGTGTGTGTGTGTCATCGTGTCCGAATGCCGCTTTTTTTGTCCGGGCATCACTTGAGAACAGCTGGACGGAATTCAACGGCGTTCGGCAGGAATTTAAGTCTTCACCCAACTTAAAATTATATCTATCAACTTTTCAGAAATTCCCCCCCGTTCTCCCCTTAGGGGGTAAAAGACTAAAACACATTTGTCCGGGCATCACTCGAGAACGGCTGGACGGAATTCAACGGCGCTTGGCAGAAACTTATGTATTCACCCAACTTGAAATTATATCTATAGAAATTCTCAAAATTATGATTAGTGTTTAAATTGTGGGTAAAAAACGCCTGCGCATGCGCCATAAATATTTTTTCACTAAAATGCTTTGAATGGAAAAATAAAATATATAATTATAAGATAAAAAAATTTTTATAAACCATGTTTTTTAATTTTCTGTTGAATCATATAAACGCTACTGAAGGCAGCCGGAACCCCAGCAATTGTATAAAAGTATTAAAAAAATTCCTTGCTATCGTCTTTTTTTGAGCTATTATAAAAGTTTCAAATGGCTATCTAGCCGGAAAGTTAGTTAAAAGTTGATTGCAAGCTTTGTACTGGAAACGCTGCCGAAGGCAGCAGGGTCCCGAAGCAATTGGATAAAAATATTTTTAAAAAGCACTTTCACCGTATTCTGAACTGTTCCGAAAGTTTCAAATGTCTAGCTACTCGGGAAGTTAGTTAAATGAATTTTCTGTTGAATCATATGAACGCTGCCGAAGGCAGTAGGGACCTGAAACAGTTGACTAAAAGTATTAAAAAAATATATTGCCACCGTGTTCTGAGCTATCCTGAAAGTTTCAAATATCTAGCTAGTCGGGAAGTTAGTGAAAAATCGATTGCAAGCTTTGTACTGGTAACGCTGCCGAAGGCAGCAGGAACCCGAAACAGTTGGCTAAAGGTATTTAAAAAAATGCATTTTCACCGTGTTCTGAACTATTCTGAAAATTTTAAATGTCTAGCTAGTCGGGAAGTTAGTTAAATAAATGTTTTGTCGAATTATATAAGCGCTGACGAAGGCAGCGGGATCTGAAATAGTTGACTAAAATTATTAGAAAAATGTATTGTCACCGTGTTGTGAGCTGTCCTAACAGTTTCAAATGTCTAGATAGTCGGAAAGTTAGTGAAAAATCGATTGCAAGCTTTGTACTGATAACGCTGCCGAAGGCAGCAGGAACCCGAGACAGTTGGCTAAAGGTTTTAAGAAAATGCATTTTCACCGTGTTCTGAACTATTCTGAAAGTTTCAAATGTCTAGCTAGTCGGGAAGTTGGTTAAATAAATTTTATGTCGAATCATATAAGCGCTGCCGGAGGCAGCGGGACTTGAAATAGCTGACTAAAATTATTAGAAAAATGTATTGTCACCGTGTTGTGAGCTGTCCTGAAAATTTCAAATGTCTAGCTAGTCGGAAAGTTAGTGAAAAATCGATTGCAAGCTTTGTACTGATAACGCTGCCGAAGGCAGCGGGAACCCGAAACAGTTGGCTAAAGGTTTTAAGAAAATGCATTTTCACCCTGTTCTGAACTATTCTGAAAGTTTCAAATGTCTAGCTATCTCGGAAGTTAGTTAAATAAATTTTCTGTCGAATCATATAAGCGCTGCCAAAGGCAGCGGGACTTGAAATAGTTGACTAAAATTATTAGAAAAATGTATTGTCACCGTGTTGTGAGCTGTCCTGAAAATTTCAAGTATCTAGCTAGTCGGGAAGTTAGTTAAAAATCGATTGCAAGATTTGTCCCTGACAAACACACAAACAAACCCACAAACAAACCCACAAACAAACACACAAGAATCGAAGTTAATAAAAAAACATGGTAAAAAATAAATTTTTAAGTTAAAGACTTTTGTATTCGCGTGATTCGCACTACAAATTATGAAAAGATTGAAATGAAGTGTTACCATCTAAGTTTCATACTTTAGTTAATTTTAAAAAATCTAATTGTCGTATCGAAAAACTGTTTACACCCCAGGATTCAGAAAAATCACCTCTTTCATTTGGTACTGAATTTTTAATGATAGGTCTGATATTTCTAATTTATTTTTCGGTTTTTCCGTTTTTCCGTTGTCACTTAAATTTCATACTTCAGTTATTTTTTAAAAATCTAATTGTCGCATCGAAAACCTGTTTGCACCCCTGGATTCAGAAAAATTGCCCCTTTCATTCGGTATCAGATTTATAAATATAGGTATGATATTTCTAATTTATTTTACCCTTTTTCCGTTTTCAACCCAGATTCGATATGGAGCAGCTTTAGTATTGGATCCCTTTGGCAAAATTTGAAATTCGGCACCGAAGTAGCTCGGACGTTTCTCGCCAAGATCTTTAATTACACAATTGAGATAGCCAATTCAGTTCATCGCAAAAATGGCTTAAAATATTTAAAGTCACCAAAGGGTTCCCATACTAAAGCTGTGCTTTTTGTATTTATTTATTTATAATATTTTCTATTAAAGACTTCTGTGGTCACGAAATTTGGTGCGTAAATTGTTTGTATGCATCCGGCACTTATTGTAACTGCATTTCTCGAAATTCCCTCCCCCCCCCCCCCCCACCTTCTCGGAGTCGGAGGGCAATAAACATGTGTAAAAACATATTTTCAGTTTGAATTCGCTTTGAATTATCTTAGAATGGTGAATTTTCGTGTGTGGATATTGATTAAGTGTACGCATTATGCACATTAGTGGGATTTTGCAAAACTTCGAGCTCACCCGCTGAGGGTAGGGAAGTAAGAAGTGGGTAAGTTGTGCCGAAGACAGTGGGGACCCAGACTCCTCACGTTGCGAGCGATTAAACCTCTACCAATCACAGCGAGAACTTAGGTTATTAATAAAAATATGGGATTTTGACAACTCATTTAAGTTTAATGTCCAGCGAAGCGGGCAAAGCCTGCTAGTTCCATATAAAGGTTGAATAACTCAATGCAGATTACATATTTTTATTAAAAATTGCTTAGATCTAACAAACAAATAGTTTTATTACATGTATTAAAATATAACTTGTTTATATCATATAATAAATCATAATACAGTACAAAGTATGTTTATTATATTACGTTTAAAACGAATGTTTTATGTAGATTTTTAATAATTACTTCGTAGAGAGTAATAATGTGAATTATTAAATCAAAAATGTCCACAGGTATCATTTCATCTCTTTGATAGTATGCAAACATGACAGGCTTATTTGTTTCAACCATTAGTTTTGAAGTTATTACAAATGAAAAAAGTATAAGTCAATTTTTCTGCAGTGCGGCTTTTTTTTTTTTTTTTTTTTGTCGCTTAGTGTATATATTTTTTAAAACCTATTTCCATCTTCAAACTTTTGTGCCAGTGCTTTTGTGCGATATTGCGTCGTTTCTTTCACCTGGTGCCTATTTTTAACACTTTCCACCAACGGTGAAAAGTTCTTTGGCTGCCTCCTCTAATTTCCTCACCTATTGTTGGAATGCCTTGCTCTTGATATACAGGGTGTCCATAATTCAACTGACAGGGCTCACAATGTTGTGTAGCGCGATCTCGTCACAAGAAGGGTCCCAAACTTTGTAAGAAGTTTGAACAAGACGGGAGGTAAAGGATTCCACGCGCAAAAATAAATAAATACTAAATAAATAAAGGTTCCAAATATCACCGCTAGGGGAACAGGTGGCGCAGTTTTTCTAAGTAAAGGTCCAATTTATAATCTAAAATTGATAACTGGGCACTTTTTTAAAGTATTATTTTTGTTCCCATTTGTTATTTTGAAACTGGAGGCACCGCGCTAATGTGTCCCCACTTTCCCATTTTTAAATCTCTTTTTCCTATTACACAGTGGGGCCGCGGTAGCCCAGTCGGTAGAGCACCGGCCTTGTATTTGGAAGATTGCGGGTTCGGTACTCGAGCCGGCGAAAGACCGTCGTGTACACTAATGGTGGCTGGTGCACGTAAAATCTGTCGTGGCCGTAATGTCCTCCATGTTCCCATAAAAAATCATACCTCTGGGGGTCACCGAAGCGGGAGAGCCACCCCTTCCTTGGAGGAACAAAATTGAGATGGCATGCCTCCGGAACACCTCTAGGCATGAATCCCAGACCGTCGCCAATTGCCCATCTGCACAGCACTAGGGCGACGTAAAAACCCAACCAACCTATTACACAGTGTTACCCACGTATTCTCGTCGTGATGACTTTTTACGTTTGTTTATTCGCTTAATCCATCGCTCTCCATTTTGTTTAACCTTCTTACAAAGTTTGGGGCCATTGTACTGCAGAACACTGTGAGCATTATCAGTTTAGTTGTGGCCACCTTGTATATTACACCAGTGTTCTCTGTTTATGACAAAAGACAATAATACCCAAAAGAATTACGTTCTATAAAGTCTACTTCTATAAAGGCCTACTTTAATACTTTTGTACCAAATAATGGAATCGACAAACATTACTCACTTGCGAAAAGGTTTATTTTCTGTAGAATAGGATAGGGTTATTATTAAGGACCACACAAAACTATCTGTAGAGGCATTAAGATAGATCGTTGGAAGCGCATTTTCAGCTGCATCTCTCATTTGAAAGAGACTATGTCTTCGATTCATCTACCTGTCTGTTTATCACTTGTCTGCGCTGTAATTTTTGTCAGCATCTTTAAAATGCATTGAAACTGATGTATATATTTTAGTTCATACTGTACCATGTTTCCGATTCAAAACAGTACAAACTTCGCGACTGATTTGCGCATATAAATATTAGACGATATAGGGACTACGCAGAACTAATCTTTTTACTGCTTTCTCTTTAGAAATAAACCTATAAACTTGTTCTTGTAAGATTTTTTCCTCCATAGTTAAAAAACAAAATTCACTTTTGTGTAGTGTTACCGTGGAAGACATTCTCCAAGGCTGCACAAAAGTAATCTAGTCTGTGGTTTTTTTTTTTTTTTTTTTTTTTTTTTTTAAGTAAAGCTATAAAGATAATTTTTGAGCTTTTTGTTACTGGGAAAAAATACTTTAAATTGTCCTCACCGAGTTGAAATGCGTTTAAAGATTAAACGATACGATGGATAAGTACAGTCGGCAGCAAAATTCCGATATCAAAAAGGTACACTCAAAACTGTTTTGTTCAATAAACCCTTGTCGAATCCTATTCTTAGACTGATTAAGAACATGGTTCGATGAGGATTTATTTAACAAAGCAGTATTAAGTGTATTTTTTAGACAGGTATTATTGCTAGTGCTCGGATACTTTTGCTGCCGATTGTATAGTGGGTTGGTTGGAGGGGTTTTACGTCGCACTAGTGCTGCGCAGTGGGCAATGGGCGACGGTCTGGGACTTACCCCTAGAGGATACAGTTGGCTGCAAAATTATTCGAGCACTAGCCAATAATTCCTATATTTAAAAAGTACACTTAAGACTGTTTTGCTAAGTAAATCCTTGTCGAATCATGTTCTTAGACTGATTAAGAACATGACTCGACAAGGATTTATTTAACAAAGCTGTATTAAGTGTACTTTTTTTTGGCAAGGATTATTGCTAGTGCTCGAATAATTTTGCAGCCGACTGTAAGTATAGTTGGAAAGAGTAACCTTTGTAAACCGCGTGTTTTTTTGTTTCTTTTTAAATTATTTTATGCATGTACTACATATATATATATATATTAAAACATAGAAAATGATCCTAATATGGAATACATATATTGAAATACTCATTACTATTGGATCTGAAGAAATTTTAATTAGTATTTATATATATAAATGCTGGTGTATTGGTTCGTGATTCTCAATGGCATTGTTTCTTTTTCAGGCCCCTGTAGGTGGCGCTGCTAGTGTGGAGGTGCGCCGGCTGCATTCGGCCCCGAGGACCCAATGCTTCGAATAGGCAACACACTCTCAACAGGTTTGTTTTCTCTTCTGTTACGCTTTTGTGCTCTGAATGTTTCGATCCACTGTTCAGAGCAGTTTTTCACTGCTCATTGAGTTGTTTAAGATTATTGGAACATGGAAAGCTATGCAGCTGAGGTCAACCCTATGGAGGGTTATGCATGCCTATGAGCAGGATTAAGGTTGAAGGTTTTTCCGTCGTATTAAAGCTATGCAATGACCCATTGCTGTCGGTCTGAAGTTTACAGCTTAAGATTTTACCTGCAATTGTTAGGTATTTTTCCACTCTTTCGCTTGTTGAGTGTGGCCTAAAGATTCTGTCCGCGAAGCTAGTAAAAGGAATGTACTGGGTTCGATCTCAGGTCGCACTCGTCAGCCTAGCTGTTCGAAATTTTCGAAGCGAAACTCGCATGAATACGGGCTATGACCCATTTGAAAGACCTCCCCACTCAGCTACCTAAAAGTTTAAAGTGACAAAAAACAAAGTTATACTTAAAGGTAGTACGTTAATTGCTTTGTAGACAAATGGCTGGTAGCAGACCGACAAAATTTCGCATGAGAGTTCATTTTGATTCATTCCTTATATCAAATATGTATATATATATATTTGATAACATGAGTAGGTGACTACCACCGTGTACCCAATCGGCTTGTTAAGGCAGGTATAGGTGTTAATTAACTTACACCGCGTCCAGTCCACCACTCCATCCTGCCTTGGCGAAAGGGTTGGCTCTGTGATTTTTCCCATTTTAATTTCATTTACGCCAATTTGAATTCAAAATCTATCTATCCGCGATTGTAATGAAATGCTCGCCCTCTGGTGGGCTATGGTGAAATTACAATTAACAGGAATAGCTCTTGGCTTTCTTCGAGACGCCATTGCTTGCTGTATAAGTCGATGCTTAGTTCCACATATATTTATTGAATGAAAATGAATAAATCCGGTAAAAAAGATAACACATATTGATGTGTGCCACAGTGTAACTCCAAAGGATCAAGAAATCCGGAATTAAGCTTCCATTTATTTTCAAATGACAAATTTAAAATTTCAGTTGTTTCGGCTAATGGAAATAAAGAGTTAATCAGATGATTTGAAACTAATATTTGTTCAGCTTCAGTTACACATCTAATTCCGATCGAACTTTGAATAAACTGAAATATTTTTTTCCAAAAGCAATCGATTTTCCATGATGTAATGGCGGAGAAATTATAGCACGAATACTAAGTAGTAACACAAATAGAACAATAATAAATACACGTGGCTATTATATTTACTAACAACAAAAGTTGGAAAAGCGCCATCTATCGATCATTACAAACGCGGATTAACAGGGTGGACATTCATCAGGGAAAGTTAGAGAATCATGGAAAAGTCAGGGAATTAAAAAAAAAAAAAAAAAGAAAATGTAGAACTAAGCGATATTTGTAAGCCCGTTATAGTAAATTGCTAAATGGTTCGCTAATTTTGTGAAAATTTTTCGGAAATAAACATCGGAGTCAGAGAAAAGGGTGAAAAATATTCATGGAAAAATCAGGGAAATTGAAAAAATTCTAATGTTAACCACCCTGATTAAGTCGTAAAGACTAAAATAAAGCTTGTGTCCTTCTTAAATCTAAACTAGCGATCCACTGAATGTTCCGCCAAAAGCTCATCATTTCACGGTCGCTTTTTGCCTCGACAGCCTCTTGTGAGGTTGTAACTTTAAAGCGAACCTAACCCTGTCACCTTCTTATGTTACATTTTATCTTTATCTGTATCGAAATAGAGTTCTCTCTTTATTACTTTCTTCTATATGTAATATAGAGAAAGTATTGGATCCGTGAAAATTTTCGACCTCCGGTTTTTGATGGATTTACACGTTTTGGGATGTCCTGAACACGAATTAATAGGTTTTAGAAAATGTCTGTCTGTCGGTCTGCGTGTATCACTTTTTTCTGGACGAAAAACTCACGAACCAATGAATGAAATTTAACCAAACTTGGTATTGAGTTGCACTCTGACATAAAATGGTGCTGATTAGATTTGGGGATCCATCGCTCAACAGGTGGCGCTGGGATCGCATTTTTTTGTAAACTTTCAACATGGCAGTATAGGACAAAATTTCGTATAAATGTACATAATGATAGTAATTTTAAACTTGTGATTGTAAAATTAATATGAATTATTGATAATAATAGTAGTTAACTAGGAAAAAAAATTGTGCATGTGGGGGCATCGCTTCCCCCCTGGGGGGGGAGTACCCCCCAAGGGAGGGATACATTTTCAAGATGAGTATCTTTCGAAAGGTCTCGTCAATACCTTTAAAACGAATGGTTGAACTATAAATCTGTGATAATTTAAAACAAAGTTATCGATTTTTTTTTACTTTTAATGAAAAAAAACTTAGAAAAAAAATCGCATTTTTTTTTTTTTTTTTTTAATATTGTTACTGAGTGAATTTGCATAGGAAAATATAGAAGAAAGTCTTGTGGTGGCCACAACATACTAGTTTTTTATTTCGTTTAAGAACTGAATTTTCACCCATGTCCTGTCGTCTGATGAAGCTGAAATTTTGCATACATACCGAGGATAAAAAGTAACGGAGGAGGAGCGCTGTGGGCCATCCCCCAACTCAATTTCAAAATTTGTTTTCAAATTTTAACTTATTTCTTATCATCCAACTGAGATGAGACCCTACATGTATATAATACATCTGAATTGAAGCTTTTAGCACTCTTTGAAATAAAATCGTATATATATATATATATATATATATATATATATATTAATGTCTTATTGTTACTGTTTCTTCCTTTATCATAACTGATTTTCTTTATGTAAAGCTTATGTCATTCATAATTAGTTTAAACTTTTCTTAATTGTATTGTTTGACTGAACTTGTGATAAAATTCATGTACTTTTGAAGCTACTGTGGTATAGGACAACTTTTCGTCCAACTTTTGAGCCAACTGACAATTTTCTGAGATAAATTGTCTAAACATTCACAAAACGAGAAATTCGGACAACTTCACCTTCCAGCAAAATAGAAACCACACGGTCAACCATTTTTTAGGTTGATTTCTTTCGAAACCGATCTTTCGAGATCACTTTAGTTTATACACTTACTTAATATTTATTTATATCTATGTATAATGTAAAATTTGTCTACCGACGTCTTCCTAAGCGCTGAACCGATCTGAACCAAAATTGGGCAGTGTATTTTTCTTACAAATATCTTGGATGAGTTTATCCTGGATGAGCAGCTTGCTCCGCCATTATGTTTCTAAAGGGTGGCTACTTGAAATTTGAAACTCGCATCGTAAAATAAACGCATTGAAGACCGGTCTTGCTTAGACTTCGATGTATATCTGTGCGTAGACCCTGTCAGGGTCTTCGTCCATTTTATTAATCAACTTGACCTGCCACTTTGTTTCGAAATGACGACCGTTTGATAAGAAAAAAAGAAATCAGCCTGTTCTTCCGACTGAGCTAGAAGACCTTTTTCTTTTTCTTTTTTTTTTTTTTTTTTTTTTTTAATTCAATCCTAAAGAAGCATTTTGAAACTTTCTTTTCAAAGTGGTGGAAGAGAGGAAATTTCTGAAAGGGTCGGACGAGTCAGGATGATATTTAATGGATGGAGTTAAACAAAAACCTTTATACTAAAGTCATAAAGCTCAAAAGTTATCTGGCTCAATATCAGAAAATTGCAGGAACCTACGATATTTGTTCTTGCCACGTGAATGGCAATCAATAACAACTATAATCTGCTCTATGCCGTGCGAAGGATTTTTTCTTGACTCGTATCAGATTTTTATTCAACTTGTTTCGTTCGACCCTTCTTTCCATGGGTGCGGCCGAAATTCGAAGTCTAATGGCCTTATTCACCGTTAACTTCAACTCCGGGTTCAATGTAAAAACTCGAAAAGCGCGTAAAGGCGGAGTATAGCTTTCCAAGAAAATTTGCCATCTGCTTCTGCCATGTAGCTCCAAGTTTTCATATGATTTATGATTGGTGTTTTTCAGTTAAAAAATCTGAAAATATCATTGCCGCTAGATGGCAGATGCAATGCGTCCAACTTTGCTAAGAACCCTGACTTTATACGCTTTTCAAGATTTCGTGTTCAACCGGGAGTTAGAGTTATTGGTGAATACAGCCGATGATGGGCTCAAATAGTGTCCGACAGGGCCTGATTATCGCACAGGCCAATTAGGCCTCGGCCTAGGGCACCGCTATTTAGGGGCACCAAAATAATCTTAAAAATTTAAAGGGCTATTTTTGGCAAAAGTTTCCTTAAAAAAAAATTAACTGAAATCTAGCTTATGGTAATAATCTTTACTTGGTCCTACTCCCCTTCGTGTAGGACCAAAATTGTAAATCATGTTTCTGGACTACACCTTGGGGTGGATCCCAAACCATCACTAATTTTCTTGAACCACTGAAACTAAACCTCAAGTTGGTATCCAGTTATATTTTCTAACTTTAAAATGCGATTAATCAATCAAAATCCAACATTTTAAAAAAAATCTCCGTACTTAAGGCAAAAGTTGAAAATTGTGATGGCATGTCTTTAGACTATCCCTTGGGGTGATTGTTATATTAAGAGGCCCTTTTCACGTTGAAATAGTACTTAATATTTTAATTAAAGTAAAGAAAGTCTGAGATGAAATTAAAATTAAATAAAACATCTTCCAATATTATGATATTGTGTGTGAAACTTTTGAATAGATAGATTCCAGACTCAATCCAGGAGGTAAATAAAAGCATTTAAATGTTGACGTATTTATAGAACTTCTGTCTAAACAATAATTTAAGTTTTCCCTCAAGGAGTATTAACATATTCCACCTAAAAATAATCACATTGATTTAAGATTTCTTTGTAAATAATAATAATAATAATAATAATTTTAAACTAACTTCTTATGAAGACGATGCTTTAATCTTGTTACCAACATTCAAACTTCCTGCACAAATTAAGATATTTGTTTTGAGAAAATTGCTTAAATTTGTTGGAGGGGGAAGGGGGCCACCAAAATCATTCTGGGCCTTGGGCCTCAGTAGGCCTTAATCGGGCTCTGGTGTCCGGTCGAAAAGTTGTCTACCCGATAGCGGCTTTAACGGTATCGAGTACTCATGGAGTAATGCGACGCATCTCTATTTCCTTTCAGCAATCGTGGCAGTGATTCTCGTTCAAGTCTTCAGATACATTCACGGTAAGTCAGACCTTTTTTTTTTTTTACCCTTTATTGAGTGTATATATAAATGTGAAAGTTCGTTTGCTTGACCGCTGAAAAAATCCAAGGGAAGGTTCAAGAGAACCACCGAATACGCAGGTGCAAGGAGAGCATGTCACATGACTCATCTTGGACCTTCTCAAGGGTTACCATTTATCATTCTATTTTATATATCTCGTTGATCAAACTTCTTCATTCAAGTTCATATTTATTACTCTGTTAAAAAGTGGCTCAATCTCCCTTAAAGGGTGGTAAAAAAAAAGGAGTATGCTGCGCAATTAGGAAACTGCTTGAGATAGAAACTTGATAATGGGCATGAACATTCTTCATTCCAGTTCATTGATAACTTCTTGTGTTAAAAGGGGGTGGTATGAAAAAAAAATGGAAGAATTTCGGTCAATGACCGATTTCAACATGTCAGGTATCAGTCTAACAAATAACCTTATTTTATTTATTACTTTTCAATCATCGATCACAAAAAAACACAGTGTGATCAATTTTAGCTTTTGTCTATCTGCGTGCATGTGTGAGTACATCTGTGGCACAGTAGCTCGCAAACCAACAGACCAATTTTCAATTATTATTATTATTATTATTATTAAATTATTTTTAAATGCTGTTTTAAACGGAAGAGTTCTTAACTAGGTTTGGTGAAAATCTGTTCGAGAGATTTTTTAAAATTAATTGAATTGTGATTTTCTTTCTTTAAGGCCACTTTGCATTGATATTTTAAATTTTCAGAGTTGTTAATTTTGCAACTTCATATTGCTGTTAGAGGCTATGTCACGTGATCTTTAGATTTACGTATAAAACAGGTTTTAATAATAATCATAATAATAAATGGATTTATCAACCGATTTTCACAAACATTAAAAATTGTCTATAAATAGTGATTATGAGTTTACAGTTGAAAAATCTCTAAATTCAATTTAAAATGGAAGATTTTAAAAAGCTTTTTAATTGTGGATGAAACTGCGATTTTCTTTTTCAGGCCATTTTGCATTCCTATTTTAATATTTAAAATATATTAACTATCTTTGTTATTATCATTATTATAAGATCTAACGTTCATGATTTCCCCAAACTTAAATGAAATGACGCTATTATCATGTGAGAGTTGTACGTCCACCTATCTCCTGGGGCCGCAGTAGAGCACGGAACTCATAATCGGAAGATAGCGCGTTCGATACTCGAGCCAGCCGTGTGCATTCATGGTGGCTGCTGCACATAAAATCCATCGTGGCTACAATGTCCTCCCTGTTCCCTCCGGGGGTCACCGAAGCGGAGAAGTCACCCCTTCTGTGGAGGATCAAACGTGTGATCGAAAAACTTTTAAGAAATTTTAAAAATTAAATTTATAAATAATTCAGGAAAAAAAAAAATATTATCATTCGATTTCAGCTCTCACTCAATGTAATGGTCAGTATGAAATTAATAGTGTTTCATGGAACTCAGTTTAGACACTCTCTGGCAAAAAAGGCTGAAAAGAAGAGGGGGGGGGGGATATTATTCTATTTATAAAATGAAATTTTGTGATAAGGCCATTTTTACAAATTTGATTTTTATGAATGGGCCATTAAAGTACCCCGATTTTTGCTTGTTTCTGTCCCTGGCCAAACACGCACACCCAGATAGACATTAAAAAAAAAAAATAATAATATCGTGTCGATGATGCGTCTCCCGACGTGTGAATCGATGAAAACCGAAGTCTAAACCGTTCACGAATACTTCTTAGGTAGAGAGGGGAAGTAAATAAACGCCATTGAGTCCGCCTGTAAACAATCGCCATCACCTTAGCCTCATTCTGTTAACTTCAGTAGTTGGTCGGAGGGCTGTTTGTTTGTGCCTCCCATAAACGGGCAGGAGTGCTCTTTAAAAGCCCATTACGTTCCCGCGACATAATTACGGGACACGTGAAATATTTCGTTGAAAATTATTTTTATGTCTCCTAATTTGCAAGACATAATGTCCCATCGTTCTAAAAATGCGCCATTTCAGCTAATGAACTTTTGAAAATTAAGATAAGCGATGGTTTGGGGAGAGGAGAATGTGTCACTACCACCCTCTCCCCCTCTGCGAGATGGGCTTTTATACATTGTGGAATATATATTGAGCAAAACAATGCCGTCACTAATAGCCCCACTCCCCTTTAAAATATTTAAAAAAGGAAAGAAAGAAGAAAAAATCATAAAACTGATGTTACAAATTTAATGTGGGGTAAATATATATATTCCATGATATATTTTCGTGTGTTTCGTTTGAGCGACAAACGAATGAGTTGCATAAAATGGATTAGAACCTCAGTTTGCCTGTCTGTCTGTCTTTTCTTTCTGTAAATATATTTAGAATGCCTTGAAACGACTCCATTCGAGTCTCGAAAGTTCCAGTAAAAGAAACAAATTATCCTTTCAAAAATATAAAATTAAGACATGGAAAATGATTTATTAACCAATCGAAAATGAAAGAAAAGCCGAAAGGATTTACCTTCCGGCCACCGGGGAGAGTCATTTTAAATTTGAACTAGGACCGGCTCTATCTCGAACCATCGAGATAGAGCCCCTTAAATAAAATATAGAGGCCGACGCATCGCCGCCATTTTTTTGCCTGGGAAGAGGGCGGGATTTTCGCTCGGCGTTCTTGTGATTTTAAGAAATCTTGATCTGAAGCTACGATCGGTCCACAAAAGCAATAAGCAACAATAATATTCCTAATAACACATTTTTTTTTTTTTTTTTTTACATTACATTATCAGGATATCCTGTGGAGGTATTGGGAATGAGATGTGTTATTAGGGCTGTTTCTGTTTCTTATACGAAACGTCGCCCAAACTCAAGTACACAGTAATAGAAGGTCTTCTTAAATCAATTTATCAATATTAATATAAATAATATGATTAAAATGACACATTTGTCTGTATTTTTACATTATCACATGTCGGAAATACAAAGGAAAAATATAAGTAATGTTGTTTTATTCTTCTCAAATTATCTAATGGAAATCTGAATATTTTGTGTTCTTTTCTTGACTGATTGTAGCAGTTTATCGTTAAACAAACTCCCATATCGTACTTTATTTAGTTAAAACTACGAAATATAATAAAAGGAGTACTCTAAAGTGACACAAGACGATAAGAGTAATGACTGCCGTTTATTTATCAATGAAACACGGTGGGTACATGGGGCAACCCTAAGGCAACACAATGCCTGATGCGCCAGCTCGTATATAGAGGAGCCCTACATCGAAAAACTCGGTTTGTCAGATCTGTAAACGTCTCGACAATGGAGTCACTCATATTGCGAATGTGGGAAAGAAGACAGGGATGGCTTAGGAAATGTCTTTCTTCTTTTGATTAGGCTCTAAAATAATGAAGTAGTTCAACTCAATTATTGAAGTACTGACTGCTTCAACAAAAGGATTACCCGACAGCAGCACAGAATGTTTCATTTGTGTAGCAAAAGGTTACACCATCACAGGATCATAACACATTTCTAAAATGCTTTCTGATAACGTTCATAAATCTGTCTGTGTTGATAACGTTCTGTCTTTTACGAGTCTGAAATTTCGCTCTTACATTTCTTTTTTCTTACGACCGGACTATTTCTTTCAGACAGCGATCGTGCGTTGTCCCCTTTTGTGGTGTGACGCTTTGAATTTTCCAGGATGCCTGCCAATATTCAATTTTACCATTTAATATCTTAAACTGACTTCAAATATTTTGTCAAATACATAAAAAGTTTTACATTTTTTAAAACCTACTCTTAAGCTATAGATTCTTCCTCGATTACATGTAGGAACCAGTCGCCGATCTTGGTATCAATATGCATGAATTGGATGGCTTCTGAATGCACTGCTCTGCATGAAAATTGCCCTCAACACCATTTTCGCAAATTCTTATGTCAAATGACCTCCTGAATCCGAATAGGACGCCCATCTTGCCTATCACCGACCCCTTTTTCATCACTTTTCGGTCATTTTACGGCTATACATTTTATTTTATTTTTATTTATTTATTTATTTATTTATTTATTTATTTTTTTTTTTTTGGGGGGGGGGGGGACGGAAGGATTATTTTAAATGTTAAATAGCTTCTGAGGGGCTACAGAGTTAAAAAATTCTAAAACATGTCCCATTTGCGACAAGGGGAAAATTTAGGGGGGATTCGCTACTGACATTATGTATTACATTTGTTATATTGTTTTAATCTATTATTAATGTTATTTATTAAACATTATATTTTTTTTTTGTTTTTAGGCGTAAAATTAATTCTTTTTCATTCTCCAAATCAAACTTATAGCCATAATATAAAATGACCGAAAATTGAAGAAAATTGGGGGAGGGAGTGATGTCCCAAGATAACGGTGGGTAACGACTGGGCAAAATGGGAGTTACATTTTCAGATTCGGGAGATCATTTTACATAAGAATCCGCAAAAATGGTATCAGGGATCGATTTTTTTTTTTTTTTTTTTTTTTTTTTTTTTTTGCAGCGCAGTGATATTTGTTGGCTATATCTTTCAAATATATAATGATGATGATAGTTTCTGGATATTCTTGGTGATATCTTGTGAAATATTGGTGGTTACTTGATGGGATTGATGGTGAAAGGGTATCTAAAGTGGATTTATGTAACGATTTTCAAGAAAATCGTTAGAGCCGTTTTTGAGATACCAATTTTTACCAAAACTTCGCATACCCCGTTATTGATCGGAAAGCAATAATTATACAGATATTTAAAAAGGAGTTAAGAGGGTGACTTTGAAAAAATCCGTACAGCCGTTTCTAAGGAAACGCACTTGCGAGACCTGAAATGGAGCTATTTATGCAGGACACCTATCCATTTTCCTGAACTAACCCACTATATCATTCGAAAGGCATCTAATAGAGTGTTTATATAGAAAATTTGAAGAAAATCGTTAGAGCCGTTTTTGTGATATGGACTTAGGGTCCCACTTCCGGTTTTTCAATTTTCACCAAAATTTGGAAACTTCATCTGCACAACAGACCTGTATCCATTTTGAAGTTTCGTAGTTCTCTCTCTATTAGTTTCGGAGATAGGATAGCCAGAAGATTCCATACACACACACACACACACACACACACTGACCCATTGCCAAAAACTACTTTTTTGGGCTTAGAAGAGCTTTAAAACGTGTCAATCAGGTGAAAACTCGATATCGAATATTTGGACCGAATACAATACTTCCATTACCTCCTAAGGTAGTAGGATAATGGAAGTAAAAAAGAAAACGAAATTTGAAATTTTTATGAATACCAGAGTTTTTTGTCTGATGGGGAACTGGAAACAAGGTTTTCTCGCGTACTGATATGTATTTGATTTCAAAGATCTATAAAACTCAGTGCAATTTACATTTTTTTTTCTTTTTCTTTAACAATGCCTGTTTTGAAAATAAAAATTCATTCCTGAGTCGCTGAAACGAATTCTGAAAAACACGATCCGTTCTACTTTCTTCCTTTCAAAAAGAACGCTCGAAATAACGTCGCTTTTCGACACGTGTTCCGTGGCCTAAATGGACGTTTTCAGAGCCCCCTTCCATCACGTATTCAATGAGACACGTCTGCCGTTATGCGCTCACGTCTCCGGCGGCGAAAATGAGAGAGAAGAACGCGATAATGGACAGAGAACGACGCAGACAAGAGCGGATACGAAACACGCGAGATGTCCTCTAAGATTGTTGGTCAGTGATTAAGAAAGAAAAATCACGCAGTTTCCATACATTATGAAACACTTTCTGCTATACTTACCCGTCCCATCACGCCGTATAAGCCTCAACACTTATCTTTTTGTTTATTTATTTATTTATCTATGCAGTTACGCTAATTTTAAAATAATTTACTGTAAATTTATAATACAATCGAGCTATTTCCCATCCTACATCTGAAAACCAATGTTTCATTCAAATCTCACCGTATAAAATGTACAAAACATGCCTAGGCACTTAAAAAATGTAATGTTGATTTCATTATCTTTAACACAGTATTAAATAATCGGATGAGGCCTTTACCCTGCATTTAAAAACTATAAACACGGATTGCAGATCACGGTGTAAGATAAGAAATTTTAAAAACACTCCAAAATACAGTTTAGTTGCATTTCAGTGTAAGGTTGTTTATTTATACCAACCGGGCGAAAAGTGCCAAAGCCCGGAATGGAACTCGGGCTCTCCGCTTAACGTGCGGCTGCTCTACTACTGAGCTATAACCAGCTCGGCATTTCTCGCAAAATATCCGTTGGCGAGGTCACCGTGTCTGCAAACGCAGATAGAGACTATCTTTCGTGGCACAACTCCAATAGACCACGAAATGTCTTTCAGTCCAAAACAGTTTTAGAAATAGTTTTATTGGTCCTCTATTTTTGTGTGATATATTCGAATAGAGTATCTTAGATTCATAAAAAATGTTATTAAATGTAAAAGTTTATTCCAAACGACTCAGACACATTGACACGACTCCTTGAAGCTTGTTCACCCTCCTAAGATCTTCAAACTGCCAATTTGAATTTCCTGCAGTTATTTGTTTTTAAGACAAAAAAAGCGCACACACATAGCCACGATTCAATTCAATATATCTTGTATTTTTATTACATTCATTAAAACTTCATTTAAAATGTTGGTAGTATTATTTTGCGAAACTCGCACTTGTAAGCTCCGGTAGAATTTTTGTTTGTCTTAGAGCATCTGTTTTTCACATATTATCACATATAACTATTTTTCATGATTAAAGAATGACATTTTAAAAAGGTTCGTTGATTTACTTTAGGAATAAAAAATTATATACATATATATACACTAAGTGACAAAAAAAAAAAAAAAAAAAAAGCAGCACTTGGGTATTTTCCTTTTCGCCTTCTACAACAGCCAATTTTATCGTTTAAAAAGCAAATTTTCGAACAAATTTTATTATGTTGTCCTCCACATACACTTTAGCTTTGAGTCCAGTGTTAAAAACAAAATGCAATTGTCAGGAAAATTGTAATTTTAGAAATAATTTCAAAAATGATAAGAATAAGGCAGTTAACGATGCCACAAAAATTATAAATTTTTGAATGAAAATAAAAAAAATATTTTAATACGTGAGATGGCAAAATAATTAAATGTTAACGAAATATTGGTAAAATGGTTTTTAGCATGATATAAAATTTTTGGCCGTTTAAACTGGAAATTTGGCTTTAGGCGGCCATGTTGCTCATCCAAGTGAGATGATCCTAAGTTAAAAAGCCATTGCTTATGAAATCAGTTTGTATTACATTTAGAACGTAAAAGAGATTCAGAAAAAGCGTTTAGTAGCCTAATTTCTTTAACTACAATGCAGCAACTATTAAACAAAGCAGGTTTAAATGACAGAAAATTTGAAAAAATTCCATTCTTAGTGAAAAAAAATAGGAAAACAAGACCTCAGTAGGCTAAAAAAATTAAAAAATGATTAATTAATTATTGGGCTGAACTGGTTCTCTTTGATGAGTCAAGTTTAACTTATTTCTAGCTAAAGAAAACAAGCAGATCTGACAACGAAAATAGGACCGACTTAATGAAAATCGCACTTTTAAAACAGTGACACATTCTCAGTACATTATGGTACGGAGGTGCATAACTTTTCAAACAGTCGGGCAAATTTTTACGCTCAAGGGATCCATTAACTCGAAATAAAACACAGTCTTTATAAAAGTGGTGCCTGACCGACTATTTTGGAGGTATCTTGAATATTTCCGCAAACGGCATTTCAAGATGATAGTGCACCTTACTACACAGAAGCTATTAAATAATTTATTTTATGGGTTATTGATGGCAGCCCTGTATATACACATACAATGTGATGCACTTTATAGCTTTCTCTTTAAGAGTAAAGCTGTTCTGTGATCGCGCTTTTCTCTCTTGAAATACTACGATCTCTAGTAGTGGCATTCTGTAACAGATAGTCTGTCAAAATCATGGACCGAGTAGCGTCTGTAAGCTGCGTTCCAATCCTATACAATTAACATTCATTCAATGACCCTTACGGTTCGTGTTTCATCCTGATTGCCTTGTTATATTTTTATCTTAAAAAGTTTCTTCCGTCAATAATTTAAAATATATATATATATATATATTGCGGTGGGTGAATTAATCAATACAGTTGGGGAAAATGTTTTATAATCTAAGCGAACCGCGTGATTTTTCTTTCTTGTTTGAATCTCAGTGTGTTGATGCCCTCTCAACAGTATATACAGTGTCCCCGAATCGGACACTCCACTTCTTCCTTCCGAGGGCATGTTCCATTGTCTGCCCCGATCTCCGGAGCGATATCCGATCTCTCTCGAGACAATCGGACGATATCGTAAGCGAATCGATACGGCGGCTTTTCTGAAATCGAGATCGCACGAGCCGATAAAGGCGAAGAAAGAATCAAGAATCTTTTTCTCAAATAATACAAATTTCCTTTTTTTAAAAAAAAAAAAGTGAAAAGATAATACCAGTGCAGATAATATACAAGTGAAGGTTACACGATATCTCTTTACAAGCGTTTTTCACGTTCACGTATTCAGAATCGCGGAGGATCAAGATTTGCTTTGCTCGGAATAATTTTTTTTTTCCCTCCTAGTCTTAGAGTGTTTTCACTGAAATATATTCTTACAGTTATTTTGACGGTAAAATAATGTCGTTGGGCATTCACACTACTTTCTATTATCCTGCATTAGTATGGAGACAGATCATTACGGTTCAAGGTGTTTGTTAGGAAAGACTGAACAGTTGACAAAATGTTGAAATAAACTTCTTTTTTTTTTTTTTGAGGTGGGAAATACATTTTCGTGCTCCTCAAGCTCCTCCCTGTTTCTCTGTTTATAAGATATTTAATGTGGATGTTAAATCAATATATATATATATATATATATATATATATACAGTCGAGCTTCGTTAACGTGAATTACTTTTAACATGAACTGTTTCCACAATCCCCGTCAAAATGAAGATTAGTTTAGTTATATGAAGATTAGTTACTGATAGCATGAACTACTGATAACATGAAATTTTTTTTTTTTATCCCGCTTGAGATTCACGTTAACGAGGTTCGACTATATTCGTGTATATATATATATATATAATGCTTTCGGAGATTTTGAAACTTACTCGACTTATTTCAGGTAGCCCTGTATATTGACAAGTGTTTTACATTGATTTTTTTTTCGTTTTTGAAATGCATAACACACAGCTCGAAATACACTTCAAACGGTCGTCGCGCAATTCGTTAAAAAAAAAAAAAAAAAAAAAAAAATCAAATCGTAGATCAAATTGTTGATCATAACAATTTTTTCAATAGCAGCAATTAAAATATCGTATTTATTATTATTACTATTATTTTCGGAGCTGCTAGCATTTTGCACCCTATTCTATATAAAGTGTGCTTTATCTGCTCCTAAAAAACACGTGTTTGTTTCTTTCTGTTGAATGCACCTTTCAGATGCTTAAAATGAACTCGTGAGAAAGTCCGCCCGCAGTCGACCTTTATTTTAAGTACTTTTGTACTTAATCCTTTGTCCGATCTCAGTAAGAGCGGTTTCAAGTAATACCTATCCATACCATGCAGAATTGGGACTTTCTACCAAGATGTGTTTTTGAATTGAGCTGATGGACATACCGATCCTAACCACTTCATTCGTGATTTTGAGGATTCGGGAAACCTTAAACCGTGTAATAATGTCAAAAACAGAGTGTTCGGCACAAAATCAATACTTTCTCTACCTTATACCGGCAAAACTGTGGTTGTAAGTACCCTACATAGCATGCATTTGTCAAAGGGATTAGTACGATCGTTTTTCTGTCGACAAATTTCAAAACAATATCCTTACATGCTCCACCATTAGTTTCTTGAAATCTCTAGGATGGTGTGATAAGGATAGAATGACCAAACATTTTATGTTTTGAGTCATTATGAATATTATTTTCATAGATATCTCCAAAACGGAAAGTCATAGGAAGACCCAAAAGGGAGGTGCACAACTGGACGTTATAACAAACCTTCATATACGAATTTGCAGATTTCTTAGTCCATCCGAGATACAAACACACATCTACACACATGCGTACAGACGTCACAAAAAATCATGGCTATCTTCGATTTGGAAGATCCCATCGAGACGTGAAATGGATGGCATCACGTCCATTGGCATCATGACAGTCCCAAATATAAATTTGCAACATTCGACGACCCATGGATTTTACGTGATACAAAATCAGATTCGTAAAGGGTTATTTCCTTATACTCTGTAGATAATGAAGTGAAATATATTTAAAGATGTTTTTAAAATTGATTTCTATTTATTCAGAGAAAACGAAATTTTAAGTACTCCTGTATCACCTGTATAGTGATTGATATACAGGGTGTACTTTATGCAGAATGAATGTACTTTATGTTAATATTAGGGTGGTAAAATGTATTCAAAAGTCAAACGATGCAACGCATAGGTGCAAGTTAGACAGTGTTCATGATCTAGGCGAACTGCCTATTTTTTCGTTTAGCTACAAATGGAATATCCGCATTTTCAAAAAGGAAGAAGGAAGATGCAACGAGACAGACGACCCATGTGGATAACACTACCTCCTCCCTCACCACAGGCAACAGGGGGTTGAGATCTTACTGGGCTATTTTGCAAAATTTTCTATTTCAATTAAACTGAAGTAATAGAGCTTCCCCGAGAGAGTCGTTATCCAAACGAGAGAGAGCCTTCGCTGTATAGTCTTTATCACAATAGTAAATAGGACTGAAATTTTTTTTTAACTATATCTACGTGGAACGAGATATACTGTAGAACTGTCAGTAAATAATCTGGAGTGTCACCCTGAAATTTAATACTCTAAGTACAGGTTGGAGATTAAGGGGTAAGATAGCAAGTACTGTTATGCAAACCTATGTTGAAACCATTCAAATTAGGATTCGTAGTAGCTTCATTTGACAAGAATTTCTGTGTGAGGGAATTTCCCGCCCCCCTCAACCCCCCGTTTCACTACTGTACCTACATTTATAGAGAATTGAAATCTGTTATTACATTCAAAAGTTCACTTAAAATTATTGAGACAACTTTCACACCAACATTCTGTGAAACTCATTAATCTTGATCAAACTTTTCTAGTAACAAACACATTAACTTCAAAATATATCATTTGGTTCGCCTGAAATTATTTGTTTTTAATTTAATCTAACAGACGCAGACAAAGGTCAAACGTTAAAAACTTGACTTCGGTAATCAGGAAGCCTCAAAACGTCTAAATATACAAAAAAAAACCCAAGCGATGAATATTTAGCTTAAAAAAATACATTATTTATCATATGGCTGTGAGGAATTAATTTCAATTCCTGAACAGCTTTCCTGGACATGGTAAAATATTACAGTGAAGCACTTCCACTTACAAATAAAAAAAGAATGTTATGGCTAAAATATTGGCAGCTCTGTTTGTCTTCTGAAAGTTATGTACACATCACATGGTGCACATAAATATAATCCTATATATTAATAACACACGGCACAACCATCAGTTACACTTCCATCCATTTTCAAGTATTGTCGCATTATAATCTAGTTCTTTTGTGTAACCCTGTAAATGAACAGCGAATGATTATTCCTATACCCTATTCTACGTGAGAGATGTTTTTACGCATATAAAAATATATATATTCGTTTCATTGGGTTGAGTGCAGTCTATAGATGTTAAACTCGACTTATCTGCCATTTCCCCCATAGACGTAATGTATTTGAATTCTCTTGGGCGTCCCTGTACGTGCACGAACCATTGGCTTCATCTCAACGAAAAGCTTAGTGTAGCATCCCTTTACGATACACATTTATAATACTAAGTTTGAACTTTCTGCTATAATTTGTTTATGAGATAGGCTGATAACAGACAGACACACAGACCAACAGCTAAAAACATGATTTTTAGATACAAGAGACCTCAAAACGTGCAAATATAACAAAAACTCACTTTCGAAAAATTGACCCAAAAACAGTACTTTCTCTACCTTATGGGTAAGAGAAAGTCAAAATCCATTTCCTCCTAAAACCGTCAAAAAAAAAAAAAAGCCAAGCAGGCCTATAGAATTACGATGCACAGTAAACATGTCGGAAATTTTCGACCTTCGCACTATAGAACCTATTCTATTTTCCTTGTAGCTGGCTTGAATTAAAATTGGTTTTTTTTGGAGGTTAGTAATTTAAATTGTTTTTCGAGACTCTGGCACTCTCGGATAATCCGCTGGCGGATTATCGGTGCTCTACTGTATTAGTTTTTTGGGTACAGAGGCACACCAAAGAAATCCATGTCATTTCGGTCTGTGGACGAGGACACAACATTTCTTGAAAATGCATTTTGACATGGTTACACTTCATTTAAACACATTAAAAAGGGTGGACACAAAATTAATATTTGGTTTACAGGGCTACACAGAAGAATTCCGATCAGTTAAGTATCCACACGGGGTGCCTACCGAATACGTATTCTCGACCCATGTTAGGTAATGAAAGCAAATTTTGAATTGGAGGAGGGGTTTAATGGGGTAGTGATCTCCTCAATACATACGCACCTTTCATTCCCAGACTGTGTTATATTTCTGTAATACAGAATTACGTTCCTCTTCTCTGCATGTAATAAAATAAGGTGTGTGTGTGCGTGTCCGCTTTGTAGACAAACGGCCGATCGCAGAACCACAAAAATTTGGATGGAGGTCCGTGTTGACCTCCCTAATGCACCTCGAAGCTCGATTTTCGAAATTTTGATTTTTTTTAAATTAATTAATTAAAATTTATAAATTTCTGAAAGGATCGTCGCTAGAGATTGAAGCATAGAAGTAATAGAACTTGCTGTGACCCATTAGCTCACTTGGATAGAGCGTCATGCCAATAACGCGAAGGTCGTGGGTTCGATCCTCTAAGTTACTTTTTGCAGGTAATTAACAGAAAAGTTGTCAGCTGATAAAAAGAAAATCTCTCAGTGTGTTCATAGCATCCTAAAGCGCAAGAATGACGAGAATGTGACAAAAAAAAAAAAAGTTAAGGCCGCTTTTTAGGCTAATGGCTGATCGCAGAGATACAGAATTTTGCACGAAGGTCTGATTTGACCTCTCCTGATGCACCTCGAAGCCCGATTTTCAAATTCTCACTTATTTTTTTATTATTATTATTATTATTAATAAATTTTTTTTCACCTGGAAAGATTGTCTTGTGCTGCCACCTATTATTATAGAGTGAAGATGATAATCTATCCTAGAAATGTTTATCCGTAAAATGTAATTCTTGAATAATAGAAACGCCCTTTATCATCTAGATACCACCTAAGTTGAAATGTCCGGTTAAGGTGCAAATGCAAGCAGTGGGAACTTGAAACCGATCTATCATAAGGCGAGGAAGAGGCTACCCAAAGTAACGAGGACCCGAAGCGAGGTTTTAAGCAATTTCAATGTTTTTATTTATAAAGTGATTTAAAATAAAGTGATTAGTGTTTGGTTTTTTTAAATTCCTTTTGAATAGAGTGGCCAGCGAAACAAACAAAGCCTGCTAGTTGTGTGTGTGTGTATGTATATAACCTTCTTAATATAAAACGAGTTAATCTATATAGGCTCTCGGTTTCTCGAAAATGGCTGTAACGATTAAGCCGTGCTCCGCTCGTAGCAAAATAGAATACAAAGCAGTTTTTTTAGGAAATTGCTCGAAGATTTTGATACTTCAACGCTAGGTGTTTTTTGAAATGACAATTCCATCTGGAGGACTTTCATCTGCAAGAAAAAGGGCATTATGTTGAAACTGCACTCTGCTCGAGGCAAAATAGATAGAAAACGTGGTTTTCTTCGAAAAATCTCGTACGATTTTGATAAAAATTCTAATTTAGGGTATTTTTGTGTTAAACCTGAATTATCTTAATTAATTTCGCCGTAGAAAATAATTAAGAAAATAATTTCTGAAATACAAATCTATCAAGCTTCAGTCAGTGATGATTCCACAAACAAATCGCTCTGTTGACTCTGCCAATGAGATTTTCGCGAAGATTCCGAGTGGAACTCGGTCATCGATTGACCCATTGAATCAGCATAGTGTTTTGAGCAGTCATACACAACAGAAGCTGAGATATACAGCATGACTGTAAGTGTGAGAAATCACTGCCTAGCAGTGCCACCTATTAAGCGATTTCGTACCAAAAATAGAGAGAAACCCATGGATGTCAAGATAAAACTCAATATAAACTTTTATGAAATTCGGTTCTTGAGCTAGAGCTGCCACAAAAGGTTCGTCGCACACTCAAAGACATTTTCTAAAATGGGTCCAGTCGAGTTCTGGATCTCTCAGAACGTACCGATCCTTCGAAAAAGGAAAGTCGAAATTTTTTACATTGTATTGGATGCAGAAGAGATTAACTAACAAAAATTCGCAGTCATAATTTCATGTCTGTCATATAAGAATAAGAATAAATAAAATGATTCATAACTGTTACAAATGGGACGACGAGGCTCCTGATCTGCAGATCTACGAGTCGTAAGACCTCTCATGAGGTTTAGGCGGAAGAAGAGTTTTCGTCCACAGGTAAGAAAAGGAAGGGGGGGGGGAGGGGAGAGAGAGAGAGCCACAAAAATCGATGTCGTAGAGAGAGAAAGTCGGTGACCTCGAAATCGATTGTTGTGTGTGTTTTGTGCGGAGGAGGAGGATGGATTTTCGCCCGATTTTGACACACTGTCGGATCATCATCGTCTGCCGGGAGGGTCCTCCGATTAAACACGCGTATCCATTCATGGATGGATTGGATGACATGTGTGTTCTAATGGGATGGATTTCACCCATTCATCAAAACGGGAGATTAAGGAACCTTCCGCCTACGCCGAAAGGAAAAGTCAGTCAAGGTCAGTCTCTGACAATACGACGAGAGAGCAAAACCGTGCGTTTCGCGTAGACGATGAAACACTTTCCGACTGTACGCATCTCTTACATCGTTTATACGTACAATAGGTTTTTTTTTTTTTTTTTTTTTTTTTGCGATGGCATCTGAAATGGGCATGCTGGAGCTACCAGAAAACTTTCTTCTCTATTTTCCTATACGCATTCACGCAGTATAAATTATTTATCAAAATTACTATTAAATTGTTTTTCGCTGTGAAATAAATGGCCAAAGAATATCAATTTTGTGCTGACATCGAACAAAAGGCTTTTTTTTTTTTTAATGAAACAATCGATAACTTTGTTTTAAATTATCGCAAAACTAAGGTTCAATCATTCGTTTTAAAGGTATTGACCAGTCTTTTTTTTTTAAAAAGATACCCATATTGGAAATGTATTCCCCCCCCCCCCCCACTGCCCCCGCGAGACTATTTTCCTCTCAAGGGGGGGGGGGAGGACGCTAACTATATATATATATATATATATATATTTTTTTTTTTCTGGTTGACTATTAATATTGTAATTATATAAATATTTTTTAATTTCTCGGTGAAAAGTTAAAAGTAATTTCCATTATTATGTACAATATTCAGGGTATCCCAAAATGACAGCGACACGCTTTAAGAGGAGATAGAGCATATCTTGAGGATTTAGAATTGCATAGAAACTCATGTAAATGTCATCATGACTTTAAATAAATTTTCTCGCCTACAAATAAATTAGCCGTTTCTACTATGTTAAAAGACCCTATTGATAGACACAACTCTTGGAAGTATTTATCGTATTCCTTGTCAATGTGGACGACCCAGCAAAACGTTAACTCGAGTTTCATCTTAAAGTAAAGAACACATTCAGTAACAAGAAATAAGGAAATCAGCCATTGCTAAGCATTTTTGGGAGAATAACTATACTTTAATTCAGCGAAAATAATCTGTCGACCTAAGCATGTTCATGAACTCTATTAACGATTAAACAGTCATTTTCAATGGTGCAAGATGAGGAGAACGCGCTGGGCAGAGCAACATTCGAACATATTCTGCATCAGGGAAGGACTGGACAATAAGGACAACTTGCGGTCGTGCATTATCCTGCTTAAGTATTGAGTTTCGGAGGCCTTGAATATACGGCAGAGCGATGGGCCTTAACTCGTCAGAAATGTAATGGTGGGTATTCAGAGTGGCGGGAATGAAAACAACAGTTGATCCAGGCGTGTATCCAATGGTATCATCACTCCAGGTGGTGACCCAGTATGCGGCTAACAAAATTTTGATTACCCTCAGAACTGCATTACTGATAGGGGCGCCTTTAATGTGTGATTAACGACGAACCTGGACGCAGGAATGTCGTGAAGTCGCTTTTCAGACAAATCACAATCCTGTTTACAGCATCAAGATTGCCTCAGCCCTCATCCGTATTCAACAGCATTGTGAATAATGCGCATTACCACCTGGGATTCGACATCGTCACACTGTCCAACACCTGCAGTGATGGTATGGGGTCCCATTCGATACACGTCTCGATTATTTCTTGTTCGCATTCCTGGCGCTCTGAGTAGCGGCCATTAAATTTCTGGTGAGTTAAGGCCCGACCCTCTGCCCTATATTCTAGGCTTCCGTAGCACAAAATTTAAGCAAGATAATGCACGACCGTAAGTCGTCTGTATTGTCCGGACCTTCCTTGATAGAGAATGTTACTCCTGCGAGCACGTTCTCCTGATCTCGCACCCATGAAAATGCCTGTTCAATCGTTGAAAAGCGAGTGGCCCGCCACCACTCACCAGTAACTACGGTCTATGAATTGTGGCATCCTGTTGAAGCTTCATGAAGTGCTGTACCCGAATATGTCATCCAATCGCTGTTCGATTCAATGGCTAGACAGATAAGTGTAGTTATTACTCCCAGAGGTCGCTGCTTTACGTACTGTTTTCTCAGGATATATTACTGAAAATTTAATCAATTGCTCTTCCTACTCTAATGTATGTGCCCAATAACTGTCATTCTTATATTCGCATTCCATTCTTCGTGCTGCAATTTTCAAAAACAGGAGTGTATTTAACTAAAAATAAAAAGTTATCCTGCAGTAACAATGAATAACTAAACACTTTTGATTAGCAAAACCATTTATTTGCATACATTAACAAATGTTTTAATGCAGTGCTCCTATTTAGCTACAGTAATGGGCTTATGAGCGGCAGTAACACTCTTGACATATAATAAACTTCTTGCAATAAAGTAAGAAACGAAACTTTATATGAAAACAGAGAAATAAAATTAAAATTTGACTATAGCATTAACGCTTGGGTAAGGTGTACTTAAAACATCATCATTCACTTTGTGAAGCCTACATAAGCAGTAGAACTTTCATTCAATTTGAATAAAGTGTTATCTTCTACAGGAATATTTACTCTTATTTCTCAGTTTTCATGAGGGGACGACTGGTACATTACAATATATGTTAATTTAGTTCTCTGAAAAAAAAAAAAAAAAAAAAATCCCCAACCTGGAGAATCAAAGTTGTAATGGCATGTCCCTGGATCAAACTTTGGGGCGCGTTGCAGACCGCCTCCAATTGCTCATAGTGCAGTACTAGATCGACGTTAAACCCAATCAACCAACTAAAAAAAAAAAAAAAAATCTTCATATTATGCTAGTTGTACGCATTCTTAGCACTCAAAAGAGAGGGAAAAAATTAATTAATTAATTAATTAAGAGAAAATTTGAAAACAGAGCCAACCCATTTCCTCGTTTATTCTGAGTTCTGGTGAAGACCAAGCTTGGCTCAAAAAATATTGAAATAAAAGATTTGTGGAAAAATACACAATTTTTCATCACTCTAGGAATTGAATATCGGTAACAGAGACCTCCATGAGGGTCTAGAAGAGAATGCATTTCTCTAACTTTCAAGCTTCTTACAAGATACCACCGCAGAGGTACGCTGAAAGGGTTCAAAAACTTCTTTTCGTCCCCTTAGAAATAAATAAATAAATTTCGATGGTTTCCATCGAAGCGTCTGTTAACCGGCCACTGGCGATTTTAATTTTCGAATGGACTCTGTGACAATGGCTGCAAATACATTCAAGTTGTGTTACGTGATTTTAACAATTTCTAAACAAAGTTTGAAGGAGACTAGGACTTCATTTCGTTTGTCAGTCTGACTGTCTGTCAGTGCTTCGTAAATATCTTTCGAACTGATACAGGTTATTCAAGTCCACTAGGGCATGTACAGTATAAATAGAACGACTGATTTGTGTACAGGGATTCACAAAAGATTTAGGGTGAATTGCGGTTTATAAAAAATGATTTTAAAATTTCATAAAAAAAAAAAAAAAAATGACTTCAATTTTACCTGGCAAAGTTTAATTTTTCACGAAGTTTTATATCAGTTTTAATGTGAATAACATGAATAATAATAGCATGAGTTTCTTTTCATTTAAAAAAATTTAAAATCAACTCGTAAACTTTTTTCGGCAACAATTAAAAATTAAAATAAATAAAAATAAAAATCGAGTTTAATGACAGATTAAATAATATTATAGTTTAAAAAAATTAAAGAACACGCTTTTATAGAAATGTGAACTAAAAAAGCACAAAATATCTATCTTAGTATTAAAATGCAGGGTAAGAGAAAATCGTGTGAGTGACACACCATACTATTTACATACATTTAAATCTTTCATTAAAATAACTTAGAATTAAACAAAAACCATTTTTAAAAAATCTCCCCTGACTGGGCTCGAACGCTGGACCTTTGGGAACGCAACGCGGAGCCTTACCTCAACGCCACATCGTTCACGTAGGGAAAGTATTTTTTACAGTATAAATTTTTTGTTTGCTCCCAGAGTAGTTACAAACATACATACAGGTGAAGCTAATAAAAGCGTGTTAATAAATTATGTATTCTTGTCTAAAAAAAGTCTTCTTCAACTTTTTTGATACAGTCCGTTTCGAAACTGATTATTATTAATTTTCTTTCCTTTTCTTTTCTTTCTTTTTTTTTTTTTTTCAAAAAAATAATAATACGTAAAATAAAATAAAATAAAATAAAGATTTTTATGAAATTTTGGTAAAAGCAAAATTTTGTTTAGTACGGAGGACTATTAATTTTTTCTTTCAAATGATTCAATTATATTATTGATTTCGATAAGTGTCCAACCATCGTAAAACTGGCGACAACGTTTTATCCGTAGACTGAGACTCATAGTCCTCCGCACTAAAAAAACATAATGTAATAACGAAGAAAGCGTTCTGCTTCGATAAAATGTTTCCTTACCGACTTCTGCTCGCCGTTTCTTCAAAGGTGCGTGACACGGGTTGCGTGCCGTGCACAGTGCCCTGGGTGGCCACGAATCGGCCGTCGAGAGTCAAAAAATGAATCTCTGAGGATGCGTGCACGAACACAGATGTTTACTCACAAACCTCTTTCTCTGGGGTCACGACACCCCTTCCGATTCTCGAATAGCAAAAATAACGGAGAACAGTTTTGAAACAAAGTTGTTGTGCCTATTTTAAAATTGGACGAAGAGGATTACCAGCTTCCCGTCTTACTTATACGGGTACGGAGGAACGTTCGCATTCAGGTATCCGTTTTGAGACTTTTTAAACATTTCGATGCTTGAGAAATTCGAGTACTGAAAATTGGTGGGGTGGCCATTCTGCAGATAGAAAAAAAAAAAAAAAAAAACGATGCGTTGTTGAATCTTTTTACTCCCTTATACAAAAGAAGTGTTGTAATCCCGGTTTGAGAAATGGATTTCGTATGATCGTAGAACGTTGCAAATTTATAGGTGTGACCATAATGATGTCTAGTTGTACGCCTCCAACTTTGATTTTGTCACGAGCTCCCCTTTTCGAGATATCTACGATTTTACACGATTTTTCGCGCCGTCTGTATGCATGTAACTTTGTGTATGTGTGATGTGTATGTGTGATCTCGCATAACTCAAAAATGATTGCACGTAGAACGTTGAAAATTGATATAACATCTAGTTGTGCACCTTCCTTTTGGGTCTTTTTATGACTTTCCGTTTTGGATGTATTTACGAAAATTATATTCATATGACCCAACATACAAAGGTTTGGGTCATTGCGACCTATCGTCGTAGAGATTTCAAAAGAAGCTAATGATAGAACTCGTAATGGTATCGGTATGAAAGTTGATGACAGTTTTTGCATGAAGAAATTGGTTCATAAAGAAGCTTCGGTAGTTTCTAGGCGACCCATGTACTTTATTTAATGAATATTCTGAAACAGTCGAATAAAACTGTTCGTTGTATCTGAAAAATGAACTAATATTCTCGAAAAAGTCCAACAAAACATAGCCATTCGTGCTATAAAAGTAAAGTAAACAGCATTAAGCACACCACGGAGCAGGAATTTCGATAATTCAGGAACGATGATCAATCGTTCAGTTTGAAACCTGAATAAAATTTGAATTCATCGAGAGCAGTTTATAGAATCTTCGAGGTAGTTCCGCGCTACGAATCAATGAAATATTCTGGAAAATTCCAGAACTTTGTTCTTATTGAAGTTAGAGCTTCCAATCTTTGATAACCCTAAACTTCAAATTTTCGGCAAAGCGAGTCGCCAAGTTGCTAAATTCACCACCAAGTTGTTAAATTCGACATCAAGGCTAAAATCTGCGTTGGCGATAAACTCGGCGAGATTAGTTACCGAATTTGATAGAAAATAGTAGTTTAGGTTTGCCAGAATCAGACAGCCTTTCCTCAATTTTAACTGAGTTAATTTTTTCGTATATTGCTTCGTTTTCCGCTACTATTTTTTACAAAAAAGAACAAAAAGATACACTCGAGTGAACTCCATTGAAGCTTTGCATTTGCCAGTGAGAGAGCCTGTAATGAACAGTAGAATACTATTCTTTCAAAAAGCTAATAGATTCGTTCACTGTGGTCTATGGGATCCTATTATCGTGACTTTTGTGGTTGGAGTAATATTTTTTTTCTTTCTTTTTCTTTACTTTAATTTACTTTACTTTTTTTTTTTTTTTTTTTTTTTTTTTAATTGGCATGTTTTCAGGAACGCCAAATGTTCACATGGACTGGTCAGGCAGGTTCACATGCACTGGAACCTGCCTGCTTATTTACGAACTAGTTGCCTCACACAAAAATGTCAATGTTTTCGTAACAATATGTATATTTCAATGGGTGTATAAGGAAGTCATGGGGTGTCCACATCAAAGTTTTTATGTTAAGTTTTCGGTATGGATAAACATTTCCTTTATTGTCAGTTTGTTATTTTTAACCTCTTTTGTGAGAGAATAAAATTTTGAGCCAAATGAAAATAATAGTAAATGAAAATAATATATATAGACTCTATTTCGTGAATACTTTTAACTTTAGGGTAAAACGGGGAGGGGGGGGAGAGTACTGTGAGAAAGACTGGCTCCGTTTGTTCTGGTTTTTAAAGCGTCATTCTTGGCAATACCGCTAGAGGGCCGTACTCGACTATTGGCTATTGGTTCATTTTCGAAATAATTGTCAGTTTGTTATTTTTAACCTCTTTTGTGAGAGAATAAAATTTTGAGCCAAATGAAAATAATAGTAAATGAAAATAATATATATAGACTCTATTTCGTGAATACTTTTAACTTTAGGGTAAAACGGGGAGGGGGGGGGGAGAGTACTGTGAGAAAGACTGGCTCCGTTTGTTCTGGTTTTTAAAGCGTCATTCTTGGCAATACCGCTAGAGGGCCGTACTCGACTATTATTGGCTATTGGTTCATTTTCGAAATAATTTAATACACTATACAATGAGAGGCCACGTAGCCAAAGACACACTATTTTTTCAATAAAAGTATGCAATCGACAGTCCGCACGAGTGTGTACAATGACCGCATACCTTATATAAAAGAATTTGCTAAAAAAATGTTTCAGTTCTCGTCCTAAATTAAATTCTGTCTAGGAGATCATTTTTATTTATCTTTTATTTATTCCATTTGAAAGGCTGATCGGACATTTTCTATTTTTGCAGCCAAAGATGTGGAAGGGTTCCAGGGTGGTGATCTCACCAAGTTAGAGCAAGAGCGCATCTGCTTCAACTTCACCGAAGGCAGCCCCGAAAAGAAAGAGTTCTACTCGCCCAACTACCCCAACAACTACCCGAACAACACCAAGTGCGAGCTACAGCTGAAAGGTAGGTCTTTCCTGTTTCTAACTGTTTTGCTTTCAAGAGACACACCATAATGTCGATACTGCGCGTTTCGGATAAACAAAATCTTACATCTTCAGGTGCAAGAAGGCGTGCAACCGTTCTGAGGCAAAAGGTAAGGAATCAGGTTAAAGGGAGGTGGGGTGGAGGATATATCCATGAATTGTCAATGAAAAAAAAAAAAATTTTTTTTTTGTTGTTGTTATAAAAAGTCAAATGGAGGTTAATATGAAATAGTCGGGTAATATGGAATAGGTGGTTTAAACTGTTTAAACCATAGAAAAACTAATTAGACTTCATAAAATCATCTTCGGAGAATTTTCTGTGACAGAAGATACATTCGGCGTCTTTATTTTCTGATTCTTTAGTTGAATACAGGAAGTCAGTTTCAGGTGATACCATGAAATACCAAGTATTCCATAATACCCGACACACCATCTTTGAAAATAAACTTTTAAAGTGATGGACAAAACATTTGCAGCTAAAAAACGACCAACGTATAACAAAATACAATTCTTTGAGCATACATTATGCTCAACATCAATGTTCAAATCACATGTGTACTAGCAAGTTTAAATGTTTGAAAACTTACCTGCAAAAACTCTTGAAAATCACAAAACATACTTTGTTCTACAGAGAATGGTACGACAGCAACAAGTTGCTTCTTACTGTATTGCTTCATGGGAATCCTTCTTCAGTCATTCATAGTATTTTGAAGAGATAGCAGCACCAATCAGAACCGAAACCTCGGTATTCCATATTTCCCGACTATTCCATAATACCCTCCTCTCCTCTCTCTCTATATATATATGAATGAAGCATTCATTTCCCTTCTATTTATATATTTCAGATACAATCTGCTCCTCTGTTTGCTTCCCGCTTTTATTCAGCCTTTCTTTTTTTTTTTTTTTTTTTGTTGTAAATTCTTTGAATTTCGATGTTATGGCGTGAATTCTTCACACACTGCACAAAGAAAATTCACGAATTTTTCTTAATGTATTGTAAATCGCCTTACCTTGCAAATAAAACACTGTGAAAAAAAAAAAAATTCTTACATTCACCATCTGGCTAGAGACCCCTGAAAATTTTCACCGCAGAGAATCCACCCCAAATGTACAAAGATTGCTCGTTTAATAACTAAAGATACTTACAGGATGTGGTAGATAAGTAATGAGACTCAGTCTAGAAAAACAAATTTATTGATCCGATTTGTACAAAACGTTAATATTCTTCAAAGTACTCGCCTTGGGCGTCGACACAACGTTGCCAGCGCGTTTTCCAAGCTTCATAGGCCCCACTGTAGTCCGTTGGAGTTATCCCAGTTAGTGCCTTCGTGACAGCACGTTGGATGTTCGGAATATCGTCGAAACGATGACCCTTCAGGCATCTTTTGACCTTCGGAAATAGGAAGAAATCAGGAGGACTCAAGTCAGGGCTGTATGGTGGCTGTGGCAGAACTTCAACTCCAATTCGGGTCAAGTAGGAGGTCACGAGGAACGCTGTGTGCGCCGGAGCGTTGTCGTGGTGGAGCAAGGTCCTGTCGCTTCCGTTTGACGGCTCTGTGCAATCGCTGAAGGACTTCTTTGTAGAATTCGGCATTCACAGTTTTCCCCTGAGGGACAACACTCTTTGTGAATTAACACAATCAGCATTGTCTTGACGCGGGACTTTGACATTCTTGCTTTCTTCGGCCGCGGGGATGCCGGTGTGTGCCACTCCGAGCTCTGGGCTTTCGTCTCCGGGTCGTATTGGAATGGAATGTCCAAAAGTTTCCGAAGCAGTTTTTCCCAAGCGAAAGCAAAATTTGATTGCATACCGCTGTTCTATCGAGCGATCCATTTTCACAAGTGTCACGTGCACACAAACAACTAATACGCGAAGCTCGACCCTCACTGCGCCACAGCTCCGACGCGACAGCGAACCGGTTCTATTGTTAGCTCAGATCCCCCACCACGTGACCTGCAGGTGCAGACCGCACTGCGAGCGACTGGGTCGCCGCGCGGCGGCCAGTCTCATTACTTATCTACCACACCCTGTATAATAAACATAAACAAATTATCTGTAAAGTAGAGTGACCCTATTTTTTTCATAGAACTTGGGGACAAAAATGGCGGTGTCCTCGAATTTTGAGGACAAAAAAATAAAAAAATAATTAAAGCAACTTAAATTATAAAATTTTAGTAATTTTTATGTATAAAGCACCTAAAAGAACTTATTTCAGCTTATTTATTATACATATAATACATTACTATAATAAAGCATTGATAACATTAATAACCGGCCTCCCCAAATGTGTTGTAATTTTTTGGGGACGAAGGTAGTTTTGTCCTCGAGATTCGAGGACATAGGGTCAGCCTACTGTAAAGTGACAAAAAAAAAAAAAAAAAAAAATAGATTGAAAATAAAAATATTAGCACATAAAAACAAATTCAACTGCTTTTTTTTTTTTTTTTACAAATGTTATTATTTTCCTGTGGAATAAATTCAAAGAAGATGGATTACATCCTTCTCAAGAAAAGTTGCCAACAAGCTAGCTTACGAAAAAAAAAAAAATTGTTGCAGTCACTCATAAGAAGTTCTTGACTGTTTTGCCCTCCATTGTCCATTTCTGAAACAAAAGTCTGTAACAGTTTTGTTCCTTTCTATCCTTTCCCACTGCCTCCTAGGTGGTTGCGTGCCTGAAAAAATTCACTCTCAACGACTCAATAAAGTGATGACATTAAAAAAAAAAAAAAAAAAAAAAAAAAACTAAGCTTCTCGCCACTTTTTCTCCTCCTGCAAACTTCACACAGAGAGAAATTTCCTTAATAGACCCTGCGAAAATCACGTATTTCGGCCATAAAGCTTAAATTAAGTAAAATGGCGGCAAAATGATGTCACACTTTTAAAACTTAGACCCAAAAATGTAGCGTGATTTTTTAAATGAGCTTTAAGAAAAGAACGAATTGTGTTAACCTCTAAAGGATTCCGTGTTTGTTCGATGAGCTGTGATTGGTACAAAGATAACGTTGACAAAATTTGATTGGATAATTTTACCTGATACATATGTTTTTGGATGTGCTGAAACCGAAAATGAAGCCCGTTTTTATTAACTTCTATTCTTGTTTGTCCGGTACAAACCTTGCAATCGATTTTTAACTATGACTTCTCTACTAGCTAGACATTTAAAACTTTCAGAATAGCTCGGAAACCGATGACAACATAATACTTCGACGCGCGATTTTCGAATTTTGGATTAGTTTTATTTTAATGGATTAAGATGTGAAAATAATAAGCTCCTAATAGCTTTAAAAAATAGCCATTAAAATATTAGCTATAATTGAAGGGTTGCCAAAAGAAATTGAGGAGTTCATTTTCTTTCGACCTAAAAAGAAATGCATTTAATGAAACGTGAACGTTAAAAAATTGTAAAAATTTAAATGCTGCATTTCCATTACTTGCCAACCATCTCATTAATAACCGTACAATTGTTAACGCCCCCTGAAAAAACGCCCCTTTTCTCACACCACTATATTTTTATAGCAATTCTCTCCAAATGTTGTTATGATTAAATAAGACTAAAATTACTCTAAAAAATTATTGGTGTGAAAAAAAAGGCGGGTACTAAAAATTGTACAGTTCATAATGAGATGGTTGGCAAATATGCATCTCACAAAAGAGACGCCATGATCAGTTTAAAGATTTGATACGCATTCATAAAGTGCTAATGTAGTTCTATAGCTATGATTCAACAGAAAATTTAAAAACATGATAAAAAAAGTTTTTTATTTTATAATTTTTCTCTATTCCGTATAGATTTTTGTCAATTTGTTTCGGTAGTTTCTAGTACGTTTCCACGATTCATTGTAATTAATCGTGGAAACAGGCTCTATAAGCTACCCTAAAATGATATGGGTGGTAAAATAACGGAAGGAATTGTACCGGTCGATACCTCGTGTTGACAAAAATCTATACCAGAACAGAGAAAAACTGGCTACAATTTCGGTTTGAGCACACCCGAAAGCGTCAAGTTCAGTCAAAATGTTAGATGTAGACCATGTGTCAATCGGACGATTCTAAACTATTATCTCGGTGCTGAGCGGAATGCTTTGCAGAGAAGAGGTGCCGAAATGATTCTCGAGTTCTATAAAATGTAAATTTTGAAGTTTCTTGCACGATGAAGATGGAAGTGCTTCTATTTCTGTAACGAGCTTTGCTGATACTCATTTCGTCTCACAAACGACAGAACCTTGTGCAGGAAGATCCTTCCTTTACCCAATTTTCTGGAGGTTTTGGATACTATTCTGATCCATAGGTAGAATCGTAACTGTTATTTTTAGGGCAATTTTTTGTGGTCGCTGTCATTCATTTCAGCTGATAATTTTTTTCACTTCCTGGTGTTTTAGGAAGAGTAGAATCACATATATATATATATTTTTTTTTTCAATATTATTTGAAGACGACACCTTTCGAATATTTTCCCTGTAAGTCTAGCAGTAGTGACTGGAGTGACTCGGTACTCTTGAGAGTTGTGTCTCTTCTCGATCATTCTGTGTTCGAAATACATTTTCAATTCTGCTATACGTTTTTGACAGTTTTCAATATAATTGAAAAGTTTGTAGTTGTAATTGGAAAAGAGTTCTATAGCCTAATGTGAACTTTGTTTTCTGCCTGTAGTAATGAGTGAGTTCTCTCTTTCTTGCAGCCCCCCATGGTCACATAATTCGCCTGGACTTCCGTGACACTTTTCACCTGGAGGACTCTCCGAGCTGCGAGTACGATTGGTTGGAGGTGCGCAACGGCCCCCACGGCTACTCCCCCCTGGTGGCGAAGCTGTGCGGGGCGCAGTGGCCCCGTGTCCTGCCCATCGAGTCCAGCGACCGATACCTCTGGTTGAAGTTCTACTCGGACGACTCCATCGAATACGAAGGGTTCAAGGCAGTCTACCAGTTCACGCCCTCCAACGGTGAGTACGGCATCGATAGCAGAAAAAAAAATGTAAATAATCTGTGTGGAGGCCACACGACTCCTTGCATGCCTGTTAAATGACACGTACTTTTATAATACCGAAAATGTTAAATATTTTGGGAAGTGACTCTTCAATCTCCAAAGGGTATTAACTATCAAGTACAGGAAAGATTTGGACTAGACTTCCTATTAAATATGTATGTAAAAAGGCAGGATCTAGCGTACAGTTTAGAAATTGCCCTAGCTTTTTTTATTCATTATTATTTTTTTTTTTATCGTTTTTTGTCCTTTTGTTATCGCATTATAGGAGCTCAGAAAATACTGGGTTTTTCAGCTTGTTAATAAATTAAGAGTGAGGTGCTCAGTAGTGATTGTGAATTAGATGTTCAGGCTTCTGCTCTGTAGATCTGTCAATAATATCACAATTTTTGCCAAGTGAAATCCATAACTACTTGAGGAATAGTTTCAAAAAATGGGAGCGTGGAGAATTCCTGTCCTGTGGGGTGGGGGGCCAAATGGGACCCAAAGCATGTGGAGGTTCGATCGTTGATCATTCCATTCCGGAAGGCCGTGGCGTTGCCATGGCGACGAGGATGCCTCGCCTCAAAGAACGAAATTCCAAGACACTGTGTTTAGAGCGGGTATTGTTTCCGGTTGTGTAATAACCTTTAATTTCTTATTACTAGGACCGAGTTAATTCGGTCTTAAAATACCTCCGTTATGAGAGCTGTTGACAGATTTCTTTCAAACAGGAATTTTCAGTGTGATCTCTTTCAATATCGATGTTTTTCTTTTTTATTATCTTTTAAGACATCCAAATCTGTAATTGACCGAATTCTCCCAATTTTTCCACTTTCCTTCCATTATTTCTGATGGAAAGCAGTCAATAAATAAATGAAATGAATTAATAATTTTAATACATTCTATTCTTAACAGAATGCATCTTGCAAGGGAAGTACGAATCAGTACAATTGCGGTTGAAACTTCAATTAAAGTAAAGGGTCGAAAACATAGGGTAGAGGGCAAATTGGCTGCAACAACACCCGCGGGGACCCAATAGGACCCCCTACTAGTTTTAGTTATTTCTATAAAAAACAACAAAACACACATCCTTGTAGGAACGGCTGGTGCAGTGATAGGGTGCTTGGCTTGTGATACGGAAGACCTGTAATCAAGTCCCCGAAAGGGTGTTTTGTATTTTAATTTTTTTCATTTCTTTTTTTCTTTTTTTTTTTTTTTTTTGCATTTTAATTAAATTAAATTATTAATTTAAGAGAAAATATTTATTATATTAATTAAGAAGATTTTTTTGACCATGAATTTAATATATATATATTATTTATTTATTTATAAAAAAGAAAATTATGTTTAAAGCGAATATAGTTCCTAATTTATAATAATTGTGATTAAAAGTAGAAAAATCATGAAACCATAAGCATTTTTACTTTCTCTTACCCATAAGGTAGAGAAAGTATTGTTTTTGGGTCAAATTTTCGAAAGCGAGATTTTGTTATATTGACACGTTCTGAGGTTCCCTGAATACGAAAATCATGTTTTTAGCAAATGGTCTGTGTGTCTGTCTGTTATCAGCCTATCTCAAGAACAAATAGTAGCAGACATTCCAAACTTGGTATTCTAAATGTGTATCATATATAGATGCTACAGTCAGCTTTTCGTTCAGATCAAACAAATGGTTCGTGTACAGGGACAATCAAGAGAATTCTAATACATTACGTCTATGGGGAAAATTACAGGTAAGTGGAGTGTAACGTCTATAGACTGCACTAAACCAAATGAAACGAATATATATATTTTGTAATAGAAATAGTCAACTGGGAAAAAACATTTGTGTATGTAGGAGCATCGCCTTCTCCCCCCCCCCTCGAGGGGAGTCAATTTTCATGATAGGAAAAAGAGATTCAAAAGAGCTCGTCAATACCTTTAAAACGAACGGTTGAACCCTCGATCTCCGATAATTTAAAACAAAGTTATCAATTTTTTTTTACTTTTAACGATTTTTTTTTTAATATTGAGATTAAAATGGACTTTTTTCGGATATTTAGTGTTATACTACTTCTCTAATATGGAAATCGTCTGCATTAACATAAAGCATAATTTTTTTAAATAACAATTTTAATAAATTATTTTTTAAAAACAGAATTATTTTTTAATAACCGAATTAAATTTTTTATAAATGTAGGTGCATTCATGAAACGGGGGGTTGAGGGGGGCGGTAGCCCCCCCCCCCCTCACACAGAACTAATTATCATATAAAACTCTTCCGAAGCCTAATTTGAATTGTTTAGCATAGGTTTACATAACAGTAGTCGTTATCTTAGCTCTTAATCTCCAACCTGTAACCTGTATTGATAGTATTCAATTTCAGGGTAAGAGAAAGTCGTGTGAGTGACACACCAGATTATTTACAGTGAGAACAAGAAATAAAAGAAGATGGATCCCAATTATTTGAATTATAATTTTGTCCACCGTCCATTATTGTTCATCACGAACATTTTGTTAAATAATTGGCTTTTTGTCGAGATGACTAGATTTGTAAAATTCATATTGACCCAGATTTTCAAGTTTGTGAGATGTAAACTGATTAGTGAAATCGTTTTGAGAAAAGTTGTCAATGTGTTCATCTGGGATTCGGGAGTTTTCGTGCAAATAACCGCACGAATAAAACAATACAACTGAGATCAGGCTATTAACTCTTGCTATTAATGACGTCGATAGAAAAGAGTAATTAAAAATTTCCATAAAACACTGGCACAAATCATCAACAATTATCTAAATGCAATATAAATGTATTCCCCGTTAAATTATTACTTTCTTTTAATTTAATAAATATATAAATTGGTTTAAAAAATGAAAAAATATTAACGAAAACCACGCTGAAAAAACCTTTCTACTTTCTCTTACCCATAGGGTCGAGAAAGTATTGTTTTAGGGTCAAATTTTCGAACGTGGTTTTTTGTTATATTATGGCACGGGCACACGGGCACTGGCCCAGGGCCTCCAAATTTAGGGGGCCTCATTTCTAAAAATTGAGAAATAATAGTACAAATTTCTTCATTATATGTGTATTAAAAACAAAAATTGATTACATTTTTCTTTCTATATTTTATTAGAGAGCTTAAACAATTATAAAATTTTGTGACTCATTTCCTACACATTGGCTGATTAATGTGCTACATTTTTTCATTTGTCTTGAACATAAAACTAATGGTTTTGTTATAGGTTGCTAAAAAAAAAAGAGGAAATAGAAGGTATAATTGAAGGAAAAAATTAAAAAACGCACTATTTTTATTTATTTATTTTTGATTTTGAGAATGGGTCCTTTTGGTGAGCTCTTTAGAGCAGGGTATGGGGCCTCCGAATAGCATCAATGCTCCGGGTCTTCAAAAAGCATAGTCGGGCCCTGGTTATATTTATATGTTCTGAAGTCCCCTGAATACGAAAATCATGTTTTTCGCGAATGGTCTGTGTGGATGTCTGTTATCAGCCTATCTCAAGAACAAATAGTAGCAGACATTCCAAACTCGGTATGCTAAATGTGTATCCTATAGGGATGCTACAGTAAGCATTTCGTTGAGATGAAGCCAATGGCTCGTGTACAGGGACACTCAAAAGTATTCAAATACATTACGTCTATGGGGGAAAATGCAGGTAAGTAGAGTTTAACATCTATAGACTGCACTCAACCAAATGAAACGAATATATATTTTTTGTGATACAGATAATCAACTGGGAAAAAAAAATTGTGTATGTAGGAGCCTCGCCTCGAAGGGAGTCAATTTTCATGATGGGTATCTTTCAAAAGAGCTCGCCAATACCTTTAAAACGAATGGCTGAACCATCGATCTGCGATAATTTAAAATAAAGTTATCGATTTTTTTCGTTTTTATTTATTTATTTTTTTTTTTAATGTAACATTGAGAATAAATTCAACTTTTTTTTTTTTTTTTTTTTTTTATGTATATTTAGTGTTATACTACTTTTCTAATATGGAAATCGTCTGCATTATCATAAAATATAATTTGTTTAAATAATAATTTTAATAAATTATTTTTTAAAAACAGAATTATTTTTTCATAACCGAATTAAATTCTATATAAATGTAGGTGCATTAATGAAACGGGGGGTTGAGGGGGGCCAGAACTAATTATCCCATAAAACTCTTCCGAAGCCTAGTTTGAATTGTTTAACACAGGTTTACATAACAGTACTCGTTATCTTACCTCTTAATCTCCAACGTGTATTTATAGTGTTAAATTTCAGGGTAAGAGAAGTCGTATGAGTGACACACCAGATTATTTTAATAAAATTAATATTCAATGTGTAAATGCAAATGGTGCCCCCACCCCCCCTTTACTTTATTTATTTATTTATTTTTTGTCACAAAGAAATCGGGCTCTGGTCCGATCCTAAAAAAATGAATGGAGTCATTTTAAAATATGTAAAATACATTTTTCTTGTTCAAAAACAAAGGCAAAGAGACTTACAAAATTGAAAATTATGAATAAGGCTTTTGTTTATAAAATTATGGGCTTATTTATTAGGAGTTTTGTTTATATAACTCCGCTCATTAATCCCCGCAGGGACTAACCCCCGTCAGTAATTATGTGTATTAAGGGGATGCATGGCCTATCCTAGAAAGACAGCCAAGCATCATGTATTATGTGGGGGAAATTGTCAGATTTACTTTTCATCCAATGAATCTTTTAAAATTGTTTTTGCAAAAACTGAGTCCCCGTTTTACAAAAATTGGTTTCAAAATTCCTTAATATTTCGTTTCGAAGCTGTGAAGTGTCTTTTTCGAAATGAATTATTTAAAAACAATTTCTATCTTAGACTCACTATAAATAATATAAATGAAAGTGAATTGTTGTTTCTCCTGTCATTTCTCATTCATGAACGATTTAATTATGGCATATCATCTAAATAATAGGTTGAGTCCCCCTCTTTCCCCTGCAATCTATTAGAGGAAAAATTTATTGATTTTCACATTGAAACATAGACCTGTTATAACAGCGGACGGAGCATTCCTTTTGTGAGGTGCGCCAAATCTGGCAAACCTGCGCCGCCACAAATAAGTATGGCAACCCAACTCTCGGAACGAGAAGAGTTCTCGAGAGAGGGAGTCGTGGGTCGGGGTGTTGAAGGTAGAACTATGATGTGTGCTGGGTGTCAGCGAGTATAGTAGTTATGAACGAAATATAAGCCAGAATTTATTCTTTGTACATATGGCATTGTAAATACCATAAAATTCATTATGTAATTCATCTGTGATGTGTCCCATTATAGAAATTTTAATAAATACTTGGGACTAATTATGACTTTATTATCATTTGTGTCTCTCACTACTCACCAAGAATTCCACGTCCGAGATGTGCTGAAATTTACATTGGTGTCAGAAGTAAGGATGGTGAAGAGAGACGAAAAAATGATTGTGGTGTCACAGCGGAATGGCCACAATAGCCGGTGGTCTTCGATATAAGATGACGGAATTGGTACATGCTGTTCTTAAGTTTTCGAAATCTTCAGTGTTCGACGAGGTAACCCAAGCTTATGTGCTAACCAAAGCATATGTGTTGTTTTTAAAGTCTTTAAAGTTTCAAGTGTTTGACGGGCTAATTATAGCCTAACGTATATTACTGTATCAACAGTATTTGGTGTGTATGTAGTGCACCTACGTGTTCGATATCGTCGGATGATAATTTTTGAATACTCCCGGTAGTGGAAATTTGGGAGAGAAGGAAATTTTGTGTTTTCAGGGTGCAATATGCACACATCATCACTGACTTTAAAGCGTTCTTTTAGAAAGTGTTCTTTTTGCAAGATCCATACGTCCGTACATCTGCACAGAATTTATCCTTGTCGTGAGAACTCTTAAACTGAGTGTTTCAGGACAGTGACATGTATGAATGACTGCATCTAGCATCTATCTATACTATAGTTTTCAAGTATAATCGTTCTTTCCATTATTTCTTTTACCTTCGCACTAAGGTACTGTAAGTACTATATATTTTTTTCTTCGATTAGAATTTTAATCGTTAAGGAATATCAGCAAGTTTAAAAAGAGCGTATTAAATTTAGTTGATTATCGAATCATGTGAAATATTATATATATATATATATATATATATATTTTTTTTATTATGGTTATTTGATTTCTAATGTGAAATATAAAGGGTTAATAGTTTTTAATTAGTGCAGTTATTATATATATTTTTTTATTTTCATAAAAAGTAAAGAAAAAGGAATATATTTAGTCTATTAAAAATATTTCAGTATATGTGAAATGTATAATAATCACATAGATTTGTTTCTTTTTACCCTGAAAACGAAAGTAAGGCCCAGACAGGTATTGTTCTTGTTCTGAGTGGCGCCAATTTAGTCATTTTCGGTAGATCGTAATGATATTTCTTTCTTTTTTTTTGTTTGATCATCAATGTTGGAAAAAAGTTTTTTTTTTTTTTTTTTTTTTCTTATTTTATTATTGCTTAGTAAAAGTTAGAAAAATAAATCTATTTCCTGTCTCAGTATATAAATAAGATATATATTGCTGTGGGTTATGAAATACTTAAATGATAAATTTATTTATTTTATTTTGTTTTTGAGAAGACAGTTAAAAGTACCTTTTTTTTTCTTTCTCTGGTTCATGGTGACTGAATAATTAGAGATAGATTTATTGCATCATTATTCACTTCCTAAGTAATTATTATTATTGTTTTTTTTTTATAAAAGGAAGGGTAAAAACAAAAAAGGATGAATGAATAAATATATGTATTTTATTTGTTTATTTGATGACAAATGCATGAGTAGGTATAATTAAATAGCTCTGGTTTATTTCTGATAAATGTTTTATATCTTTTTTTGTTTGTTCTCGTATAAAAATAATTCATCGTATAAAAAGAGAGTAATGTTTCTTTTGATATTTCTTGAATATTTTGGATATAGTTTGCTTTTTATTTTCATTTTATTGTAAGGTAATTTGGCATTAGGGTAGTTCAGAAAAATAGATAAATAGAAAAAAATGTCTTTTCTAATCAAAAGTAAAAAAGCAGATTTAATTTTTCTGGCTCAAGATTATGGGGAAAAGGTTGATGAAAAGTTGTCTAAATCGGAATTAAAGGAATTAATTTTAGCTAATAAGCGATATAAAGAGGAAGAAGCGAAAGAGTATTTAGATGCTATCATAGCTGAAAGAATAGAACGGGAACAAAAACTGGAAAATGAAAATAAGTTAAAACTGGAGCGGGAATTTATGTTACAGACAGAGAGAGAGAGGGAGAAATTTGAATTGGAAAAACTTCGTTTGGAAGTAGAATTATCTAAGAGTAATCAAAATTTGGTTCAAAATAGTGATCAAACCACGCGTATAAAATCTTTAGATGAAATAGTTAGAATGGTTAGACTCTTAACAGTTAAGGTTCCTAGTAAATCAGATGGATGGGACTATTTTTTCTCGAGTTTAGAGAAAGCGTTTGTAAATGAAAATGTTAACGACGAATTTAAACCTAAAGTTTTACTTTGCTTGTTAGGGGATAAAGTAACTAATCTGTTAGCTAATATTGAAGAAAAGGAATTAAATAATTACGAATCTTTGAAAAAATTAGTGTTACAAGAGTATGAACCTTCTCCAAAATTATGTTTAGAAAATTTTCGTAGGGCAAAACGTAATCCTGACGAGAATTTTTCTCAATTCGCGTCCAGGTTAACCTCAATGTGGCTGTATTACTGCAAAGCCAGGAAGGTAAGTGATTTTGAGTCGCTGAATCAGCTCATTGTATCGGATAAAATCTTCCAAACATTAGATTCAGAAACTGCAACCCACATAGGAGTTCTTCAAGGAGAAGATTGGTTCAAGCCAAAGGATTTAGGTAAGCATTGTGATGTATTTTATGCGTCTAAGGGTAAGTCCTATGATGGGTCAGTAAGAACTAAAGGGATGGATTTTGATAAAAGGGGGTATTATTCTAATTCGGGTAAACCGCAGTTTAGTGAAAAAAGGTCCGATTTTAACAATTCTTTCCCCAAGAAAAATTTCGAAAAATCAAAGCTCACAGAAATTAAAAAACCAACGTGCTTCACATGTGGGTCCGACAAACATTTCAGACGGGATTGTCCAAAAAATAAAGGGTCAGATACTAGGAGGCTTAATATTAATAAAGTTTCTGCAGAGGGTACAGACTCAAAGGAAGAAACTGTATCGGCCAGGGTAGACTTACTAGGGGAAGTCATCCCTAGGCGAGCTATTGAGGATAAATTAAGCAAACTAAAAAAGACATCTATCAGTGTAGATGGTAAATTAGTTGACGCATTGGTGGATTCGGGAACAGAAATTACGGTTGTCAAAAATGAACTAGTTCCGGGAATTTCGGTCGAAGGGGCTTCTACAATTTTCTTGAAGGGTATTTTTGGTCCGGCGGTGAAATGTCCATTAGTTTACGTTCCATTAGGTCTTGCTACGGGTGGCCAGGTTAATGTGGTGCATCAGCAAGTGTTGTGTGCTTTGGCAGATGTTTTGGTGGAAGACGTGTTACTTCCACCGGATGTTTTGAACATGTTGGGAGGAGCCCGGAGTGAAGGAATTTCACTGGCTCAGAACTCTCAGGACCTGAGGGGGGACTCAGGAAATTTAGATGGAACGACGGAAGTTTCATCTGGGACACTGTCAGGAAAAGCACAGGACAATTTTATTTTTGAGGAATCTCAAAGGGAAATTACTTCATGTGGAAATGAAGTGGGAACGGTAAACGCTAAGGATGGTGAGGCAATCACTGAGCCAAATAAGAAAAGTATGGTAGCTGATACTTTTCGCTCTGAGCAAGAGCAGTGTACCGATTTAGCAGTTGCTTGGAAGCATGCTAAGGAAGGTAAGGGTAATTACTATGAGGTAGATGGTTACTTATTTCATAGGGACAAAATACTCGGGGAGAGCATTGGGCAACTTGTACTTCCAGAATGTAGGCAAAAAGAGGTACTGAAACTTGCTCATAGCTCAGTGTTTAGCAGCCATATGGGTCCTAGAAAAACTCTAGAGAGGATCAAATACTCATTCTTCTGGGAAGGTATGAGGGCTGACGTAAAAAAATATTGTAGATCATGTAAAGAGTGTCAACTCACTCAAGCAGTTAGAACAAATGACCGAACGCCGATCACGCCGGTGACGAGACCGGAATTACCATTTCAGGTAGTGAATATAGATTTGATAGGTCCGATCGATCCTCCAAGTTCGAAGGGACATAAATATATATTGTGTATGGTCGACCAACATACTAGGTGGGGCGAGGCCATACCATTGACTAGTCTAAATGCAAAAACAACTTGTGAGGCGTTGCTAAGCATTTTTTCGAGGACCGGAATACCGAATGTTATCGCGTCTGATAACGGGACAAACTTCATAGCTGAACTGACTAAAGAGTTCGAGAAACGTATAGGGAGCAGTCCAAGATTCTCTACCCCGGAATATCCACCATCAAACGGATTGGTGGAGAGGTTCAATAGAACACTAAAAAACATGTTACATAATGTAATAAGGGAAGAAGGTAGAGGATGGCATTTGCAAATTCCTTATGTGTTGTGGGCGTACAGAGAAATACCCCATTCAACCACGGGAGTGTCTCCATTTCAGTTACTGTATGGTAGACAACCACAAGGTCCTTTGTCCATCTTAAAGTCTACTTGGACCGGGAGACATAATAATATACAGTTAGGTACTACACCTGTTGCTAAATATTTAGAAGATTTAAAATTAAAACTTGAGAAGGCTGCGGAGCAAGCTAAACTTGTTTCGGCAGTACAACAGGAAAAAACAGCTTACTACCACAATTTAAGATCGTCTAACAAAGTATTCAAAGTTGGGGATCAGGTGATAGTTTTAATACCCGATTCAACAAATAAGTTGTTTGCCAGATGGCAGGGTCCCGCAACTATTGTTGAAAAACGTAATCCTCATTCTTTTATTCTGAAATTACCAGATGGTGCGACCAAACATATTCATCAAAATAAATCAAACATAGTCAGTTGGGGTGAGGCCGAACAAAAATCTTTTGACAAATTAAAAGAGTTATTGTGTGAGGTAACTAGCCTGGCTACCCCTGATGCCAACTTGCCATTCCAAGTTCATTGCGATGCATCTGACTATGGTGTAGGATGTTGTTTAACCCAACAAGATGCTGAGGAATCTTATCGCCCAATAGCGTTTGCAAGCCAGAAATTCAATACGACGCAGAAAAATTGGGCAAGCATCGAAAAAGAAGCATGGGCAGTTTTATTCGGACTGAACCAATTTGATAAGTGGATTTATGGAGCTAAGGTAGAGATCATTTCTGATCATAATCCACTTAAGTATTTAACTCATACTACTCCTAAGAGTCCCAAGTTAACCCGTTGGGCTCTAGCTCTTCAAAGATGGAATCATTCCATCACTCATAGACCAGGTGTCCAGCACAGAGGTGCAGACGCTCTGTCTAGGCTGGAATAGAAGTTTACTTGCATTATTTTTATTTTTTATATTCTATATATATTAAAATTGAAATTATATAGTGTATTGATTAATATTTTGAAAGTATGTGTTTTGTAATAGCATTTATATATATATATGTGTGTTTTTTTGTCTTTAAAAATGATAAAATCAGCCACTGTGGGCTAATTTTATGTTTAGGTGGGGCGTGTGAGGTGCGCCAAATCTGGCAAACCTGCGCCGCCACAAATAAGTATGGCAACCCAACTCTCGGAACGAGAAGAGTTCTCGAGAGAGGGAGTCGTGGGTCGGGGTGTTGAAGGTAGAACTATGATGTGTGCTGGTGTCAGCGAGTATAGTAGTTATGAACGAAATATAAGCCAGAATTTATTCTTTGTACATATGGCATTGTAAATACCATAAAATTCATTATGTAATTCATCTGTGATGTGTCCCATTATAGAAATTTTAATAAATACTTGGGACTAATTATGACTTTACTATCATTTGTGTCTCTCACTACTCACCAAGAATTCCACGTCCGAGATGTGCTGAATCTACACCTTTATTACGGAAATATAAGAAAGTGTGGCAAAGAGGAAACAGCTGAGTGTACTGAATAGTTTTTTCTTTTTCTTCTTTTTTTTTTTTTTTTTTAATTATCATTGAAAGGTACAGCAGGCAAAACTACAGCTGCTGAAATTTATTTTTACTTTGTTATTAACACTTTCCGACAAAGTTCAAAAGCATTTGGGACTTCGGTTTGTCTGTCTGTCTATACTCACTTTAACTCCCATAAATAATCATGGAATTTCTTGAAATTAATATGTGGTATAATACATTTAAACTAATTTAATTTGAAAAGTTAAATATAGTAGTTCTAAGCATTTTACAGAAATAATTACTTAAGAAATATGAAGTTATAAAATATAAAAAATCTTACCATTGAAATATAATACTACTGTTCCTATTCTACTCCTACTCCTACTCTCCCTCCTGCTACTACTGTTATAAAATGTTTCTTACAGCTTTCCACACAACATTTAAAAACCGTTGCTTGCAATGAAATTTCTTTTACATTCAAAACAATCTAAATAAAAGAAAATATCTTTCGAATGATGTATTAAAAAGGATTTAATCATAATTAGAATTTGAAATACGCGTATTAGAATAAAATTTAATGTAAAATTTTTCCAAAATCTATGAAATTTGAACTGCAACTATCCCCTGTGCTGTTAATGGCGCACAATAAGTTTGAAAGAATTTAGAAGAAAATTGAAGCATTTTGAAATTTGCAATTTTTATTCCTAGTGGAAAAACCACGTGATGCAACTGGTAAAAAATATGTTTCTTCCCGACCAGACGGGATGAATGGGTTGTCATGATAACGAACGCCTGCAGAATTTCAAAGCGTTCGCTGACGATGACGCGAGTTTCATGATTTTTGTTCACCCAAAAGTGCTCAACGCGCGTAAAGAAGTTTTCACTTCAAAAAAAGAAAGAAAGAAAAAAAAAGAAGATATTGTCTACGTAAAAGAAAGCAGAGTTTAGAGCTTGGCGAGAAAATTTAAATGTTGGCCAGTTTGACTTACTGTAATAACTGTAGTTACTCGTGTCAAGTGATTTTATTTATGGGTGATCTTTGCCACACAAAAAGATTTCCATTGTCCCGTCCACTGTTATAATAGGTCTATGCGTCGAACACACCGTTGTTCTACGATTTAGAAACCTTCGTCCACAGGCACGATATCATTGACTATCACGCAGAATAATGTAATGTCACACAGCGCAGTGTGAACTTATATTGAGTACAATTAAACAACTTGAAATGCACCTTGGTTTCACTCATCTAACAGAATATTTTTGTGTGGCCCTATAGTAATGAATGCTTTCCATATTCTATTTTATAAGAAGGGAAAATGTAATTTCATTATATTGTGTACAATCTAAAAATGTTAAAATAATGCGCCGTCTGTAAACCCTAATGTATTTAATTTCGTTTATTCTTGTATTCGTACCATTTGCTCGATGTCAGTAAAAAAGTATATTACTATAATCAGGGGTCGATCCAGGCAAAATTTGGGTCCCTTTTGCGGCCCCTTCACAAAATTCCACTTAGTAAAAAGGGACCCTTCACAAAATTCAAATTCATAAAAAGGGACCCTTCATAAAATTCAAATCCATAAAAAGGGACCCTTCACAAGATTCAAATTTATAAAATGAGTCCCTTCACAAGATTTTTTTTAATAAAAATGATCCTTTTATTAAATGTTTTCATATTTTCAGTATTAATTTTAATTAATGCCTTAATTTGACTCAACGAAACTCTATTAACTTCATATTAATTATTACATAAAGTGATTGTAAAAACTGAAGATTTTACACAATATTTTACTTTTTCACAAAAATATTTTATATTTCACAAAAATAAATAAAAATTTCACAAAAATAATTTGTTTTTCACAAAAAAGGGACCCAAAAATTAAAACCTGGATCCACCCCTGATAATATTACTATAGGATAAGAGATTTAGAATACCAGTTTCGTACTTGCTGCTGTTATGTAAATAACGGCCGAACCGCTGAGAAACTGTTTCGTGGAATAAGGGTTTTCGAAAACATAAAGTAATAACAAATTGGACATCAACGTTTTCTCTATCATACATGAGTAAGAGGTAGTTTATATTTTAGACAAAATAATCTATTTGCAGTTGCGAGCTCTTGGGTTCTTTTTTTTTAAGACTATGTACCACTGTATTTTAATAGTATTTTACGATACAATTAACGGTAGATAACTTGTAGAAGCCTATATCTAAAAGTTTGTATTAAGAACTAGTGGCGATGATATCTTCCGGTAAAACCGGAACATTTGGCAACTATGCTATTTATGTGCATTGTCTTATATGGAAAAATAATATGGTGTGTTACTCATACGACTTTCTCTTACCCTGAAATTTAATACTATAAATACAGGTTGCAAATTAAGAGGTAAGATAACGAGTACTGTTATGTAAACCTGTGTTAAACAATTCAAATTAGGCTGCGGAAGAGTTTTATAGGATAATTAGTTCTGTGTGAAGAGGGCGGTAGCCCCCCTCAACCCCTCGTTTCATTAATGCACCTACATTTATATAGAATTTAATTCGGTTATTAAAAAATAATTCTGTTTAAAAAAAATAATTTATTAAAATTATTAATTAAAAAAATTATCTTTTATGATAATGCAGACGATTTCCATAATAAAGAAGTAGTATAACACTAAATTTAAAAAAAAAAAAGAAAAAAAAAATGAATTTATTCTTAATATTACATAATTGTTTTTTGGTTAAAAATGAAAAAAATCGATAACTTTATTTTAAATTATCGCAGATCGATGGTTCGACCATTCGTTTTAAAGGTATTGGCGAGCTCTTTTGAAAGATACCCATCATGAAAATTGACTCCCCTCGAGGGGGGACTTCCCCTCAGGGGGGGAGGCGAAGCTCCTACATACACACACACAAAAAAAAAAAAAAAAAAAAAATCCCAGTTGACTATCTGTATTACAAAAAAATATATATTCGTTTCATTTGGTTGAGTGCAGTCTATAGATGTTAAACTCTAGTTATCTGCAATTTCATCCCTATATCATACGCATTTAGAATACCGAGTTTGGGATTTCTGCTACTATTTGTTCCTGAGATAGGCTGATAACAGACCATTCGCTAAAAGCATGATTTTCGTATTCAGGGGACCTCAGCACATGTAACTATAACAAAAAACCACGTTCGAAAATTTGACCCTAAAACAATACTTTCTCGACCCTATGGGTAAGAGAAAGTAATAAAAGGTTATAAAACGTAAAGAAAAATATTTGTAAAGAGAAATCCTTTCATATTACTAGAGGCAAAGGTGTGTATGAATATTTGAAGCCTCATACCCTTGGAGGAATTTCTTGAACCTGTTTGTCTATTGCATTTTCATTGTAGTGCAAAATTTAATAATGTTTCAGATTATTTTTTACCTATTTCTTCTGTTAAATTAAAAGAAATGTTTGTACTTAAATCGTTTAAACAACTTGCTTTTTCTTCTATTGCAGACATCGGACGGCCTCAGGCAGAAGGTAAGATTTTTGATTCTTTGTGCACGTCCTCGTAATGAAAAATATTTTGGCTGATAATTTAAAACTTTGAGTGAACTTACATTGAAGCGACCTTTAAATTGTAATGCATATACTGGAAATGCGAAACCTCGGCTTTAATTCCTTAGCAAGAAATTAAAACTTCTTCACACACCATAAATTTAAAATCAGCACAACCGGTTTCGAAAGGACGTAGCCTTTCTTCATCAGGTGCAAACACGTGCAACTGCCTTGGAGGCAAAAGCAAGACTGAAAGCAGGACAAAATCCAGGGGGGGAGGAGCAAACAAACAACCAATAGGAAGCATCATGCAGGGCAGGACCAATCAGAGAGGAACACACGTACACACACCACAAAAAGAGGAGGGAGGAAAGGAATCAGATTTTTCATTGACAATTTTATCACGATTAAGGTAAATAGCTAAATTTTCCAAAAAATCCAGTTCGATTGTCATTGAAAAATCTGATTCCACTTTGCTGTCTACAGCCTGGAAAATTTTTTTAATTCAATTAAATAATTTCCTTCATTATGTTTATAACATCATATTAGTTGTAATAAAATAATTCTAATTAAAATAAAAATAATAATAATTAATCGATAAATTTTATTAAATTTACTTATTAGTTTAATATTATTGAAAAAAAAAAAAAATAATAATTGTTTACTCCTTTCCTCCCTCCTCTTTTTGTGGTGTGTGTACGTGTGTTCCTCTCTGATTGGTCCTGCCCTGCATGATGCTTCCTATTGGTTGTTTGTTTGCTCCTCCCCCTCTGGATTTTGTCCTGCTTTCAGTCTTGCTTTTGCCTCCAAGGCAGTTGCACGTGTTTGCACCTGATGAAGAAAGGCTACGTCCTTTCGAAACCGGTTGTGATGATTTTAAATTTATGGTGTGTGAAGAAGTTTTAATTTCTTGCTATTGTCTGTACGCGAGTTTTTTAATTTATTTTTGGTTTTTAATTTCTTAGCTACCGTAAACTTCCGATTATCCACGGGAACGGGAAAAGGCGGGGCAGCCGCGAAGAAGAGATGAGTAGTTTGCGACGGGCCCGGACACTTATCGTCCTCCAAACGGTTAAATACAACACCATTACGATTAAATTTCTGATTAGTGTGATTCCAGAGATTAATTTGTGTGATATTTTATTTTATGGTTTCGTTCCCTAAAACAGTTATTCCCTATCGAAATTGACAAAAATGGGATGTTTGACCGTGAACTTTGACCTATTCTTCGACCCCATATCTTGAAACCATGGAAGCCGCTGAGCAAGCGCTGACTCAAACGAGTCCAGTGTTAAAACAGGGTAGATAGTCATATGATTCAGAGAAAATAAGCGATGAGAAAGCGTCGAATGACTGGATGTTTTCCGAATGCCATGCTGTCGGTCCATTTGGCACCCCTCCAAGATTTTGGACTGTTCCTCACTGTTAGTTTTAGGAAACGTGGTTACACTATATTGTCATTATTGTAGTTATTAAGGTACAGCAGTGTCACTAAGCATGGGACACCTTTACCTTATGTACTTTGATACTAATATTTAAAATTAGCACTCATAAATTTAATTCAAAGAGATTTGTATCAAAATATAAAAGTCTAATAATCCCATTTTTGACTAAGAGAACGACTTTGTAAAATCCTACGTTAACAATAAAGAAAAATAAAAGTTGTTTTTTGAATATCTTTGATAAGTGCCTATAAGGGACACGAGTATCAATAGAAACAAAAAGGGTCTAGCAACACACCTGCTTGAATTTATAGGGAATGGCCCTTTGCGACACTGTATTAACATAAACTGATTCCAGCAAAAGTAGAAAAATTCCGTCATTCAACCTATAAATTATGCGAGACGGTAAGATACACCGAAATAATGACATTGGATGTTTAAGGAACACCCTAAAGTGTAAAGACACGCAATTGCTTTGGGTCGAAATAATTATGCGCGACTTTTTACCAGGGTAAGAAAATGCATTGGGAAAGAAACAGAGTCCTATAGCAGCAGTATTGCCAGACTTGGGGACTTCTTTATTCAATAGTTATCAATAATTTTGAGAAACCATATACATAATGGTCGATTCATCTTCAAAGTTTTCAAGAAACCGTTACAATTAAAGTTGAGTGCTGGATATTGAATAAAAAAATCTACCAACATTGTATTACTTAAAGAATCAAAGTAGCACTTGCACTAGTACATTACTTAATAACCTTGAAGTCGACGAGTGAGCTCTTGACGATATTTACAAACACACAACGAAAATTAAGAGTTAGAAGCTTCTTTTAAATCAGTGGATTTACCGGCATTCTCTCTCTCTCTCTCTCTATGTATATATATATGTATATAAATATATATATATATATATATATATATATATATATATCTTAATATATATAAATCTCGTGTCACAATGTTTGTCCTCAATGGACTCCTAAACCACTTAACCGATTATAATAAAATTCGCACACCATGTGCAGTTCGATACAACTTGAGAGATAGGATAGTTTAAATCTCAAATTATAGTCGCAATTTTAATTTATTGCTAATTATTTGTCTGTTATTATTTGACAGTCACAATTATCTGTTAACTCCAAATGATTCTAACAGATGTCGATACCTTTCGACTGGGTTGAAATGAAAGCTGAAATATATTTGGTGCTGCCATCTACACAAAGAATCTTCAACTTTTTAACCTATTAATAAATTTCGTATAATTCAATTATTTCCACTTTTTAAATTTTTGGTGTTAGCATAGCCGGCCACGTGTTACTTAGACTGAAGTGTAAATTGAATTCATATTATAATGAAGATAATACAGTGAAATTAATCCTGTTTTTTACTTATTTGTGCTTCATTGATCAAAACTTTATAATTTAATCTGTATATATATATAAATTACGTGTCACGATGTTTGTCCGGGGTAAACTCCTAAACTAAGGAACTGATTTTGATGAAATTTTGCACACTGTGTGCAGTTTGATCCAACTTGAGAGATAGGATAGTTTTTATCTCAATTTATTGTCACAATATTGTTTTATTGCAATTATTTGTTAATTATAGACCTTTATTAAAGTTGCTCCAAAATATCTGTGAGTTCCATTAATTTAATTGTTGCCAAAAAAAAAAAAAAAATACGAGTTCATTTTCTTTCGACATAAAAATAAATACATTTAATCAAACGTGAACGTTAAAAAATTATAAAAAGTTAAATTATGCATCTCACGAAAATTGACGTCATAATCAATTTAAAGATTTTATACACATTGATAAAGTGCTAATGTAGTTCTATCATAGATATAGTAATATATATAGATCTCTCATCCCCATGTTATCGTAGAAAGATTTTTGATGCCGAAAAAAGATAAAAAAATAAAAGCTTTGGCCATTAAGTGGTATTGAAAAAAAAAAAAAAAAAGAAAAGAAAAGAAAGAAAGAAATATGAATTTGAAACTGTATCTGGAGTCTTCCATTCCCCTTTAGCAAATAAATTATTCATAAATTTTATTTGCTAAAATATTAGTATGTATTCCCGTGTGTATTCACTCGGGGAAAGACGGCCATATTTTGGTAAAAACGTCGTCTTTTCCCAAATGAAAAGGAATAACTTTTTTCTCCCCAATGATCACTCTATTCTATATATGCTATACTATATCTATGAGTTCTATACGCAAGCGAAGTGTGACTCACTGACCGTCTGTGCAGCCAAGAAAAAGATTTCCTATGTTAATTGCCCACTGGATTTTTTGTAAGAAATTATTAAAAATCGAGGAAATTTATTTCCCGATTTTAATCCTTATATTTGGGTATAGATATGTATTAGTTATCGCGGGTGTTAGATTGAATTATTTTGCTGTCAAATTGACAAAATTTTAATTTTAAATTTTTAAACTCTGTCGCCCTTGGCTTTTTTTATTATTATTATTATTATTTGGTGATCAAAAGCGTAACACGAAAATATACATGCCAGATGTATGCATTGTACGAAATGTAATATGTATTATTTATTGTACGTATGTATGACATGTAATATGTATTGTACGAAATATTGTTTCATATTATTCATTACTCTTTTAATATAAGTTGTTAAAATAACCATGATTTTTGAAAGGATTTAAATATTTTCGCCAGATAATTTGGCGATATTCTTTTTTTTTCGCCAAGGATGACAGAAATGAAATCTATTCCGCTGCAAAATATTAGTATCTTACATCAGATATTTTATTTAGACATTTGAAAACAAATTTGACTTCAAACTATGATAGAATATTTATCATTTTCCTTTTAATTTGTATATTATTAGTATATTAAAATTTAAAAGCATGGTATATAAAAAGTTTTTTTTTTTTTTTAAATCTTATAATTATTCTTATCTTAATCCTCAATGTTTCCCATCTTTATTGACTTGAATTTACTATTAAAATTTTAACATACTCAAAAACTTCTCATCACTTCGTTAAAATACACTAAACTTTTCCAAAATCTTTTTGTATTTAAAATGATACATGTATTTACTTTAAATGTCCAATATTTCATAAGATTTCCAATTTTAAAGTTTTAAAATATTTATCAAATTTACTTATTTTTCTGGTTTAGCCTTATTGTTTTCCCTTTTATAACTACAGCTGTTGCCCTCTTTAAAATATTTAAAATGATGAGGTCATTTAATAGTAAAATTATCCATTATAGCATATATTATATTTCACTCCTCCATAAAAATTGATTTTAAATCGTCTGTTTCTTTTATACTTTTATTTTAATAGAATTTTAATAGAATTTAATTTATATATTAGTCATTTTAGCAATTTTATCCAAAGTAGCATTAGAAATAATATATATCACTTCTCCATTAAAATTTATAGGACCCTACAATAAAATTAATTTGTGCTTAATATCAACACTACGAAAATTTTTATCAATCGCTTCCAAATTTTGACCTAAGTTTCAAATCTCAACCCTGTGGGTTTTTACATCGGCTACAACGTTTTCGTCTTTGTTCGTAAATAATAATTTAACTGTACTAAATAGTTTACAGCCGTATAATTCAACGTATAACTTAGTCACAGCAACGCGTGGCCGGGTCTGCTAGTATGTATATATATATATATATATATATATATGTATATATATATATATATGTGTGTGTGTGTGTACGAGGGTTGATCCAGAAATACGGTTCCCATCAATTTTACAAATAGACAACATTGTTTATTCTCATAGCAATGTACATCGTTGGAAAGAACTTTGCTCTATTTTTCGACATAATCGCTATCTTTTTCTACGCATTTTTGTAAACGGTGTTCCAATTTCTGTATCCCAATGTCGTAGAACTCCATCGCCAACCTGTTGACGAAGCGTTATACCCCAATTTATCGGTCAAATCTCTTTCCACTGTACCGTAAGAACGCCCAGGAATCCGAGCAACAAGTTCACGGACGATGATCCTCCTGTTTTGAAGCACTTCGCGTTGGACTGTCTCAATAATCGCCTCCGAAAGTGACGGTCTTCCACTCCGTTCTTCATCGCGGACGTCCTTCCGACCGGCATTAAACTCTCTACACCACTTTCGGACGCGTTGAACGGATATACACTTGTTGCCATACACCTCTGTCAACTGACGTTGAATATCCGCGGGTGAAGTCCCTTTGGCGTGCAAAAAGCGAATTACGGAACGAATCTTGGCGGGAGCAACAATGGGCACCTCCATCTCGGACGGCTGCTGAGCCAAGACTGAGCGGCCACGCGAAAACTACAATATTAATCCTTTCAGAACAACCTATATTTGCATCATGAACTCCATTAGCACTTTATGAATGTGTAGAAAATCTCTAAAGTGATCATGACGTCCATTTTTGCCAGATGCATCATTTAACTTTTTACAATTTTTTAACGCTCACGTTGAATTAAATGTATTTATTTTTAGGTATCGAAAGAAAATGAACTCGTATTTTTTTTTTTTTTTTTTTTTTTTTTTTAGCAACAATTCAATTATAGCTAATATTTTAATGACTATTTTTATTGCTATTAGGAACTTTTTATTTTCATATTTTAATGAATTATAAGAAAATTAAGCAAAAATTTTAAAATCGGACTTCGAAGTATTGTGTTGTCACCGGGTTCCGAGTTACTGTGAAAGTTTCCAATGTCTAGCTAGCAGGGAAGTGAGTTAAAAATAGATTGCAAGATTTGTACCGGACAAACAAACACACAAACAAACAAGAATAGAAGTTAATAAAAACATGGTAAAAAATCATTCGTCGACTAGAACTTGCTCATGTCTTTAAGAATTACTTTCTACACACAAAAATGTTAACAAATTTCATAAAAATTTGCTAAAGTTTTGGCCATTATAGATGACCTTTCATCCTATAGATTTCGGGCTTCTTTTGAAATCTCTGTGGTGATTTAATGTCAAAACCTTCGTATTTTTGGTTATTATGATGATAGTTTTCGTAAATATCTCGAAAACGGAAAGTCACCAAACGGGGAGGTGCACAACTAGATGTCATAACAAACCTATATCCCGATTTGAAACGTTCTACGTCTAACCGTTTCTGAGTTATGCGATATACGCACTCACATACGCACATACAGACGCCACAAAAAAATTGTGTAAATTTGCAGATATCTGTAAAACGGGAACCCATATTAGGACGAAATTTGCACAGATATAAATTTGCAACATCCCACGATCATTCGTGTTTGAGCTGTATGAGATACGTAATCCATTTCGCAAATTGCGATTACAATACTGCCTTATACTTTTTGTATAAGGAAGAAAGGAAGTGGTTAAAGGAGATTTAGCGACGCAACGGTGGCATCACGGATAATAAATCAAACTGATGTTTTCTTGGCAAAGACATCCTACAAACAGGGGGAATGGGCTCTTCCCACCTGACGTCAGAGGTCACATGATAGAGGAAAAACAAATAGACGAAGTCTTGTTTATCTAGAGCGATTGCTGAAATAACCTATTTTCTATTCTTATTTTTGATCCATCGTATTTAATCTGTTATTTTTTTTTTTATAAATCATCATTTTTAATCCATTTTATATCATTATATTATTCATCATCTTTTGTTTGCTGTATACATTTACAATCATCATTTAGTTTATGTTTGTTATGGATGTTCATGAAGAACATGTTTAATACTCATATTTTTGGTACTTAAATCAGTGATAGTGCAATATCGTACTGCGTAAATCCATTTAGACCAGTAACTAAGTTAATTAACTTGTTGTAACACCTTTATGCAATTCAATTAAATGAAAACATTTTAAAATTTCAAATTATAATCCATAAACATTCCACAAGAAGCTATTATTTATGGCTAGATCAGTTAATGTAACAGTTACACTAGAACATACAAAAATCGATTCTTACAGGTAAAAACAAATAAACACATAAACTGTTTTTTAAAAATATTAAATTTACAAATACACTTATTGTACTGTTTACAAATGTGCAGTATTACTTATATTTTATTTTATATTAAATATTAACATTTTTGTTCTTACGAACAATATTTAACTGAATTCGACTCTCAGAATTCGATTATTCGTTTTCCTCTATCACGTGATTGAGCAGATGACGGTGGGAAGAGTCCATTCTCCTCAAGGTTCGATTCCATTCCCACTCTTTCTGCGACCCATGGGCCAAAGCTGAAAGACCCATTGAAAGCCAAATTATGGAAAAATTTCACAAGAGAATTATTGAGATGATGTCGGTTTTTATGCCAAAGAATGTTGCTCGAGTTTCTGCTCTGTTTGGACGCGATTCTTAAAAATAATTTGTACATTTAACAAAAATGCATGCTTTGTGAGTAATATTGCAGAGATGAACTGAAACAATCCTTTATCTGGTAAAGGACATTTAATAACGGACTTTAAATGAATAAACCGCATGAGAATTCACGATTTAATTAGAACTAGTATCGCCCAGTGGTCGAAACTCGACCGTATTTTTTGCAAAGCGAGGCAAAGCAAAGTTATTGCCTTGTCCTAAACGGAATGCAATTGCAACACAGCTGCGGCAATTGTTTGCCGATATTCACTCTAACTGAATCAGCAGAGTTTTACTTAATATAACTATTTCTCTCTGTAGATGTTAGCCTTTCCTGAAATGAGAGAAAATCGCAACGCGAAAACGCCCCTTGTTGTGTGATACAGCCCAGAAGCTAATAGGTACCATGTCAAACCAAGGCCCAACCAAGTATAAAATTCTGTTAAATTAATTCGATTGGTTCATAAAGTACAGTGTTTGAACAAAAAAAAAAAAAAAAAAAAAACATGAAAATCTGACATTGACAGATTTTAATTTAGTGCCAGAGGCCTACTGCTAAACTTGTTAATATCGACAAATTCTTCTTTAGTTAATTCGTGACGATCTAAATTCCATGATAAAGTTTTCATTAAATCAAACCAATGTGTTTCAGCTGCAGATATTTAACAAATAACGTTGGAAGTCCAAACTGTCTTATAGCCGCAAAACAACGTTTTTTCTCTTTTTCCCAATGAGGGGGAGGTGTGCCTTGGGGGGGACTCATGTCAAAGGTGTGCCTTGGGGGGGGACTCATGCCAAAGTTGTACCTTGGGGGGGACTCATGCCAAAGTTGGGCCTTTTGGGGACTCATGTCAAAGTTGGGCCTGGGGGGGACTCATGTCAAATTTGGGCCTTGGGGGGACTCATGTCATAGTTGATCCTGGGGGGGGGACTCATGTCAAAGTTGGGCCTGGGGGGGGACTCATGTCAAATTTGAGCCTTGAGGGGACTCATGTCATAGTTGATCCTGGGGGGGACTCATGTCAAAGTTGTGCCTTGGGGGGACTTCATTCAATAAATCCCCATTCAATAAGACGACTGAAATAGGCCCTTAGCACTATTAAGAGTGTATTATAAAAATTCGACAACGCTGTAGACTTCATTCAATAAATCCCCATTCAATAAACCGACTAAAATAGGCCCTTAGCACTAATTAAGAGTGACGTATAAAAATTCGACAACTGTACCGACTGAAATAGGCCTCTAGCACTTAAAAAAAAAAAAAAAAAAAAAAAAAAAGATATTTTTCAAAAATGGTCGAATTGAGTTCGGGAGATTTCAAAACGTGTAACTTTATCGAAAACCGAAAATCTAAAACTTTTCTGAATCTTATATTTTCTACTTATATATGCAGAGGAAAGAATAATAAATCCACTTTTTAAAAAATAAAAATAAGTAGTCAATTTCACTTAATTAAAATGCAAGGAAATCTCAAAACGTGTAAATTCATCGGAAACCGGAAATCAGAAGTTTTTGTGTATCTTCTACTTGCTTCTTCTACCCACAAAAGCTAGCAATAAAGACACTTTTTTAAAAAATAAGTAGCCAATTTCAGTCAATTGAAACGTAAAGAAAGCTCAAAACATGTAAATTCAGCAAAAATCAATTTTACAGAAAAAATAACTCAATCAAGCACATGTAGACAGTAACTTATATAGAACTATACCCAAATATCGGAATTAAAATCGGCAGATAATTTCCGTTATTTTTTAATAATTTTTTACAAAAAATCCAATGGACAATTAACATGGAAAATCTTTTTCATGGCTCCATGGACAGACAGTGACGTCATCACTTCGCTTGCGTATAGTGATGCTACATTATACAAATTACTGTGTCTATGGTTTTATTTGAGCTTTATGAAATTGCCAGATTCAACAACTTTCTTCTTTTAGGTATTTTTTAATGTAAAGGAATACGTGTATAAAAGGGGAAAATGGGGGAAAATGCATAAAAAGTAAATGTATTTTTAAATACCTTCTTGACATCGTAAGAAAATAATATTTGTATTCGCACCTTCCGGCTAACCATACCTTTCGAATGATACCATTCTCAAATCTCTACTCCCATAATTAATATGTTAAAAAGGGACAACAAATTTTATGCTTGCCTATTAATATATATAGATGGCTGATGAGGGAAAGATTATTCGGTCAATGAATTTAGTTTCTGAAAGCTGTTCACGAGGAGAAATGTTAAATTTGAGAAAATGAATTTATCAATGTTATTAATGTAGCCTGTTTTCAGTATTGTAATGGTGCTGTTCCCTTGCAGAGTGCATCTTCTTGCGCAGCGGTGCCGGTGGCCTGATCAGCCCCGAAGAGGATGTGTCCAAGTCTCAGCTCAACTACTCCACCGTCTGGAAGCATCCTTTAGACTGCACCTGGGTCATACAGATCGAACAGGGATGGAAGGTACGCTCTCTCTTTCTTCTACACATTCGGCTCTCTTGACAAATAAAATAACCCTTTTCCTTTCGTCAGAACTGTTGTTGCACGACAAACGGAGGTCGGCTTTTGACGAATTGGACGGCCCAAATTAAGTGAGAAATTATAATTTGGAACGGCATTACCTAAACCTATCTTTCTGGAATAATGCTCCTTTTTCTCACCCCTCAACGACGCCAAAGGCTTTGAAAAACAGTGTTGCCCACTGCAGAAATTTCTTCCTTACGTGCAGGGATTTTTAGTTTTTTTTTTAAGCTATTGTATAGCTTTTATCGCGGGCTTTGAGCGCGGCGACCGAATCAAAAAATTCCGTAACGAAAAAAAAACCTAACGCAGTTCGGCAGACTTCGGTAGAATTCGGCTGTACGAAGCTCGCACGGATCGAGACGAGCTGCTCTGAAATCGGACGAATACGTAAGCAGCTGTTTGTGAGAAAGTATATAGGTGTATAGGTATCTATCATCTATGTACAACAATGAATAGCTGTACGCGTAAAATTTGTGTATAAAGTAGATCAGATAAAGCTTGAATATCCCCATTCGACTTGCAGGGCTTTAAAACCTATTAAACACCTTTACTCTATTAAAATTTGTTTTCTTATCGGTCACCACGCTCAAAAAGTGTAACTTGAATTAATATCAAAGAAAAAACTTGAATATCCCCATTCGACTTGCAGGCCTTTAAAACCTATTAAAATACCTTTTCTCTGTTAAAATTTGTTTTCTTATCGGTCACCACGCTCAAAAGTGTAACTTGAATTAATATCAAAGAAAAAACTTGAATATCCCCATTCGACTTGCAGGCCTTTAAAACCTATTAAATACCTTTTCTCTATTAAAATTTGTTTTCTTATCCGTCACCACGCTCAAAAAGTGTGACTTGAATTAATATCAAGGAAAAAACTTGAATATCCCCATTCGACTTGCAGGCCTTTAAAACCTATTAAAATACCTTTTCTCTATTAAAATTTGTTTTCTTATCATTATTGTTATCTTATCATTATTGTTATCTTATTCATTAATATCAAAGAAAAAACTTGAATATCCCCATTCGACTTGCAGGCCCTTAAAACCTATTAAATACCTTTTCTCTATTAAAATTTGTTTTCTTATCGGTCACCACGCTCAAAAAGTGTAACTTGAATTAATATCAAAGAAAAAACTTGAATATCCCCATTCGACTTGCAGGCCTTTAAAACCTATTAAAATACCTTTTCTCTATTAAAATTTGTTTTCTTATCATTATTGTTATCTTATTCATTAATATCAAAGAAAATCCTTGAATATCCCCATTCGACTTGCAGGCCTTTAAAACCTATTAAATACCTTTTCTCTATTAAAATTTGTTTTCTTATCATTATTGTTATCTTATTCATTAATATCAAAGAAAAAACTTGAATATCCCCATTCGACTTGCAGGCCTTTAAAACCTATTAAATACCTTTTCTCTATTAAAATTTGTTTTCTTATCGGTCACCACGCTCAAAAAGTGTCACTTGAAATTATATCAAAGAAAAAACTTGAATATCCCCATTCGACTTGCAGGCCTTTAAAACCTATTAAATACCTTTTCTCTATTAAAATTTGTTTTCTTATCCGTCACCACGCTCAAAAAGTGTAACTTGAATTAATATCAAAGAAAAAACTTGAATATCCCCATTCGACTTGCAGGCCTTTAAAACCTATTAAACACCTTTTCTCTATTAAAATTTGTTTTCTTATCGGTCACCACGCTCAAAAAGTGTAACTTGAATTAATATCAAAGAAAAAACTTGAATATCCCCATTCGACTTGCAGGCCTTTAAAACCTATTAAAATACCTTTTCTCTGTTAAAATTTGTTTTCTTATCGGTCACCACGCTCAAAAGTGTAACTTGAATTAATATCAAAGAAAAAACTTGAATATCCCCATTCGACTTGCAGGCCTTTAAAACCTATTAAATACCTTTTCTCTATTAAAATTTGTTTTCTTATCCGTCACCACGCTCAAAAAGTGTGACTTGAATTAATATCAAGGAAAAAACTTGAATATCCCCATTCGACTTGCAGGCCTTTAAAACCTATTAAAATACCTTTTCTCTATTAAAATTTGTTTTCTTATCATTATTGTTATCTTATCATTATTGTTATCTTATTCATTAATATCAAAGAAAAAACTTGAATATCCCCATTCGACTTGCAGGCCCTTAAAACCTATTAAATACCTTTTCTCTATTAAAATTTGTTTTCTTATCGGTCACCACGCTCAAAAAGTGTAACTTGAATTAATATCAAAGAAAAAACTTGAATATCCCCATTCGACTTGCAGGCCTTTAAAACCTATTAAAATACCTTTTCTCTATTAAAATTTGTTTTCTTATCATTATTGTTATCTTATTCATTAATATCAAAGAAAATCCTTGAATATCCCCATTCGACTTGCAGGCCTTTAAAACCTATTAACTACCTTTTCTCTATTAAAATTTGTTTTCTTATCATTATTGTTATCTTATTCATTAATATCAAAGAAAAAACTTGAATATCCCCATTCGACTTGCAGGCCTTTAAAACCTATTAAATACCTTTTCTCTATTAAAATTTGTTTTCTTATCGGTCACCACGCTCAAAAAGTGTCACTTGAAATTATATCAAAGAAAAAACTTGAATATCCCCATTCGACTTGCAGGCCTTTAAAACCTATTAAATACCTTTTCTCTATTAAAATTTGTTTTCTTATCGGTCACCACGCTTAAAAAGTGTAACTTGAATTAATATCAAAGAAAAAACTTGAATATCCCCATTCGACTTGCAGGCCTTTAAAACCTATTAAATACCTTTTCTCTATTAAAATTTGTTTTCTTATCGGTCACCACGCTCAAAAAGTGTAACTTGAATTAATATCAAAGAAAAAACTTGAATATCCCCATTCGACTTGCAGGCCTTTAAAACCTATTAAAATACCTTTTCTCTAATAAAATTTGTTTTCTTATCATTATTGTTATCTTATTCATTAATATCAAAGAAAATCCTTGAATATCCCCATTCGACTTGCAGGCCTTTAAAACCTATTAACTACCTTTTCTCTATTAAAATTTGTTTTCTTATCATTATTGTTATCTTATCATTATTGTTATCTTATTCATTAATATCAAAGAAAAAACTTGAATATCCCCATTCGACTTGCAGGCCTTTAAAACCTATTAAATACCTTTTCTCTATTAAAATTTGTTTTCTTATCGGTCACCACGCTCAAAAAGTGTAACTTGAAATTATATCAAAGAAAAAACTTGAATATCCCCATTCGACTTGCAGGCCTTTAAAAACCTATTAAAATACCTTTTCTCAAAAAATAGAGTTAGATCATTCAAATTTGGTACATCGAGGTTTTCGATACCTACAAATCGATTGCGGATATTTTTGATATATTCTCATTGCGGATATATTCTCATTTATTCAATAAAAGAAAAAAAAATTGTTTTCTTATCGGTCACCACGCTCAAAAAGTGTAACTTGAATTAATATCAAAGAAAAAACTTGAATTAATATCAAAGAAAAAAAAATACTGCATAAATAAAACAAATAAATAATTATAATTGCATAAGTTGATAAAAAATGCTATGCAATAGCTTTACCGCGGCAGTCCTCGAGTGCCACACGTAGTTTTTTTTTTTTTTTTTTTTTTTTTTCCCAGGATGTAGCTTCGGATTTTGAATTCGTAGGGAGTTGCGGTAAACACTTTTGTAGAAATTACGCGCGATTATGCATGAATTCTACTGATTTTTCACGAAAGTAGGGACTTTTATCATATGTCTAGGGACATTTTGAGCTTTCGGTAGGGATGCGGCAAAATTGGAGTTGGCAACACTGAGTCGTTTGGGTTCAGATGTCTGAACTGGGTGCTTGTCACCGAGAGATTGTGCGGCAAGCTGTTGATGAGTGTTCATAAACTATATTTTCCATTGCGTAGCCCTAGTGCGACGTCAAACACAATCGACCCACCTTTGAATCAACTGTTCATAAACCAGGCAACTCGAAACCTAGGAACCATCTAGGTTCATAAGTTAGGGTTTTATGTCGCAATTGCTCTACGCTATGGACAATTGTTCATAAACTAGGATATTCTAAATCTGTAGTATATGAGCATATATACACGTTTTTTTTTTAAGCTATTGTATAGCTTTTATCGCGGGCTTTGAGCGCGGCAACCGAATCGAAAAATTCCGTAACGAAAAAAAAACCTAACACAGTTCGGCAGACTTCGGTAGACTTCGGCTGTACGAAGCTCGCACGGATCGAGACGAGCTGCTCCGAAATCGGAAGAATACGTAAGCAGATGTTTGTGAGAAAGTATATAGGTGTATAGGGAGGTATCTATCATTTATGTACAACAGTGAATAGCTGTACGCGTAAAATTTGTGTATAAAGTAGATCAGATAAAACTTGAATATCCCCATTCGACTTGCAGGGCTTTAAAACCTATTAAATACCTTTTCTCTATTAAAATTTGTTTTCTTATCGGTCACCACGCTAAAAAAGTGTAACTTGAATTAATATCAAAGAAAAAACTTGAATATCCCCATTCGACTTGCAGGCCTTTAAAACCTATTAAAATTCCTTTCCTCTATTAAAATTTGTTTTCTTATCGGTCACCACGCTCAAAAAAGGTAACTTGAATTAATATCGAAGAAAAATACTTGAATATCCCCATTCGACTTGCAGGCCTTTAAAACCTATTAAATACCTTTTCTCTATTAAAATTTGTTTTCTTATCATTATTGTTATCTTATTCATTAATATCAAAGAAAAACGTTGAATATCCCCATTCGACTTGCAGGCCTTTAAAACCTATTAAAATTCCTTTCCTCTATTAAAATTTGTTTTCTTATCGGTCACTACGTTAAAAAAGTGTAACGTGAATTAATATCAAAGAAAAAAATTGAATATCCCCATTCGACTTGCAGGCCTTTAAAACCTATTAAAATACCTTTTCTCTATTAAAATTTGTTTTCTTATCATTATTGTTTTCTTATCATTATTGTTATCTTATCATTATTGTTATCTTATTCATTAATATCAAAGAAAAAACTTGAATATCCCCATTCGACTTGCAGGCCTTTAAAACCTATTAAATACCTTTTCTCTATTAAAATTTGTTTTCTTATCGGTCACAACGCTCAAAAAGTGAAACTTGAATTAATATCAAAGAAAAAACTTGAATATCCCCATTCGACTTGCAGGCCTTTAAAACCTATTAAAATACCTTTTCTCTATTAAAATTTGTTTTATTATCATTATTGTTATCTTATTCATTAATATCAAAGAAAATCCTTGAATATCCCCATTCGACTTGCAGGCCTTTAAAACATATTAAATACCTTTTCTCTATTAAAATTTGTTTTCTTATGGGTCACCACGCTCAAAAAATGTAACTTGAATTAACATCAAAGAAAAAACTTGAATATCCCCATTCGACTTGCAGGCCTTTAAAACCTATTAAATACCTTTTCTCTATTAAAATTTGTTTTCTTATCGGTCACTACGTTAAAAAAGTGTAACGTGAATTAATATCAAAGAAAAAAATTGAATATCCCCATTCGACTTGCAGGCCTTTAAAACCTATTAAAATACCTTTTCTCTATTAAAATTTGTTTTCTTATCATTATTGTTTTCTTATCATTATTGTTATCTTATTCATTAATATCAAAGAAAAAACTTGAATATCCCCATTCGACTTGCAGGCCTTTAAAACCTATTAAATACCTTTTCTCTATTAAAATTTGTTTTCTTATCGGTCACCACGCTCAAAAAGTGTAACTTGAATTAATATGAAAGAAAAAACTTGAATATCCCCATTCGACTTGCAGGCCTTTAAAACCTATTAAATACCTTTTCTCTATTAAAATTCGTTTTCTTATCGGTCACCACGCTCAAAAAGTGTAACTTGAATTAATATCAAAGAAAAAACTTGAATATCCCCATTCGACTTGCAGGCCTTTAAAACCTATTAAAATACCTTTTCTCTATTAAAATTTGTTTTATTATCATTATTGTTATCTTATTCATTAATATCAAAGAAAATCCTTGAATATCCCCATTCGACTTGCAGGCCTTTAAAACCTATTAAATACCTTTTCTCTATTAAAATTTGTTTTCTTATGGGTCACCACGCTCAAAAAATGTAACTTGAATTAACATCAAAGAAAAAACTTGAATATCCCCATTCGACTTGCAGGCCTTTAAAACCTATTAAATACATTTTCTCTATTAAAATTTGTTTTCTTATCGGTCACCACGCTCAAAAAGTGTAACTTGAATTAATATCAAAGAAAAAGCTTGAATATCCCCATTCGACTTGCAGGCCTTTAAAACCTATTAACTACCTTTTCTCTATTAAAATTTGTTTTCTTATCATTATTTTTATTTTATCATTATTGTTATCTTATTCATTAATATCAAAGAAAAAACTTGAATATCCCCAATCGACTTGCAGGTCTTTAAAACCTATTAAATACTATTTCTCTATTAAAATTTGTTTTCTTATCGGTCACCCCGCTCAAAAAGTGTAACTTGAATTAATATCAAAGAAAAAACTTGAATATCCCCATTCGACTTGCAGGCTTTTAAAACCTATTAAATACCTTTTCTCTATTAAAATTTGTTTTCTTATCGGTCACCACGCTCAAAAAGTGTAACTTGAATTAATATCAAAGAAAAACTTGAATATCCCCATTCGACTTGCAGGCCTTTAAAACCTATTAAAATACCTTTTCTCTATTAAAATTTGTTTTCTTATCATTATTGTTATCTTATTCATTAATATCAAAGAAAAAACTTGAATATCCCCATTCGACTTGCAGGTCTTTAAAACCTATTAAATACCTTTTCTCTATTAAAATTTGTTTTGTTACCGGTCACCACGCTAAAAAAGTGTAACTTGAATTAATATCAAAGAAAAAACTTGAATATCCCCATTCGACTTGCAGGCCTTTAAAACCTATTAAATACCTTTTTCTCTATTAAAATTTGTTTTCTTATCGGTCACCACGCTCAAAAAGTGTAACTTGAAATTATATCAAAGAAAAAACTTGAATATCCCCATTCGACTTGCAGGCCTTTAAAAACCTATTAAAATACCTTTTCTCAAAAAATAGAGTTATATCATTCAAATTTGGTACATCGAGGTTTTCGATACCTACAAATCGATTGCGGATATTTTTGATATATTCTCATTGCGGATACATTCTCATTTATTCAATAAGAAAAAAATTTGTTTTCTTATCGGTCACCACGCTCAAAATGTGTAACTTGAATTAATATCAAAGAAAAAACTTGAATTAATATCAAAGAAAAAAAAAAACTGCATAAATAAATTAAATAAATAATTATAATTGCATAAGTTGATAAAAAATGCTATGCAATAGCTTTACCGCGGCAGTCCTCGAGTGCCACACGTATTTTTTTTTTTTTTTTTTTTTTTTTTTTGTGTGTGATTTGCTTGATTGGACTGTTGAGCTTGAATGAAGAATTTTCATACCCAATGTCAGGTTTCTAGCTCAAACGGTTTCCAAATTCAAATACCTATCCAGTCGCTTTCTCCACCCCCTTTGATAAGCAATACAGTAATTCCTACTAATTACTAAGGAACGTGCATACCATTTTTCTTTCGAATCCGTCAAAAAGTATGACTTGGTATGACCAGACAAAAAAAAAAAAAAGAGAAAGAAAGAAGGAAAATCGCATTTTATATGAAGATAGTAAAATTTTAAAAATTGATTTGGAAATTGTATGTCTCCTTAATTAAAAACAAAATATACTTTTAGGTGTTATCATTTAGGTAAAGCACACTGAATTTTAAACCGTGTAACGAGTCAATATAGTTAGAAAGTGTTAAGTAATCTATGCAGAGAACACTGATTTCTTTCTTGTTTACTTATTTTTTCTCTCCTTCGTTGTTTTCGACACGGGGTACCTCTTTCCGTCACAGAGATAACGTTTTATGGCAAGAAACTGGAATATTTCTATCCTGTTTGTGCGAGGCAACAGGAAATCCGGTACGAGAGTAAAATTTCATCTTCTTCCGGTAAAGTTACGGCTACAGGCACTGGAAACAAAAAGAGGAAAAAAACAAGTCTGGAGAAATTTCCCCTTCTACACATGGAGTGTTTTCCAGTTTGCCTGTCTCGAAAAAGAAATTTGGCGTGCCGACTGACTTTTTATTTTCTCTTATCCATCTACAGAAAAGGGAAATACTAGGAAGTCGAATGTCCGGCAAATTAATTTTTTTATGCATTTTGCACATTTTGTAAACGAGGAATTGTGGTGATGCTCCAAAGAAATAGAAGAATGATAAACTTACACGAATTTAAAACGTATTTTAAAACAGTTAATACTTATAAAAAAAAATTAATAACTAGTCTGTTGTGGCCATAGATATAGTAATAAGACATAGATTGACCATCGAGGTAAAAAATGTGATTTTTTTTTACTTGCGGAAAGACGGCCATTTTACCTCCTAATGGCCGTCTTTCCCCGAATGAATACACACCAATAATTTAACAAATGAAATTTATGAATAATTTATGTACTAAAGGTGGATGAAAAATTCCAGATACAGTTTCAATTTTAGTTTTCTTTCTTTCTTTTCTTTTCTTTCTTTCCTTTTTTTTTACTATATTTATTAAAGTTTAACTTTAAAGTTAAACTTTTTTTATATATTAAAACTAGCGGGCTTTACTTACGCCGCTGCTAACTACATTTAAAAGAATTTTGAAAATTCTATATTACTTACTAATGTAAATCTTAAACAATATTAAAAAAAAAAAAAAAAAAAAAAAAAAAAAAAAAACTCCATTAAATATGAAAACAGTATTAATTTCATAATAATAACAAAGCAACTGATTATAAAAATTATATTTTTCATAAATTAGTCAAATATTCCTTAACGATGAAAATTTATCCCATTTTTTCCTTTCACATATTTAATAGAACAATTAAAAGCCATGCGGTATTTTGGCATTTTGAAAATTCATCCACATTCTATTCTAGAATGAATATTCATTCATTCTTTTCTAGGACTTCCTGCAGTTATTTGTTTAATGCTATGGGAACGGCAGACGTAGACCCACCGCTAAAAACTTCTTTTTCGTATAAAGAGGACCTCAAAACGCGTCATTAGGAAAAAAGTATTAAAGTTTAGAATACAAACTAGTATTTCTTGATAGTAGTAGTAGTAGTTTTCCTGAACTTGGTAAAATTTAGTAAAGCACATCCATTCATTGAATTCAACAGAGAAGAATGTAGTGACTTAATTTTGGGGTCATTTGGTATGTATGTCCAGAGCTTTTCAGGAAAACGGCTGATCGCCGTTACTACACACATTTGCACGGAGGTTCGTAATGACCTCTCCTGATGCACCTCGAAGCTCAATTTTTGAATTTTTGATTAGTTTTCTTTTAATTAATTAAAATGTGAAAATAATATCCTCCAAATTTCTGATAAATTAGCCATTTAAATTTTATCCATAATTTAATTGTTGCCAAAAAAAAAAAAAAAATACGAGCTCATTTTTTTTCTGACAGAAAAAAAAAGTACATTTACTTAAACATGAACAATAAAAAATTATAAAAAATTATGTTATGCATCTCACAAAAATTGACGTCATTATCACTTTAAAAATTTTACACACATTGATAAAGTGCTAATATATTTTATGATGCTAATATATGTGGTTCTAAAATGTTCTTCTTCTTTTTTTTTTTTTTTTTTTTTTCCCCCTAACTACTGTTTTTTATATTTTAATTTTTACTGTCAAGTTTTTATTAGCGATTTTTTTAAATTTTGGTGTTAAAGTACACCGAATGTTTTTCGACAAGAAGTTTAATATAGCAACAGCCATTTTAATCTAAGCAGCGTATCAAAAATATAAAAAATTATGAAGTATTACAAAAAGAAACATATATACATATTAAACCTAAATAGTAGTCACATAAATGATATATTTTTATAGAAAGTTTATAGAAAAAATGCAGTTTAAAAAATAGCAAATTTGTTTCAGCACAAGCACTATTTTAAACCTAAAAACCATTAAAAATATAAACAGAATATGGAGGGTTCTTCTATATAAACGAAAAGGTGTCTGATAAAAGTATTAGCAAAATAGTCTTCCCCTTTTCATACAAAAAAAAAAAAAAAAAAATCCATCGCTAATATGGCGACAAAAATTCAAAAGCCGCCAATGGAGCGACATAATAAAGTTGTGTAGCACAATAATGTTTACCTATTTATTTATTTATTTTTTTTTTTTTTTTATATATATACTAATCACTATGCTAATTTATCATACAAATAAATGAGCCTCTGTATGTGACTGCACTTGCATGCCGTCGAACAGAAATATTAGATTAATTCAAATTAATATTTAAATAAATAAATAAAAATAAAAATATGTTTAATGGGAAATATATATTACCATAAAAAGATCAGTTGTCTAAAATACGGCAGAAAGAGCGCTCATAGCATATTGTTACAAGGGATTAAGTTTTAGAGTTCTAACAGCCACGTGACTTTCTTCTTAGCAACCGTACTTTGCTGAAGGACAACGCTAATTTTTCCATGCCTTTGGAAGCGTAGTAGTCGAATTTTTTTTATGCTTTTGCAAGTACATTTACAACACTGTGTTACAATAAATTTGTAACACTATTCCGTATTGATAAAATGGGTCAGTGAGGTCAACTGTCCCTCAGCAAACATGTTCGTGACGTCATCTGTTAGAACTCTATTGTTACAAGGGATTAAGTCTAAAATGGTGACAAAAATTTAAAAGTCGCCAAGGAGAACTATATTAAGGCTGTACTATGATCAGGTTTAAAACCATGGATTATATATAACCACAAAAAATTAATTGTCTCATGCGACAGAGTAGCCGGTCAGAGCCTATTGTAATATACTTGGCGTTTAATTGCTGTCATTTTAGGGTTGATCGGATAAACAAAATAAACACAGGAAATAACGTAAAAGCAAATGTTGTGTGCACAACGTATAGTGTTGTTTCTATGTAACTGGGATTCAAATATAAAAGGGATACTTCAGTTTTTTCGATACTATCTATTTCGAAACTATTATCTATTAAGCACCTAAATGGAAGCCCATTGGTAAACCATTGTCGCAGGTAATAGGGACAGGCGCCCAAGTTTCAGCGGATGACCAAAAAGCTGCCGAAGGCAGCTGGGACTTAAAGCGAGCTTTTGAGCAATTTCAGTATTTTATTTTATTTTATTTTTATAAAGCTATATAGAAAAGAGTTTCCTTTAAACATAGTGACCAGCGAAGCGGGTAAAGCCTGCTAGTAACTAATATTAGGAAACTACAGAGACAAGTAACGTAAATTCTAATAATTCAATCCATTTGTTTATTTATTTTTTTAAATATATTACCTCAATTAAAATTTCCATATTGGCAACATCTGTTTAAAGGATCGATTTTCTATGGCATTCTGGATTTCCTCAGCCCTTAGAGGGGTTTCACTATATATATATATATATATATATGCAGGGTGATCAATTTAAAATAGTATACTCGTTGGTTTTTCTTATAATCCTTAAATCTGACGGAATGTGGCAACTATTCTAACACCAAAGTATAATTTTTTGAACCTACTTAAATGTGGGAGACAATTTCCCACACTGTTGGACTGTTACAACTTTATTTGTGAGGTAAAACAGAAATGGAGAGACACAGTGTTATTTAATCCTGTAATAATTTTATTTATAAAAAACAAAATTTAATTACAATTTTTTAAATTATCATTCCTACATTAAATTTATATTATCATTATCATTTTTACATTACCATTTCATAGGCTTTTCCAGAGAAGTCCTGCAAACATCGGTGAATTAAAACAGATCATAACTGAAGAAATCTCGTCAATAACACCAACAATGCTACGAAGTGTGTCAAAAACCTGGTTCCACGTGTTCATGTTTGCATTCAAAAGGGTGGCGAACATTTTCAATATTTTCTGTCAGGAATGATAATGTAAAAAAATTGGATTTAATTATGTTTTCAAAAATAAAATTATTACAAGATTTAAAAAATTGTGCGTCTCAATTTCTGTTTTACCTTACAAATAAAGTTATAACAGTCCAACAGTGTTAGAAATTGTCTCACAAACTTGAGGTTCAAACAATCATACTTCAATGTTAGAATAGTTGCCACATCTGTCAGATTTGAGCATTATAAGAAAAAACCACGGGTACTCTTTTAAGCTGATCACCACGTATATCCAAAAATGAGTTTTGGAAAACTCAGCCCCTCAACAATACTTTCTTTGCGATAGATGAGCTTTATTTTACCACGTTTTTATTACCTTCTATTCTTGTTTGTGTGTTACAAATCTTGCAATCGATTTTTAACTAACTTTCTTACTAGACATTTGAAGCTTTCAGAATAGCTCGGAACCCGATGACAACAAAATTCTTTGAAGCCCGATTTTCGAATTTTTGATTATTATTATTATTATTATTATTATTATTATTATTTTTAATTAAAATAGGAAAATTATAACCTCCTAATAGCTTTAAAAATTGCCATTAAAGTATTAGCTATATTTTAATGGTTGCCAAAAAAGATTGACGAGTTCATTTTCTTTCGACCTAAAAATAAATTTATTTAATGAAACGTGAACGTTAGAAAATTGTAAAAAGTTAAATGATGCATCGCACAAAAAGGGACGTCATGATCACATTAAAAATTTTATACACATTGGTAAAGTGCTAATGTAGTTCTATAACTAAGATTCAACAGAGAATTTAAAAACATGGACTATAATAAGTTTTTTTTATTTTATAATTATTTTGTCTCACAAAATCTTCAGATACATTACAGGCTATCGAAATGCTGCTTTTCATGTGTGTTATACATTTCAATTTACCCAATTTTAGTGTATTGTATGGGGCATGTAAAATGTAAATGGACATCCTATAGAGTTACTTAAAAAAAGCCACCAATACAGCAATACATCATTTTTCTGTTTTCATGTGTTTGCTTGTGATGATAACAGACGCACTGAACAACCGTTACAAACGTGGCTCTGTCTTGTATTCATCCAGGACTTAATTGCCTAAAAAGGGACCGGAAAAACAACGCCGACCCTACCGTAGACCGCATTAGTTTGGGAATTTGAATGGCTTGAAAGTGGCATAAAATCGAGAAAGAAAAATCATGTCATTGGCACAGTGCATAACACATTTTCCAACCGTTCTCCATTCAGCGGGACAGACGAGGGAATGGGTGCCTCTCCTACGCGATTCCAAATGACCGATCGATGTCGGAGTGTGTTGGATGACTGCCAAACAGAAGCGAAAAATGTTTCTTTTTTTTGCGGGGGAGGAAAGAAAAACAGTTCTTACACTATCCACTTCAGTTCAACTGCAAAAGGTAAAACGTTTTTCACACACACACACACACACACACAAAAAAAAACTTTCAGGGTGTTTCCATCACAAAACTTTCTTCTATAGAACACGGGATAGCGTGGACAAAAATGGAATACTAGCGTCTTGTAATAAAGATTTTGGAGGCAGCGGGGTAAAAATTTAACTTCTAGAAACTGAGACGTATAGCCACGTGGAAAGTAAAAAAAAAAAAGTGAGTCGAAGCCATGCCACCTGTCGGCCAATAGAAACAGAACATTAAGTCAGTATTCTTTTTTATAATGGGCATCTCAAATGCCGGTTTGAGTGCATTTATACGCTGTAGAAACTAAGATATACCCTTCTCATACACGGGGAAAACGGCAAGTTAGCAGCGCCACCGGTCAGCCAGTAAGAACTCTTATTGTGTAAGTTTAACTTTTCACAACGGCTTTCTCACGTATCACGTTTTGTGTGAGACATACCCTTAGAGGACCACACAAAAGAATTCCGATGGTGATTCTGTCATCCTCCAGTGATGTCAAATTTGTTTCGGTATTAATTAGTTTCAATGAATTAATTTATACTTTTTACTTTCTTCTATATTCAATAGAAGAAAGTATTGGATTCGTAAAAATTTTCGACCTCGGGTTTTGGATGGACTGACACGTTTTCAGAGTTGTAGAACACGATTGGACCATTTTTAGAAAATATCTGTCTGTGTGTGTGTGACAAAATTTTGTGGCAACTGTATCTCCGGAACTACTGCACATAATTTCATACAAATAGGTATGTAGTTGCACCTTGACATAAATAAGTGCCTATCCACTTTTGGTAAAAATTGTCTGACAGGTTGCGTTGCCATCCTGCTTTTTCTAAATTTTTAACAGGGTAATATAGGACAAAATGTTGTATAAATGTGCGTAAAGAGAATTATTTTTACTTTCTTCTATATGTAATATAGAGAAAGTATTGGATTCGTAAAAATTTTCGACCTCGGGTTTTTGATGGATTTACACGTTTTGAGAGCTGTAGAACACGATTTGACCCTTTTTAGAAAATGTCTGTCTGTCTGTCTGTCTGTGTGTGTGTGTGACAAAATTTTGTGGCAACTGTATCTCAGGAACTACTGCACAGAATTTCATACAAATTAGTATGTAGTTGCACCTTGACATAAATTAGTGCCTATCAACTTTTGGTAAAAATTGTCTTGCAGGTTGCGTTGCCATCCCGCTTTTTCTAAATTTTTAACAGGGTGATATAGGACAAAATTTTGTATAAATGTGCATAAAAATAATTATTTTTTAGTAATCATTATGAAATTTACAAGAATTATTTATAATAGAGGTAGTCAACTGGGGAAAAATTTTTGTATGCGTAGGAGCCTCGTGAACCCCCCTGGGGGGGAAGTCCCCCCTCGAGGGGAGTAAATTTTCAAGATGGGTATCTTTCGAAAGGTCTCGTCAATACCTTTAAAACGAATGGTTGAACTATAAATCTGTGATAATTTAAAACAAAGTTATCGATTTTTTTCACTTTTAACAAAAAAAAAACAAAAAAAATCTTTTTTTTTTTTTTTTTTTTTTTAAATATTGTTACTGGTTGAATATGTATTACTTTTAACAAAAAAAAAAAATTAGAAAAAAATCGTAATTTTTTTTTTTTTTAATATTGTTTTTACCTTTAACAAAAAAAAAAAAAAAAAAAAAAACTCAGAAAAAAAATTGTATTTTTTTTTTTTTTTTTTTTTTTTTTTTTTTAATATTGTTACTGGTTGAATATGTATTACTTTTAACAAAAAAAAAATTAAAAAAAAATCGTATTTTTTTTTTTTTTTTTTATTATTGTTACTGATTGAATATGTATATAGGAAAATATAGAAGAAAGTCTTGTGGTGGCCACAACATACTAGTTTAGTAATCATTCTGAAATTTACAATAATTATTTATAATAGAGATAGTCAACTGGGAAAAATATTTTGTATGTGTAGGAGCCTCGCCACCCCCCACCCTGGGGGGGGGGGGAAGAACCCCCTCGAGGGAAGTAAATTTTCAAGATGGGTATCTTTCGAAAGGTCTCGTCAATACTTTTAAAACGAATGGTTGAACTATAAATCTGTGATAATTTAAAACAAAGTTATCGATTTTTTTTTTTACTTTTAACGAAAAAAAAAAAAATTTTAGAAAAAAAATCATATATATATATATATATATATTTATGAAATTTTACCGAACTGACATAAACTGGCCCCTGACATAAACTGGTGCTGATTAGATTTGGGGATCAGTCGCTCAACAGGTGGCGCTATGATCGTATTTTTTCTAAATTTTTAACATGGCAGTATAGGACAAAATTTCGTATAAATGTACATAATGAGAGTTATTCTTAACCTGTGATTGCAAAATTAATATGAATTATTGATAATGGTAGTAGTTAGTTTGGAAAAAAATGTTGTGCATTTAGGGGCATTGCTTCCTCCCCTGGGGGTGGTGGTAAATTTTCAAGATGGGTATCTTTCGAAAGGTCTCGTCAATACCTTTAAAACGAATGGTTGAACTATAAATATGTGATAATTTAAAACAAAGTTATCGATTTTTTTTTTACTTTTAACAAAAAAAAAAATAAAAAATAAATAAAAAAAAATAAATGGAAAAAAATAATCGTAATTTTTCTTTTTTTTTTCATATTGTTACTGAGGGAATTTGTATAGGAAAATATAGAAGAAAGTATTGTGGTGGCCACAACATACTAGTTTAGGGGTGTGTGCAGGGACACTGTATTTTCTAACCCAACGGTCTATAATAGACGACATTTCTTATAAGTGCATTTTAACACGATTACACTTTATTGAACGTAATTAAATAAATAAACATTAATAGAATGTTAAAGCAAGGTGTCTTTGAAAAGGAGTCGGCCTAGAATAGGTAATTAGTTACATAAAATAATTCCGATCCTTTAAGCGGTCATTTTGCATGCAATTCGGTACAAGTGCCTATGAGTTAAAAGGAATTAACACAAGGCTATGAGTTACGAGGAAATATACACATATATACAGATAGATATAAACAGACGGATACAACGGGGTTTGAGGGAGGCGGTAGCCCCCTCCTAATCTTATCTATTTATGTAGTGAATTAATCACACCTATATAATTATTTTAAATACTGTATAATAAGTAAGAATGATTGATAGAAATAGCACGTCGAGGTTCCTGATCTGCAGATCCGCTAGTATTCCTAATATTGTTTCACCCTCTAGAAAAGTGTAGACACGAAATTCGGCTTACCTTATACGCATAGCTCGTAAATCTATGTATCTAGTCGAGGGTTTCAGAAAATGATTCGGTCTAGATGAAGGCGGTCTATTTTCAATGAGTGACTTCCTTACTTTATGAATCATCGGTGGCCGGTTGGAAAATATCACTACTAACAGGCACACAAAAGTGGGCAGTGGGTATGAAAAGTGGACTACCCCTGATCCCATGCACTAAAATATCCTTTCGATTATCTTTAACGCCCCTCTTAAAATACTCTGGAAAGAAATGTCGCCTGTAGACCGTTAAGGGTACGATATTCTTTAGTGTGTCCCTTCCCTGTTACAGCTGTCTCCGTCTAACTCATCAACATTTGCACCCAATTTGCTCTCGTTCGGAATTTTTATTTTTATTTATTTATTTATTACTTTCTTCTATATTCAATACAAGAAACTATTGGAATCGTAAAAATTTTTGACTTCGGGTTTTTGATGGATTGACACGTTTTGAGAGCTGTAGAACACGATTTCACCATTTTTAGAAAATGTCTGTCTCTCTGTGTGTGTGTGTGACAAAATTTTGTGGCAACTGTATCTTAGAAACTACTGCACAGAATTTCATACAAATTGGTATGTAGTTGCACCTTGACATAAATGTGTGCCTATCCACTTTTGGTAAAAAATGTTTTACAGGTTGCGTTGCCATCCCGCTTTTTCTAAATTTTTAACAGGGTGATATGGACAAAATTTTGTATAAATGTGCATAAAGAGAATTATTTTTTAGTAATCATTATGAAATTTACAAGAATTATTTATAATAGATATAGTCAACTGGGAAAATTTTTTTGTATGTGTAGGAGCCTCGCCGCCCCCCCCCCAAGTTCCCCCTCGAGGGGAGTAAATTTTCAAGATGGGTATCTTTCAAAAGGTATCGTCAATACCTTTAAAACGAATGGTTGAACTATAAATATGTGATAATTTAAAACAAAGTTATCAATTTTTTTTACTTTTAATGAAAAAAAAAAAAAACTTAAAATCGTTTTTTTTTTTTTTTTTTTTTTTTTTTTGTTTTTACGAAATTTAACCAAACTTGATATTTTGTTGGCTCCTGACATAAACTGGGGCTGATTAGATTTGGGGATCAATCGCTCCACAAGTGGCGTGGTGATCGCATTTTTTCTAAATTTTTAACATGACAGTATAGGACAAAATTTCGTATAAATGTACACAATGAGAGTTATTCTTAACCTGTGATTGTAAAATTAATATGAATTATTAATAATAGTAGTAGTTAATTAGGAAAAAAAATGTGCATGTGGGAGCATCGCTTCCCCACCTGGGGGGAAGTACCCGCCGGGGGGGGGGAGGTAAATTTTCAAGATGGGTATCTTTCGAAAGGTCTCGTCAATACCTTTAAAATAAATGCTTGAACAAAAATATGTGATAATTTAAAACAAAGTTATCGATTTTTTTTTTTTTTTTTTTTTTGTTATTGAGTGAATTTGTGTAGGAAAATACAGAAGAAAGTCTTGTGATAGCCACAACATAGTAGTTTTTGTTGTTGTTGTTGTTACCTTTACACACAGACAGAAACCAAAAATTCTTTTCATTTCATCAGGGGGGGGGGGGGCTCCCGTGACGTTTCGGCTTTACATTCATAAGACATCTTCTCCTATAAAACGTACTAAAATGATTCTCAATACACGTCGACTCACCATTTCGTAGAGAATAGGATAGGAGGATCTATATATCAATAGGCAAGCATAAAATTTGTGCTCCCTTTTTAACATATTAATTATGGGAGAGAGAGGGTTGAAAATGGTATCATTCGAAAGGTATGGTTAGCCAGATGAGGAGAATACAAAAATTATTTGCTTACGATGTCAAGAAGGTATTTAAAAATAATTTTATTTTTTTTTCCTTTTTTTCTTTCGTACACGCATTCTTTTACATTAAAAAATACCTAAAAGTAGAAAGTTGTTAAATCTGGCCATTTCTTAAAACTCAAATAAAACCATAGACACAATAATTTGCATAATATAGCATCGCTATACTCTCGACTACCAATTTTTTATTCTAAGAGGAAACAGTCATTAAAATGTCAGAAATTTGAGTGCATGAGTGGTAGATCAAAAGTTTATATTGTTCAAAATAAACTCAAGTTAAACTAGTATGTTGTGGCCACCACAAGACTTTCTTCTATATTTTCCTATATACATATTCAATCAGTAACAATATTTAAAAAAAAAAAAAAAAAAAAAAAAATACGATTTTTTTTCTAAGTTTTTTTTTTTGTTAAAAGTAAAAAAAATCGATAACTTTGTTTTAAATTATCACAGATTTATAGTTCAACCATTCGTTTTAAAGGTATTGATGAGACCTTTCGAAAGATACCCATCTTGAAAATTTACTCCCCTCGAGGGGGGACTTCCCCCCCAGGGGGGGTGGCGTGGCTCCTACACGTACAAAAAATTTTTCCCAGTTGACTATCTCTATTATAAATAATTATTGTAAATTTCATAATGATTACTAAAAAATAATTCTCTTTAAGCACATTTATACAAAATTTTGTCCTATATCACCATGTTAAAAATTTAGAAAAAGCGGGATGGCAACGTAACCTGTAAGACAATTTTTACCAAAAGTTGATAGGCACTAATTTATATCAAGGTGCAACTACATACCAATTTGTATGAAATTCTGTGCAGTAGTTCCTGAGATACAGTTGCCACAAAATTTTGTCACACACACACACACAGACAGACAGACAGACAGACATTTTTTAAAAATAGTCAAATCGTATTCTACAGCTCTCAAAACGTGTAAATCCATCAAAAACCCGAGGTCGAAAATTTTTACGAATCCAATACTTTCTCTATATTACATATAGAAGAAAGTAAAAAGGATTTGATTTATGAGAGTCCTATTTTTTTTTTTTTTTTTTTTTTTTGTAATTTTATTAAGATCTAATTAATTTAAAGACATATTTTTAAGCAAAAACATAATGCATTCTAATTAACTGAAATTGACTCCTTTTTTACTTCCTTATACAAAGTATAAGGAAGTATGGTAATCCCGATTTGAGAAATGGATTTTGCATTTCGCATTGCTCGAAAACGAATGATCACTGAATGTTGCCAATTTATACTTGTGACTGTCATGATGTCTAGTTGTACACCTGCAAGTGTCGTCTTAACACGAACTCTCGTTTTAGAGATAAGGGAATTTACACAATTTTTCGTGACGTCTGTATGTATGTGTGTCTGTGTGTGTGTCTGTGTGTGTGTGTGTGTGTGTGTGTGTGTGTGTGTGTGTGTGTGTGTCGCATAACTCAAAAACGGTTGGACGTAGAAAGTTGCGAATTGGTACATAGGTTTGTTATAACATCTAGTTGTGCACCTCCCTTTTTGGACTTTCTATGATTTTCCGTTTTGGAGATATTTAGGAAAATTAGGTTCATTATGGCCAGAATGTATCAAAAAACGGTAATAACTCAAAAACGGTTTGGAGAAATCTTGCAATTTATCGAAATCTAAAATTTATCGAAAATATAATTGAATAATTTGAAAGCGATGTTATAATTGGGAAGAAAAAAAAAACTAATAGTCCTCCGTCCTAAACTAAATTCTGCTTTTGCCAGAATTTACACAAAATCTTTTCAAAATGACATTGACATGAGTCCCCCCAAGGCACAACTATGACATGAGTCCCCCCCCCCCCAAGGCACAACTTTGGCATGAGTCCCCCCCCAAGGCACAACTTTGACTTGAGTCCCCCCCAGGCCCAACTTTGAAATGAGTCCCCCCAAGGCCCAACTTTGACATGAGTCCTCCCCAAGGTACAACTTTGACATGAGTCCCCCCAAGGCCCAACTTTGACATGAGTCCCCTCCCCAAGGCACAACTTTGACATGAGTCCCCCCCCCAAGGCACAACTTTGACATGAGTCCCCCCCAAGGCCCAACTTTGACATGAGTCCCCCCCCAAGGCCCAACTTTGACATGAGTCCCCCCAAGGCCCAACTTTGACATGAGTCCCCCCCAAGGCCCAACTTTGACATGTCCCCCCCAAGGTACAACTTTGACATGAGTCCCCCCAAGGCACAACTTTGACATGAGTCCCCTCAAGGCACAATTTTATTTTATTTTTTATTATTTTTTTTTTTTTACGTATGCATGCATTTATTTTTTTTAAATATTTTTAGCCAACTGTTTCGGGTCCAGTGACAATGTTTTTTAACATTATGTATATTTCTAAAAGTGTATAAGGAAGTCATGTGGTGCCCACATCACATTTTTTTAAAGGAATTCATTACTATACGCAAGCGATGGGATGACGTCACTGACCGTCCGTGGGGCCAAGCAAAACTTCCTATGTTAATCATTAATTTTAAACATTAATTGGTTTAATTTTAAACATTAAGGAAAATTCATGGAATAATAATAAAGGAAGAAGGAGCACGCCAATACTCTTAATGCTTACAAACCCCTTCTAGTGAAATGCCAGCGAAAGCTACTTTTGCTCCTCTCAACCTTGAAGTAGGGCACCCATCCTCAGCGCATTTATCGCTGTTTGCTGTGGCAACACAACAGCTTATGTAGAAACACTTATGCTCCTTCTTCCTTTATTATTATTCTATGGGAAAATTATCTCCCGATTTTAATCCCCATATTTGGGTATAGTTTTATATCAGCTACTGTCTGCATCTGTGAGATTGTGTTAGAGTTTTACTGTCAAATTCATAAAATTTTTATTTTAAATTCGAATGCTCTAGAAAAATAAAATGGCGGACTTCCATTTTCGATTATAAACATAAACATTTCAGTTCAAAAGAATGAGATTCATTTCAAAGAAACAGATTTGATATCTGTCGTCCTTGGCGGGAAAAAAAAAAAGTCCTTCCGGCTTATTCGGAAGGGTAGGTTAATTTCTTTTTTCTTATCAAGTATCCGTCATTTTGTTTCAAAATGGGGGCTACAAATTTTTGATGGACTTGGTAGAAATATTGAGATAGGCTATGCACAAATGGAGTTTTAAGCAAATCGGTTTATAAATGCCTTTTTATGTGAATTTAAAATTTTCAAGTGGCCGGCGCTTGGAAACAAAATGGTGGGTAAAGTTGACAAATCTCACAAATGCAATGCATTTGTGAGATAAGTCTACTGTACACATATAGTTCAAATAAATTCAAAATCTCAAAAGTCATCGTGTTGAAAAATTAAGTGGCTTTCTTTCAAAGAGGCTTAGTAAGTTGATAAAATGATAGTTTTTATGCATTTCTAGTTTGTTTTAGCATTAAAATAGCCTAATTTTCCCTTAAAAATGCATTAAAAATATCCAATAAGGCTGATAATGGATTTGGCGCCAAATTTGGCGACTTTCCCACCATGGCGACTTTTGGCGAGAAAATACTTATTATCGATGTACCAAAAATAGACGCGATAACAATTATTGGTTCACGATTTACGTGAAATTTCTAGATTTTTGTTGTTTGAATGATAAATCCAATTTTTAACTTTGATTTGAATTGATTAAGTATTTCTAAAGTTAACGTGATAACAAATTTTCAAGTGGCCGCCACCTGGAAACAATACAGTGGAACAAGATGCCCAGTAAACACATACAAAATATTTGAAGCATAGGTTCACTGTCCAACTGTGGTTTAAATCATTGCCGTGTTTCAAAAGTTATTATTATGGCAAATTTTCAAGTGGCAGTCAAAGTGGCTGCGATTTGGAAACAAAATGGCGAAACAACTTGCCCAGCAAAATCATCCAATATATTTGTATGATAAGTTTATTGTCCAGTTCTAGTTTAAATTGAATCAGTATTTCAAAAATTATCGTCATAAGAAATTTTCATGTGGCACCACTTGGTAAAAAAAGCGGAGTGAGATGCCCAGCGAACTTATCTGAGATATTTGAATGATAAATCCACTATCCAAATTTGATGCGAATTGATTCAGTATTACTAAAGTTACCATAATGAAAAATTTTCAAGTAGCCGCCACTTGGAAATAAAATTGCGGATCAAGTCACCAAATGAACTTATCTTAGATATTTGTACCATAAGTTCACTATCCAAATTTTATTTGAATTAGTTTAGTATTTTAAAAGTTATTGTGATGCCATATTTTCAAGTGGCAGTGTGATTTCAAGAGGCTGCAACTTAGAAACAAGTTGTCGGGACAAGTTGCCCAGTGAACACGTTCAAGACAATTATATGATAATATCACTGTCCAAATTTGGTTGGATTTGGAGTATTATTTCAGAAGTTATCGTGATTGTAAATTTTCAACTGGGAGCCTGATTTCAAATGGCCCATTTAGTATAAGATATCCGGTACTTTCCAAAAAATGGCGGTTAAAGTTCATTAATCAGCTTGGTTGAGACCCTTAAATGGTCTATGTATACATCAAAATTCAAACAAATTCGGAATACGCTTTTTACAATGTGAATTTGAAATTTTGAAGTGGTCTCCACTTAAAGTCAAAATGGCGAAGCAACTTGGTTAACAAACTCATCTAAGATATTTATAAGATAAGTTAAGACACTGTTTAAATTTGGTTCGATTTGGAGTATTATTTCAGAAGTTATTATGATTTTAAATTTTCAAGTGGTAGCCTGATTTTAAGTGGCCCCGCTTAACTTAAGATATCCGCCCCTTTATTAAAAATGGCGGATAAAGTTCATTGAGACAACTTATGTAATCTATGTATGTCAAAATTCAAACAAATTCTGAATACGCTTTTTACAATTTGAATTTGAAATTTTCAAGTGGTCTCCTGTTGAAATCAAAATGGCGAAGCAACTTGGTTAAAAAACTCATCTAAGATATTTATAAGATAAGTTAAGATACTGTCCAAATTTGGTTCGATTTGAAGTATTATTTCAGAAGTTATTATGATTTTAAATTTTCAAGTGATAGCCTGATTTCAAGTGGCACCGCTTAACTTAAGATATCTGCCACTTTATTAAAAATGGCGGATATAGTTCATTAATAAACTTCATTGAGATCTTTATGTGGTCTGTATTTACATCAAAATTCAAACAAATTCGGAATATGCCTTTTACAATTTAAATTTTCAAGTGGTCGCCACTTGAAATAAAAGTGGCGGAGCAACTTGGTTAACAAACTCATCTAAGATATTTATAAGATAAGTTAAGACACTGTTCAAATTTGGTTCCGTTTGAAGTATTATTTCGGAAATTATCATGGTTTTAAATTTTCAAGTGGTAGACTGATTTCAAGTGGTCCCGCTTACCTTAAGATATCCACCACTTTATTAAAAATGGCGGATAAAGTTCATTAATAAAGTTATTTGAGGCCCTTGTTTTAACTATGTATACATCAGAATTAAAAAAAAAATTCGGACTACGCTTTTTACAATTTGAATTTGAAATTTTCAAGTGGTCTCCACTTGAAAACAAAATGGCGGAGCAACTTGGTTAACAAACTCATCTAAGATATTTATAAAATAAGTTAAGACATTGTCCAAATTTGGTTCGATTTGGAGTAATTTTTCGGAAGTTATAGTGATTTTTAACCGACTTCAAAAAAAGAAGGAAGGTTCTCAATTCAAACCGTATGTTTTTTTTATGTTTGTTAGCTCATAACTTCTGAACGGATGCTCCGATTTCGATACTTTTTGTTTTGTTGAAAAGGTCTTGGTCTACAATAGGTCCCATTGTAATATCTTTACGATCTAAAGAAAATACAGGGTGCCCCAAAAAATCAGTCCCAACTCTTTTAACTGCTAAACGGCTGCAGCTATAGTGATAAAAATGGTATGTAAGTGTAGCAAAGTGGCCATGCTGTACAAGGTTAAACCGCTTGCAGCGCCACCTGGTGGAAAATAGCGGAGTTAGTGTTCCTATCTCGAAAACGGTGCTAAAGAAAAAAGTGAATTAGAAAGTTGAAGAGTATCATCGATAGTAGAAAAAGATAGTTTACACATTCATGCTAGCGTTCCTATCTCGGAAACGGTTCAAGACAGGGGGAAAAAGTGAATTATAAAATTGCAGAGCATCATCGATTTAGTACGAAAAGATAGTTTAGACACTGATGCTAAAAATACAATGCTAAAAACGTGCATTTTTTTGTTCGCAATTTCTTACACTATACTACATACTTCAGCTACATTGCTCACGTTGTAGCGTAGCTGGGGAGACATACGCTATATAGTTCAAAATACGGTTACTTGATACTTTTTGTTGTGTTGTAGAGATCTTGGTCTGAAGTAGGTCCCATTATAACTTCTTTACAATCTAAAGAAAATAAAGCGCCATCTGGTGAAAAACAGCAGAATTAGCGCTCCTATCTCAAAAACGGTTCAAGATGGGAGAAAAGTTAATTACGAAGTTGCAGAGCATCTTCGATTTACTACGAAAAGACAGTTTTTAGACATTATTGCTAAAAATAGAACGCTTAAAACGTGCAGTTGTTTGTTCGCTATTTCCTACATTATGCACACTTGAACTACGTTGCACACTTTGCAGCGTAGCGGATGACACGTATACTCTGTCGTTCAAAGTACTGTTACTGTAAGCGGTCACATCGATTAGCGCAAACTCGTTTTCAGCCAACTTCAGAAAGGAGGGTGTTCTTAATTCAAGCTATGTGTTGTTCTTGGTGTTTGTAAGCTTATAACTTCGTAAGAGATGCTCTAATTAACCGACTTCAAAAAGGAGGAGGTTCTCAATTCAAAGCATATGTTTTTTGTTTTTGTTTTTGTTTGTTAGCTCATAACTTCTGAACAGTTGATCCGATTTTGATACTTTTTGTTTTATTGTAAAGGTCTTGGTCTGAAATAAATCCCATTGTAAGATCTTTGCGATCACAAAAAAATACAGGGTGCCCAAAAAAGTCAGTTAAGTGGACATGTGCTACGCGATTCAACCGCCTAAAGTGTAACCTGGTGGAATAGAGTGGAGTTAGCGATCCTATCTCGGAAACGTTTCAAGACAGGGGAAAAAAGTGAATTATAAAATTGCAGAGCATCATCGATGTAGTACGCAAAGATAGTTTAGACGTAATTGCTAAAAACAGAATGCTTAAAACGTGCATTTGTTTGTTCACAATTTCCTATTTTGTGCACACTTGAACGACATTGCATATGTTGTAGCGTAGCGGGTGACATTTATGCAATGTAAAATTCAATGTATGGTTATTGTAAGCGGTCACATCGATTAACACATAGACGTTTTAAACCGATTTCATAAAGGAAGAGGTTCTCAATGCAAACCATGTTTCTCGTTGTTGCTGTTGAAATTTGTTAGCTTATAACTTCGTAAGAGATGATTTAATTTTAATACGTTTTTGTTGTCGTAATGATATTGGCCTGAAATAGGTTTCATTATGATTTCATTAAGATATAAACAAATTACAGGATACTCACAAAAGTGTGTTCTCACTCTAACTGCTGAACGCATGCAGCTACACTGGTAAAAGCAGTATGTAAGTATCGATGTTGAAAATTCTATCCTCAGCTGCAATGCATATTTTGCTCTTTGTTTGAACTTTACGCTGCGCAATTTCCAGCGCAGCGGGTGACACGTATTCACTGTAAAGTTCAATATATATGCCTAACAGAATTTTCGGTTACGAATACAGCGTATCCGTCCTTTACATTTCTAAAGACTTTTTAATTTAACGTATGTTCGTTCAACAGATAGTTTTTTGCTCATATCCGATAAAGGCAAGAAAAGTAACACAACTTAAAAATGCAGCATTTGAGAAAAATAAACTTAAAAATAACTTTACTATAAAACAACTGTCACAACTGTCTCTCGAGTGGATAACTTTCTAGATGGAGATGTAACTTTTTTGTTCACATTGGGTGCATTTCATGTATTTTTCAGTGACATAAACCATTTTTTGATGTCACTTTTCTTGGAACTTGTGATTTGTGAAACTTCCGTCGAACGTCTTCTGATGCTCTGCTATATAAATAAGTTTTCACTGAAAAGAGTAAAATAAAATCTTTTTTGTAAAAAAATAGAACCGACTCCAAAAAGGAACTACTATTCAAACAACTAAAAATGAAAGAAAATTGGTAGAAAATGGAACTGTAAATTGCGCCTAAAAGTATAGAATAATTTCCTTCGCCAAACAACCTATAACACTACAATTAATCATAACTTTTGAAGTCGGCGCAAAATTAAATAAAAATTGATACCTTTATTCAATACAAAAATCAAATCCTATTCAAAATATACATCTCACATTGTTACCTGCAAAATGCAACCGAGAAATAATTTGATTCAAGAAAACAAATAAGATTTCGTAAGCAGCAAAAGTTGGCGAAGATGCTGGTATCTGACGTCCTTGGTGAAAGAAAAATCGCAAAATTATCTGGCAAACATATTTAATTTCTTTGGGACATCATGATTATTTTGATAAGGTATATCAAGGGAGAAATCTAGAATATGAAACAACACATCGTACAATATATATTATGAAAATATACATCTTGCGTGTATATTTTTGCCTTACGTTTTGATCACCAAATCCAAAAGCCATCAAGGATGATAGTTATCAAAGTTATACCGAATTTGCAAATGAAACTCTAACTTCGTAGAAACATAAATACCGCATTGTGAAGAATGTTCACTGTTCTATGTAGATGCTACTAATGGACCAATTGTATACAGTGATAAAAAAATAAAGGAAACATGAAAATGGATCATTCGAAACAACAGCATTTGTTGCTACCGATCTAAAGACAAACCTTTAAAAACTAATTAAATTTTATTTAATTTTGCGCCGACTTCAAAAGTTATGATTAATTTTAGTGTTATAGGTTGTTTGGCGAAGGAAATTATTCTATACTTTTAGGCGCAATTTACAGTTCCATTTTCTACCAATTTTCTTTCATTTTTAGTTGTTTGAATAGTAGTTCCTTTTTGGAGTCGGTTCTATTTTTTTACAAAAAAGATTTTATAAAATTTCAAGTTGTAGCCTGATTTCAAGTGGCCCCGCTTAACTTTAAATATCTTCCATTTTATTAAAAATGGCGAATAAACTTCATTAATAAACTTCATTGAGACCTTTATGTGGCCTGTATTTACATCAAAATTCAAGCAAATCTTGCTTTGAATCTGCTTTTTATATTGTAGGTTTGAAATTTTCAAGTGGCTGCCACTTGAAAACAAAAAGTCGGAGCAACTTGGTTAACGAACTTATCCAAGATATTTATAAGATCAGTTCACAGTCCAAATTTGGTTCAATTTGGAGTATTATTTCGGGAGTTATCGTGATGACAAAATTTTCATTATATAGATAGATAGATAGATAGATAGATAGATAGATAAACGAAGTGATTGCAATAGGTCGATTTCTAAAGAAACAACCTAAAAGAAATCAACCTAATAATAATAAAAGATCGTTAAATTATCTGGAGAGCATATTTAATTCCTTTAAAAAAAAATGTTATTATAAAAACGTACATTAAGAGAGCAATCAGTAATATGAAACACTATTTCGTACAATATATCATAAAAAACGGCAGTTTTTTGAGTGACGCAGCAAAGCTCAAACAAAGCTTAGCAGCGACACACTATTATACAGCTAATTTAACATCAAAGGAATTTGGAAACGCCGACATTTAATATCTCAGTAAATTGGAGATATTCTGATCTAATATTTTCAGAATAATCTTTTGTCTTCTGCATGATGCTATCCTGAAAGTTTCACATTTCAACATTGTATATATTTTGAGATCTGGAGTTGCAATTTAAGACTTCAAAGGAAAAATGTGTTTTGTGTGAGTTTTTTTTCTCGAAAACGGCTCGAAGAAATTTTATGAAATTGATATATGATATTAATTTATTTTGTCTGAGACGCATGACGTTCTCCGTTTTTCCCAAAAAACTCTTGTTTCTTAGATAATTTAGCTTGAAAATCGAACTATTTTTCCTCCGCCATGCATGGATTTGAACCGCAGATTCTCAGAATTCAGAACAGGCGTCATTCGGTTTTCTGAGGCTGTGGTTGGTTGGTCCAATCTGAATGCAGTCAATAAAATATTTAGATTTTTTTTATTAAATGCAAAAAGGAAACTTCATTGTTTGTTTTAAATACTTATTATATATATACTAAATTAAATTTCACTTAAATATTTCTTTCTTTTTTGTTATAAAGGAAATTATTTGATTTTAAAATTTCACATTTCGCCAAAATACTATTTAGATAATATTTCAAATAAGGAAATATTTTGTAATTATATGTATTCTATTTAATAAGTATTCATAATAAATTTATAATTTTTTAAGAGAAAATATTTCACATTTTTTTCCGATTAATTTTTTCCGGCGTAAAACCCAACTAATCAATCAACCGATTAATTTTTTTCATCATTCATGTATTCATTCGCCGCCTCTGATTGGTGTTTCCTTCCTGCGCTCTCTGACTGGCTGAGGCTGTTGTGGTTTTATTGTACAAGGCGTTTGCGGGAGCGGAGCTCCCACGGATTAAGAGAGTCTATAGGATGTATTACTAATGTTACGGAAAGGTAGTAATTTTCATCTTACAGATAGAGGGCGACCAATCTCGAAAATACACCAATCAGCGCGTTTTTGCATTTCTGGCTGTTCCTTCGTTGGATGACTGAAGCCGAAGGGGCGGGCTTTCCCTTTCTTCCGATGAGTTTCAAAGATACTTCACCAGGCGGCGATAGGATCGCTTACTCTGTTCGGCTGAATTAATGCGGAAAATAAAGCTCCGTTCCCCACGCTGACCGCCCTATCTAGTTTGCCATCCTATATCCTAATCCGTGGGAGCTCCTCTCAATTTGCGCATGCTCCAATTTAGAGAAGAATTTCGAAGTATTATTCAGAGAGAAAAATTTTGGCGCCATCTTTTAACTTAATATAGAGTTACTATAAAAACGAGTGTGATCGCTTTCTCATTATTGATTCTATATTTTTCTTTTGTAATTCGTAGTTCCTTTCTAAATTTTTATTAATTACCATTCTCTCACTCTCCTTCTTTTTTTTTTTTTTTTTTTTTTTTTTTTTTGAATTGAGTGATGTAATTCTGGTGCGCTAATTTTTTTTTTCCCCTATTAAGACAAAGTGGAAAATAAAAGGATTACTCTATATTGCATTACAAGAAATTTATATATATTAAATAAGAAAGGCTTGCTCATGTATATTAAAATTTAATATTTGAAGTATCATAATCAGAGGGAAACATATTTATTTAAAAAATGGAAGATAAACATATTATTGGTAAAATGACTAAATTATTATTATTATTATGTATTATTATTTTGTTCTTAATGAATGGCAGTCTATAATCAATTGCTGTATAAATAACAATAAAATCATTAAAATATACTTCAATTTTATTATTTTGCTATTAGGCAATTTATGATTTTTAAATAATTAAATGTCCATTATGTATTTCTACCAGTAAAACAAGAATATTTCGCCCCCCCCCCCTCTACACACAAGCACTTCAGATATTAATAGTTTAGGTTAATGAAATTTCCTTTTACATGATTTTAATTTTAAAACCAATTATAAGCTGGTTTTTTTTTTTTTTAAGAATTTAAAAAGAAATAAAGAAAGTATATATTATTTCTTCGGTGCATTGCTGAAAAAAAAAAAAAAAAAAAAAAAAGAACAGAAAAAGAGGGGGGGATAGCAGAATATATTAATATAAACTAAACTTTGTCTGCATCTAATTATTCTTTAAAAAGGAATTGAAATTTGATTTATCAAAATAAATAATCGTTAATAAATGAAAGTATTTTTGTAAAATTATATGAATATTATATGATCTGCCATCTTGTTTCGAGTGCCAGCTATTTGAAATATTCAAATTCTCATTAAAAAGGTATTTATGATCCAATTTACTTAAAACTCCATATATACGTAGCCCTCATTAATATTTCCATTAAGCCCATTAATTAATTGTAGCCGCCATTTTTAAATAAAATGGCAGCTACATGATAAGAAAAAAAAAAATCTACTCCTTCTATGAGCTGGAAGGACTTGATCAGTTGATCAATAACCCCTAAAAAGTAATGATATCAGAACAAAAACCCTTAACGGGTTAAAAGTTTGTGACGCAGCACTTTATTTCGATATGAATTGGAAATATGGGTCTTAAAAATAATGATATCAAATTTTGAGTGACGCTTTGCTATTAATTGAAATATACATAGATTTTTCTTATTTCATAATTTGCTTTTTTCTTCTATTTATATTTACATCACAGTACATTCATAATATTTTCAACTTCAACGTGAAAAAATATATAGAATTTACTCACTGATGCTTTTTCGTTTGCATCTCGTGAATTCAAAATATGAGTTTTAAAAGAAATGATATAATTTCAGTGACGCCTGAGTGTTACTTTAAAAAGATTTCTTTTTAGATTCCATAACAATCACTTTTGTTTTGTTGAATAAAGTGTATTTACATATTGAAATAATGATTTTAATTTTTAAATATGCTGTCAAATAATCAAACTTTCACTCAATGTACATTATAAATTGAAGTTATCTAGTTCAATAAATTGATTTGTCTATTGCGTCACGCTATCCAAAACTGTAAGTAAAATTTATGTAAATGTTACTTTGCACACATTTTCACTGTTAATACTATGATACAAAGAGATTGTGTGATGCAAAAAGAAAACATTTGCAGAAATTTTACTTGCAGTTTTGGATAGCGTGACGCAATAGACAAATCAATTTATTGAACTAGATAACTTCAATTTATAATGTACATTGAGTGAAAGTTTGATTATTTGACAGTATATTTAAAAATTAAAATCATTATTTCAATATGTAAATACACTTTATTCAACAAAACAAAAGTGATTGTTATGGAATCTAAAAAGAAATCTTTTTAAAGTAACACTCAGGCGTCACTGAAATTATATCATTTCTTTTAAAACTCATATTTTGAATTCACGAGATGCAAACGAAAAAGCATCAGTGAGTAAATTCTATATATTTTTTCACTTTGAAGTTGAAAATATTATGAATGTACTGTGATGTAAATATAAATAGAAGAAAAAAGCAAATTATGAAATAAGAAAAATCTATGTATATTTCAATTAATAGCAAAGCGTCACTCAAAATTTGATATCATTATTTTTAAGACCCATATTTCCAATTCATATCGAAATAAAGTGCTGCGTCACAAACTTTTAACCCGTTAAGGGTTTTTGTTCTGATATGTATTACAAACAAGACCTTCCGGCTTTTTCGGAAGGGTAGGTTGATTTCTTTTTCCTTATCAAGTAGCCGTCATTTTGTTTCAAAATGGCGGCTACAAATTATTAATGCACTTGGTAGAAATATTGATGTAGGCTATGCACATATGGAGTTTTAAGCAAATCGGTTCATAAATACACTTTTATGTGAATTTAAAATTTTCAAGTGGCCGACGCTAGGAAAAAAAATGGTGGGTTAAGTTGACAAATATATGAAATGCATTTGTGAGATAAGTCTACTGTACACACATAGTTCGAATTAATTCAAAATCTCAAAAGTCATTGTGTTGAAAAATTAAGTGGCTGCCACTTCGATAAAAATGGCAGAAAAAGTTGCTCATCTAAGATATCGTTGCAAATTTGAAAATAATTTTTTTTTGTAGAAATTCTTTCAAAGAGGCTTAGTAAGTTGATAAAATGTTAGTTTCCTGCATTTCTAGTTTGTTTTAGCATTAAAATAGTCTAATTTTACCTTAAAAACGCATTAAAAAGATCCAGTAACGCATGTAATGGATTTGGCGCCAAATTTGGCGACTTTTCCCCTATGGCGACTTTTTTGGCGACTTTTGGCGAGAAAATACTTATTATCGATATACCAAAGATGGACGCAATAACGTGATTGGTTCATGAGTTACGTGAATTTTCTAAATTTTTGTTGTTTGAATGATAAATCCATTTTTCAACTTTGATTTGAATTGATTAAGTATTTCTAAAGTTCCAGCAAACACATCGAAGATATTTGAAGCATAGGTTACTGTCCAACTGTGGTTTAAATCAGTGCCGTGTTTCAAAAGTTATTATTATGGTAAATTTTCAAGTGGCAGTCTAAGTGGCTGCGACTTGTAAAACAAAATAGCAAAACAACTTGCCCATCGAAATCATCCAGTATATTTGTACGATAAGTTCATTGTCCAGTTCTAGTTTAAATTAAATCAGAATTTCAAAAATTATAATCATAAGAAATTTTCAGGTGGCGCCACTTGTAAAAAAAAGTGGAGTGAGATGCCTAGCGAACTTATCTGAGCTATTTGAATGATAAATCCACTACCCAAATTTGAAGCGAATTGATTCTGTCTTACTAAAGTTACCATAATGACAAATTTTCAAGTGGCCGCCACTTGAAAATAAAATTGCGGATCAAGTCATCAAGTGAACTTATCCTAGATATTTGAACCAAAAGTTCACTAACCAGCTTTTATTTGAATCAGTTTAGTATTTTAAAAGTTATCGTGATGGCATATTTTGAAGTGGCAGTGTGATTTCAAGTGGCTGGAACTTAGACACAAGATGTCGGGACAAGTTGCCTAGTGAAAACATTCAAGATAATTATATGATAATATCACTGTCAAAATTTGATTCGATTTGAAGTATTATTTCAAAAGTTATCGTGATTTTAAATTTTCAAGTGGGAGCCTGATTTCAAAGTGACCGCGCTTAACTTAAGATATCTGCCACTTTGGATATGGCGGATATAGTTTATTAATAAACTTCATTGAGATCATTATGTGGTCTGTATTTACATCAAAATTCAAACAGTTTCGGAATACGCTTTTTACAATTTAAATTTGAAATTTTCAAGTTGTCTCCACTTGAAAACAAAATAGCGGAGCAACTTGGTTAACAAACTCATGTAAGATATTTATAAGATAAGTTAAGACACTGTTCAAATTTGGTTCCATTTGGAGTATTATTTCGGAAGTTATCATGGTTTTAAATTTTCAAGTGGTGGCCTGATTTCAAGCGGTCCCGCTTAACTTAAGATATCCACCACTTTATTAAAATGGCGGATAAAGTTCATTAATAAAGTTATTTGAGACACTTGTGTAATCTATGTATACATCAAAATTAAAAAAATTCGGAATACGCTTTTTACAATTTGAATTTGAAATTTTCAAGTGGTCTCCACTTGAAAACAAAATGGCGGAGCAACTTGGTTAACAAACTCATCCAAGATATTTATAAGGTAAGTTAAGACACTATTCAAATTTGGTTCGATTTGGAGTATTCTTTCGGAAGTTATAGGGATTTAAAATTTTCAAGTGGTCCCGCTTAACTTAAGATATCTGCCACTTTATTAAAAATGGCGGACATAGTTTATTAATAAACTTCATTGAGATCCTTATGTGGTCTGTATTTACATGAAAATTCAAACAATTTCGGAATACGCTTTTTACAATTTAAATTTGAAATTTTCAAGTGGTCTCCACTTGAAAACAAAATGGTGGAGCAACTTGGTTAACAAACTCATCTAAGATATTTATAACATAAGTTAAGACACTGTTCAAATTTGGTTCCATTTGGAGTATTATTTCGGAAGTTATCATGGTTTTAAATTTTCAAGTGGTGGCCTAATTTCAAGTGGTCCCGCTTAACTTAAGATATCCGCCACTTTATTAAAAATGGCGGATAAAGTTCATTAATAAAGTTATTTGAGAAACTTGTGTAATCTATGTATACATCAAAATAAAAAAAAATTCGGAATACGCTTTTTACAATTTGAATTTGAAATTTTCAAGTGGTCTCCACTTGAAAACAAAATGGCGGAGCAACTTGTTTAACAAACTCATCTAAGATATTTATAAGATAAGTTAAGACACTGTTCAAATTTGGTTCGATTTGGAGTATTATTTCGGAAGTTATAGGGATTTTAAATTTTCAAGTGGTAGCCTGATTTCAAGTGGTCCCGCTTAACTTAAAATATCTGCCACTTTATTGAAAATGGTGGATAAACTTCATTAATAAACATCATTGAGACCCTCATGTGATCTGTATTTGCAACAAAATTCAAGCAAATCTTGCTTTAAATATGCTTTTTACAATGTCGGTTTGAAATTTTCAAGTGGCTGCCACTTGAAAACAAAAAGTCGGAGCAACTTGGTTAACGAACTCATCCAAGATATTTATAAGATTAGTTCACTGTCCAAATTTGGTTCGATTTCGAGTATTATTTCGGGAGTTATCGAGATGACAAAATTTTCATTATAGATAGATAGATAGATAGATAGATAGATAGATAGATAGATAAACGAAGTGATTGCAATAGGTCGATTTCTAAAGAAATCAACCTAAAATATACATCTGATATGTATGTTTTCGTATTACGTTTTTGATCGCCAAATATACAAAACACCAAGGACGAACAGATGCCAAATCTATGGCCTATGCTCATTTTGTTTCAAGAGATTTCAAATTTCAAATTAAAATTTTGTCAATTTGACAGTAAAATAACTTAATCTAACACATGTGCACGATAACTAATTTGTAACTGTACCCAAATATATTAAAATCGGAAAATAATTTTCCTTAATTTTTAATAATTTTTTACAAAAAAATACAACGGACGATTAACATAGGAAATCTTTTACTTGGGCCCCAACAACGGTCAGTGACGTCACACTTCGCTTGCGTATATCTTTTGCACATATAAGAAGAAAGTATAAGATTTGGAAAAACTTTTGATTTCCAGTTTTCAATCCACACATTTTGGGATGTCCTTGCATTTCAATTAATTGAAATAGGCTACTATTTTTAAAAAAGTGGATTTATTACTAGTTTCTGCATGTATAAGAAGAAAGTAGAAGATACGGAAAAATTTTCGATTTCCGGTTTTCGCTGAATTTACATGTTTTGAGCTTTCCTCACGTTTCAATTAACTGAAATTGACTACACTGTTAAAAATGGTTTCTTAAAAATGAGCTAAATTGTCTCAAAATAGCTCCGAAAGAGTATATACTTAAATTTCAAAACCCATGTACTCATTTTTGAGTATACATGCTCAAAAATGGGGTTGACCAATAAGAATCCCTATATTCCCATGTTCGACAAGTCAATATACTCAAAATTGAGTTACATGGGTTTTCATATATAAGTATATATTGTTTCGGAGCTATTTTGAGACAATTTAGCTCATTTTTAAGAAACCATTTTTAACAGTGTACTTATTTTTAAAAAAGTGGATTTATTGCTAGCTTCTGCGTGTATGAGAAGGAAGTAAAGATATGAAAAAACTTTTGATTTCCGGTTTCCGATGAATTTACATGTTTTGAGATTTCCTTGCATTTCCATTAATTGAAATTGACTATTTATTCTTTAAAAAGTGGATTTATTATTCTTTCCTCTGCCTATTTAAGAAGAAAGTATAAGATTCAGAAAAATTTTAGATTTTTGGTTTTTGATGAAGTTACACGTTTTGAAATTTCTCGAACTCAGTTCGACCCTTTTTGCAAAATGTCTTTCTTTTTGAGTTCAAACACTGTATACTTTATGAACCGATGGATTTAATTTAACCGAATTTGATATTTATTGGACCTTGATTTGACATGGTACCGATTAGCTTTTGGGCTGTATCACCCAACAACGAGAGTTTCCACGTTGCGATTTCCTCTCATTTCAGGAAAGGCTCATCATCTGGGTCATTCTCTGAAAAGTGGGCTTTTTTTTTTTTTTTTAAGCTAGCTCAAATAAAATTGCTCCAATTTTTTTTTTTTTTTTTTTTTTTAAGTTTGTGCATATACACGTTAATAAAAATAATAAAAATACATACACAGTTAATAAAAAATAATATTAACCAAGCTATATCTGATAATTTTTGAAATAGTAATTATTTTTATTAATTAGAAAAATGAGGGAATGATTGTGAGGGAATGACAAATTTCTTCAAGAAACTACTTTATAAAAATATTACTAAGTTTAGCTATATTTTCAAACACTAAATATTTATTAAAACATATTTTTATTAATATAATAGCATAAAAAAGCAAATTTGATTTCTTTTAGTTATCTTTATAATGAGTGAGGGAATGACATATAATAAAAATACTGTATTTCAATCTAACATTTGAGAGCCATATGCTATTCATTGTAAAATGTTTCCAACAGAACACGAAATGTTTTCTTTACTTTGCTTCTATATAAATTAAGTTTGACTTATATAAAGTACGTGCTGCCATTAATGGAGTAAGTATGGGTATAATTACAGTTTGATGAGGGAATGATATCTATTACCAGGGACAACAATAATAAGTGTTCTAATTTCTTTCATTGCATAATATATAAATATATTATAATGGATATATATTTATTAAAGCATGTTTAATAAATTTTCACTTCAAATAATCTAAATATAGATGCTTTAATATCATAGAAACCATTTTATTTACTTACATGTGGGAATGGGGACATAGTGAGGGAATGATATTTTGCATTTAAAAAAATATTTTTAAATTATAGTTGAATTCCAATAATCAAAGAATAACAGTTTATATGTAAAACCAATTAATACTGATAGTTTGGACAGCTTTTTGTTTTTGTGCTTTTAAAAATATGCCCTCAAGACTACTGGGACATGAAATGACCACTTTTCAGAGAATTACTCATCTACAGCGCACCAAACTTAGAGAGAAATATATTAAATAAAACTCTTGCTGTTTCAGTTAGTGTGCCTATCGACAGACAATTGCCGCAGCTGTGTTGCAATTTAATTCCGTTTAGGACAAGGCAATCATTTTGCTTTGCAAAAAAGTGGCCGAGTTTCGACCACTGGGCGATTCTAGTCATTATTAAGGGTTTATTCACCGAGCCACACAAATCTAATCTGGTACATTATATAATGCACGTATATTTCCAGTTGCGTTCGTCTTGAGCCTTTTCGAATCCTGACACGTATCTGGATGTAGTGAAAGGAGTCCAGGAAAGTTGTGCTTGTCCTACCCCCACGCAACTCCTCTCCAAAATAGGCCGGGAGAGTGTAAATTTTTGAGAGTCCCCATCGATTGGATTTTTTCTCCTTTTTATCGGAACTCTCAAGTCCTAATAGATGCCTTTTTCTTTTCTTTTCTTTCTCTCGGAGTGAGTTCAGACTCCTCGTCGTATAGGAATCGATGATGTTCGAAGTCTTTCATGTCTATCGATTTATGGATCGATTTCGTGTTTAGATGCCAACCGTTCGGGATTTTTTTATTATTATTGTGAGTCCCTCGGTATTTATTTCTAAGGAAAAGAATTGCTTTTCAGAGGCGAGTCATAATTTGTTTTCGTGTCGAACAAGATTTTTTTTTTTTTTTTTTTTTTTTAACATTAACTTTCGTACAATTCAATAATTTCTGCTTATTGCCCTGTAATATTCCCTATAAAATGTTTAAAATGTTTAATTTTTTTTTTTTTTTTTTTTTTTTTTTTTGAACGGCAAATTTTTTGGGGAGATTTAAAAACAATTGGGTTGTATCAACACAATATTTTGTTATTAGAACCTTTAAAACATGTTGCTATCAGAAAAATTTTGTTGTGCTATTTGAAAGGAAATTTCGAAAGGAGCTCTTCGCTCGCTTGTTTTCTATTGTTTAGACGACATAAAACCGATCGGATTATATAGTGACAGTAGCTCTTTTTTTCATTCCTACTCTTTTAGCTGATTAAAGCTTGCTCATTCTGTTAATTGAACAAAATGATTATTAAAATAACAAAGTAAATCGACAAAATCGGAAAAATAAATTTGGTTTTCCCAACAGAACTCTTTGTGTGTGTGTGTGTGTCGATTTTTTTCCCAATTTGTTGCACTTGTCATGCATCCAATGAAAGTTAGTTCTACGTAAAGTATGAATTCAAAAAAGTATTTTTTGTGACAACAAAAGAATTGTAGAAATTGGACCACTCACGTTCAAGAAATTTGAACAATAGCCAAAAATGTATGTGTTAGTGTGTGTGTGCGTATAGGGGAAATGAATTAAAAATACATGCACGCTTAATAACGGCAGTAACTCTTATTAGCAACGGTTAACGATGATAAGGAATGATGTGTCAATGTAGGGTCATCGAGAAAGCTCTATTTCCATCGCTTGTAAATAATAGGATATTACATATTTCAAACCTTGGATTCATTTTCAAAAGTTACAAATAAAGTTATATTGGATTTTATAGCCATGCATTATATATAAATCTTAGATTATTTAAACAAGCTCTCGAAAAAGAAACCCGTCTTTTCAGTTGAAGAAATATTATTTTTCTATAAATATTCAACCCAATTTAGAGACTGTGCGCTGATAATTTCTATTTATATCAATTTCTTAATTTTTGATTTAATCGATTAAAAATTGACTTCAAAAAAAAAAAAAAAAAATTATACTTATCTAAAAAAAAAAAAAAAAAAAAATACGATTTATCTAAAATGGAATTAGCACATTTTAAGATATCAATGCAGTTGGCAGAGGGGAAAAAATAATTTAAAATATTTGACGAAATATTTTTATCCAACATAGGTAAAAACCATTCTAATTCAATCAGCGTTCTAATGAAACAAATCACATCCCCGAGTTCGGGTCCCCACTGCCTGCTGCAGCACCTTACTTGAGAGCGCGCAAATAAAAAAAGGTATTTACAAACTAACCTAGGTTCTGTCACGCATGCCTTCGGCGGCGTCTTTTCCACCTGCACTAGTGGGAGATCCCCACTACCTGCGCTGCGCACACTCTCCTCTAAACAATCATTGTAATTCTATAACCACGAGAGTAAAGGCCGGTTTCCATTGCGGTTGAAAGTTCAAGATTCAAAAAACCATTAATCACGCTCCCGACACAAAGAGTCAAATGTCTTGTCATCAGTTGTAGCCTTTTTTTTATCAGATTGCGCAGTTACTTCAAAGGAAAGCATGCAAAATTGACAAAGATATCTGCCTCTGGTCCCTCAATTATCTCAGCTGGGAGTCTCCCTTCGAACCAACCGGTTGAACCACCTGCAACCGCTTGACCACATCAAAGGATTCTGAATAGCGCCGCTCGAAACGACTTCCAACCAACCGCAGTGGTGCAGTCAACTCACAGACCCGGAAGACATCGAGATCCCCTTCCCGGGGCAATTTGGAACAGAATAATGTTTGAAATTGTGTTCCTTGCTTTCCCCCGCTACACACACACGGATGAAGTGGGGAATTTCGGAAAGTCCCACCCAAATGTACGCTGCGACCCACACACTGAAACAGGCCGTCCTGAGTCATTTGGAGCAGAGTTAAGCGCGAAAGCCTAGCAAACCCCTTTTTGGGTGTCCTTTCGCATGTAGTAATTAGTTACTGCAGAAAAATCGATAGGTGTCTTGATTAGGTGTAGGTCAGTTTTAGACCTCTGAAATGAGATCTCTAAAACCGACTGATGGGTTTTTCTTTTATGTTCGCTATGTACAGTCGGCAGCAAAAGTATCCGAGCACTAGCAATAATCCCTGTCTTAAAAAGTTACACTTATTACTGCTTTGTTAAATAAATCCTTGTCGAGTCATATTCTTAGTCAGTCTAGGAACATCGTTTGACAAGGATTTATTAAAAAAAAAAAAATCTGGAGTGACTCCACTCGACTTTCCGAACATTGAGTCCTTAACAGTTTTGTAGATAAAGTAAAGAAAGAGGAGTTGTTAAACAAACAAAAGAGAGAAAACCACAATATAGAGTGTTTGAGTATTTTTCTCCCTATAGTACACGATGTTTTATTGAACGCTACTGAACTTCGAGCCCATAGACCATAATGATAAGGAATTTTTCGTTGTGTCCCTGTAAAAACCTATCAATGCTAGATTCGCCAAAATGCTTATAGTGAGTGCAACAGTGATTTATAATATTCATATAAATTTTCAGCTCCATTGAATAAGGCGTTTACATGATATTGCACTTTTAAAAATTGGGTCCCGTAGGCCATAATGATAAAGAATTTTTCTTTGTGTCCCTGTAAAAAAACTGCAAGTGCTAAATTCACCAAAATCTATACAGTTGGTGCAACTGTGACCTATAACATGCGTACAAATTTTTTGCTCAGATTAAGAAAGCGTTTAGACGCTATCACACTTTTAAAAATTTGGCCCCATAGGGCATAATGATAAAGAATTTTTTTTTGTGTCTCTGTAAAAAAACTATAAGTGCTAGATCCCCCAAAATCTATACAGATTGAGTATTTGTGACCTATAATATGTGCATGCATTTTTTGATCAATTGAATACGGCGTTTAGATGCTATCGCCTTTTTAAGATTTTGGTTCCATAGGCCATAATGATAAAGAATTTTTCTTTGTGTCCCTGTAAAAAAACTATAAGTGCTAGATTCATCAATATCCATGGGGTTTGTGCTACGGTGACTTGCTACATGCGTACCCACTTATAGCTCATTCGAGCAAAGCGTTTAGACGCTAGCGTGTTCACTCACACACACACATACATACATCATCGCAAAAATAGTGAAAACGGACTCAGGGGACCTCGAAACGTAGAGAAACATGAAAATCTCGAATTCGGATTTTTGACACGATTACAATACTTTCCTCACTTTAGTGTTCGAAAAGTAAAAATAGTATTAAGTGTACTTTTTGATCGGAATTATTGGCTTGTGCTCGGATGCTTTTTCTGCCGACTGTATAATCCCTTTTATGAGCCTTTAGGTCGCATGTACCAGTTTGCTCTTCCAGGTCTCTTATTTATGAGTGTGGTCCAGAAGACATCTAACCGCAAAAAAAAGTTTCTAATAGGTGGGTAATGGAAGTCAGGAGGTTGTTACAGAAACGATTTGACAATGTTACAAAGCAAAGTTAATGTTGTGAATGCATTGTACGTTAAACGGGTGAGTACAATCGGAAAGAGCATCCTGGACCATGGAAAGCATCGGAAAGACCATGCGGACCGAATGTTTTTCCTTTCTCTCGCCGTGTACGAATCGATGATGCTCGAACTCTTTCATCGGTATCGATTTCGTGTTTTGTTTCCTTCGAGAATGGTTTTTTTTTTTCTTCTGGCGGTATTTATTTCTATGGAAAAAGAATTGATGAAAGTGCTGTAATAGTTTATTTTCGCGTCGAACAAGATTTGTTTATTTATTTTTAACCAGTGGATTGAATAGGGTGTGGTCAGGCTTCATTAAGGAAATACGGGGCTTCACAAAACAGAGAGAATGTCACAAAAGAATTTGGATGTATTATTGTATTACGATCCGTAAACGGTTCTTATAAGTCTATTTTTACGCCTTCAATAGTGCCTATACGATGGGAGATAGATAGACTGTAGTGAAAGAATAGGCATCCAAAGGTCTGTAAAACTTATCATTAATCTGCAATGAATACGAATAGAAATATTTCTCGTTAAAAATATTTTAAAACCGGATAAATCAGGTTTTAACATACCTTAAAAAAATAATTATAAGATAAAAAGCTTTTTATAAACCATCTTTTTAAATTATCTGTTGAATCATAGCTATAGAACTAACTACATTACCACTTTATCAATGCGTATTGTTACGAAATTGTAAATAATTGCATTTATTTTTGTATAAATTTTTTCAAAGAGGCTTAGTAAGTTGATAAAATGTCAATTTTTCTGCATTTCCAGCTCTTTTTCGCGTTAAAATAGCTTAATTTTCCCTTTAAAGCGCATTAAAAAAGCTCCAATAGGCAAGTAATGGATTTGGCGCCAAAATTGGCTTTTTTTTTACCTTGGCGAATTTTGGCGAGAAAATCCTTATTATCGATATTCCAAAGATGGACGTTCTAATGTAATTGGTTAAAGAGTTACGGAAAATTTGAATTAAAAAAAAAATTGGTTTTAAAAATAAAATATTAATCCTTTCCGAACAACATCTATTTGCATCATGAACTCCATTAGCACTCTATCATTGTGTAGAAAATCTTTAAAGTGATCATGACGTCCATTTTTGCCAGATGCATCATTTAACTTTTTACCATTTTTTAACGCTCACGTTTCATTAAATGTATTTATTTTTAGGTCGAAAGAAAATGAACTCGTAAAATTTTTTTGGCAACCATTCAATTACAGCTAATATTTTAATGACTATTTTTATTGCTATTAGGAGCTTATTATTTTCATAGTTTAATTAATTAAAAGAAAACTATTCGAAAATTCGAAAATCTGACTTCGAAGTAGTGTGTTGTCACCGGGTTCTGAGCTACTGTGAAAGTTTCAAATGTCTAGCTAGTAGGGAAGTTTGTTAAAATGGATTGCAAGATTTTTACCGGACAAACATACAAATAAACAAACAAGAATAGAAGTTAATAAAAACATGGTTAAAAATCTGATGTGGGCACCACATGACTTCCTTATACACTTTGAGAAATATACATAATGTTAAAAAATATTGTCACTGGACCCGAAACAGTTGGCTAAAAATATTTAAAAAAAAATGCATGCATACGTAAAAAAAAAAAAAAATAAATAAATAAATAAAATTGTGCCTTGAGGGGACTCATTTTAAAATCCTTGGGGGGGGGGGACTCATGTCAAAGTTGTGCCTTGGGGGGCCTTATTTCAAAGTTGCACCTTGGGGGGACTCATGTCAAAGTTATGCCTTGGGGGGGACTCACGTCAAAGTTGTACCTTGGGGGGGACTCATGTGCCTTGGGGGGGGACTCATGTGCCTTGGGGGGGGGACTCATGTCAAAGTTGTGCCTTGGGGGGGGGACTTCGGATCCGAAACAATTGGATAAAAGTGTTAAAAAATGCATTTTCACCGTGTTTCTGAACTATTCCGGAAGTTTCAAATCTCTAACTAGTCGGGAAGTTAGTTAAATAGATTTTCTGTTGAATCATATAAACGCTGCTAAAGGCAGCAGTGACACGAAGCAATTGGCTAAAAATATTTAAAAAATGCATTGTCACCGTGTTCTGAGCTTTTCTGGAAGTTTTAAATGTCTAGCTAGTCGGGAAATTAGTTAAAAATCGATTGCAAGATTTGTACTGGTAACACTGCCGAAGGCAGCAGGTATCGGAAACAGTTGGCCAAAAATATTAAAAAAACGCATTGTCAACGTGTTCTGAGCTTTTCTGAAAGTTTCAAATGTCTAGCTAGTCGGGAAGTCAGTTAAATTGCAAGATTTGTCCAAACTGTTTTTGAGTTATTACCGTTTTTTGATACATTATGGCCAAAACCAATGTATTTTTGGTCATTATGAACCTAATTTTCCAAAATATCTCCAAAATGGAAAATCATACAAAGTCCAAAAAGGAAGGTGCAGAACTATATGTTATAACAAACCTATGTACCAATTCGCAACTTTCTACGTTCAACCGTTTTTGAGTTATTACCGTTTTTTGATACATTATGGCCAAAACCTATGTATTTTTGTCATTATGAACCTAATTTTCCTAAATATCTCCATAACGGAAAATCATAGAAAGTCCAAAAAGGGAGGTGCACAACTAGATGTTATAACAAACCTATGTACCAATTCGCAACTTTCTACGTCCAACCGCTTTTGAGTTATGCGACATACACACACACACACACACAGACACACACACATACAGACGTCACGAAAAATCGTGTAAAATCGCTTATATCTCTAAAACGAGAGCTCGTGTTAAGACGACAATTGCAGGTGTGCAACTAGATATCATGACAGTCACACGTATAAATTGTCAACATTCGGCGATCATTCGTTTTCGAGCAATGTGAAATACAAAATCCATTTCGCAAATCGGGATTACTATACTTCCTTATACTTTGTATAAGGAAGTAAAAAAATGCCTCTCATAAATCATAATGTATTCGAATTATTTTGTGAGCCCCTGCATAGGTACTATTTCCAGTTGGAAACAAATTATTGTGAAATAATTTAAGAATTAAGATTCATCCGTTTCACGGCACTTTAAACATGTCGATGGAAATCAGGCGCAGACGCTTTTCAACTTCGTTTTAACTGCTGAGTGCAGACCTTTGTAAACTAAACATTACTTGACAGATTTTATAGGAAAAAGGTTTTAATACATTTGGATAATGTACAATGAAAAAACATCTAGAAACCAAATTGTGTCTCTAGCAAAAATAGTTCTATGTTATCCTTATAAATTCTAGTTCCCTTTACTAGAATTCTAGAGCAAGAATTCTAGTAAATTTGCAAATCTATTTTTATAGTTCAGCGATTCAGAAAATGACTACTTAGTCGTTCTAGATGAAGGTGGTATATTTTTCTTTTTTCTCAGTGTGGTTCAATTGTGTTGTACTGCGTAAAGATATTAAAATATCTTTTAAAGAATGTTTCTCACAGACACCTACTTATGTGTCCGTGTTCTTTTCTGAATCCTTGCACGCAAATGAGCAGTGCTGTGGATGCCACTTTAAATCAGTAACCTACATCCATTTCGAGACGCGGACATACAGACAAACGATTTGAAAAAAAAATGTTGCTGACTCTCGAACGATCTTCTGTTTTATTCAATTCATAAGTCTTAATGGATATCCCTCTACATCGACCCTAGTTCAGCAATCGCTTGAAATTAGAATTTGAGAAACAAATCTAATTATTTCACTAAGTGGCCATTCATTAATAAATTAATTAATTCAAACTTTTAATGAATGGGGTGTGTTCCTAATCCTTATCTGAAGTGGCAATCGATATTAACTGAAATATCAATTTATGTGTATGTGTGTGTGGCATATAAGTAAGTATATTAACTAGAAAACAGCACCTTTAATAAGAAAAAAAAGGGTGGGGTGGGGGGTGGGGGAATCTGAATGTCATTTTAAAAGACATTTTAATTGACATTCTATGAATACATAGATGTGTGAGGTATGTTCCAAAAACCTTGACCTCGGCTTTTATTTCTGACACATACGGCATAATTGGACGCGGAACTCACTCCACTTTCTTTTACCCTACATACCTGGCCTATTATTATTATAGTTTAAGACGTTCATTAGAGATATTACATTTAGACTTTTGAAACATGTTTTAACCCTTTGCATTCGACGGCCCCGGAGCGAAGCGATTTATATTTGTCCTCAAACTTCGAAGACTCCGCTACGGAGACAATGCAAATAATTTTCAGTTCATAACATAAGAACAAAAGCAGATCGTTATAAATTCATTTATTCTGTTAAGAAATAACAAAAGAAATCTGTTCACAAAAATTTTGTTCATGTAACGGTTAATAATAAAAAAAAACTAGTATGTTGTGGTCACCACAAGACTTTCTTCTATATTTTCCTATACAAATTCACGCAGTAAAAATATTTAAAAAAAAAAAAAAATAAAAAATAAAAAAAAAATACGATTTTTTTCAAAGTTTTTTTTTCGTTAAAAGTAAAAAAAAATCGATAACTTTGTTTTAAATTATCACAGATTTATAGTTCAACCATTCGTTTTAAAGGTATTGACGAGACCTTTCGAAAGATACCCATCTTGAAAATTTACTCCCCTCGAGGGGAGACTTCCTCCCCAGGGGGGGTGGCGAGGTTCCTACGCATACAAAATTTTTTTCCCAGTTGACTCTCTCTATTATAAATAATTCTTGTAAATTTCATAATGATTACTAAAAAATAATTCTCTTTATGCACATTTATACAAAATTTTGTCCTATATCACCATGTTAAAAATTTAGAAAAAGCGGGATGGCAACGCAACCTGTAAGACAATTTTTACCAAAAGTTGATAGGCACTAATTTATGTCAAGGTGCAACTACATACCAATTTGTATGAAATTCTGTGCAGTAGTTCTTGAGATACAGTTGCCACAAAATTTTGTCACACACACACACACAGACAGACAGACAGACATTTTCTAAAAATGGTCAAATCGTGTTCTACAGCTCTCAAAACGTGTAAATTCATCAAAAACCCGAGGTCGAAAATTTTTACGAATCCAATACTTTCTCTATATTACATATAGAAGAAAGTAAAAACTAGTTGGCATAGGTGGACTCTGCTCAGTTCCCCATCCTATTTATATTCTCAGAAATTTCTAGTGCAGGTCATATTATATTAATGTTAAGAGAAATGAATTGGATCAAACAGTGGATCACAGTGATAGAATGAAATCCTCACCCAATAAGCTACCCACCATTCAGTTCGATATATTTATCTTATTATAATCTATTAATTTATTTTATTGGGGTCAATTTAGTAGTTTAGTTTTCATGCTACTATTTTCAATGCAACAATCCCCGAAATGCATATTTATATGGGATATCGCCCAATTTTGCTATGTTGATAAAATCTTAAATTTCGAATAACTAACGGAATTTTCCTATTAGAATATTTGTAGTCAATGATGTTCAAATGAGTGTCATAAATGTTATTTTGAAGTTGTCCGATATATTTATGATCCTCAAAACAGACGTTTATGCTCAATTTTAGCCCAAATCTGCCATGGTAAGTAAATCGTAAATTCCAAATAACTTACGAAATTTTTAAATTAAAAACATTCTCAGTCTGGGATGTTCATGTCAGTATCCTAAATAATATTTTAAACGTATTCTGACATTTTTACGAAATCGTAAATTTCGAATGATTTACCAAGTATTTAAGTTGAAAAATTCATTATCAAGGGTGTTTATGCCAGTATCTTATATAATATTTTAAAAGTAGTCTGACATCTATACAATGAAAATACCCCTAAAAACCGACATTTATGCGAAATTCTGAAGTATTCTGCCATGTTACGAAATTCGTAAATTTCGAATAATTTGCGAAATTTTCAATGTAGCACGCTTATAGTTAATGATATTCATCCCGGCATCAAAACTAATATTTAAAAACTGTTCTTACATCTTTACGATAAAAATATTTCTTTTCATGCACGTTTAAGTGAAAATTTGCCCTATTCTTCCATGTTCAGAAAATTGTACATTTCGAATAACTTCTGAAGTTTTTTAATTCGAATGTTGCAAATGAATAGAGTTCTTGCCAGTGTCATAAATAATATTTTAAAACTGATTTAACCTCTCTGCGACAATTTGTTCTTGAGATATCGTGTACACATACTAACGGACTAACAAACTAACAGACACCCTATAGACGGACACCCTACAAATTTTGTCATTCTCGGATTCCTCACACCTGAAAACGTGTAAAAAAAGTCAAAAAACCGAGGTCGAAAATTTTCACGATTACCTAAGTTCCCCATACCTATAGTATGATGGGGAACTAAAACTGCTTAAAATAGGAAAACTGAAGCAGAATCAAGTTAGTCTTCGTCTGTTATTCAGTAGTCTTAGTCTGTTATTCTGTTGTCATTAGGCCCTCCTTCTGTTTTACAGAGCTTGCCAAAATGCACCACCCCCCGCAATAATAATAATAATAATAATGACGATGATGATAATTCAAAAGTTTATTATTATTACTATTATTATTAATCTGTTTAAATCAATTTATGCTGTGCAGCAGATTTAATTTTCTCCAGTTTTTTATCAACCCATACGAAAACCACTAGTTTTAAGCTGAAGACACCGAAAATCGGATAAAACGTATTAGTCCGCCAATATAAATGTTATCTTAGTTTCAGCGATTAGAAACAAAATTTAACAAATGTTTAAGATCTTGAATGTAATCCAGAGAGTTTAACTCAGTTTTTGTTTTCACTAGACACCTCATGTGAAAATTTATACTACTACATTTCAACTTTTGGAAGTGAAGCCCCCTAAATTGGGAGGCCCTGGGCCATTGCTGGCTACAGCACATTTTTTAGCATGACATTGAGCCGCTTAACTTGGATCCGCTTTGGTTTACACATCACCCATAGATCCCCCTTCAACTCTTTTACAAAGACTTAATGAATTGAGAGATCAGCAAGCTTTATATTAATGGATTGGGGGAGGATTATATCTACATGAAGTAACTGGGTGTACACACCTTTGCTGGAGATAGTACTTTAATTTTCCAATTTACAAATTTTTTACGTTAGACCCAAAATTCTAAACATTTGCTCTTGATAATGATCAGTTCAGCCCGGCCTATTTGAAAATTAATCTTTGTTTTGCAGGGCAGGGTGGGGGTCTCGGACTACGACCGGGCTCTTGAAGGTCTCGAGCCACAAACACGATATGAACCAAAAACTAGGTCCATGTCATTCATAAACATCTGTACTCAATGTTCACGTCAAACGGATGATTTTTTTGGGATCACTCTCTCGGTACAGACAGGCATCCATTACAAACAGCCATAATTGTTTTAACGAGCAGGCCTTCCCTGTTGACGTTTCAACAATTTAAATGCCGGAAGAAGTGTCATTTGTTATTTTTCTTTCAGATGTGCGTGACTTGGAAATTTTGGCAAACATATAGTAGTTGTCAAAACCTGGAATCCAAGTTGCTAAGGAAGTTTTCTTTTTCTTTCAGATGTACGTGACTTTTCAGCGCTACGAGTTGAAGCGACCCAACGACTGCGACGCCAACTTCATCGCCGTGTACGAGGGGGCGCTTTCGGACGAGCGTCGCCTCGCCATATTCTGCGGCACCGCCACTGAACCCCAGAAGTCCGACGGGAATCTCGTCTACGTCAGGTACTACGCAAGCCCAGACGCCCTGGGGGGCAAGTTCGAAATTGTTTACACTGCCTTCCGGGAGTCCGGTAAGATTGCTCTTCTCTTCTGTGCTATATTTTATATAATATTTCAAGGGTAGTCTGTCCAGAAAGTAATGAGACTGATTCCGTGAAATTCGTTCACTCGAAGATCATATTACTGACACTTAATAGGCTTCAAAATTTTTCTGCATTCATACACCGCTGCTGCCACCCCTCGATGCCCGCCTGGATGTCTTCAACTAGAATGCTGTTCATAACGCGCGATATTTGTCTCTGCAAGTTCTTCAGATTGTCAAAACAATTAAAAACAACCCTTAACCTGTATTTTAACCGTAAGAATACAAAAAAGTCCGGCTAGGACAGATCCGAGCTGTAGGGTGGTTGAGATAACGTTGGGCCAGGAACTGAGTCCATAACTTGTCGCAAATTTTCCGCATTTCAAGCTGCCCCGTGATGATTTTAATCACAATCCATTTTGTAAACTGCCAACACCTCTGCAGAGTCTAAAAGCGCTTTCATTTCATCCGCCTTGTCTGAAGTTCGAGATCTCGATGGACGTCTAGCGTGTTGTTCGTCATCGATTTCCTCTTGAATGCTTAAAACACTTGAGCCTCGGACAAAGAATACTCAGGTTTCATACACATCAGGGAAAACCTAGAAAACAGGGAATACTCGGGGAATTTGGAATTTGTTAAAAAAAAAAAAGTCAGGGAAAATAAAATTTTCACTAAAAGTCAGGGAAAATCAGTTCTGAAACCTGCAAAAACAAATATTTTCTTTCTTTCGAGTTATATTTTTCTTTTTTAGCTTCGTATCAAAATTCAAATGATTAAGTATTGTGAAAATACGCATGTAAACAATGATTTCTATCATGATCGGCAGTAATGTGTCATCATATAGTGGAAGAGACTGTATTTGTCCTGTCTAGGGGAGCATTTCTCGTAATATATCGCTAATATTTTCTTGAAAGTTGTCTGGGAACTCAGGGAAAATCCAGGGAATTTTTTTCTCATATTTGAGTATGAACCCATTGCCTTCTTGTAACAGGATAAGCGTCTCAGTAGACAATTTGTTTAGTTTTACAGGAAACTTTATGGCGTATTGTTGCTCGATTCTCTGTTGCATTCGAAAGCCACTGTCAAACATGCGTCTGCTCCGTGAAAAATCAATGCACAACAAAGGCTCAAGACCAACTCATTTCCATCAGAGTCTGTGACTGATATTTCCCACCACCTGTATTTCGCCCCTTTGCCCTTCTGCTTTGGCGCAAAAAATGCATAGTCTCATTACCTTTCGGACAGACTCTGTATGTCAAAAATAATCCAAAGTGTTTCGAAAATCCTATTCTGCGAAATTTCATTTTTGGATCCATGCAATTCCGTCCCCGATTTCCCCGAGTACTGTAGTAGGTTGTTTATCCGCAAACTCAATCTGAGAAGAAATGCCCCGCCTATTCAGAATGGGAGGAAGGAAGAATTATGCTATTCCTTATTGTTTATTTGGAATTCATTCTAATTTGGAAGCAGATGACTCTAACGCTCCAGTCTGACCCTTTTCTTGATTTGTAATCATGTCAAAAAATCCGAATTTGAGATTTTAATATTTCTATACTTTTTCAGGTCCCCTGAGTCCGTTTTCACTATTTTTATGATGATGTATATGTATAAGTATAATGTATCGGTAACAAAAGTGTCCGAACACTAGCAAAAATTCCTATGTTGAAAAAGTACACTTCATACGGTTTTGTTAAATAAATCCTTATCGAATCGTGTTCTTAGACTGACTAAGAACAGGATTCGACAAGGATTTATTTAACAAAGTCGTATGAAGTGTACTTTTTTTACATAGGAATTTTTGCTAGTGTTCGGACACTTTTGTTACCGACTGTATGTGTGTGAGTGAACACGCTACCGCCTAAGCGCTTTACTCGAGTGAACTGAAAGTTGGTACGTATGTTGTAAGTCACCGTAGCACAAACTCTGTTGATTTTGGTGAATCTAGCACTTGTAGTTTTTTTACAGGGACACCAAAAAATATTCTTTATCATTAGGGTCTATGGGGCCAAATTTTTAAAAGTGTGATAGCGTCTAAATGCCTTATTAAACTTTATAGATCACAGTGGCACGAACAGTATAGATTTTGGTGAATTTATCGCTTACAGTTTTTTTTACAGGGACACAAAGAAACTTTTTTTAGCATTATGGCCTATGGGACCCAATTTTTAAAAGTGCGATAGCGTCTAAACGTCTTATTCAATTGAGCTGAAAATTTATATGAATATTATAAGTCGCTGTTGCACTCACTATAAGCATTTTGGTGCATCTAATATTTACAGGTTCTTATAGAGACAGAACGAAAAATTCTGTATCATTAGGATGTATGGGCCCAGTGTTCAGTAGCGTTCAATTAAACATCGTGTAATATAGGGAGAAAAATACTCACACACTCTATTATGATTTTCTCTCTTTTGTTTGTTTAACAACTCCTCTTTCTTTACTTTATCTACAAAACTGTTAATGACTCAATGTTCGGAAAGTCGAGTGAAGTCACTCTAGATTTTTTTTTTTTTTCAATGATTTATTGCCATTGGCCAATAGGTTTTCTTGTTGCAACTCCTCCATAATTCTACCCTGTTCTAAGTCTCCGTTACTCTCAACGCAGATTTCATACCGGAAAGTTTTTATAGATTTTTCAGTATATTTAATTGTTTGCATTCGACTAAAATGTAGGAGACTGATTCCTTTTTAAAAATATGGGTGGATAAATCTGATTTAAAAATTAATAATGTTGTCATCTGTGTTACCCTGTCAGAGCAAGGGTAGAAATTACGAATATAAAGGTACTGCTCCGCTGGACAAGTCATTTTCATATTTCCCTCGTCCGTACCCATTTTGACGGGTCCTTTCTTCAATTCTATTATATTTTTTAAAATATTAAAAAATTCGTAAACTATTTTGTTTTACTAAGACTTTGTTTGTTTATAAATTTACAAGTCAAATACGATATTTTTTGTAAATTAATTAAAACATACAAATCAAGTCATATATAAGTAAATAGAAAAAACTACTATTTAATAAACGAGCTTAATGTGACGTATTTAATTTACTATTAAAAATTAAAAACAAAAAATCTGGAATGACTCCACTCGACCTTCTGAACATTAAATAATAAACTGCTATATGATAAATTGAAGTAAGAGAAGTCCTTAAATAAACAAAAGAGAAAATTATAATGGGATATTTGAATATTTTTCTCTCTATTAGCATGTTGTTTATGTTAACTTCAAATGAGCCCGTACATCACATTTTCCTTGTACCCACGTCAGTGCTCCAAACTATAAGAGCACCAAAATCTATGCCGTTCGAGTGACGGGGACCTGTAACATGTATATAAATTTTCAGCTCAATCGGATGAGGCGTTCAGACGCTATCTCATTTTCATTCGTTTGAGTCCGTAAGCCACATTAATTTTTCTTTGTGTCCCTCTAAAAAACACTATAAGGGCTACATAGCCCAAAATTCATACAGTTAGTGTGACGGTGATCTATAACATGTACATAAATTTTCAGCTCAATCTGATATAGACTTTAGACGCTACTATATTGAAAGAATTTCAGACCCTATAACATAATGATAAAAAAAGTTTTTATTGCGTCCCTGTAAAAGAACCCTACATGCTAGATTCACCAAAATCCACGCACTTCGTGCAACGATAACCTATAGCACGTGTATAAATTTTCAGCTTAATCGACGCAATCGCACTTCAAAACATTTGGGCCCATTTAGATCATATAGATAAAGAATTTTTCTTTGTGTCCCTGTATAAAATCTATAAACGCTAGATTCACAAAAATCTATACAGTTCATGCGATGGTGATTTATATCATATGTATAAATTTTTAGCTCAATCGAATACGGCATTTAGACACTATCACACTTTAAAAATTTGGGCCCATTGACCTTATTGATCAAGAATTTTTCTTTGTGTCCCTGTAAAAAAAAACTATAAGTGCTAGATTCATCAAAATCAATAGGTTTCGTGCTATCGTGACCTATAACTTACGTACCAACTTTCAGTTCGTTCGAACAAAGCGTTTAGACGCTACCATGTTCACTCACATACATACACACATACATACGTCATCGTAAAAATAGTAAATATGAATTCAAGGGACCTCCAAACGTGTAGAAGAACCAAAATCTCGAAATCGGGTTTTTGACATGACTGCAGTACTTTCCTTAGATACATATGTTCGGAAAGTAAAAAAGGTTATGTAAGTGAAAATAAAAGAAAAATTATCGAGAATAGGTGATATTGACAATTATTAAAAAAAAAAAAAAATGGATTGACTCCACTCGACTTTCCGAACATAAGTAATTAACGGTGGTATAAGTAAATTAAAGTAATTGAAATCGTTAAATAAACAAAAGAAAAAATTATAATAGGGTGTATGAGTACTTTTCAAATAATTTGAGCCCATCGATCATTATGATAAATTTTTCATTGTGTCCTTGTAAAAATCTATGAGTGCTAGACTCACCAAAATCTTTTAAAGTTCGTGCGATAATAACCTATAACATACATATAAATTTGTAGATCAATCGGCTGAGGCATTTAGACGCTATTGCATTTTAAATAATTTGAGCCCATAAGCCCCAATGATAAATTTTAGTTTTAGTAAGTATTTTTTAAGGAAGTGTTTTTCTATGTGTCCCTGTAAAAAAACTATAAGAGTTAGATTCACCAAAACGTATACGTTTTGTGGGACTATGACCTGTAACATGTGTATGAATTTTCAGTTCATTCAAATAAGGAGTTTAGACGCAATCACACTTTGAATAGTTTGAGACCATAAGGCATAATGATAAACGAATTTTTGTTTGTGTCCCTATAAAAAACCCTTAATTTCTAGATTCACCAGAATTTTTATCGTTCATATGCGACTGTGACATTTTCAGCTCAGTCGAATAAGGCATTTAGACACTAATGATTTCAGCCCATAGGTCATCATAATGATAGAAATTTTTCTTTGTGTCCCTGTAAAAACTAAACCAAAAGTTATGCACTTTGTGTGACCTATAGCATGTGTATAAATTTTTAACTCAACTGAATGAGGCGTTTAGACGCTATCGCAGTTTAAAGAATATTGGCCCCTATAGACCATAACGATAAAGAATTTTTCTTCGAGTCTCTATGAAAAAGCTATTAGTGCTAGATTCACCAAAATCAATAGGGTTCGTGCTAGGGTGACTTATAATATACGTACGAGTACTAACTTTCAGCTCATTTGAACGAAGCGCTTAGAAGGTATCGTGTTCACTCACATATATACCCACATACATCATCGTAAAAACAGTAAATATGAATTTAGGGAACCTCAAAACGTGTCGAAACACCAAAATATCAAACTCGGATTTTTTACTTTATTACAATACTTCCCTAAAATAAACTTCGGAAAGTAAAAAGTACACTTTCCAACGAGGTTGAAAAGTGTTAATGACTTCGGTTTGTCTGTCTGTCTGTCCGTCTGTCTGTCTATCGCACCCTAACTCCCGTAAATATTCATAGAATTTTTTGAAACTGATATATGTTATTCAAGTTCACTATCGGACTTTACACTATCACCTTTACTGGTTTGTGTACAGGGACACCCAAAAGTATTTCAAAAATCATTCTGTTCTATGAGAGGTATTTCTATAAACTATATTTTAATGCTGTTACTTTACACAAATTTTTATGAAATTGAAATATGTTATTCAAGTCCACTATCGGATGTTCCCCACTGAAAATTGAGTGAATATCACCACTGGTTTGTGTACAGGGACACCCGAAAGTATTCCAAAGCATTCGTCCTATGAGAGGTATTTCTATAAACCAAATTCAATAACTTTACTTTGAACAAATCTTAATAAAATTGAAATATATTATTCATGTGCACAACAGAGTGCTTCCTACAGAATGTAGTATGATTAGCATTAGATTTACAAGGCCACACAATTACACAAAAATATTCAGTTACATTGTGGGCTTTTATTGAAAATTTGCTGGAATTGAATTTTCATTTATACTAAGCGATTTAACACTTTTTAACATTTTGAATGATTAGGAATTCAGTTAGTCCACCTGTGTATCTTTTAGAACTACTGTCTATCCACAATTACGTACATTTGGAAAGTGTTAATAATCAATGCGTACCGCATGATCTTTCGTTCTTGTTTCTTTTTACTTTTAGAAAATTTATTTTTTTGCGGTTAATTTCTTGTGTTGTTTGTAATTTTATATATATGTTACTGTTAAAGCATGAAATCCGTCATTTCATAGGTATGATGAAATAGTAATCATAACTAGGTATTTCATGAAATAACTAGACAAGTCAGTTAACGTATATAATATTATTGAATTCTACGATTTAACTAGGTATTCTATAGAATAACGATTACTTGATCGTTAAAGTATGAAATGATTATGCATAATCCCCACTAAATTTTGGGAAATGTGATTAATTATTCAATATTTACCACATTTACCGGTTATTTTAGCAGTGCTGCAGCACAAAATTTTGCATATTTTTCAGACACATACACTTTGAGATAGGAATACCCACAGTGATTTTTTTTCATGTACGTAAAGCGTACAGACGTTCGAAATACTGGCTGCTGCAGTGCAAAATTGTGCATATGTTTCAGATTCATGCATCTTGAGATAGGGGTATCCAGTGATTTTTTTGGGGGGGGTGGATACATCACTGGATACCCCTATCTCAAGATGCATGAATCTGAAACATATGCACAATTTTGCACTGCAGCAGCCAGTATTTCGAACGTCTGTACGCTTTGCGAACATGAAAAAAAAAAAAAAAAAAAAAAAAAAAATCACTGGATACCCCTATCTCAAGATGCATGAATCTGAAACGTATGCAAAATTTTGTACTGCAGCAGCCAGTATTGCGAACGCCTGTACGCTTTGCGTACATGAAAACCAAAAAAAGAAAAACACTGGATACCCCTATCTCAAGATGCATGAATCTGAAACATGTGCACAATTTTGTACTGCAGCAGCCAGTATTTCGAACGTCTGTAGGCTTTGCGTACATGAAAACCAAAACAAAATCACTGGATACCCCTATCTCAAGATGCATGCATCTGAAACATATCCACAATTTTGTACTGCAGCAGCCAGTATTTTGAACGTCTGTACGCTTTGTGTACATGAAAAAAAAAAAAAAAAAAAAAAAAAAAAAAAAATCACTGGATACCTCTATCTCAAGATGCATGAATCTGAATCATATGCAAAATTTTGTACTGCAGCAGCCAGTATTTCGAACGTCTGTACGCTTTGCGTACATGAATTTATGATCAATTAATTTATAAAATAATTTTGAAATTGTTTATTTTATACTTTAACGGTTATTTCATAGAATAACTAGGTAAAGTATGAAAATTTTTATCTATTATATACTTTAACTGACTAGTCTAGTTATTTCATGAAATACCTAGTTATTCTATGAAATAACTGAATTATATACTTTAACGGTAACACACACACACACACACACACATATATATATATATATATATATATATATATATATTGTGTGTGTGTGCGTGTGTGTACAATGAAATAATGTCGTGTCTGCATAATTGACTGCATTTCTTTTCGTCTTTAAAATGTTTTTTTTTTTTTTTTTTTTTTTTTTTTATGTAAAAACATATTTTAAAATACTTCAGATTATTTTGGCAATTCTAAAAATTCATCACCTAAAAAAAACTCTTATAGAAAATTTAGTACATTTTATCCTTCATTATTTTAATAGATAGGTAGGAGAGAATTAAAAATTGAAGCTGTAGAAGCTTTTTCCAAATTAAAATAATAATATTAATAATATATATATTTTTTTCTTTTCAGATATTTTCGAATGCGTAAAATTATTATCTAGCTCTACAGTCGATAACGAAAGTATCCGAACACTAGCAAAAATTCCTATGTAAAAAATGTAGACATAATACAGTTTTGTTAAATAAATCCTTGACGAATCATGTTCTTAGACACAGGATTCGACAAGGATTTATTTAACAAAACAGTATTAACTCTACTTTTTTTATATAGGAATTTTTGCTAGTGTTCGAATACTTTTGTTACCGACTGTACATTAGAAATATATGCAAAGTATTATATACTGCCTTAAATTAACTAAAAAATTCAAAAGTAAGAAGTAAAACGTAAAAAGCAATTTTACCAAAAAAAATCATCGTCAAATAGTGACAAAAATTTAAGTGTCGCGGAGGAAGGGGGGGGGTCATACACTAAAGCTGTAACGCAAAATAGTCTAGATATTACGAATTTCTTTCTATTCTTTAAAAAAAAAAAAAAAAAAAAATTACTTATTTTAAGAATAATATTTCTTTTTTTTTTTTTTTTATTTGGTTTTAAATATTATGTATTTCACTTTAACATTGAATATGAGGATTCCTATAACATTTTTCTGCTTTTGTCTTGTGTTCTGCACTATTAATATTTCTATTCAATGAAAGGCAAAATAGAAAATAGGCAGGCAGAGCCCGCTGCGGTTAATAAGTGAAACGAGTTGGGAGAGGCGAAGCCTCCCTTAAGGTTGGTGAGCGTACAGACCCTATATGATAAGAGACTGGACCCGCCAGATGATCCGCCATGTTTGTTCAGCATGTTATATAGGATACCATTATGCTCTGCAAAATTTCAAATGACACTTTGAAAGGCTTTCTAGAGATAAACAACAAAGTTTTAAACAACAAAGTTAAGAGATTCTAATTAAAAGGAAGGTATCAGACGCTGGTAAAAATAAATTACGGCTGAAGCCGATCGAGTGGCTTTTGAACAAATGACCGCCCTATTTGTTCAATGTCCAGTCTCTCTCTATCCAGGGTCCCTAGGTGAGCGGAGCGAGCAGTGCCTCCTAGTGTTAAAAAAAATGTTTCATCTGTCAAATACTAATTTTATTTTTTGTTTGTCAATTTTAATTTTAATTTTTCTTTTATGATTTTAATAAAAAAAATCTCTGCCAACTTTCGTTTAAAAATTACAAAGAAATTAGAACTGTACGAAAGAACCATCGACGAGGTATTAGAGTAGACCCCGGACTAGTAACCTTTTTGCTTCCGAAGATTACATCCCCACCATTCCACCATTTCATTCACCAAACTGACATTTCACTTTCACCCACCAAAGCAAGTTTCCTTCATCACTGCTTCATATTTCGACTGGAAATAAATTAAACGCAAATCCCGACCTACTCTAGTTGAAGTGAAAAGCAAGTAATCTAATCCTTGTTACTAATTGAAAGCTGTTCTGTTTGATTTTTTTTTTTTTTTTTTTTTTTGGGGGGGGGGGGGAGTTTTGGTGGTAAGAGGAACAAACCATTTAAAACCAAAATCCCAAGAGCCAGTTGCCAAAAAAGCGATTATAGCCAAAAGAAGGCGCAAAAAACGCACTGGTGTTCCGGGAATTTTTCTCCATAGCCATTGCCAGGGAATATACTCTACCTAGTATATCTGCTCGAGGGAAAGAACCTTAAAAGTTTTTATCTATAACAAAAATGAATAATTACATTAAAAAATCTACGTAGGCCGCTGTCACCTTTAAAACTTAGAGTTTTATCCTCCCATATTATTAATTTAAATTAGGATGTCCTGTCATTTGAGGTAAAAATAATGTTTTGAAATTTTTAATATCTTACTTAAAAAATTCACCACTGGCTTTTGATCAATTTTTATAATCATTTTCGTTCAGTTTTCTGTCTTCTAAAACGTCCTCTTTTTCGAAATGGATTGTCCTCTTTTTTCTTCTAAAATAGAGGACATTGCGTAATGTGTCCCCTTTTTTCAATAGAAGAAAATCTGATCACCTTGCTGTACAACCGTGACGCATAAACATAAACTCGATTTTTAAAATGGGGTTTCATTTCAGAACAATCAAGTAAACTGATTCACTTGTAAACTTCTTCACGCTTTCATAGAACTGCTGCCGTCTGGCGACAGCTAATCGAGTTACATTCCATTCGATTGCGAACAGTATCCTGCAGCTAAATCGAAAAAGCGGATTGCCACCCAATTTGGTATGTGAACAAAAACAATTCATGAAAATTAAAAAAATTAAAAAGATAATATGTCTACTTGATTGTTATTCATGGAAAAATTAGAATTATAAGAGAAGAAATGACATACAAAATACATCAAGAAATCAAACATTAATGGGTTAGTTTAGGATCCCGTGTGAGTCATTCCTTCTCTTTATTAAATTTGCTATTCTTCCATCCAAAACGGCCCCTGTTTTTTTTTGTTTTTTTCTTGCGCGCATCTCATGAATTGTTCCTATACGAAATTAGGTGGCAATAACATATTTTAGCAACTGAAGGTTGTTTATGGCGTAATACTTCTTGTATATTTACTTTCAAAAACAGTGATGACTGTATGTTTGATTTAACCTTTCGAATGAGCGGAAGCACAAATACATTTGGGAACCGCCTCTGACTGCTTGGTTTGTATGAAAACATGCAAACACTTAAAAAATTTACAAATTTCTCACTAAACACAAATCGTAATTATCTGGAATTGGGGGAAATGTACACAAGTAAATTCGCTTAGTGTTCGCACCAAAATGCGTAAAAGCCTATATTCTCTACAATGTGTGAAATTATCGCATTGCAAATGCCTGTGTAACATGCTTCATTAAGCAATATCCTCGAAATGGTAGTTGCGTAAACGGGTTGTCTTTCTATAATCAGACAACAGTCTTAGAATTCGGGCCATTTTGCTTAATTGGGGGCCCTTTCAAAATTTTGCCTATTTGGTAATCAAAGCGTTTTTTTCCCGACGCGTCAACAAACAAGTTTTATCCTGTGATGTCGAATGAAGCACCGCCCTACCACAGCCAGTTGTAAGAGTAATATTGCCTACTAAGCTTCTTGTGCCGTATCAGGGCCCGATTAACCTTACAATTGAGGGGAAGCACAAATCCATTTGGGGGCCCCCATAGACTTCTTGGACTAAAGACTCATACAAACATCTTGAAAAATGTATAACTTTTTCATTAAATTTCTTAGTTACCTGGAATGGAGGACAAGTCAATTCGCTCAAAATATAGACAAGCAAATTCACTTGATTCTTGTACCAAGATATAAACTGGGGTGAAAGCCTCTATTCACCACACTATATGAAATTATTCCATTATAGATGAATGTGTAAAAGCTTTATTAGCCTGTATCCTATATAATCTAGAAAGGGTAGTCGTGCAGTCAGGTAGAACTGTGACGTTTTATAATCAGACAATGCTTTTAGACCACAAGCTTACAATTCGGGGCCCATTTTTTTGCTTAATTTGGGGCCTTTTAAGAATTTTCCAGGGGAAGCACATGCTTCTCGTGCCTATTGGGTAATCAGGGCCTCGTGCCGTTTAATTGCATTGCTGTCTTCTAATTTTAAGCAGTTTAGCACTCCAAGAGACTTTCCTAAATCACAGACCGCACGTTTTTAATTCATGTTCTTGGAAGGAAACGTTGCTTTATGCAGAAAAAATTATCACAAAGCTATGGGTGGATATTTATCAGCCATTTCATCTCCATAACAACACATCTTCCCCTCAGGATGTCCTGTGGATGAGAATGATAACTACAGACATCTTCAGGATGTATTGTGGACAATTGTGTTGTTAGAGTTAAACCTGTAGAAGGCTTTAAAGTTTCGTCTTCAGAATTTCGGATCTCCCTATAGAATCTAGTGACAATTAAGAAATAACCTTGAGTATCAAAACTGTATGTTATCTGTTCAATGCATGAATGGGCTCTTCCCACCTGACCTCAGAGGTCACATGATAGAGGAAAAACAAATAGCAGACGAAGTCTTGTTTATCTGTAGTGATTGCTGAAATAACCTATTTTCTATTCTTATTTTTGATCAATCGTATTTATTTTGTGTTATTTTTTATACATCATCATTTTTAATCCATTTTATATCATTATTCATCATCTTTTGTTTGCTGTATACACTTACAATCATCATTTAGTTTATATTTGTTATTGATGTTCATGGAGAACGTGTTAAATACTCTGATTTTTTAACACACTTTTATTAGCTTCACCTGTATGTATGTTTGTATGTATGATTGTAACAGCTCTGGGAGCAAACAAAAAATCTATATTGTAAAAAAAGACTTTCCCTACGTGAACGCTGTGGCTGTGAGGTAAAGCTCCGGGCTACGAACCTAAAGGTCTAACGTTCGAGCCCAGTCAGGGGAGATTTTTTAAAAATATTTTTTGTTTAATTCTAAATTATTTAATTAAAGATTTAAATGTATGTAAATTAGGGTGTATCACTCACTTGATTTTCTCTTACCCTGCATTTTAATACTATAAAAATATATATTTGTGCTTTTTGGTTCACATTTCAATAAACGCGTGTTTTTTAATTTTTTAAAAGCATAATTTTTTGGTACTTTAATCAGTGACAGTGCAATATCGTACCGCGTAAATCCATTTAGACCAGTAACTAAGTTAATTAACTTGTTGTAGCGCCTTTATGCAATTAAATTAAATGAAAACATTTTAAAATTTCAAATTATAATCCATAAACATTCCACAAGAACAAGCTGTTATTTATTGTTAGATCCGTTAATGTGACAGTTACACTAGAACATACAAAAATCGATTCTTACAGTTGAAAATAAATATACACATAAAGTGTTTTTAAGAAATTATTAAATTTACAAATACAACTATTCTACTGTTTAAAAATGCACACTATTACTTTTATTTTATTTTATATTAAATATTAACGTTTTTGTTCTTAAGTACAATATTTAATTGAATTCGATTCTCAGAATTCGATTATTCGTTTTCCTCTATCACATGATTGAGCAGACGACTGTGGGAAGAGTATTAGTAAGCAAGAAAAATATTTGTTTAGGGTTAATTTAAAGTTACAACACATAAGTTACATGGGCTGCTATTCACCAATAACCTCAACTCCCGGTTGAAGATGAAAATTTGAAAAGCGTATAAAATCAGGGTGAAAATTTTCAGCAAATTTTGCCGTGTTGTTTCTGCCATCTAGCGGTATAGTTATTTTCAGATTTTTTTAGGTAAAAATAACCAATCGAAGATTATATGAAATCCTCGACGCTAGATGGCAGAAACAGCGTGTCAAATTTTACTGGAAAGCTGTACCCTACCTTTAGACGCTTTTCAAGTTTTTGCGTTGAACCGGCAGTTGAAGTTAATGGTGAATACTGCCAATGGTCGAGCTACTGCCATCGGATGGCAGCTCATCGAGTAACATTTCATTCCAATCAGTTGACCTATTTCATTTCAAAAACGGTTAATTATTTTTTGTGTTTTGTTCGCAGATCGCTGCGTATCGGGCGAATTCAGCTGTGATGACGGCACCTGCATCGATTACTCGCTCAAGTGCAACAAGATGTACAACTGCAAGTACAGGTACGACGAAGATCCGGCGCTTTGCACGCCAGGTACGTACATTCTCGCCCCCCTTAAAAATTCTCATCCTAATCAGTCCTGATTATTGCCATTCCAAACCAATTTAATCTATCTACTTTTCTAACCAAATGCCAGGTACAGGAGGTCACTGCCAGGCGGAGTGATAAAGCACCAAGCGTGCTTTTTCTGTTAACCTCACTATTGCATCAGAATACAAAAGTGTATATTTATTTTATTTTAGGGGCAACATGTTGTAAAAGTTATGGAATTTATCGTTTTAATGATTTGACAATAATTCTTGTAGCGAATTGCCCAAGTCTTCCATGTTATAATAAAAAAATATTTTAGAACAAATTACGAAATTTTTATTGCAGAATATTGACATTCATTTCAATGATATCCATTGCCTGTACGTAAATGATATTTTAAAATTAATCCAACTTCTTTACGATGAAAATAATCCTCATTAGGAAATTTTCTGCGCTTGCGTAGATTGTGCCCACAAAAAAATGCCAAGCAGTATCCAATATTGGAATATCCGAGCAATCATAGGATTAATTTTAACAATATATTTTAAAGCAATTTACACGTTTTGTTCTCAGCATTATTGTGCATAAGGCAATTATAAGATTCCGATAATTGCGTTATTGTCTTGCAGCATATTCTGCGCACGGTATCTTTGCATACTAAATCAATAACGCTCTACAACTTTGTAAATGACTTTTTCCTCGTACCTCTTACCGATTTTAGAAACCGATTGAATACGATTTAGAAACACTAGTTTCGTTATTTTTCACCAGGTGACACTGTAACCGATCTATACTTATATCGCTTAACTACTTTACCATACCTAGACATCGTGTTTAAAGCAATATTTATGCCCGTTCTTAAGTCAACAGGTGTGAGAAAAGGAGTACAGGACTTTGGCAATAGCATACACCCTGTAGAAGAAAATTTTGTTATGTTCACTGGTTTATTTATCGGAAAAACTTTTCAAAACTTTTTATGAATAATAAAACTGTCTCAAAGAAAGGTTTCTTATTGATTTTCTTGTTTATTATATTTTTATTTGATAAATTTATTTATTATTTTTCTTTTTTCTGTTGTAGCAATGACGGCATCGCGCATGCTCACTTCTGAGCACATGATCACCATCCTGTGTGTGTTCTTCGCCCTGGTGGCGGCGATGTGTGCCTCCATCGTGGTCACGTGTCGCAACAAGATCCGTGACCGGCGCCGCAAGAAGCGCGAGTACAAGGCGAGGCGATCCAAGGAGGTCTCCGTGGAGGTGCTGGGGCTGGAAGCGGCCCTAGCCGCGCAGGCCGCAGAGATAGGGGCGGCCCGGGGCAGGAAGCCCGGTTGGGACGTGGACGACGGAAACTGCTACGTGCCCGAGGTGAGTTGTTTTCACATAACTCTACTTTTCGGCATAAACCCATAGAGTAAGTGCAAAACTTTGAATAAAATGCAAAGTTTTATACGTACTATTTTAAAACGCCAGTTCTGTGGTGCTTTCTTATTAAAAACCCATATAGCACACTTCTCTCCCAGGACGCATTGAGACCATTGCCTGACGAGTTTTTCAATATTCGTCGTCGTCATCTGAGTGTAATATCTCGGAAGTTGTAATCCGACAATTTGTGAATGTATCAATACATTGGAAGCGTTGTCGCCCACAAGTATGGCACCCTCCCCCTTAAAAAAAAAAAAAAAAAAAAGAAAAAAAAAAAAGAAAAAAACAAGAGAGAGAGAGAGAGAAATTAGAGCTAAGATGGGTTAAATACAACGCAACTCTTTTTTTTTTTTTTTTTAATTACTCTCACTCATTCAAGTAGTTGTGAATCTTTAGAAACATACATTTACTATGGATTAAACACACATTTACGTTTACTGCGCATGCCTGGCGTATTGTATGATCAGTCAGTTGACTGCATTTCGCTACGCTATGGTTACGACTACAATGTTGATGTATTGCTTTGTATTAGCCCTCACTGTGTGGATGAAATTTTGGAGAGGCTGCATCTAGACGACTCGATGCACTTGGACATGTATAGTCTTAATAAGTTCAAATTATGCTGAATGAAGATTACATTAACGTGTGTCTTAAATGAAGAATCCAATAAAACTCTAGTTAAAAATAGTATTTGAAGTAAAATAAATTGTGTCTATCTCTTTATTCGCCTAAATTTAAATTTCATCAGAATTTTTATAGTCTTAGAAAGCGGAATTTTCTTTTCATCTATTAGCTCATAAAATTACTATACATCTGTGAAACTTTTGCATTCTTCAACATTTTAAATCTCTCTCTTTTTTTTTCTTCTTTTTTTGTACGACAGGACTATTTCTTTCAATCTGGCATTTTAAGCCGTTACCAATTTATAGTGTTCCATTTCGAAAATGCCTGCCAATATCTAATTTTACCATTTAATTTCTTACTCTATTTTAAAATATTTTGTGAAATTCTTAAAAACTTATATATATTTTTTAATTTCCATTGGTAAGGATCGAACTCGCAAAACTTCGGGTTCGTAGTTGTGTACTTAGACCACAGAGCCAACAGGTCTTGGCTGAACATTTCCTGATTATCTAGACTAGTGTTTTCATATATATATTTGAAAGGGTGTTAAAAAAAAAATATGAATAGTCCTGTCGTACTATAGTTTTAAGCAAGCATAATTTTCATTTTGGCCATGTTCTTTATACGCTTTTTCTTGATTTGGTTATCCTTCCTGGGTCAAAATTGGCTGTCAGTCTCACTTCCACCGAACCGATTGAGCTAAAAATTTACACAAGACTTCTTAGCCGACTACGATGCAGTATGCAAGCATTTTTAAGGATCTATTTCACCAGAGTAAAATATAAGTCTCCATGTCATTTTTTAAACCCTTCTGCATTATCGATTTAACTCAAATTTTGCACACGAGTCCGTACTCGATGATATTGCAATAAGAAGCTTCATCCACTTCTTTATTGGAGCAGGGAAGTCTTGCAAATAATTGTTTTAACAACCGATATTTTAGTAACAAGTAAATGACAAATACGATCTTCAAACATTTTCAGGGATTTATTTCACATTGTGTAAAAATCTATCTGCGTCCAATTCCTATTGAATGTAGGTACTTCTGGGAAATCGATTTCACTCAAGTTTCAGGCATTAAACTTGAATAACATTTTAGTTCCCCATCATACTATAGGTATGGGGAACTTAGGTAATCGTGAAAAATTTCGACCTCGGTTTTTTGACTTTTCTACACGTTTTCAGGTGTGAGGAATCCGAAAATGACAAAATTTCTATGGTGTCTGTCTGTAGGGTGTCTGTTAGTCTGTTAGTCTGTTAGTGTGTTAGTGGGTCAGTCCGTTAGTTTGTTAATCTGTGTACACGATATCTCAAGAACAAATTGTCGCAGAGAGGTCAGATCAGTTTTAAAATATTACTTTCGATACTGGCAAGAACCCTATTCATTTGCAACATTCGATTTTAAAAACTTCGTAAGTTATTCGAAATTTACGATTTTCTTAACATGGGAGAATAGGACAAAAAATCACTTAAACGTGCATTAAATGAAAACTTTTTATTGTAAAAATGTCAGACCAGTTTTAAAATATCAGTTTTGATGCCGGAATGAACATCAGTAACTATAAATATGCTACTTTGAAAATTTCGCAAGTTACTGGAAATTTACGAATTTCTTAACATGGCAGTATAGGGGAAAATTTCACATAAACGTCCATTTTGAGAGATATTTTCATCGTAAAGATGTCAGACTACTTTTGAAACATTATTTAGGACACTGGCATGAATATTAATGACTATGAATTTTCCATTATAAATATTTCGTATTTTATTGGAAATTTACGAATTTCTTAACATGGCTGAATAAGAGCAAAATTTCACATAAACGTCAATCTTGAGGGATATTTTCATCGTAAAGATGTCAAACCACTTTCGAAATAATATTTAGGATACTGGCATGGATATCATAGACTATGATTTTTCCAATTTAAAAAATTCGTAAGTTATTTGGAATTTACGATTTATTTAACATGTCAGAATAAAGCAAAATTGAGCATAAACTTCCATTTTGAGGATCCTAAATACGTTAGACAACTTCAAAATTACGTTTATGATATTTGTTTGAACATGATTGAATACAAATATTCTAATAGGAAAATTTCGTAAATTATTCGTAATTTACGATTGTATCAACATAGCGAAATTGTAAATTTTTCATATAAATATGAATTTGAGGATTATTGCATTGGAAATAGTAGCATGAAAACTAAACAACGAAATTGACCCCGATAAAATAAATTAATAGATTAGAATAAGATAAATATATCGAAATGAACGGTGGATAGCCTATTAGGCGGGGATTTCATTCTGTCACTGTATGAAGCTTTGGTCAAATTGATTTCTTTTAACATTATTGCCGAAACGTCAGTGGAGGCCCTCTGTTGAGACTCAAAACGGTTTTGGGCTGTGTCTGTCTGTCTGTCTGTCGCGCGATAGCGGCCGCCAAAAAAGCGCTATTTACTTGAAATTTGGTACACATGTTCATGAGCCCCACGAAATCAGCTGTATAGTTTTTGGTATGTATTCCATTTGTAGTTCGTATACAGGGACACGCCAAAGTTTTTCTTATCATTACGGCCTATGGGAGAAATCTATATGTATCACGATAGCGGCCACAAAAATCACGCTATTGACTTCCAATTTGGTACACGTGTTCATGTGCCCCGCGAAATCTGCTGTATAGTTTTGGGTGTGTATTCCATTTGTAATTTGTGTACAGGGACACGCCAAAGTTTTTCTTATCATTACGGACTATGGGAGGAATTTGTATGTACCGCGATAGCGGCCACAAAGATCACGCTATTGACTTCCAATTTGGTACACGTGTTCATGAGCCCAACGGAATCAGCTGTATAGTTTTAGGTGTGTATTCCATTTGTAGTTCGTGTACAGGGACACGCCAAAGATTTTTTATGATTAGGGCCTATGGGAAGAATCTGTATGTACCGCGATAGCCACCTCAAAAATCAAGCTATTGACTTCCAATTTTTGCCGAAATGTGAATGGAGGCCCTCTGTTGAGACTCAAAAGGATTTTGGATTCCGTCTGTCTGTCTGTCTGTCATGCGATAGCGGCCGCAAAAAACACGCTATTGACTTGCAATTTTGTACACATGTTCATGATGCCGACGAAATTAGCTGTATAGTTTTTGGTGTGCATTCCATTTGTAAGTTCGTGTACAGGGACACGCCAAAGTTTTTTTTACCATTATGGCCTATGGGAAGAATTTGTATGTACCGCGATAGCGGCCACCAAAATAACGCTATTGACTTGCAATTTGGTACACATATTCATGAGCCCATTGAGCAAGCATTTGACGAAACTGATATAGATCTGAGACTGACCGCCTTGGCGAAAATAATGCTCCTTTTATACTTTTCTATCGAAAACAGACTGTTCTGGAAAATTCTCGTATCACATCAGCCAATGAGATTAGAGCTTCCATATTTGGTATATCCCTAATAAGGATTTTCTCGCCAAGATCGCCAAAAAAATCGCCAAGGAGGGAAATAGTCGCCAAATTTGGCGCCAAATTTATTTCTTCCCTTATAGGAGCTTTTTAATGCGTTTTTAAAGGAAAATTTGGCTATTTTAACGCTAAAACGACTATAAAGGCACAAAATTAGCATTTTATCAACTTACTAAACCTCTTTGAAAGAATTTATACAAAAATAAATGCAATTATTTACAATTTCGTAACACTTTATATCATATACAAATAGGTATACAAAGAGAGATACAGCGGGGGGTTGAGGGGGGCTGCCGCCCCCCTCAGGAATGTATTTGATTTTGGTAATAAGTCGATCGAATCAATATATACTATTATATAATAAGGAATAAATAAAAATGACCTATTGAATAATGTCTGATGCAAATAGGACGTTGAGGCTCCTGATCTGCAGATCCACTAGTAATATGTCTCCCACTAGAAATTTCTGAGAACATAAATATGATGGGGAACTGAGCAGAGTCCACCTATGCCAACTAGTTTAAGAAATTTTGAAAATCTTTACGGACGCCGAGTAGACACACAGTTAAACTAATTCAAATCCTATTCATTCTTAAAAACTGTTAGAAAGTGTTAAAAACGCTTCATGTAAACGAAAATGCAATTCCAGCAAATTTCCAATAATCGCCTTTGATGTAACTGAATATTTTTAGGTGGTTCTGTAAATCTCAATACTAATCATACTATATTATATAGAAATAAGCATTCTTTTGTGCTTATGAATAACGTATTTCAGTTTCATTAAGATTTGTATAAAGAAGATTATTAAAATAGGATTTATACCAATACTTCTCGTAGAAAGGAATACTTTCGGCTATCCCTGTACACAAACCTGGTGGTATTGACTCCCTACCACCAGGTATACAAAATCGAGTTTACTCCGTTTTCAATAGAGAACAGGCGATAGTGAACTTGAATCACATAGATCAGTTTCAAGAAATCTATCAATATTTATGGGAGTTAGAGCGCGGACAGACAGACAAACCAAAGTTATAAACTCTTTTCAACTTTGTTGAAAAGTTTTTTTTTTTTTTTTTTTTTTTTTTTTTTTTTTTTAAGAAAAGAAAAGAAAAAAAAAACTTCGTCTGTTTTTGCCATAAATTAGTTCAGCTGGTGTCGATCGATTGGTAACGACATTAGTTTATAATGGCATCCTTATATTTTGCTTAGGGGGTCATCTACATATTAAAATTTGCACAACTTCATTTTCAATGGCAACACCTATATTTGACAAGTATTTTTGAGTTATTTGAATGAAATCAGCCCGGAAAATAGCATAGTTTATTTATATATTTCTCTCAATTTCACATAAAGTTATAAACAGTCAAAATAGGGAAATGTTGATGTTAAACGAATGTGACAAACATTAATTCATGTCTTTAAAAAAAATTATTGTATTCAAATTTCGTTTTTCTTTTTATACGTTAGAATAAAGTAACCCAAACATATTCCATGCATATTTTTGATTAAAAAAACATTTTTTAAATTATGAAAATTGTTAATAAATTCATATTTAAAACTAGTTGGCATAGGTGGATTCTGCTCAGTTCCCCATCATAGTGATATTCTCCAAATGCAATAACAATTAAATAAGAAGAAAAATGCTCTAAAAAGATTTTGGTGTGGTAAAGAAGGCGGGACTAACAATACCACGAATAATTAATTAGTATGTTGGCAAGTACGTGCAGGGGTCGTACTCTCCGCCCTTTTTTCAGGACACTCTGAAAGACGAGAAATCTTCGCTTTTTTGCCATCACTAATTTCATGCAGAAATATATGTTCTCATACATTTCTAGTGCAGGACGTATTATAATCATGTTAAATGAGTTTGACCAAACGTTTGACACAGTGACAGAATGAAATCCCAGCCTAGTAGGCTATCCACCGTTCACTTCGATCTATTTATCTTATTCTAATCTAGTATTTTATTAGGCTGAATTTCGTATAGTTTAGTTTTCATGCTACTATTTCCAATGCAACAATCCTCAAAATGCATATTTATATGGAATATCGTCCCATTTTGCTATGTTGATAAAATCTTAAATTACGAATAGCTTACGAAATTTTCCTATTAGAATATTTGTAGTCAATTGTGTTCAAACAAGTATCATAAATGTTACTTTGAAGTTGTCTGATATATTTATGATCCTCAAAACAGAAGTTTATGCTCAATTTTAGCCCAATTCTGCCATGGTAAGTAAATCGTAAATTCCAAATAACTTACGAAATTTTTAAATTAAAAAATTCATAGTCAGGGATGTTCACGCCAGTATCCTAAATGATATTTTAAAAGTGTTCTGACATCTTTACGATGAAAATATCCCCCAAAATGGACGTTTATGCGAAATTTCGCCCTATTCTGTCATGTTAAGAAATTCGTAAATTTCGAATAATTTGCGAAATTTTCAAAGTAGCGTGTTTATAGCTAATGATGTTCCTCCCGGCATCAAAACTGATATTTAAAAGCTGTTCTTACATCTTTACGATAAAAATATTTCTTTTCATGCACGTTTAAGTGAAAATTTGCCCTATTCTTCCATGTTAAGAAAATCGTAATTTTCGAATAACTTCTGAAGTATTTTTAATTAGAATGTTGCAAATGAATAGGGTTCTTGCCAGTGTCATAAATAATATTTTAAAACTGGTCTGACCTCTCTGCGATCATTTGTTCGTGAGATATCGAATACACAAACTAACAGACACCCTACGGACGGACACCCTACAAATTTTGTCATTTACGGATTACTCACACCTGAAAACACACTAAAGGACCCTACAGACTGACACTATACCCGTTTTGATATTTTCGGATTCTTCACACCTTAAAACGTGTAAAAAAGTAAAAAAAAACCGAGATGGGAAATGTTCCCCATACCTGTAGTATGATGGGGAAGTAAAAATTATGCGACCTATATTAATTTTTACACGAATGGAACAGGCATCATCAGAAATAGGGGTTTTCAAATTCACAACTCATTCGTATTATTTTTCGAGTTACAGTGATATATATTTTTTTTATTACTGCTAAGAAGCTGTCACGGCTTAACATTTGTATACTCTGTAAGTAAATATTTGCTCATAATCTGACGGGAAAGTTTTTCAGTTTACTTTTATTGGTTGCTTGTTATTTCCTAAGCAGCGTTTCAATGCATACTACACAAATTGGCTTATTTTTGAAAAACTTACGCAATGCATAGCAATTAAAATAGTTACCTATTCAAGTAAGTTTAGATGCACCCATCATTTCTTAATTAGCATTACTTTAGTTTATGTTTAAAATTCTACTACATATTTTCCGATTATCATCTGAAGGGACCTAATACAATATACTGTGTGAGATCTGAATTTAATTTTTAAATGTAGGGATGAGCCCCTAATAGATTTTCATTTGTAACTCTATCAAGAACGAATTAAAATTATATAAACTGTACTTTTTTCCGGACCGCTTTGATATCAGGAATTCGAATATGGAACCAAAAATGAGTGTTGACATTGAAAAAAAAGGAAAATGATGCAAATTTTAATACGTAGACGACCTCTAATCAAAATTTAACTATTGCATTGGTAACTAGATATTATTTTATTACCAATCGATCGCTACTAACCGTATGTTTCTACGATAATGTACGGCAAAATTAGTCTAGGAATTTTCTTTTTTTTAATGACTGTACCAAAATGTTAAAAAAAAAAAAAAAAAAAAAAAAAAAAAGATTTTTATTTGCATTATCAATTTTACAAGTATTCGATTCACGGCTGTTGTAGCTAGCCTAGTGCGTACTTGACGCACACTGATTCAGATCTCAATGATCAAGCTTAAAGTTAGCAGGACAAGTGTGTAAACTTAAAATCTTAGCTTGCATTAAACTTGCAGGCTTGAAAGTATCAAGTTTGATGCAAATCCTGTGTGCTATGTGGTTACGGATTCGGGTAACACATTTGTATAAACGTGACAGAATATCGAGACTGTGTTATGAATGATATATGTTATGACACCTAGGCGAGACTTGGCAAACGCCGGACCACGAGCCTGGTTTCTTTTTCTTGACACTATTCCCGACATTGCCTGACTGTTCGAGTCTTAATATCTCATGTTTCTCCTCTCTTTTCCAGGTTGACCTTAGTATCTTCGAAAAGAGTCCCAACGGCCTGGGGCACATCGTCGACCCGATGTGTCGGGAGCACGGAGACCAACAGAGATCCGCCTCACCACCTCTGCCGCCGCCGCCGCCACCTCCCTACCTGCGAAGATCGCGCGACAATCCGCCGCCATGCCAACGGCACTGCCCCCTGCCGGACGACGATCCGCCTTCCTTCGACAGCACACGTTCGGCGCCCGACGTCATCGTGCATCGTTGACGTCACAGCAGCGACAACAAAGTAGCATCTCATCTTCCTCCTTGGGGCATCTGATCACACACACTTGGACAATGGTCAGCGCGGCCCGTGGGGTGGGCAAAAGCAATCTGTCGGACAGCCATCCAGTCGTGCCGGCTGCACCAGTCACCCACAAGTGGTTGAGGCTGCGATTTCGCGCATCATGAGAAGGAGAGCTTAGCAATCTGGTATCGTTCACGTCAGGCTGAACTGGGCAGTGTACTCGACTCTGTAACGAATCTAAATGAATTGAACTGGATTCAGATTAAGAAAAAATTACACCCTACTCATTCCCCATCCTTTTAGCATAGAATTTCCCCACAGGACATCCCCATCCTACCGATGTCCTCCTGAGGGACGAGGCTGTTCAAAAATACATAGATCAGATAGGAGTTTATTTTTCTAGATATTGCATACGTATCGACCCGTAACCTTTTTGGACTCTTTCAGACAGAAAAAGTTTTAGACAAAAACTAAAAAATTGCCAAGAAAACTTTTTTGTTCATTGTTTTAAGAGGGTTTTTATAATGTGTTTCACAACATAAAGCATCCATGCTTTATAAATTTCGTTTTTTATGCAGCGGTTTAAAAATGAACCACCGTGTACTGAATACTTTAAAATAAGGGGTTCTGGAAACAGACCCTCTAGCTTTGAAAAGGTTGCGAAGTTGTGTTTGATTTTTCAGTTGTGAGGCTTTTTAGAGTATCGCCGCAAAATGTGTGTTCCACATTGTTCTGATATTTTGCGATTGTTTCGTTCCTGTTAATAATCTAACTTCGTCCCTTCAGGATGTCCTGTTGAGTGCATGCGTCTCATATCAGTCATTTTAGAACCTCTAAGCGTAAAGTTGAGGTGGGCCAAAACTTCCACAGCCTATCTCATTTGAAAGTCTTTTTTTAGTTTCTGAACTATCCATGACGGTCTGAGCAGACTGGAATGGTTGAGTGATTTCGAGTCAAGCCATTCAAGTGTAGCGTAAATGGTTTGAGTTGGAACCATGGATAGAGTAATAAGACTTAGATGGATCATCGAGGGAGAAGAAGTGATTCTTTTTTACTCCGAGAAAGACGGCCATTTTTACCGGTTAATGTCCGTCTTTCTCCGAGTGAATACGCACAAATAAAATATATGAATAATTTATGTACTAAAGATAGGCTGACCAGATCAAAGTACCTTTATAATAGAGAAGCATTAAAAATTGCTACAATTATCAAATTATGGATGTATTTTTTCATTCCTAATAAATAAAGACTAAAAATAAAGTGTTATTGAATAATAATTTAGTTGCTACAACTTTTTAAAACTTAGAAAAATGCCTTCAAAAAAAAGGGGGGGGGCGTCCCCATTTGTCCCCAGAAAATGGGGAAGTTTGGTCAGTATAACTAAAGGTGAATGAAAAACTTTAGGTACTCATTTTACTTTCTTTTTTTTTTAATTTTTTCTTTATATTAAATCTGTAATAGATAGGGTAGGTGCTCCAGTGATTGGCATGCTCCAGTCGTTGACATCTATCCCGAAATAATTAATAAATAAAAAAAATAATGAATCGTATATTTTTCATATAAGAATTTTAACATTTTATGTCAAACACTGGAGCATAGGGTGCTAATAACTGGTAAAATGAATCACTAGCAGTGTCAAACACTGGAACATAGGGTGCCAATGACTGATAAAAGGAAAAACATGCAGTGTCAGTTACTGGAACATTGAGTGGATGTCAAAAAAAAAAAATTATTATCAAATGTATATATTTTAACATATATGTGGTTCTGAATGTCTTTCATACCCTATGTACTAACTTGAGATTTCTAAAAATATTTTCTGATGACTAGAACATTGAAAACATCAGAGATGGCTCTAAAAGTGTCAATCACAGGTGCACTTAACCTAATTATATCTATTAACTTAATTAATGTTTAAACTCTTTTTAAATACTAAAACTAATGTTCTTTACCTGGACTACTGCTAACTATATTTAAAAAAAAAAAAAATTGAAAATTCCCTATTACTTACTAATATAAAATCTTAAAAAATATCAAACTTTGAAAAAAGTATTCCGTTAAATATCAAAACAGTAATTATTTCATAATAATAACAAAGAAACTGATTATAAAATTTATATTTTTCACAAATTAGTCAAATAAAATTTACTTATGAAATCCATTCGTTTGTACAGTTGAAATGAAAGCCGCGCAATAGATCGGCATTTTAAAAATTCATCAACATTATATTTTGTTCAATGCCGGTTAATGGCTGATGTCAAAAAAATTTTTCGACTTCAAAAATGTTTGCATGATAACATGGGGATGATAGATCTACATAAATTAGTACATCTATGGTTGGAACAACTCCTTTATTATTATTATTATTATTATTATTATTATTTTCGAGCTATATTAGGCACGAAAGGTCGTCAGTGATCCATCAGTTACATTTTCCTACACATGAATGGTTTGATCCGCGTTCAGCCATTCGCGTCTCACTCACCCACCGTGAAGGGTTCAGAAACAATCGGGCTCTTTCTTAGGGCATCTTGAGGAAGTCGTGGTCATCGACGTCATGATCCAATACCGGCTTCAGATTTTAATCCTTTTTATCATCTGCTGTGCCTGTGCAATAGGATTCGTAAACGCAGCAATATCTCTCCTTACGGTCGACCTACTACTACGACACAGGTGCAGTGTTTTATCAGCCAACCTGTAGTGAGAAAATCCTAGTTGAAATAGATAGGAGAGGATGAAAGTCATATTTTAATAATAAGCCTCTGTCTTTTTTTTTTTTTTTTTTAAATATAGATTTGTAAAGACTGTCTAGCATGATGGTGGTGTCGTGTCGACCCCACCCTTCCGTAGTTGCATGGGAAGTTTTTATTCCCCCCCCTCCCCTCTCCAAAATGAAGATGACAGCCGACGTCTTGTTGTCGAGTTTCGCTCGAGTCGCGGAAACTCTCAAAAGTTCATCGAAACTATCCAAATTCTGATTGGGTCATATTTTTCGACGAAAGGTCTCTTGGACTTGATGTTGTTTTTATTTGCGGAAAAAAATGACCCTTCAAAATAATTAAACCCTTTAACCCTTTTTTAAAAAACATTTGCTCTCGGAATGCTTAGCGTTCTGATTCTTACGGTCGTATTCACCAATGACCTCAACTCCCGGTTGAACACAAAAACTTGAAAAGCGTATAAAGTAAGGCTTCAACATTTTAGCAAAGTTTGACGCCTTGCATCTGCCCTCTAGCGGCATTGATATTTTCAGATTTTTTAGCTGAAAATAACCAATAAAATATTATATGAAAACTTTGACACTGGAGGGCAGAAGAAGCGTGCCAACTTTCCTTTGAAAGCTATACTCTGTTTTTAGATGTTTTTCAAGTTTTGGCGTTGAACGGGGAGTTAAAAGTTAATGGTGAAAAGTTAGTGGTCAGGTTGCAATCCCGGTATCAGGCACGGATGTCAGTAGTGGAATTCACTTAAAGCCGTAGAGGACAGTCTAATGAGCCGTCATGGGCTAAAAGTGACCCTAGAACAACAAGCTCCACACTTATTCATAAATCAGTGCTTTCAGTATTTTTTATTTAAATCATTTCTTTTTTTCTATTATTTCTTTCAAACATGACAACAGCGCCATCTGTTAAATAATGGGCACCCAAAGTAGATAGGTATCCATTTAAATCCACTCAGTATATAAAACTGCATGGAGGTGGGTGCATGAGCTCTTGATCTAGAACTGCCCCAAAACAAGCGCCCAGCACCCGAAGACACCCTTCCAAAAATGGAACAGGAAGTCGAACACTTTTACGAAATAAAATTTTTCTTCTTGCGAATACAAATTTTGTGGACATTCAATATTTTATTTGTAAAACAATTGCAAAAACTTAAAAAAAAAAAAAAAAAGGAAAAAAAAATGTGTATTAACCAGTTTCTACACTATTTAATATTCTGACAAAAGAATTTCAACCCATTTTGATGCAGAAATAAATTTTAATTAATTGAATTAACTTAATGATTCCTTTACAAACAGGCTTTAACTCGCATACAGGCTTTAGCTCACATACATTTTTTTTTACGATCTGTATCAAAACAGTTGTAATAATAAATTTTCTCGGAAAAAAAATATGTTTAAAAGTGATTTTATTTTATTTTATTTTCGAAGAAGTGTCATGTACTTATCATACTGTGCCAAATTTAAATAAGTGATAGGTCATTCAGGGTCCCTATACAGGGCTGCCCAAAATGAGTCCGACTATCCATTTCAAAGAGTGACACGAGTCACTCTTCTGCGACTCATTTGAAATGAATTTTTAAATTTAATAACAGCTTGAAATGCTTTAGGAAAGTAGCTACTGCACTCCAACGGGGTACAGGGAATGTCAGTTTTATATTAAAACTGTTTCATTAAACTATTGTAATAGTCTTTTGAAAATTTGCTAAACTCATTTCAAATAGTTATAAGATCAAAAACTTTTTATATACCATGTTTTTTTTTTTTTTTTTAAGTTTTCTGTAAATTTTTTTTGGCAACAATAAAATTACAGCTAATATTTTAGTGGCTATTTTTTAAAGCTATTAGGAGGTTATTATTTCCCTGTTTTAATTCATTAAAAGAAAAGTCATCAAAAATTCGAAAATCGGGCTTCGAAGTAGTGTGTTGTCATCGGGTTCCGAACTATTCTGAATGTTTCGAATGTCTAGCTAGTAGGGAAGTGAGTTAAAAATAGATTGCAAGGTTTGTACCGGACCAACAAGAATAGAAGTTAATAAAAATAGGGTAAAATGGCTATCGCACATAGCTGATCCTAAAAGGTTAAAAGGGGAAAAAATTAACATTTTTTTTTTTTTTTTTTCGAAAAACTTTTTCTTTGAAACGTCCATACCTGATTCGTTCATTGAAACGTTAACCTGATTCAATTCAAATAATAATTCATTTAATAATTTTGTAAGCGAACTCGCCTCAGTTGTTTCAGGTTGAAATGACAGCATTCTGTGAAAAAGAAAAAAAAAAACTACCTAAGCAATCAAGATGCGCTTGCGCCTGATAAGGGGCTTCTGCTCAGAGCTCCTCTCGAACATCAGTTGTTCAGTAAAAGGGTTAAAGTAGGGTCTTCGCTAAACGAATGATTTTAATTTAGGGTGAAAGAAAGAAGTGTGCGAGCCACACCGGATTATTAAAGTTGAGAACTTGCCAGGCCCCGTTCGGAAAGGAATCCGTCACTCGCATGCTAATGGGACGGGAGTAGTGTTGGGTGGTGTGCGATAAGCCCCGATTTGGGATTTTTGCCAGCTCACTCGCCTCCGGTCATGTTTCGACGTAATCGCCTCAGGAGATTAAGAAGCCCCGCTTCGGTTCGTCATTATTGTTCTTTTTCTTTTTCACACACGTTGTTAGGACACGGGGGACAAGAATGAGAAGTCGTGAAAGAAACACTCTTTTGAACACCAACCCCCAACAATGTTAAAAAGAATTTGACTTCGATCTGTTCATCTGTCTGTTTGTATGTCCTCTGAAGATGCCTTAAAATTAATTACGTTATTTAAGTTCACTACTGAAAAGGGTCTCTAAACAAACCTACTCGTTTGTATCCGAATAAGCCTCGCAAAAATATTCGGATACGTTACAGTCTAGGAGAGGTATTTCTTTAAATCCTCTTTTAATATCTATGTACTACTTAATGCGCAACGATAAACGCGTTTTCTATTGAAAATGCTTTGATGAACAAAGCCACACGAAAGAATTTAGAAACATTGGTATTGGGTAGTGTGAGTGGCAATGGCTTCAGGTACATTTTCAGCAGTGTTATCCGTTCTGAACAGTTTCGGGGGGGGGGGAGTCATAAGCATTAGGATGACTTTCGTTTATCTGTTTATCTGTCCGTCTACATGGCTAGCATAATTCCCGTGAATATTTTAAAACTATTTTAAAAGTTATCTTAGTGGCCGAAACTTCTATTCTTGTTTGTTTGTCCAGTACCAATCTTGCAATCGCTTTTTAACTCACTTCCCTACCATAAATAAAAGGCGAAATATTCACCCTTTATTTCTTTTCTTATGTACAGTCACCCAAAAAAAAAACGCCACCCCCCCACCCAATTTCGCCGTAAATTATCGTAGAAACATGCGGCTGGTACCTATCGATCTGTAATAACGTCTAGTTTTTAATGGTGTAGTTATATTTTGCTTAAGGGGTCATCTACATATTAAAACACGTATAAACTTCATTTTTTTCAATGACGACCCCTATTTTTGACCTCATATTCAGATTTCTGAGATCAAGGCAGGTCGGAAAACTTACCTATTTATAGACTTTAAATCAATTTTAAACAGAGTTACACGTGAAAATGTGTTAGGGGACCGTCTATACATTCAGAAAAAATAAATCGTGATCAACTACCCAATATTTATTATTTATAAAATTTCACACCGGAAAAAAAGTTCAGAAATGTTTATTATAAAATAAAAAACGATTCAAATTCGCAGAACTTTCTTTATTAGCGTATGAATTAAAACATTTTTATTGGTTTCAATTTATTAAACATTATTATTGAAAGTTAAATACATCACTTCGTACGAAGAAAAATAATAGCTTGAATTATATGAACCCTACAATATTGAATTACAAAAATCTAAATACCAAGGTAAAAGAACAGTAGTAATAATGATAATAATATTAATAACAGTTAAAAAAAAGGTGTTTAATATTTAAGAAAAAGAATTATCTAATTCTTAAAAGCAAAAACTGTTTTATTTAAGAGACAAAAATTTAAGTTAAAATACATTTAAAAAACAAAAAAAATATATAAAAACAATTAAAATCTACTAACTAACAATTATTATCTACTTCTTGTTGGGTATATTTTTATTTTATACAGTAGGCCTCGCATGAAAGTGTTACTATAAAGTTTTACATTTAATTTTAGGCGTACAAACCAACAATAGATAATATACAAAAATATACATAACAAGATTTAAACTAAAATCTGAGAAAGGATATTTAATATTTTCGCGACTGCTGATGTAGTTTCACGTCATTTGGAAATCTGTAACTCCTCCAGTGGGCGTTTCTTTCACAATTTGTGTGTTACGATATTTCTTAAGAATATTCCTTATATTCATATTTATATAAACAAAATAGTATGAAACAAATTTTTTCACTAGAAAGAGTGTATATTCATATTATTGTGTGTATTCATATGAAAATAAACATGGATATGGAAAAAACGGTTTCCTATTGCCTAGAACGAATATTTCCCGTTCTGCAATCGTCTACTGTACTTGAATTCTTAATTATAAATGTGTAAAATCTATATCTTTAAAAGTAATAAGACATATTACTTTGTTTTAAATTCTTTTTCCGTAATAAATGTGACGACAGTTTTACGCCGTGATTAGAATAATAGAAAATAAATAATATTGCACTTTGTTTCAATAATAGATTTTAAAACTTAAAGAAAAAAAATACCACTTTATTATTCAGTATTAAAAAAAACATTTAATAGAAGTTTTATATTTTATTATGTTACGTTATGCGATAAAATTTAAATAGCATAAACGGTAGAGTAAGCAAATGGGAAAATTTCACAAGATTAAAACAGAAAATATGTTTTAAAAAGTCTGATAAAAATTAATAAAAATCAATTATATTAATTTTAAAAAAGGAAAAAACAAAAGTATTGTTCACTGCGTATTGCTCTTTCAAATAATATTCCTCGTCTTACCGCGTTTTTTTACTGTCATGATACTTAATTGAGGTGCACGAATCCTAGAATACTCAAGTTAAAAACAAAAGACAAAAGGGATAAAATAGAATTTTAGCAGTGAGAAGCTAGAAAAAGTTATGTAATATTTAAGAACAAAGACTTTTAACATTTCAGAATCGAGTAAACTCCCTTCTGCAACGAAAGCCACGCCTTTACAGAATTTTTCTAAAACTTTACATTATAAAACAAAATTATTTTACATACTTCCAATTAAATCATTTAAATTTTGTCTTCAGCATTCAATGTAGTAAATGCCATTGACATTTATGCATACCAGCGTCACATATAGTGTCATATACGAGTATGCAAACTAGGTTTTTTAATACTGTTTCCGCAATATAGAGGCGGAGCTACATTTCTTTGGAATTCTTTCCCAATCTCTTGCCTGCATTGCGATAATTTTATAAAAAATAAGCCAATTTGTATAATAAACATCGAAATGTTCCTTAGAAAACAATTATAATAACATAAAGGTAAATTAAAATAGTTTTTTCGTCAAAATGTATAGAAATATTGACTCACAGATGATACAAATTATAACAAGTGGCGCCCCCCTAACAGCAGTAAAAAATGAAATATCACTGTAACTCAAAAAATAATGTTAGGAACGAGCTGTAAATTTGGAAACCCATGTTTTTGATGATGCCCGTTCTATTCGTGTAAAAATTAACATAGGTCATAATTCATAATTTTTTCAAATATGAATTTATTAAAAATTTTCATAATTCAAAAAATGTTTTTTTAGCAAAAATTTGCATGGAATATGTTTGGGTCACTTCATTCTAACGAATAAAAAAAACAGAATTTAAATATCATAATTATTTCGGAAGATATGATTTAATGTTTGTCACATTCATTAAACATTAGCATCCCCAAATTTTGACAGCTTATAACTCTATGAAAAATTGAGCGAAATATATAAACTATACCATTTTCCGCGATGATTTGATCCAAAGAATTCAAAAATATTATAAAAAAGGGGGGTTACCATTGAAAAAAATGACGTTGATGTCAGTTTTAATATGTAGACGACCCCCTAAGTAAAATCTAACTATAACATTATAAACTAGACGTTATTACAAACTGTTCGGTACCAGTCGCATGTTTCTACGATAATTTACGGCGAAATTAGGTGGGGGGGTGGCGTTTTTTTTTTTGGGTGACTGTACCTTCAAAATTTGAAACTCATAAATGTTATACCCATTTCACCACCTAATTAAAATTTTAATTTATCAGAAGCCAAATTATTATTAAAACCAAATTAATATTGTACAACCAAAATCATTCAAAGAAAGGTTTCCAAGTAAAAGTCATGGTTCACGACCCAATTTTCATACTTCCGCAGGCAGTACAGTTTTAAAATAGGACTCCCACGACGCCTTTTAAATTTTTGTCGCCATGTTGGCGATGACTTTTTATTAATTTTGCTATCATTATTATTTTTAATAAATAAATAAATAAAATAAAATAACTCCTATTTAAATTATATTTTTTATAATTGTGTTTTTTAGTCAATTTATGACACAAAAGTTCATATTCGGTATATATCTTTAAAATATTGCTAGGTTTAAAATGACGCTTGCAAAGATTCTGAGGAAACAACTGTTAAAAATACATTTTTTTCGTAAAATAATCTCATCAAACAAACGCCGTCATTTTTTCTTATTAGTCCATTGAGCTAAGTCCGCGTGCTTAAATATTGTCCATATTTAAATGTTAATTTTTTTTTTTTCGTATCATTGAAACCGGTCCACGTTAGAGGAATATTATATAGATTATTTATGAATCTCATTTCATTTTATTTTTTCTTCTCTCATTGATTTCGTTTGTTTTGTAGGTAAACAGGGTAAAAATACCTATTATTTTCAGGGGTGGCGCCAGCTAGGGGGCCGGGGGGGCACGGGCCCCCCCGTCGGGGAGTCTGTGACCCCCCATCGGGGCATACTCCTAAAATCTCTCGGGGGAACAAATACAAAATTTTCAGTTTTTCTACTTTTAGCAGCATTTTTCTTCCTTTTACAAATTTGGAGCATTCCAGTTTTTCCATTCTATATTCAATAGAAGAAAGTATTGCATTCGTAAAAATTTTCAGTTTTTAATTTTCCATGAATATACACGTTTTGAGAGGTCCAGAACACTTTTTGACCACAATATTTTTAGAAAATGTCTGTCTGTGACACGATGATCTCCAAAACCACGAGGAGTACTAACAAATGGAATGGTACAAATATTAACAGTAATATTAACAGTATTGCAGTTTTTGATAAATACTCATATAATAAAGTATCTTTATGTAGTGCCCCCCTGTCGGGGAGGTAGTGTCCCCCCGTCGGGGAATTTCTGGTGCCACTACTGATTATTTTTTAGCTTCATGCTTAATGATATACAGAACATGGATGCCCCCGATGAATATTGATTATTGTCTTTTTTTTCTTTTTAAGTTTTCAAAGGGACTTCTGTCATGGCAAATTAATATTTACTATTTCATTTTTATGGTCATTAAATGTTGAATGTTTCATTATTTTCCTATGATATTCTTTCAAAAGGTTTTCCTATATACTAGCAAGGACAACACAGGGCGAAGCATCCATGCCTTATCCGGGATTGCAACCTGGGTCCTACCATGGGGGAGTTAGAAACGATAACCACCACGCCGTATATATATAATAGAGAGAGAGAGAGAGAGAGGAGAGACTAAATAAAAAATACGAGACCCTGAGGTTTTCTCATCTGCAGGTCTACTAGTCTTATGGTCCGTTCACGAATGAGAGTCTCATCTCTCGGCGATGGTTCTAGGGTTACCTACAAACGGAACGCTTGCCATTTCGATGACGTAAATTTTGCAAGTTTTTTGCAAATACAATCGGCAGCAAAAGTACCGAGCACTAGCGAAAATTCCTATGTAAAAAAAAGTACACTGAATGCAGCTTTGTTCAATAAATCCTTGTCGAATCCTGTTCTTAGTCCGTCTAAGAACAGGATTCGACAAGGATTTACTGAACAAAACAGTGTTAAGTGTGCTTTTTTCGTATAGGAATTTTTGCCAGTGCTCGGATCCTTTTGCTGCCGACTGCAGTCCTACATTTGGAACGCTTGTAGACTGCTTTGCAACTGGAAGTGTTTCATTTGTATGTACCCCCTACTCTGAAAATAGGGACCGTTGGCGCTTCTTAAAAATTGCAAATAAATAAACAATGATTTATCTCCTATTTTTCTCTACTCTCACCCTATTTTAATGACGATGGCACCTGCGTAGTATCACGGAGGTGAACGTCAAACGAAATCAAACAGTATTCGATGACCAACAGAGTCGGCTGTCGTCTTCAGTAGATCCCGTAACCGAACAAGAAACTAAAAGAAAAAAAAAACTTATGTGATCGCGATAAGAGCCTTTTTCGTGCGGATGTTCGAATTTGAATCCGACTGGTGCAGTCGAGGGAAGCAGTGGCAGGCAGCCGTACACCAAACAACGAGTTAGTTTTTAATTCCGTGATCATCGTCGTAACAATCAGGCCCACCCCCTGCAGGCTGACTCTAGCAACATGAACTTGTAATTTATGATTCTCCTTACATCTGCCAAGTCTTTTTTGAAAATGGTGCTACAAGTCTCATCTATATAGAACACAACAACAAACAAAACAGTGGACCTCCGTAGTGAACATGGATTATAGAAAATAGAGAGGAACGCTTCTTTCGTTTCGCTTTGCTTCTCTTCTTTCGTTACCCCCTCCCCCTTCCCCCCCCCCTCCTTTTTTGTGTGCCACACTCAGAGGAGAAAAAAAAAAATGTGTGAAATCAACGAAAATGTCTTTTTTATCTGTTCCAATAGAAATTTTGGTTAAATTAACAAAAGATTTTTTTTTAATTCTAAAAATAAATAAATAAAAACTTTTTTTTAAATATATAATTACTTATCTATCTATGTATGTATGTATTTCACATGATATATGATCTATGTCTTTCACATAAATCTATGTATGTATTTCACAAAGACAGCAAACATATCTGTTTAAATCTTTACAACAGAAATTTTCTTTAGATTAACAAAATAATCCTGACTTCTTTTTTTTTTTTTTTTTTTTTTTTTTTTTTTAAACCTAAAAAAATTTGTTTTTATTCAATTAAAAATGTACAAAAATGATGTTTTAAATTTAAAAAAAATTGCCAAGGAAATGCAAAGAAATTTTGTAAATGGAGTTCACAAAATTTGTTCGATGAAATATGAATTTTGTTTAGATTAACAAAATTTTCCTTTTTTCTTTCTCTTTTTTTTTCCCCCTTCATTCTTAAAAAAAAAAAAAAAATATATATAATATTGTTTTGTTAATTAAAATAAATAAAATTATAGTAAACTCAATAAATATATAAATAAATTACATATTCAAGTAAGTACGAAGAAATTTGGTTGAATGTTAAAATAGTAAACAACTGTTTTCCCCTCTCCAATGAGAATTTTGTTTAGATTAACAAAATAATGTTACTTTAATGTTAACTTAAATAATGTTAACTTAACTTGTTTAAATAATGTTAACTTAATTTTTTTTTTTTTTTTTTTTTTTAATTCTTTTTCATATCATTTAAAAATATACCAAAATTTTTGAAACATTTCTTCTTCTTTTTTTTATTATTTAAGTAAATACAAAGAAATTTATTTGAAAGTTTGTAAAAATGTTAACAACTTTTTACCTTTTTTCAATTGGAACTTAACTAGTTTATTATTTTGTTAATAATACAGTGAGAATTATTAACAAAATAATAATAACTTTTTTTTTTTTTTTTTTTTTTTTTTTTTTGTAAATAAAAATTCTGTTATGTCAACTTTGTTGAACGTTTGTTAGCAGCATTTCATTGTCGCTGCACTCAAATGATTTTATTACTTCTGTCAAAAAATGATCTCCTCAACCAATCCCATTTTGTAATTTCGACCAAGTCTCTGAGTGTAGTACGGTACCGCTCTTTATCCTGCTCAAAGATCATGGAGTGGCTGTAACCAGGAACCACTTTCCATGGTCGTCCCATTTCTGGCTGGATTTTTTCAGAACACAATACACTTTTAATGATTTTACATTTCAGGAGGTTCTGGCGCCAGGAAATTCTGAGTGGTTCCACACCCTTATGTATGTGTATTCTGAAAATGCTTGTATATATATTTATGGAACCCTGTATATCGAATGGCAAACAAGAAAAAAATGCCCTGGCCCCGTCTGGACTATCTGTCGCTATTATTTTACGTATTTGTTTTATTTATTTATTATTAAACAAAAACACAGGCACTCCGTATTAAACAAAAACACAGGCTCTTTCTTCAAAGGGATCCTTTGCGAATATAATTTTTCGCCTTTTGGCATCGTGTTTAGGGATGCAACGAGACCCTTAAACTAAGTTTTTTTTTTTCCCAACCAAAAGAATCTAGAAAAAATCACTGCCAACCGTTATTGATATTATTGATAGTATTAACTATGATTATTCATCATGATGTCAATAATTGTCGGTGTGGAAGTCACCTGTGTTATATGATTTTTTTAAATTTTTTATTTACCCAATTTTTGTCCAAAAAGCAGTCTACTAGGAATGCTGTATTAAATTATGTTATCCGTATCCCCATAGACGTTTTCACTACACTTGTGCTTTTATTATCTTCAAAGATATTTAAAGGTACCTATAAAATGTTTCGATTGAAATGTTACAACGGTTGAGAATCGTGTGACGTTTGACAAATTTTATTTTCAGAAACGGGGGTGGGTGGAGCGATCCTATTGATTTTTATTCTTATTTTAGAAAAGTTAAAATTGTCCTATACGGTTTCAAAATCCTCTTACGCCATTCTTGAGAACTGAACCAAGAACAAGGATAGTTTCTTTATTTTCGAGAACAGGACGCTTTTCAAGCCGGAAGTTTTACATCTTATCCCAGAAAGATTTTTTTTTTTTTTTTTTTTTTGAGTAACTGTCAAACTGTAATATATAGTTATTATTTTATTATTATTGTTATTATTATCCTTTAGTTTTCTAAAAATAGGAATACCTTTTGATAAGTGACGAGGTTAAATACGTATATTACAAGTCTAAATGTATCAGTATTAATAAACTCAATTTTGTAAACATCCAAAAGGGATGAAATAGACTATCCGAGTTACCATTCGATATTCAGTGGAGTTGAATCGATTCTGCCGGGTTCCTAATCGGCTGCTCCCTTTACCGCCCATACCCAAAATGTGTTATTTTGTTTGCTTGTGTCGCATTCTGTGTTACGAATGACGAGTCTGTTCGTCAAAGTGTTTAACCCATGCATCCCTTCTTTTAAATACATGTTAAACCTTATTTATTTCTTTTTCTAGCTTTTAAAGAGTATTTTCTCAAGGTAGTTTTTATAAATAGAATAACGCCTAAGAAACTATGCAATATGTAACTATGCAATATATGTATAAATATAATAGGTATGCGCTGTGCAATAATACGTAACTATGTGATGTCTTTTAGCCTATTCAAGATTTTTGTAAACTATAGCAAATGCATATCCTTGTGTTTCCCTCTGTCTTGAGTGTTACTGTGGCAAGCAATCCGTACAGCAAGCGTGTTGACAGTGCATTATAAACGTAAGTTGCCCCTTTCAAGGTACCGTGGCGTCATGTTTGGAATCAGTCTACCATACGCTGTGACCTATAATTTATATTTGATTTCAAATAAAGGAATACATTGGTGAAACGTTTTTCGAAACTTCAGTGATGTTACCCCACATAGGCTATTGCACTGAATGTGCAACAGCGGTAACTTAGAATGAAGTAGGATTAGCGGTATTCCCCTATCTAAATAAATCACTTTTGCGTGTGTGTGTGTCACATAAACATAAAAATAATAATAAATACTCTTGAAATTGGACAGTTTGTTTCCAGAAACAAACAAATCTCAAACTATCCGCCGTTTGGGTCCTCACTGCTCATGACAACGTATCTCAACAGTTACTGTATAACTTGAAGGACATGCCGAAATACGCAATTTATCAGAAACTTCTATTTCCTGTAGCTATCCCCATCATTGCAGCCTTGTACGGCTTTGGCCGTGCTGTAAGTATAGGATATTTCTTTTACGGGGAAAAAAAAAAAATAGCCGTGCAAATTTTTTTTTTTAAATTGGAATCAGCATTAGGTACTTTAAAGTTATTATTACGTCGGTTTTATCAGAGGTTTTTCGTACGTGCAAGTTTATTTATTTATTTATTTATTGAGTTTTATTTCAAATTTATTATTCACGTGTAAATAAATATATATGCATTTATTTTTTTGTTAAAATAATAAAAATAAGAGCGCTTGTCCTATACAATCAAAAGCGATCATTCGATCTCAATGCAGCGTCATAAAATTGATTGTGACGTCGCTGTAATTTCATTGCGATGTCACACGCAATGAAATGCTGTACGGAATGCTTACGAGTTTATTTAAGTGGGCGGTAGAGGGATGAACCATTCGCACCCTAAATTAAGGGTCTTGCTTTTGGTAAAATTGTCAACCAATAACACCAACAACGTTACCAATATTTCCAAATCTTATTTTTTCAAATAATTAATATTGATTCGGAATTTATCTCTGGGGTGTTAGAAGTATAAACACCTCCTCTTACTTGACTACCTAAATTATCAAATATGAAAATTGTAATTAAAAAAATGTCAAAGCAATGGGTTACTTAAATATATGTATGTAATTGATGTACATCGACAAGGCAGAAAAAAAGTAATCTTTCGATGAAATCTGTAAAAAATCAAACAAACTTTGAATTTGTTCAAATTCTGAAAAATTCGTTCGAAAAATGCCTATTTATAATCGGCACACTTAAAAATGATAGAAGAACGGAGAATCAAAACTTTTCACTTTAAAATGCGATAATATTGGTTAGAATCGAGACCTAGTTTGAAAAGCAAAATTGCACGTAATTTCTGGTAATAATGACCACGCTTTCTGGTGATAGAGACTAGAATAGTTGTGCGTATTTGCACAATGCATGACTGGTGCGAATGGTTCAAAAAGGTACCACAACCTGCTGCTGTATAATCCATACATTCAGTGTATCCTGAAGATGTTCCGCAGGACATCCTTAAGATATACTATATGAAAAATGTTCTCTGAGAGAGAATGGGTACTGAAATCCAGCCAGAAAACGATTCCCCCTCCCCCACCTTTCTAAGTAGCAAGTGAGTAGCTGAACTCCGGCAGTGTCTTCCACATCCATCAGCGCTTCTCACAAGCAAGCAGCAGCAGCAGAGCTACTCTGCTCAACTCGATATCATTTCTTAGATCGAAGCTCGTTTCTGTTTTTCTCTGTTTAAGGTGGCTGCGTACCCGCCGTTTTGAAAAGACGTGTTTCATGGAGGTCGGCAGTCTGAGGCAAAGCGGGGCTTTTGCCCCATCCTAGAAAATTCGAATCGATAATACTCTAATTTTTGTTTTCATTTTCTAAAGCTTTAAAACAATGCCATTTGAGTTTCAATAGTTCTCTAAATTGCCGCATAAGATTTATACCACAGAGCCAACTAGAGCCAAACCGACTGGCCAGGTAAGCTCTAATACGGACTGGTCTGAGCACGTGCAGTTTGGGTCTTGACTTGTTGATTTGACTGTCATTTTTTTCCGTTTCGGATGATTTTAGAACAACTGCTTAGTTTCTATTTTCAAAATAAAAAATCTTTGTATATACACTTGCTTAGTCGTTTCAACAATGAATCGACCAACTATGTTAGTCTCAACTCGAAATTTCTCGAAATCATTTACTCCCGCAAGAAACAGTTTCTTATAATGCCGCTGCGAAGATTCCGTGTAAAGTGATGAGGAAATTTTACTCTGCAAGAGTTTATACAAAATACAATACTTTTTTTTTTTTTTTAAATAGTGGTCAATTTAGCAGGGAAAAACACTTCGCTGTTGATTTATTTTATCGAAGAAAACTCTTTTTTTTTTTAATACACAATTAAATTTAATTTATCTTGAGAAAATTATGCTAATTTTAAAAATGGTAACTCTGAGGGAGTAAAATGTATACCCATTCCGAGGTGCTTAAATTTTCTGTGGGTCTTTTTAATTAATTATTTATTTGTTGTTTGTTTAAGTGTTATAAATCTGGAGATCAATTGAAAAATTCATCGAAAATATTTTTTTTTTTTTAGTTCGCTTCGTACTGGTTTATCGAGGAACTTATCCTGCCTTGTTTTAGTGGGTAAATGCAGTATGAGAAGCGAGTTTTCCCAAATTTCGAGACTCAAACTGTAGGGCTCATTGGCGCAATTTAAAGTGAAAGGGTCATGTACTAGCCGTTTATATCTTCGCACATATACACATTGTTATTGACATAATGCTACACAATGCAAATGAAGTGGCTCATTGCGTATAATATGTAAAAAATGTTGAGGAAATACTAAAATTAAAATCTTATAAAGTAATATAAAGGCGGGGTTAAACATTACAAATCTAAAGACGGAGCTTTCTCAGTTTCGCCCTCAAATCGTCAGAGAATGCTGGCATGCATATGCCATAGCAAGGCTTCTTTATACAAAAAATGGAAGATAGGGCATGGTATAAAATAGCAGCAATGCCCTAGAACAAACTTCGATTTATTACACGCGTCGTTTTCTTTATTATTAGTTTATGCAACGGAAAGAAATGCCCCGTCTTTTATTGCCATGTGTTGGCAGTCCAGTAAAACACAGATAAATTATCGTGAGAGGAAAAGCGGGAATCACAGCCACCTCAACGCGGAATCAATTCTCGTCTTTCAAAGAAGCAAGTAAAGACGAGGATGGTCTTCGGAAAAGGATAGTTTTGTTTTAGACATCGACTGGAACTTTTTTTAAAGAGGACCTCCCCCACATACTGTGAGAGAAGGGGGAGTGTGCACTACCGAGAGGGAGATTCGTCAATTGTTTCTGTCAAAGTCTTCTGTTTTTGTTTATCTGTTTGTTTGTTTTTGGAACTGCCAAAAACTCTATGTACAAAACAAGTTTCATAGTGAATTAGATCATAATTTTTTATAATGTCGAGTGTGGTTGTCTTTTATCAAAAACAAAGCACATTTTCACACTTACAATGCGCATTCAAACGGGATAGTAAGACGGCCTTTTGAATAGTAATAAAGAATAATGACTGCAAGAGCCATTGTTTAAAGACACTTTTATTATTATTAGAACGCTATTAGTTCCTCACACTGAACATTTTGTATACCATAACACATTGATATTTTATGTCAGTCAATGAACACTATGTTATATTGACCAGAACCAGACTAAGGAAAGGGCATGGAAGGCAACGGTCCCTGGACCTGATGTCAAAGTGGACCCCTCAATCAGATGGAAAACCTTTTCTTCAGTGCCCTCTTTTCGTTTCATGTTTAAATGTAAGAAGCCTCCGATGAAGTGCTTAATGAGGGACGGGTACTTCATTCGTTCATGAAGTGCTTAAGTCGAGTTTTAGATCTTGACGTGTCATTCCAGCAATCTGCTGATTTCGAATCCTGATAACTGGATGTTCGGAATCCTTTATCCACTGACGGTCCTTTAACCCGTCAACGCCCGAATTAATTTTGCAAAATATATTTTGATGAATATTTCACTTCTAAAATAATACAGACAGCTGACAGTAAAATATATTAAATTAAACAATTCTTCCGATAGTTTTAAATTTAAAGCCCATCCTCATTAGAGGACGTTTAGTGTTCTAGCGAAAAAACTTCGAGAGAATAGATTTATTTCGTATTATACGCTGGTAAAGACCTCAAGAGTAAAGTATCATACTATATATTATTATTCAACTTCATTCAAGTGGGTCCGTCTGAGCAAAAAACAAATTTATAGGCGATGAATGAAAAATCATAAAATAACTCTCCAAATGATGCAATTATAATGAATAGCAGGCACATAAAACTTTGAGGGATGCTGTAAGCTGTCATTAAAAAGCAGAAATCCTTCTGTAAAACCACAACTCTGGTAAAATATCCTCTGATGGATAATTTTAAAATGATAGCGTTTTGAAATCATAATTTTAATTATAATTACCCTGTCTATAAAGAACTAAATGTAGCATTTTACAAAAATAATTACTTAAAATGTACGAAATAATAATAATAATAATAATAATATATATATATATATATATATATATATATATATATATATAATCTTACCGGTAAAATATAATCTTCATTTCACATAACATATAGGGCATTTTACAAATTACTCTATAACTATTGCTTGCGATAAAATATGTTTTATATTCAAAACAATCTAACTTTTAAAGGGAAATGTCAATTTTAAAAAGAACTTAAAAAAAAAAAAAAGATATTGTCTGAGTAAGTGAATGCAGAGTTTAGAGCTTGGCGAGAAAATTCCAATAGGGGTCACTTTGGCTTACTGTAATCACTGTAGTGACTTTTTTATGAGGGATCTTTGCCACACAAAAAAGTTGCCATTGTCCCGTCCACTGTAATAATAGACCTATGAATGGAGAGGAGCATAAGCTCACAAGAGCTAACAACAGTTAGTGTTGATAGATTTTTGGTATTCTATTTATTTGTTCGGAAAATAATTTCGTTTTTTCCCAACAAAGGACTCGATTGCATTTTTTCACACCCACTTCACGATTAAGCTACATCGTCATTATATATTTCGAGAGCAGATACAGCAAGGCTTCTTTGTGAAAAAGTTTGCTTGATTCTGCACAATTGTGTTTGACCGATTCCCTCTCAAGTATAGAAAATTGAAAGCAGCCTGTTAGGCCTTTTTACTGTAGAAAAAGCAAAAATGTTGTTCGAGCAAGGAAAGAAAAATATATAGTGTATATAGAGAAGATGTATTGACAGAAAGCCAATGCAAAAACTCATTTGCAAAATTTTGTTTATTTAATTTTGATGTTGAAGATGCACCACCTTCTGGAAGACCAGCTGAAGTTGATAAAGACAAAATAAAAGCACTGACACGCAAACCTCGAATAACAACACGGGAAATAGCTAAGAGATTCAATTTATCAAATTCGACTGTTCAAGACCACGTGAAATGCCTCGGTTTAATTTTTAAACTCGACATATGGGTTCCATATTTGCTTACAGAAAACAATTTAGTCCATCGCATTCACGTCTGTCATTTGCTTCTCAAATGTCAAAATAATAAAATTAAATTTAAGAAAATATGTTGTGAAACAACCACACGACTTCCATTACCCACTATTACACGTATTATATGCATTTTTTTTTTTTTTTTTTTACATAATGTGATTAGAAAACATAAAAGTGACCTAAAGAAGTAGAAACCTAAAATTTTTCTGGTAAGAGAAACTTATGAAGACAGATAAAACGAAGCTTACATACACTATACACAAAGCGAGTAAGTATACATAAGTATACATAAGCGAGGAAAAAATAAGAGAAAACAATGATAGAGTTATTTTTTGAAACACAAATTTCCGAGATTTGAGGACGACCTACCTAAGCAGGAAGACTGTTAATTTTCCTCTAATAACCACGTAATAACACGAGAAAGAAATGGATTTATATAACAATTTTCAAGAAAATCGTTACAGCCGTTTTTGAGATACCAACTTTTACAAAAAATCAATTATTGACAGGAAAACAATAATTACATACAAAAGTATATATAAATGTTATTTAATAGGGCGAATTTGAAGAAAATCCGTGCAGCCGTTTTTAAAGGAACGCGCTTGCGAGATCAGAAATTGAGTTATTTATAGAGGACGCCTATCCGTTTTCTGAACTAACCAACTATATCATTTGAAAGGACATCTAATGGAGTGTTTATATAGCAAATTTGAAGAAAATCGCTCGAGCCAGTTTTGAGATACGGACTTACGATCCCACGTCCGGTTTCCGATGTCGCACTTCCTTGTTTTTCAATTTTCACCAAAATTTGGAAAATTCATTTGTACACCAGACCTGTTTCAATTCTGCAGTTTTGTAGTTTTGAAGTATCTTTATTATTTTCGGAGATAGGATAGTCAGAAGATTGCATACATACACACACACACACACACTGACCCATTGCCAAAAATCACTTTTTTGGGCTCAGGGGACCTTAAAACGTATAAATCAGGTGAAATCTCGATATCGAATTTTTGGACCGAATACAATACTTCCTTACCTACGGTAGTAGGGTAATAGAAGAAAAAATTAAATTAAAGATTTTTTCTATTAGTTTGATTCGCACTAAAAAGTATGAAAAGATTAAAATGAAGTGCTGCCACCTCAATTTCATACTTTAGTTAATTGGAAAAAATCTAATGGTCGTGTCAAAAAACTGTTTGCATCTCAGGATTCAGAAAAATCGCCCCTTTCATTGGGTACAGAATTTGTAACGATAAGACTAACATTTCTAATTTATTTTCCGTTTTTAACCCGGATTCGGCAGGCGGTTTATGACAGAGAATGTAAGCTCAAAAAAGGTCTTCAATAAAAAAAATCCTATTTTTAAGCGAATAATAGTTGTCTGCAGTCAAAAGATTGTGGAATAATAAAAAAGAAAAGGGACGCTGATGAGGTTTTAAAGAAATCGCCTTGAGGTCGAACCTTTTTGCAAAGTAAATGGAATTAAATTGCAACACAGCTGCGCCAATTGTTTGTCGATAGGCATCCAAAGTGAATCAGCAGTGTTTTACTTAATATATTTCTCCAAGTTTGGTTCATTATAGATGCTGAACCTTTTCTGAAATGAGAGGAAATCGCAACGGGGAAGTGCCCCCTGTTCGGTAATATAGTCAGAAAGCTAATCGGCACCCATTCAAACTAAGGTCCAATCAAATATCAAGTTCGGTTGAATTGAACTCGATTAGATAGATATATTTTTACTTTCTTCTATATTCAATAGAAGAAAGTATTGGATTCGTAAAAATTTTCGACCTCGAGTTTTGGATGGATTGACACGTTTGGAGAGCTGTAGAACACAATTGGACCATTTTTAGAAAATGTCTGTCTGTCTGTCTGTGTGTGTGTGTGTGACAAAATTTTGTGGCAACTGTATCCCAGGAACTACTACACAGAATTTCCTACTAATGGGTATGTAGTTGCACCTTGACATAAATGAGTGCCTATCCACTTTTGGTAAAAATTGTCTTACAGGTTGCGCTGCCATCCCGCTTTTTCTAAATTTTTAACAGGGTGATAGAGGACAAAATTTTGTATAAATGTGCATAAAGAGAATTATTTTTTAGTAATCATTATGAAATTTACAAGAATTATTTATAATAGATATAGTCAACTGGGAAATTTTTTTTGTATGTGTAGGAGCCTCGTCAACCCCCCCTGAGGGGGAAGTCCTCCCTCGAGGGGAGTCAATTTTCAAGATGGGTATCTTTCGAAAGGTCTCGTCAATACCTTTAAAACGAATGGTTGAACTATAAATCTGTGATAATTTAAAACAAAGTTATTGATTTTTTTTACTTTTAACGAAAAATTTTTTTTCAATATTGTTACTTAGTGAATTTGTATAGGAAAATATCGAAGAAAGTCTTGTTGTGGCCACAACATACTAGTTTTAAATGGTCAAATTGAGTTCGGGAAATCTTAAAACGTGTAACTTCATCGAAAACTGAAAACCAAAAAAGCTAACTCTTTGTTACTTTCTTCCCTATTCAATAAAAGAAAGTTTTGGATTCATTGATATTTTCACTTCCGGTTTTCGGTGGATTTATGCGTTTTGAGAGATCAGATCCAGAACACGATTTGACTATTTTTAGAAAATGTCTGTGTGTGTGATAAAACTTTTGTGGCGACTGTATCTCAGGAACTGCACAGAATTGCATATAATTTTATATGTAGATGCACCTTGACGTAAATGAGGGCCTGTCAACTGCTCAACAGGTGGCGCAGCTATGCAGCGATTCCCACAATTTAAGGGAACGTTTAATCTCAGGAACTACTACAAAAACACACGCACAAATTCATATGTAAATGCAACTTGATACAAACTACAGTCGGCAGCAAAAGTATACAAGCACTGGCCAATAATTCCGATATCAAAAAATCACACTTAAATCTGTTTTGTTAAATAAATCCTTGTTGAGTCACGTTCTTAGACTGACTAAGAACATGACTCGGCAAGGATTTATTTAACAAAGCAGTATTAAGTATACCTTTTTTAGACAAGAATTATTGCTAGTACTCGGACACTTTTTCTGCTGACTGTAGTGCGTAACAACCGCTCAACAGGTGGCGCTACAGTGCAGCGATTTTCACAATTCAAGCTAAGGCTATATCGCAGGAAATATTGCACAAAAATACATATAAATTCATAGATAGATGCAGCTTGATATAAGTTAGTGCCTACCAATTTTTGGGGTCAACTGCTCAACAGGTGGCGCTGCTATGCAGCGATTTACACAGTTTAAGGAAAGGCTATATCTCAGGATTTTCTCTTAGATGAAAATCGTCTGCATTCAACGTGATAGATAATTTTAATAAGAAATAGTTTTTGTAAATTATTTAAACTGAGTGAATTTGTATAGGAGAATTTAGAAGAAAGTGTGGCCACAACATACTAGTTTTTACATATTTTTGATCAGCTATGTGTCTAATAGCAATTTTTGAAGTTAGTTTAACAATTTTAAAAAGAACTAGTATGTTGTGGCCACCACAAGCCTTTCTTCTATATTTTCCTATATACATATTCAATCAGTAACAATATTTAAAAAAAAAAAAAATTACGATTTTTTTTTTTTTTTTTTTTTTGTTAAAAGTAATACATATTCAACTAGTAACAATATTAAAAAAAAAAAAAAAAAAAAAAAAAAATACGATTTTTTTTTCTAAGGTTTTTTTTTTTTTTTTTTTTGTTAAAAGTAAAAAAAATCGATAACTTTGTTTTAAATTATCACAGATTTATAGTTCAACCATTCGTTTGAAAGGTATTGACGAGATCTTTCGAAAGATACCCATCTTGGAAATTTACCCCCCCCCTGGGGAGTACTTCCCCCCCGGGGGGAAGCGATGCCCCCACATGCACAGAAATTTTTTCCTAGTTAACTATTACTATTATCAATAACTCATTAATTTTACAATCACAAATTAAAAATAACTCATTATGTACATTTATACGAAATTTTGTCCTATACTGCCATGTTAAAAATTTAGAAAAAATGCTATCACAGCGCCACCTGTTGAGCTATTGATCCCCAAATGTAATCAGCAGCACTTTATGTCGGGGACCAACTAAATACCAAGTTTGGTTAAATTTCGTTAAAAAAAAAAAAAAAAAATACGATTTTTTTCTGTTTTTTTTTTTTTTTTTTTTTTTTTTTTGGTTAAAAGTAATACATATTCAACCAGGAACAAAATTTAAAAAAAAAAAAAAAAAAAAAAAAGATTTTTTTCTAAGTTTTTTTTTTTCATTAAAAGTAAAAAAAAATCGATAACTTTGTTTCAAATTGTCACAGATTTATAGTTCAACCATTCGTTTTAAAGGTATTGACCAGATCTTTCGAAAGATACCCATCTTGGAAATTTACCCCACCCCGTGGGGTACTTCCCCCCAGGGGGGGGGGGGGAGCGATGCCCCCAAATGCCCAAAATTTTTTTCCTAATTAACTGCTACTATTAATAATAATTCATATTAATTTTACATAACTCTCATTGTGTACATTTATACGAAATTTTGCCCTATACTGCCATGTTAAAAATTTAGAAAAAATACGATCACAGCGCCTCCTGATGTGTGATTGATCCCCAAATCTAATCAGCGCCAGTTGATGGCAGGGGCCAACTAAATACAAAGTTTGGTTAATTTTTTTTTTTTTTTTTTTTTTTAAATTACGATTTTTTTTCTAAGTTTTTTTTTCGTAAAAAATAAAAAAAAATCGATAACTTTGTTTTAAATTATCACAGATTTATAGTTCAACCATTCGTTTCAAAGGTATTGACGAGACCTTTCGAAAGATACCCATCTTGAAAATTTACTCCCCTCGAGGGGGGACTTCCCCCCCAGGGGGGGTGGCGAGGCTCCTACGCATACAAAATTTTTTTCCCAGTTGACTATCTCTATTATGAATAATTCTTGTAAATTTCATAATGATTACTAAAAAATAGTTCTCTTTATGCACATTTATGCAAAATTTTGTCCTATATCACCATGTTAAAAATTTAGAAAAAGCGGGATGGCAACGCAACCTGTAAGACAATTTTTACCAAAAGTTGATAGGCACTAATTTATGTCAAGGTGCAACTACATACCAATTTGTATGAAATTCTGTGCAGTAGGTCCTGAGATACAGTTGCCACAAAATTTTGTCACACACACACACACACACACAGACAGACAGACAGACAGACATTTTCTAAAAAGGGTCAAATCGTGTTCTACAGCTCTCAAAACGTGTAAATCCATCAAAAACCCGAGGTCGAAAATTTTTACGAATCCAATACTTTCTCTATATTACATATAGAAGAAAGTAATAACTCTCATTATGCCTATTAATACGGAATTTTGTCCTATGCTGCCATGTTAAAAATTTGCATAAAATGCGATCACAGCGCCACCTGTTGAGCTATTGATCCCCAAATCTAATCAGCACCAGTTCATGTCAGGGTGCAACTAAGTACCAAGTTTGGTTAAATTTCATTCATTGGTTCGTGAGATACAGCGTCCACAAAAAAATGATACAGACAGACAGACATTTTCTAAAAACTATCAATTCGTGTTCAGGACATCCCAAAACGAGTAGATCAGGCAAAAAACGGAGGTCGAAAATTTTCGCGAATCCAATACTTTCTCTATATTACATATAGAAGAAAGTAAAAATGGAGCGAACGTTAAATCGTAAAGCAAACAACTTCGCCCCATTCTCTCCTTTGAAGAGCGCAGACAAAAGAAAACCTTCATGCGTCGTCGACAACGGACTCGGGTCTAAAATCTGAGTAAAGTCGGTTCGGCCTAAATCTCAAAATTTGTCACAAGCAGATAGCCCCTGGAACCTACCTTTGATGACAGAGTTCCCTGAAAATTCTTGCGGGTTCTGTTGTTATCGACTGTGGCTTCATGTCTAAATTGGACTAAAATCAGTTTAGCAGAAAGGAATTTAAAAATTAATAGCAAGGTCTGACACAAGCGAATCGATTTGTGGACTGAAGAGATAGACCCCTGAAGGCAAACTTTAAGCGAAATCGGTAGGGTGGAAATGGGTTAAAAATTTACTGCATGGTCGTACTGGTCGTACTGCATGGTCGAACTTACTCACGGCCGTAGGCACCATTAACTTGAACTTCCGGTTGAACACGTGAACTGGAAGTGCGTCTAAAATCAGAGTGCTGCTTTTGCCATCTAGCGAGGGTTATTTCCTATGCTGTGAGGTTTGTTATTTTCAACTAAATATCTGAAAATGTCCACTGTCCCCACAAAATGAGGGTCGACTTTTACAGTGAGATCCCAAATCACACTCTAATCTATAGAAACGTAACAAGCCACGCGAGGTACGTTTATTTTCATATCCTCTTAACACGTTGATCGCCACGCAAATTCTTAAGGAAATCCCGTTCAGGCCACGCGCGCTGATTAGAAGCGCGTTATGTTTACCGTGTTTCAATAAAATCCATTAAAATGCCTTATTGATATAATCCTGTGATAAATAAAGATTAAGTAAATTTTAAATAAATTGTCAGTAATTACTTAAAACTATGTACATTTTTTAGTTCTATATCCTATTTCACACTGTCAGCCACCGGTGGCTGACGTGGCCTAAACGGAAAGTTCAGTGTCAGCCACCGATGGCTGACAGGGCACTGAACGTGTTAAATCTCTAATCTAGCAGGATGGAGTGGCAAGTCCTTTTGTAGAATAATACTCTTTTTTATTTTTATTTATTTATTTATTTATTTATTTTTTTTTTTGGAGGGGGGGGGGGGGGAATCCGCCTTCTCGTTTCCTCGAAAGCCATAATGAGATTGTGCCCATTGGAAAACAACTCTTCTCTCAATCTCTTTCAAAAGTTTCCTGTAGTTTTTCTGCACACGGGAGCTCAATGCCAGTGAATCAAGTACAACGCAAACTAATATTAAAAGGAGATTTGGTACTAAATAACCGGTAAAATCTTCAACGTCTGAAACGCCAAAGACGTCAAGACGCCTGAACGTATATAATGAAATGAGAGAAAAATGCTCCTATATAAGGAAAGGAATTATTATCAACCAATAGAATGACGCGGAAGGTTCAAATTAAACGCAGTCTTAAATTCCGTCTAAATAAAGAACATGTAAGTTTCAGTCGGTAACAAAAGTGTCCGAACACCAGCAAAAATTCCTCTGTAAAAAAAGTACACTTCATACGGTTTTGTTAAATAAATCATTATCTAATCCTGTTCTCAGTCAGTGTAAGAACATGATTCGATAAGGATTTATTTAACAAAACCGTATGAAGTGTACTTTTTTTACATAGGAATTTTTGCTAGTGTTCGGACCCTTTTGTTACCGACTGTACGCCCGTAAACAAGAAACCAATCAATCGGCCATTTCTAAGCAATGGCTGAGAGAAAAACCATCATTTTAAATTGGATACAGCTAAAATAATTTGCTGCCCAGAACCGACTCACGAACTCTATTTCTCTGAAGCTTCTTACATTCATAAGAATCTTAAAAATATTGTTAATTGTGATTTTGCTGTACCTCATTTGTCGGAAATTTTACATTCAGTCCACTTTTTTTTTTTCATTTTTCTGCATTTTTTTTAGCTACCGTTTCTCACTTTCCTATTGGTCAGTTCCGCATAATTCTATCAGTTAATCCGAATCCGATTCCTTTTCCTATATAGGCTGGCCAGATCAGTTTACCTTTACAGCAGAGAAGCGTTAAAAATTGCTGCAATTATCCAATTACGGATGAATTTTTCATTCTTAATAAATAAAAACTAAAAACAAGATATAAATGATGTATAATTTACTTTATACATTTTATAAAAATCTTATAAAAATGCCTTCAAAATAAAGGTCAGCTTAATATAGAAGCACTTTTCTCTCATTTCTTTGTTCACTGTAGACGATACATTAACAGCAGCCTGCTATTCAGTTTTTCTCGTTGGCGTTCCACACGTTAAAAATTTGAACAATATAAACTAGCTTCTGTAATTTTTTCGAGCCAATCACTAATTCGCGCTTGAAAAAGTTTCCCAGTAAGAGAAAACTGGACTCTTTATATATATAAGGAAAGGGCACATGACGTCACACGCAGTCAAATTATGGGTAAAGTGGCAAAGCACTGGTATTTCCACCAATCCTGGTCGATCTTTTGCCACTCGAGAGTGGCAAAGATTGATTGACGGAGCGTTTGTTTGTAAACATGCCCTTTCCTTATATATATATATATATGTACAGTCGGCAGCCAAAGTATCTGAGCACTAGCAAAAATTCCTATATAAAAAAGTACATTTAATACTATTTTGTTAAATAAAACCTTGTCAGATCGTGTTCTTAGACTGACTAAGAACATTTATTTAACAAAGCAGTATTAAATGTACTTTTTTTACATAGGAATTTCCGCTAGTGCTCGGATACTTTTGCTGCCGACTGTAAGCATAGGGTTACAGCGCCTAGAATACACAATGTGAAAAGTGACCAGCAAATCAGTGCCTTAAAAATTAAGCCTCTCACCAGAGGTCAGTACGAACGAATTCATCGTTTGAAAAACTCCCTATCGGTTAATTATGTGCTTAGATCACGTGATTGAGCAGACGAAACTGGGAAAAGCCAATCAGCTCTTCGATTTGAGCATAAAATTCTATCGCAGCGCAGTCTGGGAGGCTTAATTTTTTAGTAGTATTTTAAGCATTCGATCATAAGCGCTTGCCACACTGTACAGTCGGCAGCAAAAGTATCCGAGCACTAGCAAAAATTCCTATGTAAAGAAAGTACACTTAATACTATTTTGCTAAGTAAATCCTTGTTGAATCATGTTCTTAGACTGACTAAGAACAGGAATCGATAAGGATTTATTTAACAAAACTATATTAAGTGTACTTTTTTATATAGGAATTTTGGCTAGTGCTCGGATACTTTTGCTGCCGACTGTATATTCTTGGCGCTGTAATACTACAGCGTCTAGAATAACAGTGTGGAAAGCGGCGAATAAAATTGTACTAAAAAAATTAAGCCTGTCACCAGATGTCATTGTAATCGAAGCTAGGGTCACGACAAAAAAAGGAGACTCCCTATTAATTATATGCTTAGATCACGTGATTAAACTGACGAAACTGGGAAAAGCCAATCAGGTCTTCGATTTGAGCAATAGCTTCGATCACAGCGACATCTGGGTAAGCTTAATTTTTGTAGCATCGTTTTAACATCACGGTTATAGGCGATTGGCACACTGTTTATTCTAGACGCTGTAGTAATACGGTAGAGATAGTTGATTTGGTTTGGTTTGGTTTGATGAGTACATGAGATTTATTGCTTGCCTCTAGGGCCGCTTATACCTCGAATAATCCACACCACAAAGGTTTACAAGTTTTTATTACAAGAACAGATACAAGAACAGGAACAAGGACAATACATACATCCATGCCTTCTCCGGGATTCGAACCCGGGCCCAACTGGGTAGAAGTCAGGGACGCTAACCACTCCACCGTCTGGGCGGCTAGTTGAGGGTGTAACGTCATAAGGACACAGGTAGCGTATAAGCTTGGTATCAATGAAAGAAATCCTTTATACGATTGACAATTTAATAAAGGCTATTTACATATTATATTTGCATTTGAGCTTAGCTATTATTTTTAACAGAATCACTTTGTAAAGGAAAAACATCTTCAGAAGCAGTTTGCCTCCTGTACATGGTTCCCTTCCGTGGAGGTTCAAAATTGTGATGGCATGTCTCCGGACCCCCTCTAGGGGTGTGTCCCAGACCGTCGCCAATTGCCCATCTGCGCAGCATTAGTGCGACGTAAAACCCAACCACAATCACAACCAGTACATGGTACATCTCTAAGCCAGTCTCTCTTCTTCTTCTCTCTCATCCCCAAAATCGCTCCTCGTTCGGTCCGGAGGATGGGAAGGAGGGTGAGTGGGAGGAATGGGCACTCCTTTCAAATGCCAGGGGTTAGAGAGAGATTCGTTACGAGGGAGATTATTTAGGACTCACTAGAGCCAAGTCAGTTTGTCTTTTAACTCCACATTTTACGAATTTTTTAATATCCGATTTTCCCTACCTCTTTGTTTTGCTGTATGTTCCGTAACGACTGAGAGTTATCGAAGTGGAGGAACCTTTCCCGCTTAGGAGTATCAAATGAGGGGTGGAATGTCTCAGGATCACCTCTATGGAGAACTAATAGCCGTCTTTCCCCGAGTGGATACACTCAGGAGGGCCGCGGTAGCCCAGTCGGTAAAACACCGGACTCGTAATTGGAAGATTGCGGGTTCGGTACTCGAGCCGCCCAAAGACCGTCGCATCGTGTAGACTAATGGTGGCTGCTGCACGTAAAATCTGTCATGGCCGCATTCACCTCCATGTTCCCATCAAAATTATACCTCTGGGGGTCACCGAAGCGGGAGAGCCATCCCTTCCGCGGAAGATCAAAATTGTGATGGCACGTCACCGGACCACCTGTAGGGTTAAGTCCCAGACTGTCTCTAATTGCCCATTGCACGGCACGAGAGCGACGTAAAACCTAACCCAACTACACACGGAAATACACACGAATAATTTAGCAAATAAAATTTATGAATAATTTATGTACAAAAGGTGAATGAAAAACTTCAAATATAGTTTCAAATTCATTTTTCTTTTTTTTTTTCATTTTTTTTTTTTTTTTCAGTACCATCTATAGGCTAATGCCAAAAGTTTTTTCTGGCGTCAAAAATTTTTGCTCGATAACATGAGGATGATAGATCTATATATATTACTATATCTATGTACGTCGTTCGTGTATCAGTCCACAGTAAACACGAAAGATCAAAATTTTGATCGCATATCTACAGTCGGCAGCAAAAGTATTCGAGTACTAACAAAAATTCCTATGTAAAAAAGTACATTTAATACTGTTTTGTCCAATAAAACCTTGTCGAATCATGTTCTTAGCTAGTCTAAGAACATGATTCGACAAGGATTTATTTAACAAAACAGTGTTAAGTGTACTTTTTTTACATAGGAATTTTCGCTAGTGTTCGGACACTTTTGTTACCGACTGTAATATGTAGTCAAAGTGCAGCATCGAGAGCCAAGCAGCACTAACTGTGTTCATTACTTAGGTTAAGGTTCAGTGGATTTTACGACGCACAAGAGCTACGCAATAGGCAATTGGCGACAATCTAGGATTCCCCCCTAGGGCTTTTCTGGAGACATGCCATTATAATTTTGACCCTACACAGAGAGGACAGTTCCTAAAGAGTTATATTATAGCTCTTTCATTTAGTTTTCGAAGAAATGAAAAGTGGTTGTACCGTGGGTTTAAAAGTGTGTCGTACCCTCGAGGGATTCACTTCAACCACAGAGGTTGTTGGATTGGCAAGACCGGGAAAGTATTTTCTCCATAGAGGATCCAGAAGGGGTTAACAGGTCTTCCAATCATCCTTATGTCTCCGGACCACCTCTAGGGGTGAGTCCCAGACCGTCGCCAATTGCCCATTGCGCAGCACTAGTGCGACGTAAAATCCAATCAACCAACCAACCGATCACCCTTATGAGTTATAGTCGGCAGCAAAAGTATCCGAGCACTAACCAATAATTCCGATGTCAAAAAGTACACTTAAAACTGTTTTGTTCAATAAATCCTTGTTGAATCCTGTTCTTAGACAGACTAAGAACATGACTCGACAAGGATTTATTGAACAAAGCAGTATTAAGTGTACTTTTTTTAGACAGGGATTATTGCCAGTGCTCGGATACTTTTGCTGCCGATTGTATTACTACACTGTTGCCAAGTCATTAAATCCCCTCACTCTCAACAGTATTCGGACGATGTCGATGTGTGCTAAATTTTCAATCTTGGAAGAATTATGGGAGGTAGAGGGGCTTTTACGTCCCACGTCGTCCCGCGTCTATTATACAGTCGGCAGCAAAAGTATCCGAGCATTATCAAATATTCTTATATAAAAAGTACACTTAATACAGTTTTCTTAAATAAATCCTCGTCGAATCCTGTGCTTAGTCAATCTAAGAACACGATTCGACAAGGATTTATTTAACAAAACAGTATTAAGTGTACTTTTTTACATAGGAATTTTTGTTAGTGCTCGGATACTTTTGCTGTCGACTGTAATTGCATTTTGTTAAGAACAACTTTCCGGAAAGTGGCATTGAATAAGGATTGTGCGAAAATCTCGTAGATTTGCCTGGATTTCAATTTATCTTTTAGCAAACTGCAACTTAGTATTCAATTCCTTCTCTGATCTTGTTGCATGCTTTCTTTGTTTACAATCTGGGCCAATGCAGTGAAAATTTTGAAAAGAGACAGGGGAACGGATGCTATGGTAAGTCGAACTAAAATGCTCCTTTTTAATCTGCCAGGTACTATTATAGTTAAGGCTAAAGGCTATACAAACAGTCTTTGGCTGTAAAAGTGTATAAAAATAATGGCAAGCTAGTCGAAATCATCGTATTCTTGAGACTATTAATAAAAACGTATTAAGCTTTTATAAACTTGACTGTATCAGTGTAGCAGAATCTTGTAAATCAATTTTAGGCCATTTATGGGCGTCTGAGTGGCTTAAAATTTTGCAGTTATGTATAAAGAATGGATGATAATAACATAATTATAAATTTCAAGACAATCCGATGCGTTGAAATTGCTTTGCGTTGTTTCAAACTTCATTAGTCCTCATCAAATCATAATCACCTTCCCTCTCCCCCCTCCTCCAAAAAAAAAAATTGTTTTACTGCCTAAACCCGTGAAGTATATTTGTTGAGAGTGAAAGGGCTTTCTGTATCTGTGTATTTACCGCGCTAGCGGTCGCAAAAATGATCGGATTAACTTGGAATTGGGTACGTATGTTTGAGTGTCACTCAGTAAGCCGTACAGTTGTAGGTTTGTGGGTAGAGTGTTCCAAGCTCGTGTAGAGGAGCCCCCAAAAAATTTTGATGCACTAGGGTCTTTAAGACACATATTGTAAATACTTTATCATATATTTAACATCATTGCATCGTATTTAATATAATGAAATTAACATACCAGTATTGATAATTTATACTTTTAAAATTCTAGTTTTTGTCGAAAGAGGTATACATAAAATAAATAACTAGTTTACAATGCTATACTTAAAAAAAAAAAAAAAAAAAAACTGATATTTTATGGATCGGATATTATTCGCAGGAGGTTAATGTAGATTGCGGGTGCTGAGATCGATTTATTAATTTGTTCCAATGGTCAAAATTGAAAGTTTATTTTAATTTCAAAATGCTTGGAGTAGAGCCCCTACAGACCCCCCTCCTTTAAGCTACACCCTCGATAACAACTATTGAATAGCTATAACTCCTTAAATATGGACCTCAGACATAGACTATAAATTGCAAAGTTGCGTACAAAGTTTTATAAAATCAACAAAATTTTTCAAATCAATTTTAAATTGTCCAAAATTACGGCATTGCATCATTAAAATGTCCTAGATAATGTTGCAAGGCTTTTAAAATGCCCAGTTTTTTCTCGGAAAAAAAAAAGTTTTTTCCTTTGAAAATCTATAATAATAAAAGGAAAGGTTTGTCTGTCTGTCCGTCTGTTCTTCTATACGTTCAGCCCCTACTGAACGCAGTACAAAAATTGTTCCCTATTTCAAATTCTAATTATGATTAAATTATTTTTAATACATCATTCGAAAGATATTTTAAAGTACTTTTATATTAATGAAAGTGGAAGTCGAGATTTCACCTGTTTTACATGTTTTAAGGTGTCCTGATTCGGTTTTCTTTTGTACCTCAGCTAAACACCAATTTACAGTTCCAATTTCACCGACTTCAGTCAATAAACAAAAAATTTACATTTTAATTGCAAATTGAATTTTATTTTAACAAGCGTAATAGATATCTCGAAAGAGTATGCCAGTTTCTATAGCAACGAATATATTTAAGGAAAAAATATTCCTTTTTTTTACTTCCCTTAACCGACTATCGTAGGTAATGGAATTCGAGATTTCACCTGATTTACATGTTTTAAGGTATCCTGAAGGGGGCAAAAAATCTGAAATCGAGTTAGACCGTTTAAAATTGGTATAAATAGGTTTTGGGGGCCTACGAGTCGAATGAAGATATTTTAAAAAGTGTAAAATTATTGGGGGGACATGGAAAGGGCAGGGCGGGGCAAAAAATTAGAAATTGAGTTAGACTGTTCAAATTTGGTATATATAGGTTTTGGGGGACTGAAATTGAAGAGTACATATTGCAAATCTCTTTCGCCAGAGTGCGCTTTGACATTTTAATTATTTAATATCTCCAATTCTGATTATGAGTAAATTACTTATAATGAGATGATTAAGAGACCGTAGGTCACACCGGGTTGCGGATTTGCGACGATCAGAAGCTTCAAAGGTACTTTACATGTTGAGCGATCAGGCTATTTCAAATCAGGAAACGTAAAGCGGCGCCTTAGTCGCCACAGAGCGAAAATTTGCTACAGTTAAAATTTTCAAAGCTATTTGCGGTATGAGCGAGGAAACTGTTTAAAGTTCTAAAACGGGGATAAGACGCCGCAGGCTCCACTGAGCTGGACTTTGCTAAAGTCAGAGTTTTGAAGGATCGTAACACGGTGAGTGAACAGGCTGTTTCAGATATTGAAACGGGAAGAAGGCGCCGCAGGCGCTATCGAGCAGGAATTTACTGCGATTAAATTTTTGGTGTATATAGGTTTATGGGTTTCGAAAGTGTAAAATTATTAGGAGGGGCAAGAAGGGTGGTGAAGGAATACGCGCAGGACTTGGTTTGAGTTTTTACCCGATCAGAAATGTTTTTTTTTTTTTTTTTTTTTTTTTTTAATTCCTTTTCTTAAGAATAAAAGTTTAGGAGTAATATCATGGAATTTTGAGAAATCATAAGGGTGGTTAAGCAGAACACGCGCGCAGCGCGCTCACGAGTCTTCGTTGCCAAAGGCAGTGGGGACCCGGTTGGACATTTTTCCCGATCAGAATTTGTTTTTCTTTTTCACCTGATAAAAATTATTGCACTTTTGAGAATTCATTAATTATAGTGATTCATTTAAAAATAGTGACCAGCGAAGCGGGCTTAGCCTGCTAGTCTATAATAATAAGAGGAAAGGTTTGTCTGTCTGTTCTTCTATACGTTTGAACGCAGAAGTACAAAAATTGACATACGGAAGCTCAGGAACCTTCCCGGGGGCTCCTGAAAACAGAATTTAAAAAATATAATTATTTTCGGAGATATTAATTAAAAGTCGGCCCATGTCGATCGAAAAATGACCAAGAATCCACGGCTAATTGCTTAAAAAGAGACATTCTATCAGCAGATTTTCTCCGCTGTCTAGAACGGAAACGAAACATCTGGAAATCATTAATGTCACACGATATTGAACTGGGATTAAAAATTGCAAATTACCAAATTCTTCAAATTTTCTTTCCGCTCACAAAACTTAATATACAACCTATACAAAACCAGATCAACTTGCAGCTCAAATTTCATCCATTTTGGATAATAAACAAAAAATTTACTTTTTTTTTTTTTCAAATTAAATTTTATTGTAACACATAATCTATCTCTCAAAAGACAATAGGATTTTTCATAGCAACAAAATACATTTGAAGGTACAAAAAAAAAACTTTTTCTTTTTACTTCCAGTACCCGACTACCGAAGGTATCCATTAACCGACTGCCGTAGGTAATGCTATCCGAGATTACACGTCATTTACATGTTTTAGGATGTCCTGATTAGGTTTTCTTTTGTATCTCAGCTACTAATTAAAATAATTTCATAAGTAATACATAATTTGAAAGATTTGTTGATTTGGAATCGAACAGTAGATTACAGAAATTTCTACCGCCAGATGGCGCTGTAATACTTTAAAGTTTCAATATTTCAAATTCTACATATGATTAAATTACTTTTAATACATCATTCGAATCCTGTTCTCAGGCAGTCTAAAAACAGGATTCGACAAGGATTTATTTAACAAAACTGTATTAAGTGTACTTTTTCTATATAGGAATTTTTGCTAGTGTTCGGATATTTTTGTTACCGACTGTATATATAGGTTTTTGGGGCCTACAAGTCGAATGAGGATATTTTCGAAAGTGCAAAATTATTAGAGGGGCGGTAAGGGGGGCGAAGTGGGCAAAAACTTAGAAAATAAATTAGACCGTTCAAAATTGGTATGTATAGGTTTTTGGGGCCTACAAGTCGAATGAGGATATTTATGAAAGTGTAAAATTATTGGGGGGGGGGGAGACGCAAAAGACCTGAAACGCAAAATCGTATGTAAAATTAAAACAAAATAGTCAGTGATGATTTAAATTATGGTTTAGGATAATATTAATGCTTTTTAAATTAGTTGTAACTAGCTGGAACCCGTCGAATTCAACGGACACTTTATTGTCCGTAATGTTTCAAAAATCATCGCATCATTATTTAAATGTACTTCAAGTTAAAACATCTAATATAATTTACTACATTTCGCTTAAAAGAAAATCTGAAAAATGCTTATAAATAGAAATACTATATATGACATCACTTTCTACAAAGTACTCCAAATAAACAGATGCTATCTTTCATTTTCTATTTCGTTTAATACTAAGACTATATGTTAGCTGACCCGTCCGGCGTTTCCCTGGCCCATGATACCTTAAATGAACCTTAAATTTGTATTATTTTATACCTTTAACTGGATTCTGTTTGAATTTCTGTTTTTAAAGGAAAGCATCACGAAAGAAATAATCATCTGTAACAAAATAATTACCTTGAACCGAACGAAACTCTGCCTTGTGACCCCGGTGCTTGCGCAGCGCATACACGGGCCGCTAACAACATAAAAAAATTCCCAAACCCTGGAACCGAAAGAACCCACCCGGCAATGCACGGGCCCGTGATAATAACCTTAAATGAACCTTAAATTTGTATGATTTTATATCTTTAACTCGATTTTGTTTGAATTTCTATTTTTGAATAAAAGCATTGCGAAAAAAAATAATCAGCTGTAGCAAAAAAAAATTACCTCGAACCGAACGAAACTCTGCCTTGCGATGCCGGTGCCCCGGCATCGCATACGCGAACCGCTAATACCATGAAAAAATTCCAAAAAATTAACCTGGAACGAAACGAACCCGCCCAGCATTGCCCGGGCCCATGATAATAGCCTTAAATGCACCTTAAATTTGTATGGTTTTGTATTTTTAACTCGATTTTGTTTGAATTTCTATTTTTAAATGAAAACATCACAAAAAAAAAAAAAAAAAAAAAAAAAAAAAAAAATCATTTGTAACAAAAAAAAATTATTTCAGACCGACCGGAACTCGGGTTTGTGACCCAGTTCCTGCGGCACGTATATGCAGGCCGCTAATGACATGAAAAATTTCTCAAAAATTAACCTTGAACCGAACGAACCTCTGACTCGTGTTACCGCTGCCTGTGGCTGCAGCACCGTATAGCAGGCATGCTACGAAGGCACTGCAAAATCCGCTTTCCTCCACCAGGGAGCGCAGTATGTTGTATACGAATATCACCAATCTCCTTGAATTTCCAAGGCCTTTCAAATAAGGTGTCACATGGTGGTGTCAACTGCAAAATCCTTTAATTACACTTTCCACCACCAGGGGGCTATACGAACAACACCAACGGTCAGGAAATATCAAGACCTTTAAAATAAGTTGTAACATGATAGGGTCTACTGCAAAATCACCTTGTTCCATTTTTAACCACCAGGGGGCGCACTATATTGTATACAAACATCCCCAATCAACATGAAATTTCAAGACCTTTATCAACAATCGCCTTGAATTTTCAAGACCTTTCAAATAAGGTGTCACGCGGTGGTGTCAACTGCAAAATCTATTAGTTGCACTTTCCACCGCCAGGGGGTGCAGCGTGTTCTGTACAAAATCACCGACGGTCAGGAAATACCAATACCTTTAAAATAAGGTGTAACATGATAGGCTCAACAACAAAATCACCTAGTTCCATTTTTCCCCACCAGGGGGCGCACTATATTGTATACAAACACACCCAATCGACATGAAATTTCAAGACCTTTAAAATGAGGGGCTACATGTGTAGGTCTGGAACGGGTTTTCCTCTCAAACTAATTTCCCCCTTTCCCCCCCACCTCTAAATATATTTTTCCCCCTTTTCCCACCTTCAAAATCGAAAATTCCAAATTCGCAGAAAGTGATTTTTTAGTATTTGACTCTAGTCCGTATATGTACAATTTCTTCACTATAAAGTAATTTGGAGCTGAGTTAAGCTCGTAAACGTGTCTTTAACCCCTGCCCCCCCAGGGGGGGAACCGTTCGACTTTTTTTTATCTTTTCATAACATATCTACAGACCTTTTTCAGACACCTCAACGAAGTTTTTACACCTAGTTATAGAGGTTTGAGTGAAGGAAAATCTTGAAAAAATTGAATGTAAAGTTCATTCTGCACGCATATAGCTTTCCTCAAACTCAACGAATTTAAGCAGTTAATAGCTCAAAAGAAAGAACGTGATCCACTGAGTGTTCTTAGACTTGTGTCAACAGCCTACGTTAATTAGAACTCTAGTTATAGAGGTTTGAGTGAAGGAAAATCTTGAAAAAATCTTGAAAAAATTGAATGTAAAGTTGATTCTGCACGCATAACTTTCCTCAAACTCGACGAATTTAAGCAGATAATAGCTCAAAAGGAAGAACGTGATCCACTGAGTGTTCTTAGACTTGTGTCAACAGCCTACGTTAATTAGAACTCTAGTTATAGAGGTTTGAGTGAAGGAAAATCTTGAAAAAATTGAATGTAAAGTTGATTGTGCAAGCATAACTTTCCTCAATCTCAACGAATTTAAGCAGTTAATAGCTCAAAAGAAAGAGCTTGATCCACTGAGTGTTCTGAGAGTGAAACGATCAAGATCCATTCATTAGAAGAGGAGCTATGAGCATTCGAATTGCTTGAGTCAATGTGTCCCATAAGAAATGTACAGAGAAGAATCGAGTTTGAGTATAACTTGAGTAAGGTGGAAGTTGAGTAAATTTCAATGATTGATGACATATCTGTGTCTAAATACCTTTCATTTAAAAAAAAATGAAGGAAATCGTCCGGATAGAACGGCCAGACGGACTAACTTTAGTTTTCATAAATTTTTTTAATATATAAGACTAGCCGCCTTCGGCGACCAGCTGGTTCGCGATCCCTGAAAAATCCGACTTTACGAAATTCCCGCTCGGTGGCACCTGCGGCGCCTTTTTCCCGTATCAGGTCTAATAACAGCTTATTGATATATCGTGAAAATAGCTTATCTAAACCGCAGTAAACTCCCGTGCGGTAGCGCCTTCGGCGCTGATATTTCAAATTTCTAACTTTAGCTAAGTCCCGCTCGGTGGCGCCTGCGGCGCCTTATCCCCGTTTTAGAACTTACAACACCTTCCTCGCTCATTGGAATTTGAAATATTGAAATTTTAAAATATAGCAGCGCCATCTGGCGGTAGAAATTTCTGTAATATATTGTTCAATTCCAAATCAACAAAGCTTTCAAATGATGTATTACTTATGAAAATATTTTAATTAGTAGCTGAGATACAAAAGAAAACCTAAAAAGGAAACCTTAAAACGTGTAAATCGGGTAAAATCTCGAATAATACTTTCGATAATATAAAAGAACTTTAAAATATCTTTCGAATGATGTATTAAAAATTATATAATCATAATTAGAATTTGAAATATTGAAATTTTAAAATATTTCAGCGCCATCTGGCGGTAGAAATTTCTGTAATCTACTGTTCAATTCCAAATCAACAAAGCTTTCAAATGATGTATTACTTATGAAATTATTTTAATTAGAAGCTGGGATAAAAAAGAAAACCAAATACCTTGCCTTAAAATCTTAATATGCCAACCAATTTCAAACGCTGCAACTCTTTTTTTTTTTTTTTTTTTTGCCTTTTTTCCCTCTCCCTCAAGCCCTCCCTAATAATCGTACTCTTTCAAAAATATTCGCAATCGAATTATCGGGCATTAAAACTACATACTACGAAATTTCGACTACTGCAAATACTGCAAAAAAAATAAAAGAAGACAATCTTTTTCCAATAAATATGTCATTTTTTTAATTATTCATATATTTTCATGAAAATTGAACAGTAGCTTTATAATATGCTGTCTAGGCCGAATATTAATTCAAATGTAACGTGAATGAAAATTTGAAAAAAATTGAAAATTGCAATTTTTCCCCCCAGTATAAAACACATGATATCTTAATTGATTACAACCATTTCCGTTTTCATCACAGACATCACAGACAGTTGTCTCGTATGTGTTTTGTTTCCGATCGAGACCGCTTAGAAAATCGTCTGCCTGTTGCCAACTAAATTTCATAGTTTAGTTAATTTTAAAAAATCTAATTGACGTATCGATAAGCCGCTTGCACTCTTAGATTCGGAAAAAATTCCCCTTTCATTTGGTACCAAATTCGTAATGATCGGACTAATATTTCTAATTTATTTTCCATTTTTTCTGCTTTTAACTCCGTTAAAATATCTACTTTTATGCAATCTCGGTGAATTCTGAGTCATTGAGATCGCTTTTTGATTAAGACATAGGTCTACATTTTAATTAATATCTCCGCAACTAATTAAAATTTTTAAATTCTGTTTTGACTATCCCCTCGGGCAGGCTTCTGAGCACCCGTATGTCAAATTTTGTAGTTCTGCGTTCAGTAGGGGCTGAACGTATAGATGCTCAGACAGACATCTTCTTTTATTATTATAGAAGATAACAATTAATTCCTGTGCCATGTGCGGGCACTTTTGAAAATCACTAAAATAAATCACCAAAAATTTGTACTATTGAAAAGTTTACTTTCTAATCTTTATATACATAATTAATAAAAGATTTAAGATAGCTGATATATTTTGTTTACATTCATTTGCTATATCTTTCGTTCAAGCAGGAGCTGACAGCTGCGCAAAGCTTGAGCGTGACTTTATCCAGGTGACATCACTGGTGGTCTATGGCTTTTTCCACTCACATATAAGCCCAAGTTCCGCCCACTGTTTATAATTTTTAATTCCTTTTTTCTCAAAATCTTTCGCACAAAAAACTTCAAAACATTGAACGACAAAACCCAATTTTTACTTGGTTTGAAATTTTCTCTTTCTAATTTTAAAAACCTTTACGTTGTTTTATTTTATTAAAATTTAAAGATTACTGTCCTTAAAAATATTTTTTGAGATTGAGATGGATGTAATATTTTGTTTGCATTCAGTTTTATCGCTTCTGTTTAAGCAGCTGACAGCTGCACCAAAGGTGACTATACTTGAAAATATTTCAAAGTTAAACAGAACATTTATATAATACTAGCTGTTACCCGCGACTTCGTTCACGTGGAAATTTTGATGTGTATGTGTGGGAACTGACGGTTTGATCATAATATGTAATGAAATGAAACCTTATCATTGTGGTGCTGTGCAAAACAGAGTCTGATAAAGTACACTCAAAAAAATTTGTAACTCATTGAAAGCCAAAATAAAATGCCAAAATAAATAAATAAAAAGTTATCGCCAACATGGCGATAAAAATTTAAAATTCGTCCATAGGGATTCTGTACTAAAACAGTACTGCGTTGTGGAAGTATAAAAACTGGGTCGTCAATTATAAATTTCATTTCAAAACCTTTCTGGGATTTTTCGAGATATAAGCGGCCTTAGAGGCAAGCAATAAATCTCAGTACTCATCAAACCAAACCAAACCAAACCAAAACCTTTCTTTGTATGATTTTAGTTCACTATTGCACAATATTAATCTGGTTCTAATAATAATTTGGTGACTGGTTAGTTAAAATTTTAACTATGTGGTGAAATTCATATAATATTTATGAGTTTCAATTTTTTTTTTTTTTTTTTTTTTTTTTTTTAAACAAATAAATGATTTTTTTTTTCATTTCCCGGCGAATTGTTGAATAATATTTTAGTTCTTAAACAATTTTGGACGGCTTTGCCCGCTTCGCTGGCAAACTCTTTTCTATATGCTTTATGAAAAAAAAAAAAAACTGAAATCGGCCAAAAGCTTGCTTTGTGTTCCCGCTGCCTTAGGAAGCGCCTTGTTCGTCCTTGCAATCTCCGGTGCCTGTCCCTATTGCCTGCGACAATGGCTTACCAGTGGGCTTCCATTTGGTTGCTTATCATACATAACAGTTTCGATATCGAAAAATTTGAAGTAACTCTTTTATATCTGAATCTCAGTTACATATGAACAACATTATATGTGATGTACATAATATTTGCTCTCAAGTTATTTCCTATATTTATTTGATTTAATCAATCAACCATAGAATGACAGCAATTTCAAGCCACATATAATATTACAATATGCTATGATCGGCAACTTCTATCGCATGAGACAATTATTATTTTGTGGTTATATATACTTCATGCTTAGTTAATAGTAGTTGGTATATAGAAAAATAAATAAATTAGTATGTAAACTTGATCATGGTACAGCCTTAATGCCCTTGGCGACTTTTAAATTTTTGTTGCCGTTTTAGACCAAAATATAATTTATGCGATTATTGTTCCTATACGCAAGCGAAGTGTGACGTCACTGACCGTCCGTGGATGCAAGAAAAAGATTTTCTATGTCAATCGCCCATTGGATTTTTTGTAAAAAATGATTAAAAATCGAAGAAAATTATTTCCCGATTTTAATCCCCATATTTGGGTACACATATGTATTAGTTATCATGTGCATGTGTTAGATTGAGTTATATTGCTGTCAAATTGACAAAATTTTAATTTTAAATTTCAAAACTCTGTCGTTCTTGGCGCTTATTGTATTTGGTGATCAAAAACGTAATACGAAAATATACATGCCAGATGTATATTTTCGTAATATGCATTGTACGAAATATTGTTTCATATTATTCATTACTGTCTTAAAATAAGTTGTTAAAATAACCATGATTTTTGAAAGGAATTAAATTATGTTCGCCAAATAATTTGGCGATATTTTATTTTTCTACCAAGGATGACCGATATCAAATCTATTCCGCTACAACATATTAGTATCTTATATCAGATACTTTATTTAGACATTTGAAAACAAATTTGACATCAAATTATGATAGATTATTTATCATTTCCCTTTTAATCAGTATATTAGTTGGATATTGTGTAAATATCATCCTTTGAAATGAAATGTTTGTGTTTTCAATCGAATATGGAAGTTTGGCATTTTTTTTTCTAGAGTTTTGAAATTAAAAATTCAAATTTTGTCAATTTTACAACAAAAATAACTTAATCTAATGCATATGATAACTAATACATATCTATACCTAAATATGCGGATTAAAATCGGGAAATATTTTTCCTCGATTTTTAATAATTTTTTACAAAAAATCCAATGGGCTTTTAACATAGGAAATATTTTTCTTGCATCCACGAACGGCCAGTGACGTCATCACTTCGCTTGCGTATTTCTTTCTATCTTTTCCTTGGCGAAAAATTTCCGATCTACTTCAGCATCAAAATTAAAAAAAATTGTCAAGAATTATCAATAAGAAAATACCTTTACCATAATGCTGAATTAACTTTTATGCCAAGCGTGTTTCATCCGCCATACTAAAAAAAAAATCTGAAGTTGAGGTATATAAAAAAAATGCTGTGAAATAAAATTCAGAAGAAATATGTTAGATTTGTAATATTACTATTTTATTTTAAAATTATAATGTGTCATTTTCTCATCGACCAATTTAACATTTAGTAATTTCTTATTTTTCGCATGAAAGCATATTTCATTTTATGCTGAAAACAATAAATAAATACATCTCGTAAACTTTTTTTGGCAACAATTAAAAATTTAAATGGCTTATATTAAGTCAATATAAGTCAATAAGTTTATTATTTTCATAATTTAATTAATTTTAAAGATTTTTTCAATTTTTTTTTCCCTAAACCATCCCTGACCTATAAGGAAAAATTCAAAAAAAGAATGATCGAAATCGGTCAAGCCGTTTACGATTTTATAAATAACATACAGACAAACATTCATTTTTATATATATAGATTTCTGTAGCGTGGACCAGTTACAATTATATTTTGTAGAAAGATACGATAGTGACAATAAAATACGCGAGGATAAAAAATAATATACAAGTGATATTTAAGCACGTGAACTCAGTACAGTGGTATAATAAAATATTAAAAAAAAAAAAAAAAAAAAAAAAAAAAAGACATCAGATTAGATCATTTTACAGATTTTTTATTTCCTTATATACAAACACGGAGTAATATTAATAGGAGTTGAAGGTCCAATGGGAGAAAGCTACGAAACTGTGATCTAAATTTTTGGTAAATATTGAGGGCGCCACTTGTCATTCCTCCCTACTTCGGCGCGGATATATTGTTGTTTTCAATAGAATTTTGCTGAAGTACATTTAAATTTTTTTATTTTAAGCAATTTAATTTCTTTGTAAGTTCTTAAAACTGCATAATTCAGATGTTTCAAATAAATGCTTCGTTCCTAGTTGTAAAACAGGCTATGATAGTGATAAGAAAAACAAAAAAAAAGCCCTTGGAGAAAAATAAAGTCCGAGTTCGTGTTTTCTGCACCTAAAGTAAGTTTATTTTTTTTCTTTACAAAATTTCATCCATTCTCTTTCCTCCCAATTGTCTGTTTTAGCTAGTTTCGGTTCATAAGAATCGTCATTTTTTAAAAGCTTTCTTTCAAAGTAAAATTAGTATAAAATGGCTCTTAAAAAAAACATGTTGGTTAGAATACTCTATTTAATGAAATTTGCTTTCAATCGAAATTTTTTCAGCTTGATATTATTTTTAAAAAAATAATTAAAACGAGACATTTCCCCATTGAATAACATTGCGGAAGCTGGAGAGAAGGAAGGATTGCACGCTGGCGCCATCTGTAAACATTAGAAAACAACATCACAAAATTTCAGCGTTACCTTCTTCTCCTGTCTTTTTACTCCGTGTATACAAAGTATAAGGAAGTATAGTAATCCCGATTTGCGAAATGGATTTTGTATTTCACATTGCTCGAAAACGAATGATCGCTGAATGTTGCTAATTTATACGTGTGACTTTCATGATGTCTAGTTGCACACCTGCAAGTGTCATCTTAACACGAGCTCTCGTTTTAGAGATATAAGGGATTTTACACGATTTTTCGTGACGTCTGTATGTGTGTGTGTGTGTCTTTGTGTGGGTATGTCGCATAACTCAAAAACGGTTGGACGTAGAAAGTTGCGAATTGGTACATAGGTTTGTTATAACATCTAGTTGTGCACCTCCCTTTTTGGACTTTCTATGATTTTCCGTTTTGGAGATATTTAGGAAAATTAGGTTCATAATGACAAAAATTTGGCCATAATGTATCAAAAAACGGTAATAACTCAAAAATGGTTTAGACAAATCTTGCAATTTAACTGACTTTCCGATTAGCTAGACATTTGAAACTTTCAGAAAAGCTCAGAACACGTTGACAATGCATTTTTTTAATATTTTTAGCCAACAGTTTCCGATACCTGCTGCCTTCAGCAGCGTTTATGCGATTCAACAGAAAATTTATTTAACTAACTTCCCGACTAGCTAGACATTTGAAACTTTCAGATTAGATCAGAACACGGTGAAAATGCATTTTTTAAATACTTTTAGCCAACTGTATAGGGTCCCTGCTGCCTTCGGCAGCGTTACCAGTTCAAATCTTGGAATCGATTTGTAACTAACTTCCCGACTAGCTAGACATTTAAAACTTCCGGAAAAGCTCAAAATACGGTGACAATGCATTTTTAAAATATTTTTGGCCAATTGTTTCGGGTCACTGCTGCACTTCGGCAGCGTTTACATGGTTCAACAGAAAATTTATTTAACTAACTTCCCGACTAGCTAGACATTTGAAACATTCAGAATAGTTCAGAACACGGTGAATATGCATCTTTTTAATACTTTTAGCCAACTGTTTCAGGTCCCTGCTGCCTTCGGCAGCGTTTATATGGTCCAACAAAAAAATTATTTAACTAACTTCCCGACTAGGTAGACATTTGAAACTTTCAGAATAGTTCAGAACATGGTAAAATTCCTTTTTTTAATACTTTTAGCCAATTTTTTCGGGTCCCTGCTGCCTTCGTCAGCGTTACCAGTACAAATCTTGCAATCGGTTTTTAGCTAACTTTCAGAAAACTCAGAACACGGTGATAATTCATTTTTTAAAAATATTTTTAGCTAACTGTTTCGGGTCCAATGTCAATGTTTTTTAACATTATGTATATTTCTAAAAGTGTATAAGGAAGTCATGTGGTGCCCACATCAGATTTTTTTTTTTTTTTTAAGTTGCATCTTTAAAATTCTTGCAAGCGTCATTTTAAACCCAGCAATACTTTAAAGATCTAAACAAAATATGAACCTTTTCATAAATTGACTGAAAAACGCAATAATAAAAAGTATAATCAAAATAGGTACTAAGTGTTTCTAACAAAAAATTAAAGGGATCTCGCCAACATGGCGGTAAAAATTTAAAAGCCGCCATAGAGGCCCTTTATTAAAGCTGTCTTGTCTGGGGAAATGTGAAAACTGGGTCGTCAAACCTGAATTTTATGTTAAACTTTTCTTTGAATGATTTGGTTTAACTATCATTAGCGTTTCATCCCACAAAAACTAATAGTTCGGCTTCTGGTGAATTAAAATTTTCATTGGATGGTGAAATTGGTATAAGGCTAGGGTGACCAGAGTCCCCATTTTTCAGATGCTGTCCTCAGTTGCTTTCAGAAGTTCTCATATCCTCATTTGTCCTCATTTTCGGACATTTGTTCTCATTTTTCAGTAATTCCCTTCTTTACATGAAATTTCAACATTAGAGATGCTGCTGACCTTATTAATTTGCAATACTGATTCTACAATTCAACACAACGTAAAAAAACGTATTTCTTGATTCATTCCATTTATTTTTAAATAATCTCCAACACAATTACATCTCTCGTGGAGGATTAAAATTGTGATTGCATGTCTCCGGACCACCTCTTAGGGTGAGTCCCAGACCGTTGCCCATTGCACAGCACTAGTGCGACGTAAAAACCCATCCAATCCAATCCTATTACACAGAATATATTTTTATATTGGAAGATTTTAGTCTTTGCAACATTATACTTTAAAATATAAAGATTTGGGGAGGGGGGGGGAGCTGAATTTGCATAAAAGTAAAAAAAAAAAAGTACTTAAAAATTTAACATGAAGCTGGAAGTCATTTTATAACTAACTAAATTTAAATAACATTTTAAATGGAAAAAGAATTTTTTAGCAAGATTGAAAACTGACTAATCAGAGATAGGAGCTGAACATAGATTACCTTGATAACATCTCATGATTTTTTGTTCTCAAGTGAGTTAATAGTAACTCGAATGTCATCATAATAACTCAGTTTGTAGATCAATTCTTATTCCTAGCCTAGCCAACCATGAAAGCGACAGCACGGGAGCTAGCGGTAGCTCTGGAGGAGGACGGGGGGAGGCAGGAGGCTCCAAATTAATTGATGAGGAAGTATCCATGTTGAGAGAGTCGGCGCTGGTGGTGGTAGGTTCAGTACGTGCTTTTTTGAGCCGTTGGGCAATAGCATCTGAAAGACCAGTAGGTAATTTTGGAGTTCGTTTGGTTTGCAAGTCTTGGATGGTACCCATAAGCGGCTGTATGGCAGCATCGACGAAACTTCGGAAATATTTTTGTAGTTCAGAAAACATTGTTTGAACGAGGGAAGTGAAGTGTGTAGAGAGGCTCTGCATGGTCTCTTCCAGATCAGTTTTAGTAACCACGGGTGGGGAGGAAAAGGTAGCGGCCGCGGCATATGATTTTGTTGAGGTGGTTTCATTTTCTGCGAAACTTCATCTCGCATCAGCAATTGTGAGATGGTGAGTGGCGCAGTACTTTTGGATACGGAGCTCACGTTGGTAAACTGGACAGTTTTTGTCATCGGCAGCGTGGTTGTCTTTACAGTTAATGGATTTGAGAGTTTGTGCAAGGTTCTGAATGCGATTCAGCGCACCGTATGCATATTTTATTATTACACCGGTACGATCAAAGGGAGTGATTAAACTTGTGGTAGTTGTCACATGGGCGTGGTTTGTCATGAAATTCATTGACATTCTATATACTTGATACCAGAGTTTAACGTTTGCTGGTAAAGTCGTTCTTAGAATTGTTACTAGTACAGTCAGAGTAGGGTGGTCAGTGCCCTGAATTTTACGTATAAATCTTCTTACCTCTAAGATATGTAAACCCTGGTAATTCAGTTCTTCCGCTATATCAGCACAAGATACTGAAGTGTCGATGTTGTGAAGCAAAAATCTAGTTGTTAAGGATAAATGTATCAACTGGGATACCAAGCAATGAATTTATACCTAGGATTTGTTGAGTGATCTGTATAAATTTAGTTGTAATAAAAAGTTTGTTTTGTCGAGTGAGTCTTAAGCTGCCTATATCATCGCAGTTGGTGACGCTTTTTGATAACTCCTCTTTGAGATTTTTTGGATGTGTTTGCGGTAAAGCGCCGTATTTGGCCGAGATTATGAGAGAAATAATGTCAGAGCCATCGTTAAACGTAATATTAAGAGACTCAAGATAGCTTATGTTCATTAGAAAAATAATGTGGCAAGCAAGGCGAACCTTCCGGTAACCGCCTTCCTGCCATAGGCCATGGCTGCCTGCGATGTAATAGCGGCTGTCCAAACGCCGCGAAAAGGCTGTACAGCGAAAACTTACAACTTCTACCGCTACCCAACAATTGGCGCTGTATACAAGCCTCGATTTTCGCTGGTTTAAAGGTCCCGCCATAAGAATAACATTATACATAAGCATTTGCAGTAAACTCATTAAAATACCCAAATTTTTTTTTAATATGCATAATAATTGATATCAATGCATGTATAATTATATGTTTGTTTGTCAGAATGTTTTCACCACAAAAAATACAATTAAAAAAATCGTTTCTTCATCGCTAATATTCGTCCTGTCATAAGAATAACATTGTATACATGCATTTGCAATCACGCTAGAATCTCTTTAAAATATCGAAAAATATTTTGATTGGGCATATTAATTATATAAATGGGTCATTCTCTGAAAAGTGGGCTTTTTTAGAAAAAAAAGTCAGCTGAAATAAAGTTGTTCCAAAACTTTTTTTAATTTTTGTGCATGTACACATATGTTACAGTTAATAAATATAATATAAACCAAACTGTATCTTTAACGTACACAAACTGAATCTGATAATTTTTGAAATAGTAATTATTTTTATTAATTAGAAAAATGAGGGAATGATTGTGAGGGAATGACAAATTTCTTCTAGAAACTACTTTATAAAAATATGATTAGGTTTAGTTATATTTTCAAACACGAAATATTTATTAAAACATATTTTTATTAATATAATAACATAAAAAAGCAAATTTGATTTCATTTAGTTAATTTTATAATGAATGAGGGAATGACGTATAATAAAAATACTGTATTTAAACTGACGTTTGAGAGCCATATACTATCCATTGTAAAATGTTTCCAACAGAACACAGAATGGCTTCTTTACTTTGCTGCTATACAAATTAAGTTTGACTTATATATTACTGTATGTGCTGCCATTAATGCAGTAAGTAGGGGTGTAATTATAGTTTGATGAGGGAATGACATATATTACCAGGGACAACAATAAAAAGTGCTCTAATTTCTTTCATTGCATAATATATAAATATAATATAATGGATACATATTTATTAAAGTATGTTTAATAAATTTTCAATTCAAATAATCTAAATATACATGCTTTAATACCATAGAAACCATTTTATTTACTTACATGTGGGAATGGGGACACAGTGAGGGAATGATATTTTGCATTTTAAAAAATATTTTAAAATTATATTTGAATTCCAATAACCAAATAATAACAGTTTATATACAAAACCAATTAATATTGATAGTTTGGACCGCTTTTTGATTTTGTGCTTTTAAAAATATGCCCTCAAGACTACTGGGACATGAAATGACCACTTTTTAGAGAATTACTCAAATACATTTAGAATTATATATGTTTGTCAAAGCATATTCATCATAAAAAATGAGATAAAAAGATCGTTTATTCCTCGTGATATTCGCGCCCTTTAATGATGATTTGAGATACTAATGACTAATAATAAACTTTTAGAACCATTTCATTATCAAAAACGAATTAAATTCGAAAGTACTAAATATATATATTTATTTAATAATGAAATAGAGTGCACTTTAATATTTTTCTGTAAAAGCAAAAGATTTTTTTTTAAATCGATTAAAATATGAGTATCTTGAAACATCTGATACCATTTTACGGTGATAGTAAATGTTTTAAATATATATGTTTGTCATTTACTACATTAGAGTTATGAAAATTTGCATAAGTATATGAAAATTTCTTAAAAACTATCTAAATAAAAAACTATACAGGTATGTATATATATATATATATATATAATTGAATTCAAATTTTTAACATACAAACATTAAAAAAATAAATCGGTAAAAGAAACTTATTGATGAATACAATATACTTAGGTTATATTATTAAACTGTGGTAGGTAGGATGTGCCGGGTTCGACTCCAGGTCGCACTCATTGACTTAGCCGTTCTTAGTTTTCCCCAAAACTAACATAAATATAGGTTGGGACCCCCCCTTACAAAGACTCCCACGAAGGGCATTCCACCTATAGACCTAGGACCCTAATGTATAGACCCTAACACAATATCAGCCTTAAGCCACATAACCCTATAATTTTAAATTGGGGGGGATTTTTTTAAATCAAGGGAAGTAAAAAAAAAAAATAGTTAACAGGAAACATTATTAAAATTTTTGAATTTTATTTAATTTTAAATAGTCCTATTACAATTTTAATATACGTAATATTGTTTCATTGCAATGCCTATGCATGCAGATTTTTTTTTTTTTTATAATTCTGAGACTATAAAAAAAAAAAAAAAAAAAAATATCTATAGTGACTGAAAATAAACTCAGGGGACCTGAAAACATATAGAAGCATAAAAATTTCAAAGTCAGATTTTTCTCATGATTACAATATTTTCCCCAAACTATGAGAATTCGGTACATCTATACGTTTTAAAGTCTCTTGAATGCATTTTTTACTTTCCAAACATATACTATGTAAGGAAAATATTGTACTCAAGAAAAAAAAAAATCCACTGTGGGTTTTGGGTACATATATACATACGTTTTGTGGTTTCCTGAATTCATTTTTCTGCTTTTATAAAGATATGTGTATGTGTCTGAGTGAACACAATATCATTTATTAAATACTTTATCTGATTACTGTATTCCACTGCATAGGTTATAATAATTATGTGTGTAAAACAATAATTTAAACGCAAAATATACATAGGGGAGACCCGTGTACCTAGGGCCGCTTTTTTTCGGCCGACTTTACTGTCAAAAAGACAAACATGCGGTCGCGAAAGTGTTAAAAGGTCCAAACACACTGGCCCTAGGTACAAGGTAGCGATGTGGCCCTAGGTACAAGTTTTGGAAACTTCACATTCAAAATGCCTTCCACTAAAAAATCCACATGCAGAGAGGACTAATTAAATATCTCATTTATTACTCAATATAACAAGCAAAATTATACACTAGAAATGAAAGAAAAATGTTTGACTTGCCTTTGTAAAATAAAAAATCTGGAGTGACTCCACTCGACTTTCCGAACATTGAGTAATTAACAGTTTTGTAGATAAAGTAAAGAAAGAGGAGTTGTTAAACAAACAAAAGAGAGAAAACCATAATAGAGTGTTTGAGTATTTTTCTCCATTTATTACACGATGTTTTATTGAACGCTACTGAACTTTGAGCCCCTAGATCATAATGATAAAGAATTTTTCGTTGTGTCCCTGTAAAAACCTTTAAATGCTAGATTCACCAAAATGCTTATAGTTAGTGCAACAGTGATTTATAATACTCATATAAATTTTCAGCTCAATTCAATAAGGCGTTTAGATGCTATCGTACTTTTAAAAATTTAGTCCCATAGGCCATAATGATAAAGAATTTTTCTTTGTGTCACTGTAAAAAAACTGTAAGTGCTAGATTCACCAAAATCTATACAGTTAGTTCAACTGTGATCTATAACATGTGTACAAATTTTTTGCTCAGATTAATAAGGCGTTTAGACGCTATCACACTTTTAAAAATTTGGCCCCATAGGCATAATGATAAAGAATTTTTCTTTGTGTCCCTGTAAAAAAAAACTATAAGTGCTAGATTCTCCAAAATCTATACAGATTGAGTATTTGTGACCTATAATATGTGTATAAATTGTTTGCTCAATTGAATAAGGCGTTTAGATGCTATCGCACTTTTAAGATTTTGCTCCCATAGGCCATAATGATAAAGAATTTTTCTTTGTGTCCCTGTAAAAAAACTATAAGTGCTAGATTCACCAAAATCTATAGGGTTCGTACTAGGGTGACTTACAATATGCGTACGAACTTTCAGGTTAATCGAACAAAGCGTTTGGACGCTAGCGTGTTCACTGACAGACATACACACATACATACACACATACACACACACATACATATATCATCGCAAAAACAGTGGAAACGGACTCAGGGGACCTCAAAACGTATAGAAACATCAAAATCTCGAATTCGGATTTTTGACATGATTACAATACTTTCCTCACTATAGTGTTCGGAAAGTAAAAAAGAGATGAGCTGCAAAATTTTACTTCAAACCATGTAAATTCGTTTTCTACATGTAACTTGTCAAAAGTCTCTCCTCGAAAGTTCCAAAGTAGTTGTAAAAGTAGCAGTTGGTCTTGTTACTCGCCCAACTGAGCATTAAAACTTAAAATTAAATATTATTCAAATAAAGTGGAGTGGCCCTAGGTAGATGATGGCCCTAGGTCCCCTATATATATATATATATATATATTAAGAAATTTTTTGGTATGAGTACAAAACGTAGATATTATTAAAAGAAAAAAAAGAAAAACTGTTTTAGTTACTAAGGATAATATAAACATATTTTTTTATATACTGTATTGGAAAAGATCGCGAATAAATCAGAATGGCTGGATCGACGATCGCAACTTGGCTTTGAACCAGGCATCTCCCCTATACTAGCTTGGAGAGCAGAACCTTTCGGCCACAAGTGGAGCAGAAAGATAGGGGGGGGAAATTAATTAATTAGCAGGGAGCATTAAAGCTTTTTTTTCCAATCTTTTTTTTTTTTAATTATTTTTAAATTATTATTATTTTTTTTTTTTTAATAATTATTAAGGAGTTTCATTGCATATGTATAATAAAAATATCTACATATTAGACAATTATATAAAAGAAAAAAAGTAAAAAAATTATATAAAAAAAAATTCTAATGTGCGTAACGTACTGTTAAACCACAGAAGGATGATCCCTGGCGTCTTCTGCGCATGAGTGAAAAGGGTTGGTCCATTTATAAAATAGGAATGTCCGTAGGACCTAGGGATGTGTTTGTTTATTTGTATGAAAAAATTATAAACTCACTGATTGCATTTCTTTTCCTTCTTTGAACTGATTCTTGAATATCTGGTTATATAAATATTTTACGATTCATTAAAAGAAAGAAAAACTGATAATATTATAAAGGGGATAGTTTTAAGGTATAACTTTAGTATATCCCCATAGCTGAATTTGGCGATTTTTCTTTGGCGATATAATATGGCAGAGTATATGTTGTTTATTTTGGATTTATGATTTTATGATTTAGATTATGATTTTATCATTTATCATTTTTAGATTTATGATTTAGCCATAATCGCCAACAAAAAATTGCCAAATGTCGTTGTGGGGATATATTAAAGTTGTTCTTTGAAGTGTGTAACACTAATTTAAAAATTATGTTAATTATTATTTACAAACTAGTATATAACCCCTTAAAAAATGACGAAATGTGAAATAAATTAAGGTAGTGAATCAACGAATTCTTTGCCAGCTTCGCTGGTCACTATATTTAAAGGGGACTAATGTGCAAGTCGTACCTGACGGGAAGTTAAATCCTATTTCGTGAAGAATTTTTCTCAAAGTTTCTCTTTGATACTTAAAATGTATCTTTTCTTTAAGTACAGGAATTAATTTGGGAATTGTAGGTACGATCTTATTTACTGCGTAAAACTCATGTACGGTTCTTCGAATAACATCGCAATCAAAATTATCCAGAGAAATGTTTTCGATGGTACTGTTCTTTTGCCGCTTTTTTGGTGATACAAACATTGGATTGTCTTCTCCTTTTGATTCTTTACGTATTCTTATCGTGGCTTCTGATATATTAGTTATTTCACTCGTACGTTTCAGTGATTGGGAAAGTGGAACAATAGCTTCTCCTTCTAAAGCTTCTTCATCGCAAAACTTAATGACATTATGTACAGTACGCTTCGTTTCACTATGAAGAGGTTTAATCCGAGAACTCGTACCACATGTACGATCCATTTCAAATATAAACAGACTGTTATACAGAAAGAAACAAAAGAAAACAAAGCAGGAGTATTAATTATTCTACACATAACAGAGGAAACAAGAATAATAGAAAAATTTCCCCTCTCTCTTCATTGCTGTGTCTCCCAGAGCGTGAGTGGAATCGTCCTGGCACTTTGCCAACCAGGTATCAATCTTCGGCGGGCCAACAGTAGATTTATTAAATAAATAAATAAAAAATATTTCAGATACTAATGTAATAAATACTTAAAATAATTTCGGATATGGAATTTTTTTTTTTTTTTTTTTTTTTTTAAAGCACAATTATTAAATATTCCTTATATACAGTTATCTCTTACCTTTATTATTATTTTTTTTTATTTGGCTCATTTCAAACAGATTTTTATGTCTATAATTAGTGACGGAACAACTATAGTATTTCCCCTCAGCTAGATTTGGCGATTTTTCGTTGGCGATTATGGCTAAATCATAAATCTAAAAATCATAAATCATATAGCATATGCAGCAACTATATATTTTAATCTTAATCAAAACTTTTATTTTTTATGTAACAGCAGCAATAGTACAACTAAACTTTGAACTCTAATAGAACTGAACTGAAATCAATGTAATGTTGTGTTCGGCGTCGGTACTTGTATCGTTCGTGTCGCACGAGCTTATCAGCGTGTAACTCTCATCTTTATTATTTTTCTTACTTAATTAAATATGGTTTTAGTAAATCAACTTTATACATTCTCTTTTATTGAACATGCTACACTATCCTGCCGTAACTGGTGACCTTTGGACTTGTTAATAAGTTGTTTTGCTTCGCCGCGTGCACTGGGCATGTGGTGGTGATAAGCCTAATCGGTTATCTTCCGTTCCTGCATATTACATTTATTTTTTGTGCTCAAAGTATCTCTTTACGTACTTTTTATGATGCCTCATGAAGATCAACAGCAAGTAGCGAAAATCGCTCTTCGTATTCCACCATTTTGGAAAGCTAACGTTCGTTTGTGGATTGCACAGTGCGACAACGCTTTTACGTACAGTGGAATAACCAGCGATGAAACGAAATTTTCTGCTCTCGTCGCTAATATCGATGCCGAAACCTTGTCACACGTGTCCGATATTGTGTTAAATCCTCCGGACACTGACAAATATAAAAAACTGTCTGAAAGGCTGATATCGGAATTTGAGGATTCTGAGCACCAGAAAATAAAGAAGCTGCTCACTGACCTTCAACTGGGTGATGAACGTCCAAGTCATCTCCTGCGGAAAATGAAAGAACTCTCAGGGAACCTGCTGAATGATGACTTTCTACAAAATTTATGGATGCAAAGAATGCCAGCTCACATTCAAACAGTTTTATCTGCTTCATCCGAAAAACTTGATCAGCTTGCAGTTATAGCTGATAAGGTTGCTGAAGTTGTACAACCTAGTGCCATTTGTGCCACTTCTGGAACGCCTCTTGATACCACCAAAGTTACAACCGACACCCTTGCCCGCCAGATTGAAGAGCTTACACGCCAAGTTGCTGAACTTACCCACAATCGTTCCAGGACTCCCAGATTCCGCAATCGATCCAAATCACGCTCCAGGAAAAATAGCTCCAGTGATATATGTTTTTACCATACCAGGTTTGGGGATAAGGCACGTAAATGTGCTCAGCCTTGCAGCTATGAAAAACAAAAAAACATGTCACTCCCGTCATAGCTGGGATGACGGAGGTATCTAAAAAGCCCAGTCGATTATTCCTTCATGACCGAAAGACTGGCCAAAAGTTTTTAATTGATTCTGGTAGTGAAATTTCAGTGTTGCCTCCTCCTCATCATCACAAAAACAAGTCATGTGAAACTTTTTCCCTTTTCGCTGCCAATAACACTAAAATTCCAGCCTATGGATTTGTGCACCGACAATTAGACTTGGGTCTCCGGAAACCTTTCCCATGGACATTTGTGATTGCTGATGTGACTTCTCCTATCATTGGCGCAGACTTTTTGCAACATTTTAATCTTCTGGTCGATTTAAAAAGAAAATGTCTTATAAATCCTGAGACTTCATTGTTTACTTATGGCAACATTGCCCGTAAAAAGCAACCCTCTGTTGTGACTGTTTCTATTAATTCAGATTACGATTCTCTGCTTTCTGAGTTTCCGGATATCACAAATCCTACTCTAATTAAGCAAACTATACCTCATGATACAGTGCATCATATCTTAACTCGTGGGCCTCCTGTGACGGCAAAACCAAGGCGACTTCATCCTAAACTATATGAAGCAGTGAAAGCTGAATTTGAATTTCTTCTCAATCAAGGAATAATTCGTCCATCCAAAAGCCCGCGGAGCTCACCGCTGCATGTTGTTCCTAAGCAGGACTCTACAGTACGTCCAGTTGGAGATTATCGTAAGCTGAACTCTGTCACTGAATTCGACAGCTACCCCATTCCTTACCTACAGGACTTTGCGCATTCACTCTACGGTAAGACTATCTTCTCGAAAGTAGACATCTTTAAAGCATTTCATCAAATTCCTATTGCTGAAAGTGACATTCCTAAAACAGCAGTGACAACCCCATGGGGCCTCTATGAGTATACTCATCTATGTTTTGGGTTGGTGAATGCTCCGCAAACGTTCATGCGCTTTATGCATGAGGTTTTAAGAGGTCTCCCATTTTGCTATGCATATCTTGATGATATACTGTGTTTTTCATCTGATGCTACTGAACATAAGAAGCATTTACGTGCTATATTTCAACGGTTAAGTGCTTATGGCCTCAAACTGAATGTATCAAAATGCATATTTGGGGTCACCAATCTTGAGTTCCTTGGCCACCTCATTAGCCCAAAAGGTGTAAAACCTTTACAAAACAAAGTTGAAGCGGTTCTTAATTTTAAGTTACCTGAGACAATTGGTAACTTGCGTAAGTTTCTAGGGTTATTGAATTTTTATCGTAGGTTTTTACCTCATGCAGCAGACAACCAGGCCACATTAAATGAGTTTTTAAAAGGATGTTCTGGGAAGAAAAATTCTAAGAAGCCAATTGTTTGGACCCCTTTAGCAACTGAGGCTTTTGACAAATGTAAAAAAGCATTGGCTAATGCCACATTACTTGCCCATCCTTCCCCAACTGCCCCACTTGCATTGCATGTTGATGCGTCTGATTATGCAATTGGTGGTGCTTTACATCAAGTGGTAGATTCTGAGCTGCAGCCCTTAGGATTTTTCTCCAGGAAGCTCAGCACAGCTGAAACACAATATAGTGCTTATGACCGGGAACTCCTTGCTGCTTACGCATCCATTTGCCACTTTAGACATATGTTGGAAGCTAGAGAGTTTGTCATTTACACTGACCATAAACCTCTAACGTATGCTTTTTGCCAAAAAAATGATAAGTGTTCCCCTCGTCAAATAAGGCACTTAGATTTCATTTCACAATTCACTACCAACATACAACACATACCAGGGCCACAGAATATTGCTGCTGATGTCATGTCCCGTATAGCTGCTATAACTATTCCCAATCCTATTGATTATTCTGCTATTGCTGCAGCTCAGGAACAGGATGATGAGTTGAGGTCCTTACTTTCATCAAACACATCTCTACAGCTTAAAAAAATTACTCTCCCAGAGGCAAACATTGATTTGGTTTGTGATATATCGACTGGCAATGTCCGTCCCTATATCCCAAACCAATATCGCCAGGATGTTTTTGCTTCACTACACAACATGGCTCATCCTGGTATTCGAAGAACACAAACCGTGATTAAATCACGGTTTGTCTGGCCTAAGATGTTAGCAGACATAGCTAAATGGACCAGATGTTGCATTCCATGTCAAAGGGCTAAGGTTCACAGGCACACCAAAGCACCCTTTGCAACTTTTCAAGAGCCTTCTCATAGATTTGCTCATGTCCATTTAGATCTTGTAGGTCCTCTTCCTCCCTCAAATGGTTACTCTTACTGTTTAACTATGATTGACAGATTCTCTCGGTGGCCAGAGGCTCAGCCACTCAAAGATATCTCAGCTGAATCTGTTGCAGAAGCATTTTTCACATGTTGGGTCTCTCGTTATGGAGTGCCCACTATTGTAACAACTGACCAAGGACGCCAGTTTGAGGCTTCCCTTTTTCGCTCTCTTACAACTCTCTTGGGTGTACGGAGATCTCGAACGACAAGCTACCACCCCCAGGCAAATGGGTTAATTGAAGAATTGCATCGACCCCTTAAGACAGCTATTAAGTGTCATGCCACTGAACGGTGGACTGAAGTTCTGCCATTAATCCTTCTTGGTTTTCGTGCCGCCTTAAAAGAAGATTTAGGTTGTACACCTGCTGATTTAGTTTTTGGTGCTACACTTAGATTGCCTGGTGAATTCCTAGAATTTAAGCAGCATACTGTTGATCCTACAGATTTTGTCAGCAAGTTACGTGGGCATATGCAGACACTTCGTCCCATACCACCCAAGTGCCACGGGGAAAGTAAAACTTTTGTACACAAAGATTTAGCAGCAGCCACCCATGTGTTCCTTCGTCAAGATATGGTGAGACGCCCACTTCAACCACCTTATGATGGGCCTTTTTCAGTTGTTCGCAGAACAGACAAGGTCTTTCATCTGGACATAAATGGCAAAATTATACCCGTATCTATTGACCGGGTGAAACCAGCATATATTCTGGATGCACACAAACAAATTATCTTGCCAGCAGCCTCATCTAGACCCCTACAGGATAAGAAACTGCACCGCTTTCCTACTACATCAGATTCTCCATCTGAAAAGTACCTGTCTGATACTGTCTCACCACCTCCAACAGTAAGATTGCAACCAAAGATCACACGTTCTGGACGACATATGTTCACTTCCCTGCAAGGTATCGTTGACACTGGGAGGGGAGTATGCAGCAACTATATATTTTAATCTTAATCAAAACTTTATTTTTTATGTAACAGCAGCAATAGTACAACTAAACTTTGAACTCTAATAGAACTGAACTGAAATCAATGTAATGTTGTGTTCGGCGTCGGTCTCGGAGGAAGGATAAGAATGGAGACGGCGAGAGCCGGTTTTCAATGGAGAAAGAGTGAAGTAACTGTATCAGGTCCCTTTAACTCGAGTCCCTTTAACTGTGCACCCAAAACATTCGCTTTAATTCTATTGCCGTTAGTGTTAAACGTACGAAAAAACGGTATAAATCACGGTTTATCTTTCAAAAATACTGAGGAATATTTTTTGTTTAGTGTATCAATCTTTTTTTTTTACTTTCTCTTACCCATAAGTATTGTTTTTGGGTCAAAATTTCGAACGCGAGTTTTTGTTATAGTTACATGTTCTGAGGTCCCCTGAATACGAAAATCATGTTTTTAGAAAATGGTCTGTGTGTATGTCTGTGTGTGTGAGCCTCTGTGTGTATCTGTCTGTGTGTCTGTCTGTTATCAGCATATCTCAAAAACAAATTATGGCAGAAAGTTCAAACTTGGTATTCTAAATTTGTATCATATAAGGATGCTACTCTAAACTTTTCGTTAAGATCAAGCAAATGGTTCGTGTACAGGGACACTCAAAATTATTCAAATACATTACGTCTATGGGGGAAATTGCACGTAAGTAGAGTTTAACATCTATAGACTGCACTAAACCAAATGAAACGAATATACACTAAGCGACAAAAAAAAAAAGCCGCACATGGATGTTTTTCTTTTCGCCTCCTACAACTTCCAATTTTATCATTTAAAAAGCAAATTTTCGAACAGATTTTACTATGTTGTCCTCCACATACACTTTAGATTTGAGTCTAGTGTTAAAAACAAAATGCAATTGTCAGGAAAATTGTAATTTTAGAATTTATTTCAAAAATGGTAAGAATAAGGCAGTTAACGATGCCAAAAAAAGTATTAATTTTTAAATGAAAATCAAAAAATATTTTAATACGTGAGATGGCAAAATAATTAAATGCTAACGAAATATTGGTAAAATGAATTTTAATAAAATATAAAATTTTTTGGCCGTATAAACTGGGAATTTGGCTTTAGGCGGTCATGTTGCTCATCCAAGCAAGATAACCGCAAGTTAAAATGCGAATGTTTAAAAAATCGATTTGTATCATGTTCAGAACTTAAAAAAGATTTTTAAAAAGTGTATAGTAAATTACTTTCTTCAAAAACAATGCGGGAAACAATTAAACAAAGGGGGTTAAAGAACGGAAGATCGGCGAAAAAAGCCATTATTAAGGAAAAGAATTAGAAAAAACAATACTTTAGTTGACCAAAATTTAAAAACATTATCAGTTAATTATTAGGCTGAACTGGTTTTCTCTGATGAATCAAGTTTTCTTTATTTCGTGCAGTTGAAAAAAGCTAGAATGAAGACGAAAATGTGACCGACTAATAATTTCGTAAAATTTTATATTTAATCGGATTTAATGGGATTTTATCCTGATAACACTTTGTAGTAAATTTCCCAACAGGTGGCGCTGCTATGCTGTGAGGCTTATTAAATGTAAGTGTAAAATTTGCAATATTGGTTTTAATTATCTCAAAATAATTTTAAATGTTTGGGTTTTTTAAATAATGCTTTTGTAATGAAATATATTTACATAGTCATTATGAGTGTATTTTCAGCAAGATAACAAAATTAAAAACTAAATTCTGATCCTCATTATCTGAAATTTAATGAAAATTTAATTTAAAATTGTTATGAACAATTTAATTGTTCTTTCTTTAATAAAGCAAAATCTGCTACAAATGTAAGGCGATATTTTCTTTGTCCTATTTTTGGGATTTGAAATTAATTCTTTAATATACATAATCTCACTATTTTATTTGAAAGATGGGCTATTTATTTAAAGAATATTACTATTTTTAGAAAATCTTATGTAAATGTTCATATATTTTCATTTTTATCAATTATATATTTATATAAATTCAGTCTATATTGTTTAAACTGTCAATTTTTAAAATATACTTATTTTTTTTTTAATTAAAAGGTTGGCAAGTATGTAGAAGTTGATAAAACCCTTCTAAAATAGTTTTCTTGATGCCTGTTAGTTATAATGATATGAAAAAATTGTTTTATTTCATATCAATTGTTTTAAACCCTTGCACTTGAATGAGTTACTTGTGGCAATTTGTTTTCTTAGGCAATAAAAACAAGCAATTTTGTTTGAATAATAATAATAATAATAATAAAGAATTTACATTGCAAATTTTTGTAAAAAATTAGAAAAGAAACTAGGCGCTTTAATATTCAATGCAAAAAATAACAACCCCCCCCCCCTGATGTAGATAATTGGGCCAATAATTTACCCAAGCACCAACACCATTTTTTAAATTAGTTAATTTTCTATCTATCTACACATATATATATAAATTAAATCATTTTAGATCAATAAATCAATCAAGATAACTAGTTACTTAGTTTGGCCTGTGTATGTTTCTGTGGTGATTTAATTGACTAACTATTCCTCGTTCTCATTCTTTTCTATCATTATCAAACGCATTATATAATATATATATTTATTTATATTTAATATTTATATTTAATATATATTATATATTATATATTATTTATTTATATTTAATATATATATTTACTGAAAATTAACTAATTTCAAAAATGGTATTGATGCTTGTGTAAACCCTTTAACACGCGCTGTCCTGTCCTCGCTGCGAGGACGCAAAATTTAAGACCCAGCTGCAAAAATTCACCCCGGAAAATTTTTAGCTAAATTTAAGTTTATAACATATCAGAAAAGGCCAGTTTTTTTAACGTTAAAATTTAAAATTTCTTTTAGTTTAATTTAGTTCGTGAATCCCGGTGGCAGTATAATTTAAATGATCCGAATTGTCTTGCGTCGCAAAGGGTTAAGTCCAATTATCTACGACCTCGGTCTCAAAGGAGATACCCTCCTCTGTAGGGGGATGTCTTTCTGAAGAGTCCTATCATGTATGTACTGAATTGCAGAGAAAACAATAGGAACAGCTGTGTAGATGAATACGACTTGGGTTCAAAACCAGCATTTCTCATCTTTCAAAGTTATTGAAAAGTTATCCCCGGAATTTTCTTTGATGGTCTATTAGTACAGCCAAATGCCGAACAAGACGGCATTATTAATTATACATATAATTATAAATCCGCTAAAATTTTAAAATGAAACTTTGATTCGTAAGAAAAACACTAATAAAATAGATCATAATTTGCACTACACAACACGTTTTTCGTAAATGTTTTGAGTGCACCAATATGGCTGAACCGGTTACAGTTGGAGCTTCACTTAAACGAGCTCTCGCCCTCTCCATATCTATCCTTCCTCCGAGGCGTCGGTACTTGTATCGTTCGTGTCGCACGAGCTTATCAGCGTGTAACTCTCATCTTTATTATTTTTCTTACTTAATTAAATATGGTTTTAGTAAATCAACTTTATACATTCTCTTTTATTGAACATGCTACACTATCCTGCCGTACATAAATGATAAAATCGTAAGCTAAATTATAAATCATAAAATCATAAATCCAAAATAAATATCATGTAGGCTGCCATATTATATCGCAAACAATCCAGAACGACATCGTTATCGTTCAAATCGGTGCCAAAGAAAAATCGCCAAATTCAGCTGAGTGGAAATACTATAGTTGTACCCACGGAGTAAAAAGACAGGAGAAGAAGGTAACGCTGAAATTTTGTGATGTTGTTTTCTAATGTTTACAGATGGCGCCAGCGTGCAATCCTTCCTTCTCTCCAGCTTCCGCAATGTTATTCAATGGGGAAATGTCTCGTTTTAATTATTTTTTTAAAAATAATATCAAGCTGAAAAAATTTCGATTGAAAGCAAATTTCATTAAATAGAGTATTCTAACCAACATGTTTTTTTTAAGAACCATTTTATACTAATTTTACTTTGAAAGAAAGCTTTTAAAAAATGACGATTCTTATGAACCGAAGCTAGCTAAAACAGACAATTGGGAGGAAGGAGAATGGATGAAATTTTGTAAAGAAAAAAAAAAAAACTTACTTTAGGTGCAGAAAACACGAACTCGGACTTTATTTTTCTCCAAGGGCTTTTTTTTTGTTTTTCTTATCACTATCATAGCCTGTTTTACAACTAGGAACGAAGCATTTATTTGAAACATCTGAATTATGCAGTTTTAAGAACTTACAAAGAAATTAAATTGCTTAAAATAAAAAATTTTAAATGTACTTCAGCAAAATTCTATTGAAAACAACAGTATATCCGCACCGAAGTAGGGAGGAATGACAAGTGGCGCCCTCAATATTTACCAAAAATTTAGATCACAGTTTCGTAGCTTTCTCCCATTGGACCTTCAACTCCTATTAATATTACTCCGTGGTTGTACCTTAGTGACTTTTTTTTTTTTTTTTTAATATAAAAAAGAAATACAAGATCTATTTTTTAATTATTATTATTTGGTTATCCATTTAAAATTTGCTAAAGCATTTTTAGCAGAAAAATTTTAAATAGCTGAACTTTCAGGAATAAATATAGAAATAAATAATTATTTATCTACAAATGATCTTCTTCAAACATTCTGCATGTGTAACAGACAGTTTTGTTCATTAAAAGATAGTTTTAATAAAAGTAATTCGTTAAATTGTCAAAAAGCTTCGTGCGCAAGTACGTAAAATATAAAATATCCTAAATATACTAGAGCACCAAGCGGAGAAGAGAGTAACTACGCCCTGTACGATGTTTCAGTTCGCGTCTGGACAGCCGCTATTCAATCGCAGGGAGCCATGCATAGGCAAAATATGAGTAAAACCCTACTTTCGAAAAGCTAAACAAACTAAAAGTAAAAACTGGAAAAATAAAACCCTTACCTGGGGAGAAAAGCAACTAAAACTTACCGAATTATTAATTCGGTGAAAAACCAGCAAAAAAGTAAAGAAATAAAAATAGTATGAAATATATCAGAACGCATGCGAATGCATACGCTTTCTAAACATTTCATATCAAAGGGTGATATTTACCCAATAAATATCCAACTAATGCACTAATTAAAAGGAAAATGATAAATATTTTATCATAATTTGAAGTCAAATTTGTTTTCAAATGTCAATTTGACAGCAAAATAACTCAATCTAACACATGCATACGATAACTAATACATATCTATATGCAAATATGGAGATTAAAATCGAGAAATAATTTTTCTCGATTTTTAATAATTTTAAATTTTTTTCTTGCATCCATAGACGGTCAGTGACGTCACATTGCCATGGTAATTAAATTTTCCTGGGCGTGGTTTTTGTTGATCGTTGCCACTCTTGAATTTCGGCATTGATTTTTCAAAATGTATTTCTGTAAGTAAAGTATTTTCTTACTATGAAAATTCACAAAATATCATATATTACCATAATTTTTCAGCGATATTCAAAAAAGTTTGCATAATAGTATTATTATTGTTAGAAATACTTCATCGGAAAAATCAAAATTGCTTAAATTTGTAATAAACAGAACTGTAAACGAAGAATCCATGGGATAAAAAATAATAATGAAATAAACTACTAAACCAATTTTAGAAGAGCGTTTTACGTTCGTTACCATTTTATTATGTTAATAAAGGACTATCTATTCTTCATTTTCCAAAGTGTTTGGCCAATCTTACGTCATAATTACTAATGTCAAAACATCAGACCGGAAGCTGTGTAAACCAAATACGTAGATGCTATCAAAATAATGAAATCATTAAAAATGGATGTTCATCCTGAAATAGGGTAGATCTGATAGATCGATGCATTTCGTCATGTCTTTCTTTTTCATTGTTTATCTGTGTTTGTAAATATGTATTTTTACGTTTTTTCTGTGTTCTAATATGATCTGTCAAATTGGATACAGCAATATGTAAATATTAATCCCTATTCTTCAAGAAATGGATCAGGTTGATGCTGATCGAAGATCGAGATCTGAACATAGGTCTTCAGGTAAGTATGAAAAAATAGAATCACTAAAAATTGCTCTACTTGTCAAGGAGGAAGAGGGAAAAATAAATAAAAAATAATACAATTTGGTTTTTAATTATAAAATGCAAACTAAGTTTTTTTTTGCTTTTAAATGTTAATATAATGAAGCATTGATCGTCAACAAAAATAATAGAAAAACATTTTCTACAAAAAAGGGGAAAAAAAAGTAAGTTTCTTCTTATAATAGTCTTCAGATAAGTATTAAAAAATATATATTCACTAAAAATTACTCTACTTGTAGATAAACAGTGGAAAAAATTGCAATTTGGTTATTCTAGATTGCAAAATAAATTTTTCGTTTTTAAATGTTGACTGATATAATTCATTGATCGTCTGCAAAAATACGGGAACAAATTTATTCAGAAATTTAGTTTCTTTGTGGTATATTAGGATTTTCATGGTGTTTATTTATGTTAACGTTGTTGATTTTTGTGATAAGTCGGTAATTTTTTTTTCATATGGAATCATTCTGTGATTGCTTATATGTAAAAAAATGGTTGTTATGGAGTACTAAGTAAATTTGTTTTTAACCCTTTGCACTCAAGACTTTTTCGCTCGGATGAACCAGTAACTCAAGACAACTTCCTAGATATGAGGAAAGGAAATTCTCCAGGTGAATTTCTTAACATTAACATAAAATGATTTCACACACAATTTAACGTTTAAAACTTTTATATTTTAACATTTTATATAGCTCTGTATTTCGAGGAAGGACATTTATAAATTATGAACCCTTTACAGATTAAGTGCATAACACTTTCGCGACTCCTGATGTGCATTCTCATTATTTAAAAATCTGTAACTCCATTTGTGGGTTTTTCCTTTGTAATTTATATGGTATTTTATTTCTTAAGAATGTACGCAGTATTCATATTTGTATGATCAATGTACATTGCATACAAGTATTTTTATTAGAATGGATATAATAAAAAAGATAAAACCAGACGGTCCCAAAAATGTTGATAGAGGTTATTGCGGTGCTCTTTCTGAAATGATTTAAAATTGTATTGTTTTATTCACATGTGCAGTCGGTAACAAAAGTGTCCGAACACTAGTAAAAATTCCTATCTAAAAAAAAAGTACACTCTTTACGGTTTTGTTAAATAAATCCTTGTCGAATCCTGTTCTTAGTCAGTGTAAGAGCATGATTCGATAAGGATTTATTGAACAAAACCGTATGAAGTGTACTTTTTTTACATAGGAATTTTTACTAGTGTTTGGACACTTTTGTTACCGACTGTATTGTTGGTTATGCTGATGAAGCGATATTGCCCAAACCAAACTTAAATAAACACCAATATCGTTTGAAGTATCGCGCCAAGCCGAATGGTGAGCCTTGGTCAACTCTCGAGTTTCTACATCAAATTGAATGGTGACTGAGAGTCACCTCTCGAGCACAAAGGGTTAAATTATGTTTTCTGAAAATTTGAATTTTTTGATAGAAATAGTTGTATTTTTCTTTTGTAGTTGCATCATGAGGCCGTTCTAAATAAAAATATATAAATGTTTAGTAAGATGCTTTAGCAAAAAAGCGAAAGCATGTTATTTCATTTTCACATTTTGGATAAGTCTTTTAGCATTTTGCGAAAAATGCTCCCGTAGCGGAAATACTGAACTGAGATTCTAAAAAGTATTTTCAAATTAATTCATTGTTTACTTCACTTTAGTTTCTATTGGTGATTAATATGAAAGTATAAATGTTTGAAGGGAGCCTTCCTCAAAAAAATAATGCATGAAGTCTAAATAATATGGGTCCCTTTTTAGGGGCCTCGTGAGTCCTTTATTCATTGCAACCAGGTTGGGGACAAAATATCGCCAATGTAAATGAATACAAAGCAAAAATGAGTTGGTAATTATTAGTAATGTTGTATAAAATTTCATGACAACTGACAACACATACCTTAGTCAGAGCACTGACATTCTGACAAACCTACAACAAAATTTTTTATAAATTTTACTTAAAAGGGTTTAAAGAATATATTTATTAACTTTTGTCGAGATTAGTCATAATGAATTCAATCGTGCTTATTAATTTAAAAATTTTTAATTCAATTGTGTGAACAGTGTTCAGCTTTAATGTCAGCAGTGATGTACACAATTTTTAAAATAGCATTTTGAATAGTGAAAAGCAAAAGATAAAATAATTTAAAAATAAATATAGATAAAATAATGAAATTCAACCCTATGGTTTATTTTAATTAATTAATTAAGTAACATTTATAAGGCCTTGTGGCTCCCGCCAGAGATCACACATGACACAAAATGAAATTTTCAAATAGATCATGACGCGAGATTTTGTCCCGCAACATTATGTCCCAGGGCATTTAGCACAACTCTCTCAAAAATTAAGGGACTTTAGGGACCAAAATGTAAAAAAAAAGGGACTTTAGGGACCTATTTATTTTACATGTTTTGGAATATATATACTATTTTTTTCCCCCTATGATCCCCTACCATGTGTAACCCGAGTAATACCTGAAATCAAATAATTAAAAAAAATATACAGTCAATGTCAAAATATAAATATATACAGAGTCAGTGCCATACTCTTTCGATTATGCTGAATACCATAACATGGGGCTTGGGCCCCTTTATCTCTAGTAATTTTAAGGATTTTACTGCTCTTTGTGATGCAAAATGAAAAAATGTCATATTTTACAATTAAATGAATTTTTATCTGTCAATGAACTAACTGTCCTCAAAATCTGCCATTCTAAGTGTGTTGTGCATGAATGTGTGCGTCCCCTCCCCCTCCTACAGGGGAGATCTTCTCAAAGAACTGTAAGCCTATAATTATGTGAGTTTTTCAGAAAACCACAGAATTTTTCAAATACCTATGCTATTTGAAAATGTGACATGAGTATGAATCTGGAATTTCTCCTAGCCCTTCTTTGAGAAAAGAATCTTTCAACAACTGTTGTGGCTTGCTGCTTTAAAATTCATTTTTGGAAAGTTGCAACACATGCACCAGCCTGTGTTTTGCATAATTATGCTGCAAGTAACAGTCATGAACTTCTGCAAATAATTAAAAAGTATATGTTTGCAAAGGTTTGAATGACAAAATAAAACATGTTTTAATTAAATTATAAGCTTTATTTGAAGTTTTACACAGAAGCTTTCCGGCAACTGCCCTCAATGCTTGTGTGATAGTCTGCGAAATAAAAAGAAACTAACAGAAGAAAAATAAAAAGTTAATAATTGAGGAAAAATGGAACAACAAACCACCTAAAATTTAAAATCACGCACCTAATACTGCAAAAGTGAGTATGTTTAGTAAATTTAAAGATGCTAAGAATTACCCTAAATTTTACTAAATAATAAATAAAAGGGAAAGTCCAACTTTCCTTCAGATTAATATGAAAGACATTTACTGTGAAATCCTCCCCCTTCAAACAATAGCTTAAGTTTCACCGGCGACTTTATAAGAAAACTAAGAGAAATTAATGAAAATAACACTATTGTGAATTTTGATGGTATTAAATTGTTCCCATCAACAACATTTACAAAATTATAAATGAAATAATGAAAAGAAGAAATATAGATAAAACTAAATCAGCACATTAATAGCAGCAAGCAACTAAATTCTCAATGAAACTTACTTTAAATTTAAAAACAAATTTTACAAATAAAATTAAATTAAAAAATAAATAAATTAAAGACTTTCTATTAGCTTGATTCACACTAAAAGGTATGAAAAGATTAAAATGAAGTGTTGCCACCTAAATTTCATACTTTAGTTAATTTTAAAAAATGTAATTGTCTCAAAAAACTCTTTGCACCCCTCGATTCAGAAAAATCACCTTTTTCATTTGGTACTGAATTTGAGAGATAGGACTGATATTTCTAATTTATTTTCCCCTTTTCTGTTTTTAACCCGGATTCGGCAGGTCTATGACAGAGAATGCAAGCTAAAGAAATAATAAAAAAGAAAAGTTAATCTTACATTGCCTATTGGTCACGTGTGTTAGAAATTCCCAATAAAAATGTAAATTTTTTGTTACCACCTAAATTTCATACTTTAGTTAATAAAAATGTAATTGTCATGTCAAAAAACTGTTTGCAACCCTGGATTCAGAAAAATCGCCCCTTTCATTTGGTACATAATTTGTAATGATAGGATTGATATTTCTAATTTATTTTATGCATTACACAAAAGTTGTTGCCACCTAAATTTCATACTTTATTTACTTTTAAAAAATCTAATTGTCGTGTCGAAAAACTGTTTGCACCCCTGTATTTAAAAAAAAAAAAAAAAAATCGCCCCTTTCATTTAGTACCGAATTTGTAATGATAGATCTGATATTATAATTTATTTTCCCCTTTTTCTGTTTTAACTTGGATTTGGCAGAAGGTTATGACACAGAAAGTAAGATGAAAAAAGTCAAAAAAAAAAAAGAAGAAGAAGAAGTAGAAGAAAAAAGAGGGGTGGGGAGAGTCCCAATGGAATCCCACTATTCAAGTTCATCACTGAATTAAAACTTAGTTTATCTGAAGAAATTCTTTTTTTAATTTTAAAGATGAAATTAAATATTGGTTTAAATACACCGATGATGTTTTTGCTGTCATCGACAAAAACATAAAAATTAAAAAAACACTATAACAACTAAATAAAATAAACCCTAACATCTAAATAAAATATGAGAAAAGCTGGTTATAAGAAAAATCTAGAGTGTGAACTATATAAAAATAGAATTAAATAATTAACTCATATTGAAAATGGACAGAAACCAAAAGAAAAATATACTACAGCAATTTCATTTAATAAAGGTGCACTCAATAAATTTAAAATGAAGTTTCAAAACTAAACATAAATATCCCCACTAAACCTAACAGATATTTTCCAGCATATCAGTAATAACAAAACCCCCATAAACCCCTTAGAAACTGCAGGCATTTATGAAATAAAACATCAAACAAAGGAAAATACATAGCTATGAGCTATGACTAAGAGGAAAATAGAAAAAATAGGATAAAAAAATGTGAAACTGACAATAAATATAATAGAGCTACTACAGCCCTAACCAAAAAAAAATAAAAAACAAAATATAAAAATAGACTTTAAAAATGTAAAATAACTAGCAACTTTCAAAAATCTTACATGTGCAAAAAAAAAAAAAAAAAAAAAAAATCATGAAACAAGAGATTTTAGTGAAAGTGCAGTTGCAATTGTGTGGAGGCCAATAGGAGTTTGACCAGAGATGGCTACCTACTCGGCTCGAGAAATCGAACAAGAGAAGAATCAGCCACTGCAATACGCGACCATCACACAAGCAGCAAAAGTTGGCGATGTGAATTGTTCATACATGTAATACTTATCAAATGTAATCCAGGATTTATGATAAAAGGGGTGATACAACAGAATATAGAATCTCAGCACTGAGCCATAAAAGCATCATTAACCAATGAAGTCTCAATATCAAATAAAATTGCACCCCATACCACAACTCCCAGTTGTCAGACCATGTGGCACACAACAGTCAAGAACAGCTGGCACATTTTTAATTTATATTATAACAATGTTAGTACTCACTTTTTTATTCATCCCGTCCCCCTCCTCCTTTTTTTTTTTTTTTTTTTTTTTGAAAACTGATTTTCTTATTTAATTGTAATTGAGATATTGGAGAAAGTTATTTTACAAAAAAAGTGGTGTAAAAAAATTGACAAGTACTAATAATGTTACAGAATAAATTAAAATTGTGGCAATTCTGAGTACAGTGAATAGGGTCATTCCACGTCAGTTCAACCACACCATGACACCCATAGTCTCAGATTTTGATGAAACTTGGTGTATTTGTTCCTTTTATGGGTTTAAATAAGGAAACAAAATATTTTTGCTCTATCTTAAATAGTTTAGGTTTTACAGCTAGTTAAAGATTTGTGAATTTCATGTTTTTTTTCGATCAGGCGGAAGAATCGCAATTTGTTTTTTTATAAAGAACAATTTTTTTCTCCTTTATTTATCAACCAATGTTGATGAAATTTTTTATGAGTATGCTTTAATATATAACGAATACAGAAAAAAATAAATTAAACCAGCAAGTATTTGCACATGGCCAGAAAAAAATTGTGAAATATTATTTTGAAATTTTTTTTAATGAAATACAGAGTTCCACTCCAAATGGAATATCGTCATGAGGGAAAAGGATAATCCAAAAATTTTTTTTTTATTCTTGCTCTAAAGGATGTATTCTACAACATGATAAAATAAAATAAATGGCTTTTTGCACCCTTCATTGTTTTTTCTGGACTACAAATTTAAAATTCCATATTCCTGCATTTTCTGGAAATCGCTAAATTAGATGTTCCAATTTTAGTAAAATTATACAAAAATTTGAACCAAACTGTTATTTAATAAGTACAAATTTTGAATAAACATCATAAAATACAAGAATTTTCAGCAACTGTTTTGAGTTTTAGAAAAAAACACGATTCTTCGTCAGGAAAACAAAGTACGCACAAGTACTGCAACGAAAGCAGCAATGCAGAAAATGTTATTTGTCAACTAATTTCAGTTTAAAAGATCTTAATATATATATCTATATATATAGATAGATAGATACATAATTTGTTGGTTTTGCTATGATTTATAAGTTCCAATTTTAGTAAAATTATACAAAAATTTGAACTAAAATGTTATTTATCAACTAATTTCAGTTTAAAGGTTTATGAAATAAAATGAAAAATTGAATTGCACAATTAGGTGGTGTATGATTAAAACAACGGAGTAGTTTTTAAGAATGTTAATTCAACATGTACAGAAAGATACATACATAAATGCTATTAAATTGAATCAACAAAATTATATCTAAATTGAAATTTCAAAACAAACAAGATCTAAATTCTAATTATTTTACTACTCGCTGCTATTTCAAATTTTAATCATGTTGTAAACAATCAAACCATTCAAGTTACAACAAGACAATTAAGTGATGTTCTGTCTACTGTGTAGGTACATGTTTAGATGTCTGAGTAAGTGAAATCTTGTTTGACATGTTTAAACAAGTGAGCTTGCTCAGTAGCAGAGACAAAACTTGGCATCTTGTAATTAGTCAGTCACAAGCTATTGCATGTGTAACATGCATTAATGAGGCTATACTATTTGAAAAAAATTATTGTTAATTATTTTTTGAGTGTTATAGTGTATTAGAAAAATGGAGAAGTGCACTGTGGGGGAAATGATCTCAAATTGATTGTCATTTTTTATACCATGTTAGGAAAAAAAAACCTTGCAAACTCTTGATAAACTATTTGAAACTGATTTAACTCTCTTAAAATTGAGGACAGAATTAAGTTGTGAATTAAAAACTATTTGTCTTCATCACCAAAGTGTGTTTTTGAAAAAGTATAAATCATAGCAAAACCAATAAATTATGTATGTATCTAAATATGTATGTATGTATTATGTATGTATTCAAAATAATATTTCAGGATTTTTTCCTGGCCATGTGCAAATACTTGCTAGTTTAATTTATTTTTTCCTGTATTTCTTATATATTAAAGCATACTCATAAAAAATTTCATCAACATTAGTTGGTAAATAAGGGAGATAAAAATTATTCTTTATGAAAGAACAAATTGTGTTTCCTCTGCCTGATCGAAAAAAAACATGAAATTCACAAATCTTTAACTAGCTGTAAAACCTAAACTATTTAAGATAGAGCAAAAATATTTTTTTTCATCATTTAAATCCATGAAAGGAACAAATACACCAAGTTTCGTCAAAATCTGAGACCATGGGTGTCAAATCACCTTTTTTTTGGTTGATTTGACATGGAATGACCCAATATCCAACTATTATCTTGGATGTCTACAGATATGTCTTAGGTGGTCATCAGGGTTAAATTTGTAACTGAACTCATTACTGAAAACAGTTTGTTTGCTGATCAAATGCATCCAGTACAACTTTAATGGTTCTAGTACTATGCAACGGTGAGGGACAGTCAGCAAAACCGTCTTTTTAATTTTATCCTCAAAAACCCATTCGCTGAGTTATCTATGAATAATAGTGTTCTTAAGACACATCAAATCATTGGCTGCTGAAAGTTAATCCTTTTAATATTCTAAGTTATGTGCCTACGCGATTTTATCACATTCGAATAATATTTTGGGCATAACCAAAACTTTTATGACTTTAGTAGAGGGAGAGAAAAAAAAGGGACTTAGGGACCATTTTGCCAAAAAAAGGGACTTTTAGGGACCTGAAAAGAGTTAAGGGACTTTTAGGGACTTTAGGGACCACACTAAATGCCCTGTGTCCGGATCCCATTGCCACCCACCAGTGTGATAACAGACCTACACACATTGCAGTGCTGTCCTTTTTTAACAGCAACCCTGTTTTGGTTCACAATTTTTATATTATACGAGTCGAAACTGGGTATTTTTGTTTTTTAATGCCCACTTTTTTACAGAACAAAATTGTTCTTTTTCTGCAATGGTCTATTGAAAAATCCCAGTTTTCTTGCAATCTTTTGACGAAATTTTTGCCTTTTTTCCTAAGAAGTTTTTCACAAGTAGGTTGTGCCAGGTGGCAGTATATATTTTACCAGTATGGAAAAAGGAGAGTGCACACATCTTGCCAATTTTAACAGAAACAAAGTGCATTTTGCAGATTTTAAAAGGGGCAGTTTCTGTGTTCTTAGGAAATAGCATAACAGTAATACTAATCATATTCTATATTTTGTCCACATGAAGTGAGAAAAACAATTATCTATGCAAAGGCCTTTGTCTTCTGTTAAGGGGACTCTCTACTTATTGTCTCCGAAAGCCAAAACTAATGCTATTCTATGGAGAATTTTGCCTCCTCATAACTCATTAACTAATACATAATTTTAAATTCTGTATTCCCATTCAGAAAATTCACAACAGTTAAAAATTTTATCGCTTTCTAAAAATTGATGTTTTTAATTTTTAAACTCAAAAAATGCAAAATTTCACACTGTAAAAATTCATATTTTTCAACCTCAAAATAAAATATTAAAAATGTAAAAGAAAAAATTTTAGAAAGTGATAAATTGTTTAACAGTTGTGAAAACGGAATTTAAAAATATGTTAATGAGTTATGAGGGGGCAAAATTCTCCATAGAATAACATTGGCTTTGGCTTCTGTTGACGATAAGTAGAGAGTCCTCTTAATATGCTCTGTTGCATCTCCTTCTCCATATTCTTTATACGTTGTGAATGATAATTTCATTTTACAATATTAGCAGGGTGAAAGATAAACCATTAAAGTACCTTTTTTACAAAATTTTTTCTCTTAAAAATTGACCTTTCATAAATCCGTTCCATCTCGAAAATTAATCTTTTATGAAGTAAACAGGCTGCCTGAATAATCAAACACACTTTGCTGCATTTCCCTGAAATGCTGATGTTCAATTTCTAAATTATAAAAAAATTTCTGTAAGTTCAGTTCTATAAAAATGAACCTTCCTTTGTCTTAAAATGAAACCTTATTCTAATTGCAGTTTTGTTTTGTAAAATTATATTTTTCACAATTACACAAAACAAAGATCCTGACTGAAAAGTTCAGAACTTGATTTTCACACTAAATTTAGATTCACAAAATTGCATGTGTATTTCTCACTATTTTACAAGAACAGGACCTTGTCTGATAAGTCTGGACAAACCTCTGCTGTCTTGAGGATCAAACACATGAGCTGTTTTGTCTCCCGTTCCATTATTTAAAAATTTTTAAATCAAAACAAGGTAGTGCCGAAATTGTGAAAAACCTAATTATGCTGTATTCAGAGTATGATTGAAAATTGTAATGCATGTCAAAACTCAGATGTCAAAAAGTCAACAACAAAATCAATACTTTGTCTGCTATCCATGAGTAAGATAAAATTAGAAAACAAATTTTAAAAACAAACAAACAAAGAAATAAAAAAATAAAAACTGTAAAACTGAAATAAAAAAGAAGAAGAAACTATTGTAATCTGATTTAGGTATATGTACTTCTCAATTTGAGTTTACTTTTTAGTTTTAATTCATTATATATTGATGCAAAAATTGACTAATAATAATTTTTGTTTTATAAAAGTATCTTAATTTGATGTGTAAATATTGCCATTTTTAATTGACAGCAGTGAATAAATTGATTATTATTTGTTCAATTAATGGGTTAAAATGAGTGGTAAAAAAATGATCCCCCCTTGTAAAAAAGTGGCCATTAATAAATTTGCTGTTGGTGGCTACAACAGTGGCCATTTTCCAGGGTTCGCCCAAGTTGGCCCAGCCTGAAAAAACGTGGGTGGGTTTTATCAATTAAATTATAATTATCTCTAAAAATTTTTTTGTTTTGTAATTTTTCTGAAAGCTATCCAATTTTTAAAAATCATAATTAGAATTTTATTTTTATATTAACTAGGATATCTGCTTAAATAAGGTTGAAAAATTAGTTTTTACAGCATTTCAAGAAAAAGGAAAAAGAAATAAAAAATGATAATGTACATTGTAATTTTTTTTTTTGAAATGCTAAGTTTCGTTTCCTATCTATTTACAATTTACTTTTTTAATCAAACTTATTGATAGATAACCAATCACTTTTGTTCAACTCTTTAGGCAGGTAGGTTGATATGAAAATGAAAATAGAATTTGAGCTGAAGAAATCTTTTTTTTTTTTTTTAGTGTATAAGTGATAAGTGAGCTTTTATCTAACCTGTCCGTGATCTTATCTGAAATGTTATTGCGAACTTTGGAAGTGTTTCTTGAGTGATTTCATTCTATCCCCCCAGGAGCCTCCTCGCGTTCTTCGAGTAGTGATAGCGTACCTGGAGACCACAGCTGTGATTTTGAACCAGCCCTAGAGTTTGACGACACAGAGCTCGTACATGCTGTAGAAGCAGGTAAAGTGAAAATTTATCACATGAAATAAAATTTTCATTTTTAAATATAACTCTGGATATTTTTTATGACTATCTTTAAAAGATAACTACTGGGTTGCATTATTGATAAATAACTGTGTTTGTGTGAATCTGACTCATTCGTATTGAATGCAGCCATAATGGTATCAAAATCCACAACTAATAACAACCACATCCTTAGGCCATAATGTAAACACTCTTTCTTGTGTATGCGACTCTCATTTAATAATAGAAGGCCACCCAAAATGGGTGGAATATTTTTTAAAAGAGTGGTCTGGAACTGAACATTTTATGAATAATGAGCTGAAATATTTTGTATGAATATATCTACAGCATTGTAAGGACAAGTTGCGCACTGTTTCTGAAATGATTTTGACCACTTCAGGGCTGCCTTTTTTATATGATTTTTGTACCACTATTTCGATAAAATAACATTTATAATAAATTTCCTTTGGTGAATCTGAACTTTGCCTGCAAAAATTTGTTATGGAAGTAAGGGTGCAATAATAATAATAATAAGAGTCTGCTGTGGCAGCCCTGCAGTTGTGTTAAAGTGTACTAAAAAAGGTTCAAATACTGTACTGTAGTACCTGTTATCGACTACTTTCAGCTGACATAGTACACTCCTGCTCAAAAGTTTAGCAAGATTTGGAAGTGAACTTTTTTTTTTTTTCAATTTATAAATGGTCCACGTGATGAAATGCTTTTATACTTTGGAGGTGCAAAGAACAACATTATAAGGTAATCTCTTTACAAAATAAGCAATAAAAAATATTCTACTTTTAGACTGAAATTTTAAATACAATGTAATGCAAGTGACTCTAATAATTGTGTATTAGGGGTGGGAATCGATTAAGAGTTTTAACTGGGTTCATCGTAGTTCATTAATCCATTAATCGGTCGGTTAAATCGTATTTTTAATCAGTTTTCATTTTTCTTTATATAATTTTATTTCAATGATGAATAAAACTCTCATATTGTGTATATATATATATATATATATATATTATTCATAAGTTTGACGGATTTTTTTTTTTTTTTTTTTTTTTAATTTTTGTCTAATCAATTATATCTGTTTCATAACTGAGATTTAAATCAATTTTCAGAGTAATAATTAGTGACTTTAAGTGTTAATTTTATATAAATATTTTCACTTATTCATTTTTTTTTTTTAATAAATTAATTTTTTGATTCATTTTGAAAGAAACATTAAATGAATTTACGCATATTTTAGTTTTATATTTGCAGGCCTTGTCAATCTCGCTTGTCACTATTTTTAAATTAATTCTCAAAATTTCATATCATTATCATAAAAATCTCAAATTCTTATAGTTTAGTTCTTCTTTGTCACTTCAGACTAGAACACAGAATGTTATTTTCTGTTCCTACTTCAATAGTTACTATCAGTAATTGTGAACAAACAATAAATGCTTGAAGATACTGCGAAACTCTGTTGACATTTCCCCCATCAGAGGAATAGTGGAAATCTCAATCCCTCCTTTTTTTTTTTTTTTTTTTTTTAAATCTTTAGCATTTCCATTTTTTGAAAGCTTCTAGTTTCTGAGAATACTATTACCCTAGCCAACACTTTCTGTAGATGGCTACAGACAGGTGGTGTTGCTCCAGCATGCACATGAAGCGGCATTTTGTTTAATAACTGTCCTCCGCCTTTTCTCTATCAACAAAAGTGCATCAACTTCTTTTGAGAGGTTTTATTTTTATTTATTTATTTATTTATATTTTGCTTTTTCATTATTTGATGGATGTTTCTTAGAATGTTTGTTAGCGAAACACGTGAAAAAATATTTTGTAGGCAGAACAACATTTTTACTTTAATTCATAGTTTGAAAATTTTAATCGGATTTTGAAAATTTTTAATTGAATTAATCGATTTGATTAACTAGATTAAAAAAAAATTGATCGGGACTAAGCATTGATTGATTAACCGAACCGATTAATCGGCACAGCCCTATTGTGTATATGTAAAATTACCATACTTATTGTAACACAAAAATTTTATTTGGAACATTTTTACTCCCTTATACAAAGTATTAGTTAGTTGTAGAGTGACTATAAGGCACCTGTTGAAACAGGATCATTTCATTTTATTTATTTCTCACTTCAAATAATTCATTTGCTAGCAAGCCCGGGCGAAATTTTCGCACTTTATTTATCTCTTCATTACCTTTTAAAATTAAAAAATATTATTTTATAGACATCATTTTTTCATATGCATGAGCAAATTTAATATTTCATATATATATATGTATAATATATATTTCGCATGAAAGCATATTTCATTTTATCCTGAAAAGAAAAAAAAAAAAAAAATATATATATATATATATATATTTTTTTTTTTCTTCAAAAAATCAGCATTTTTTAGCTTGTATAAGCGTTTTTAATCTCAAATTTCTCAAGTTCTGTAAGGGATAGCGAAGTTTATGACCCCTCATTTTAAAGAATATTTTACAAGGTTTAATTTGATATACAACATCCATTATGTTGGGTTAAAATTAAAAAAAAATTTGAAATTAAAAAAAGTTTAAAGATAGTGTTTTTTAAAAAATCTGAGGAAAAAAAAATGTTTTTGGTTATACTAAAAGCTATATAACCTGTAACTTTTAGAGTGGGATCTCAATGGGATCAGGAGTTATGACAAAAAACTTAGCTACTCGACATGGTAAATTGTATTGCAATTATCATATAATATGCTTACTTTATAAAATACCTGTTTATTAAATTCACACATACAGTATTGCATGCTAATATACAATTAAACATGGGGGGGGGGGGGGAAGTCAATATTCAATATAATTATGCTTAATAAAAAATAAATAACAATTTTTTTGATAATCTTTTTTTTAATTATAAAAAAAAATTAAATTACTGTGAGTTTTATAGCTTGAATGTTTTAGAGTAGATTCTTACTGCAATTAGAAATTATAATAAAGAAACAAAGGTACATATAAATACATTGTTCAGTTAAAATTACTCGAAGCTTTAATATAGCTTTACGACATCCAGTACATGTTTATACAAATTAGGACTATGTCTAAAAATGTTTTCATTTATTATAAATGAAAACATATATAAATATATATAATTTTTTTCATTATTACAAATCGCAAACTTTTTTTATAATAATCATGGCCAGCTTTCTTGAATGGGTTATAGCAATATATAGAAAAATGTTTTGATGTGCTAGGTTTACTCATCTTTACACAAAGTCTTAATGATAAAAATATTAAAATCATACTAAATTTAAAGTCAGGTTGTAAGAAGAAATAAAATTTCTTACATAATAAAAGTAAAAACTAAATATAATTGATTACATTTTTTATCTGAAGAGGGTCCTCATTGTTTAAAATAAATATGCCAAAAATGTTTGATTTAAAAAAATTAAAATGCTTATTTTACTTCTACTTAAAATAGTATGGTAGGGTTCCCATGGGTCAGGGAGAATCTGGAAAAGTCAGGGAATTTGAAATTATTGAAAAAAGTCAGGGAAATGTCAGGGGAAAATCACAAATATTGTCTAAAAAGCTGGGGAAATGATGATATAAACCTCAAAAATGCTTTTTGAGCATTCAGTTTACGTTGCGAATCACATGACTATGTTGTCTTTTATGTCGCAAGCTGTTTTATGTTTTACGCTGTCAGCTTATTTTTTATGTTGCAAACCAAATTTCATAACTTGAATTTTCTAAAAATAGACCTGGAAAACCTGGAAAAGTCAGGGAATTTTATTTTTGGAACCCTGGTATGAACCCAAAATCACAACTAACTTTTTTTACATTGAGATCCCAGAAGATACATAAAAAATTAAACTATAGTGCAGATGGAGATGAGCACATGCCAGCAACAACATAAATAAAACAATCTTTAAATAAAGACAATTTTGAACCAGAACATCTCTAATTAGCAAATGAATTGATTATTATTTACTTACTATGACTTATGCTGTCATTAATTTGTAAGTGTAGTAATTTATTATCTGAATGGCTTCTGATATAAATTTATAACCTTATATTGTAATCATTTTGTAATCTGTCTTTAAAAAACTATGTAAGTTTTAAAACCATCACTAATGATTATAATCTTAAAAATTTGAAACTTGTAGAATTACACACACACACACATTTAAAAAAGAAATCAAGTAATCAAATTTTTAATGATCTTAGAAATTTTCATGAAGAAAACTTTTTTTACTATTTTACTAGTCATAAATATGAACTTTCAAAATAATGTTTTTTATCAAGTAATCATATTATATCATACAATAGAACCTCAAAAATCCGGATATCCAAAATCCAAAAATCTCTAAAATTCAGACGATTTTTCAATTTCAATTTTAAAATAAGACTTAGCTGTATCTTATTTCCATATTTCTTGTGCAATGCAGTTTAAAATTTGTTTCTTTGAACACTGAATACATAAATTTGAACATAATCTAACATATTTTTATATTGTTTGATTGTGAATTAAAGATTTTATTTTTTTTTACAAAAAAAAGGTAGGTTATAAAATGGGGGGGGGGGGGGATTGTTTCCTTAGTTTATTAGCAGTTATTTAGCAGGCATTATCAGTTGTTTATTATATTTTAGTGTAATATATCTGTTTTAATTTAACATAAGTGTTTTATTATATTTCTATTTTATATTTTAATTAACCAATTTGATTTGTTGTTTGTTTTCATTAACATAAAATGCAGTTTGTATGTTATTATAATATCACAAAAAATTAGTTTTCAATAAATCTCTAAAATCTGGAATCGCCGTGGTCCCGCCAAATCCGGATTTTAGAGATTCAACTGTAATTATAACACAATTTAACATGTAGAGTAACTAAGTTTTTTGTAATAACTTCTGATCCCATTGAGATCCCACTCAAAAAGTTTCAGGTTATATAGCTTTTAGTATAACCAAAAATATATTTATTTTTCAAATTTTTTAAAAAACACTATCTTCAAAATTTTTTTAATTTAATAATTTTAAAAATTTTTACGTAACATAATGATGTTGCATATCAAATTAAACCTTGGAAAATACTCTTTAAAATGAAGGGTCATAAACTTCTCTATCCCTTATAGAACTTGAGAAATTTGAGATTGAAAATGCTTACACAAGCTAAAAAATGCTGATTTTTTGAAATTTAAAAAATTAATTTAAAAAAAAATCGAAAGAGATACAAAATTTCTAAAAATATATTCTCATTTATATCATCAAGGAGAATGATTCCTGCAAGTTTCATAGAAATCTGAGGCGGTCAGGTTGAAAATTGAAATTTTTTGTTTGATTTGGCATGGTATGACCCATATAGTAATTGATAAAATATGTAAAATTTGCATCTATGAAGAAAATAAATTAGGAATCTACAAAAAGTATAGTAATCTAAAGACACTAATGCAAATTCCATTAGTATTTTTTTTTTTTTGCCTGTCCCTGGCATTTCTTTTTTAGCTATTAATCTGCAGAGACTAAAACAATCTGTAGTGTTTGCTGCCATTATTATTATCGTATTGCAGAATGATTTGAAAATCTTTAATTTAGGTATTTATGCATTTCAAAATTGAATAAATGGCTTTGTACATTTTTGTTAATTATTGAGAGGATTTTTTAATTTTCTCAAACTCAAATTTTTTCACAATTTATTTATAAAATTCACAAATGAAGTACCATTTTCAAAAACCTAAATGGACCTCTGCTTTTATAGGCACTCTTTTCTTACCCATTCAATATATTATGCAGATAAAGTGGAAAATTTTATGCTGGTCACAGCAAACTAGTTTGACTTGATTTTATAGTAAATTTTACGATCATTTCCTTTTCTTTTCTTTTCCTCTAGATATGGATCTCGATAATGACAAAGAAACAGTCAACACGGACAGTGACCTGTTGGAATCTCCGATGTCAGACGGACTGATGGAGGACAATTTTGAGGAGATTTTGGGGACAGACATCTTCCAGCCGGACCTGGAGGATGTGGACGATGCGGACAACGACAACAGGGTGGAGGAGGAAGAGGAAGAGGATTTTGCTGACATCTCAAAATATGGGATCATTGAAATAGCGGGTACGGAAAGGGATCTATTTTAATGTTCATTTTGAGTAAAGCTGGAAATTAGCGGTCGCCACTCGCCACATGGCGACTAAGTGGCGACTAAAGAAATTGCCTTTGGTCGCCACTGCAGTGGCCACTTCCCTTCTACCCATTCTTTATAAAAGATACCCCATTCCACGGCAAACTTGGATTGCACAGCGGCTTTTTCGCGGTAAACGCGCCGCGCAAAGCAAAAAATTCAGGCTGTTCTAAAATCTAACATCGCCACTTGAAAACATATTTCGGAAGTCAATTTTAATAGTAAACACTTAAAATTCTTCTACCCATTCTTTATAGAATACCCCATTCCAATGCAAACTTGGATCGCGCGGCGGCATTTTCGCAGCGCGCGGTGCGCCTCGAATTCAGGCTTTCTCAAATCTAACATCGCCACTTACAGACATTTTCGGAAGTCAATTTTAACAGTAAACACTGGAAATTGGCAGGTAGTCTTATTCATATACTAGAAAAACGTATGGCTTTTTTCCATTTTTCTATAAAAGTATTGGATTTTGATTTTTAAAAAATGTCAAAATGAGAGTTTCGGCCGACTTTCGGGAGACAGAGACGAAAAGGAAGCTCGTGAGATAATCAATCGGCTGAAACTCCGATTGTATTACGTTCGCAGAAAAATTAAAAACGTCATTCGACGCATTTTCTTTGTTATTTTATACCACTTTCTTTTCAAACTTGGCATTTCTATCCATTATCAACGGCCGTATCGCATTCAGTCATACGCGTGGTTTCAACTCCTGAGTCAACTCCCTCTAATCTGCATAGCTTGGGCTTGTAAACTTTAGAATTTTGCAGATTATTGATCATAATTTGTTTAGTTATTTATTAATTTATTTTATTTTATTTTTTCTCCCCAGATACAAATGAAGATATAATAAATCATTAATGCTTTGAGTGAATGATAAAATAAATGCATAATTATTTCAAATAAATCTTAAATAAAGCGTTGTCAATTGGTCTTAAAGTTCAGTAGCTTTGAATCCATTATTTTTATCAATAAATAATTAAAATAAACAATTTTTTTAATGACCTATTAAGCATTAAGATAACTGAAACATTGATATAGTTAAATGAAAATTAAAACACCGCATAATCATAGCATCTGGTTTCTTTTTCCCTCCCTTTCAGTTTGTGGTTTTAATTACACACACTCATGCTCTTAGCTAATGTAAACAAATACTTGTTCCCGTTCTGAGTCAGCAATATTTTGATTACGCAATGCCTAGCACTAGAATGTTTTCTTTCTTTCTTTTTTTTTTTTTCTTTACTATTTATTTATGAGTATTGCACGATGAAGGATGAAGCGTGTGGTTCTCAAAGAAAAAAAAAAAAAAAAAAAAAAGAAAGAAAGAAAAAAAAGAAAAATAGTTTTTTTTTTTTTTCTTTTTTTTTTTTCCAGTGTCTGCCACTATTCAGTTTTATGTATTTAATAAAAAATATTTAGTTTGGTGGTCAAAACTGAATTTGCGGAGCATAAACATTACTTCGCAGAATTGCGGAGTTTTTAAATTTTTTCGGAGAAACTCCGCAGAAATCGGAGCAGTTGGCAACCCTGCACTATTCAAATGCTTTAAAATACTTGGAAACTGCTGAAATCGATATTGTGCAATCCGAAGATTGCATAAAAAACCTGCAACTGAATTTAGTTAAATTTGGTGAATCTGGCGAGTTAGAAAGCTCAGTACAAAAACATTTCCTTACATTTTTAACTTCATTGAAGAAAGATGATTCAGATAATGAGAATCTGATTTTTCATAATGTAATTTTGCACAAAGAAAAGCCAAAAAGAGCCGCAAATCTCAATAGTAATAAAGTGCAAAATCCATTCAAGGAATTATGTGAAGGATCATGTAAAATAGTTCAAACACGATTTAACATTGATTCTCCCATCCTCAATGTTGCGAAAATATTAAATACAGCATATTTTCCACCAGCACTCACAGAAAATTTTGGGGAATCTGAAATAACAGAATTTTGCAAAATTTTCAACATTCCTGTTGAAAATGCAATAGTAGAATGGAAGGAGTTAAGAAGTATTTTGTCTGAAAATTTTAGACCTGAGATTAATTTAAGGGACTTGTATGACAAGTTAAAAACAACTGTATTTAAAAACATGGAATTAATGTCAAACATTCTTGAAATTATTCTAACTATTCCACCAAGTAATGCTGGAGTGGAAAGAGTCTGGAGTAAGATGAATCAGATACTGGATGACAGATCATTGTCTATGGATAGTGAAACACTGCAGCATAGACTGCAAATTAAGCGAGCTAAGATAAATTTGGAAAATTTTGATCCATCTTCAGCAATTGATTTGTGGTGGTCTGATGGCATTAGATCCAGACGCCCAAATTTTAATAATTGAATCTTAATAATGTAAAGAAATAGAATAAAATAGATATAATTAATATTAAGAAAGAATAAATTATGCAATTTTTTTTTTTCATGCACGAGTCCTACTTTTTGCATTAATTATTAATTAATTTCATATTTTATTAGTTTTACAGGTTATAAATTTTTTTAATTTTTTGTGCACTTTGATTATACAATTTTATGCATTGTAAAATATTTTCTGTTCTTTTACTATTTTATTTTTCAATTATATGTAATTTGTTATGCCTAATCCGAGTTACACTGATGTACTACATACTACAGACCATTAAATTACAAAGTTGATAATATCTTAAAATTGATTTTTTTTTCTATTAAATTATCATTTAATGATTGAGCTTAAGATCTTGTTTATCCTTAAGATGAATTAGTGCTGCTAATTTTAAAGTATGTCAAAATTAACTTTTTAAAAAGTGACAGCTACAATTACATTGTGAAATCTCGACTACAGCCACACTCTCTAAATTCAGTTAGAAAGGGGGATTATAATTGCAAATTATTAAAAATTCATTATTATTAAAGAAAAATTAATTTATAATTCATTTGTAACATGAAAAAAATAGGAAAAAGAAACTTGCAAAATGAAAAAGTGTTATTAAAAAAATATTTTTTTTATTTACATATACTAATATATTTTCATGAATCAAAGATGTTTTTTTTTTTTTTTTTTTTTTTTTTTTTTTGAAAAAGTAGAAAATCGACACCATTCAGGATAGTGAAGGGGCAATATAATCAGAATTTTTCTGTTATAAAATAATATAACCAAAAGAGCATTTTAAACATATGAATTTTGTATTGAATAGTATTTTCTTACATTCATGGTATAAATTATGTAAATCTATTCCTATTTCATTTATTAAAATTTATCAGAAATGTATTATTGTGGATGAGTTTCAAAAAGTTGACTACCTTAATTATTTTCTTAATGATTTGTCGAGACTGAACATTGAAAAAATTAAAGAAAAGAAAAGAAAATTTTATTTTACTTTTACTTTTATCAGCGAGTGGCCAGTGGCCACTAACTAGTGGCCACTAACTTTTTAAAAGTGGCCACTAAAAAAATGAAGGCTAGTGGCCAGTGGCCACCAACCAAATTTCTTAATTTCCACCTTTAATTTTGAGTACAATGAGCTCTCATTATAATAGCCTGCTTTAACCTTTAGTCAGTTTCTTATAATAGGAAAGAAATAAAATGGTGGCGTTCACATTTTTATTATAATAAAACAACTTTTAAGCATCATTCTTATAATTAACAGGGTTGCTACAGCAACTGGAAAACAGGGAAAGCCTGGAAAACTCAAGGAATTTTCAAAATTTATTGCAAAAACAGGGAAAATTGAGGGAATTTTGAATTTTTTTAGAAAAACATAGGAAAATTTTTCATAATCAAATATTTAAAAAAATGTTAGTGCTTTATAATGAATCAGTTATGTTTTTTGTTTCCCGACTATAGTAAGTTAATAAAATTAATATACCCTCTTGTATACATATTACATTCTAATGCTGCATGATTGTGTGTCATCTATTTTTACTTCTAAAAGGGGCAGGGAAAACTCAGGGAATTTTTCTCCTGATTTGTGTAGCAACCCTGATTAAGTAAGTATTTATGTTTTTCCTCTAGAAAAAAAGCATTTGAAATATGTTATATAAAATATTTTTATTCCCTATTTATTAAATAGGCAGTTTTTTTATTATTATATATTAAATTATGAATTGAATGGTCCATGAAATAGAAAAGGTGGCTAACTGCTGTTGTACGACATGCTTGTCTTCAAGAGGTTGTAATGTTTTTGCATGTTTTTATTTATAATATGCAGAGTATTCAATTCAGTGTAATGAAAGTTTTATCAAACTGTACATTCTACACCCTACACAACATTCTGTCATAAAATTACTGAATGTTGGATGAAATGCGAGTATTTTTACTCAGTTTTTAACACTGCATGCAGAAATGCTAGCAAGTTTCTTTTTGTCTAAGTTGTAAATAATATTATACATATAAAATCAAGCAGATATGGAAATTCAAAAGTTAACATTCGACAGAACAAATAAAAATTTTAGTTATTCTCTCAAAAGAATAATAATAATGTTATTTTACCTTTAAAAAAAAAAATGAATAATTTTAAATAAATTAATGGCTGAATACATTAGTCATATATACCAAATGTATTGAACTATGTTTAGGAAAACCTAAAAAAAAATAAAATGAAAATTCAAAGTTATTATTGAAAGATGAACTTAATTTCAGTTTCTCTCTCCAAACTTGGAGAAAAAAAAAAAAAAGAAGCTAGAACACTGTATTTTATTTTGAATCAATGTATGTTATAGTGCCATTAATTAATTTAAAATTATTATTATTATTTTTTTTTTTTAAAGATAAAATAACTCATTATTATTATTCTTTTGAGAGAATAACAAAATTTTAATTTGTTCTGTCGAATGTTAACTTTTGAATTTCCATGGTATCCGCTTGATATATTTGGCTAATAAATCCTGCAAGAAAAAGCTTGCCAATTCTTGTTTATGCACATTTAAGAATTTAGTCAAACTACTTCTATTACACCCGATATTGAATAATTTTCTATTGCAGTATGTTGTCTTTGCTGCAAGTTTTCTAAAAATGATATTGCATTGGTTTTAACATCCTGCATAGAATAAAAATATAGAAAATACTAGCTAAAGTAAAATTTTTATCTCCAAGGGTTGATCCAGGTTTTAATTTTTGAGGCCCATCTTTGTGAAAAACAAATTGTTTTTGTGAAAATTTATTTATTTTTGAGGGAAAAAAAAGGGAACTGTCGCTTAGAAATCTTTCATTTTAGCAGTTACTCTATCTAATGTTGTTAATAGCATTTTATTAAACAAAAGTATAGACACTCATTAAAAATAATACAATAAACATGGAGAATTTTTACAAAAGTATTATTTTTATAACACAAAATTTTGTGAAAGGGCTGTTTTTATAAATCTGAATTTTGTGAAGGGACCTATTTTAGAGTTTTGAATTTTGTGAATGGGCAAGGGTCCCAATTTTTGCCTGGATTGACCCCTGATCTTCATCAGTACACATGACCCCCTATGTAACATGTGTGTATTGAATATAAGTGTTTGCAAGTAATTTCTTTAACCTAAAGTGTTTTTGACATAAACAAAAATCTATGTTTTTGAATCTTCCCCAGGCGATGATTCTTATGGTAGAAAAGTGATAGTCATTTCTGCCTGCAAGCTCCCTTCCAACAAAGCCTTCAACCATGCAAGGTTTCTAAGGTGAGTCCTTACTTCTCCCTCTACACAAGAATGAAAAACTCCAATTGTCTTCTCCTATAGACGGAACAGGATAGAAAGTTTTTCATTTCATTCATGTACTCTAATTGCATTATTATTATTTTTTCATTTCAGTTATGAAAATAATGTAATATTTAAATACAGTTCTTTATGCATATCAAATTGTCATGAAACTGACATGCATTATTGTCCATTGGACAGTTTTGCATAGATTGATCAGTGAGAGGGAAAAAGTGATTCCTTTTTACTTGGGAAAAGTCACTCTAATGGCTGTCTTTCCCCAAGTCAATTACACACAGGAATACACACGGACAATTTAGTCGATAAAATTTATGGATAATTTATTGACTAAAGGTGAATGAAAAACTTCAGATTCATTTTTCTTTTTTTCAATACCTTCTAATGGCTGATTCCAAAACTTTTTTTTGACATCAAAAAATTTTGCTCTATAACATGACGATGATAGATCTATATATATTACTATATCTATGCATTTTTGTCTTCCAAACAAACAGATCTTTAACAATGCCCAAGCAATCGAAATGACTGCTTTTGCACAATATAGATGTTAAAAACAAGGGAAGGTGGTCAATACAACTATTAATAAATGTACTTTTGTTCACTTTTATATGTTTACAAAGTAAAAAAAAAAAGCAGAATTGAGTAAATCATTCTCTTCTCAATTCTGAATATTAGTTAAAACAAATATATTTGAAGATTTTTTTTTTTTTTTTTAAATTAATAATAATAATAATAAAAAAAAAAAAATAAAAAAAAAACAGTACAAAGCGTGTAAGCTAAAGACTGCAGTTATATATATATGACATAAATTTGATTATTCTAGTGAAAGTATAATTATTTGACAGTATATTTGAAAATTAAAAGCACTGTTTCAATATGTAAATATACTTTATTAGACAAAACAAAAGTAGTTTTAGTGGAATCTAAAAACAAATCTTTTAAAATAACACCGAGGCGCCACTGGAATTTTTATATCATTCCTTTTAAAACTGTTATTTTGAATTTTAAATGTGAATGAAAAAGCATCAGTGAGTGTATTTTATATATCTGTCTGATCTTGAAGCTAAAAATATTACGTTTGCATTATAAATATAAATAAAAGTAGAAAGTAAATGATCCAATAAGAAAATCTATGTATATTTTAACTAATTGCAACGATCCCTTAAAATTTTATATCATTATTTTTAAGACTCATATTTCAAATTCTTATAGCCATAAAGTAGCGGCGTTACAAACTTTTAACCCGTTAAGGGTTTTTTGTACTGATTTATTTTACAAACAGATTAAGTGATAAGAACTTGAGCCAATATTCTTGCATTTCTGAGGAAAATTTGTATTCTGAATATTGAAGCAGCCTCCGTCATTAACCACAAAAGGGGAAGGGGGATTTATTAAACTCATTTTTTAATGTTTACTTGATTTTTTACAATTGTTTCATTTGCATATTTTTGTAATTTTTCAAGTATCGGCAAAATGTAAACAATGTAAGTTCTTAGTTAAATATTTTGTTAGAGGGGGGAAAATCGTGCTCAGTATTTTTTTTCTAGTATGAAACCTGCTAGAACGAGAGCAGAAGTGTGTGTAAAATTTTTAATTTGTGCGGGAGCTTAGAGAGAGTATTTTCCACTTAGCAAAATTCCCTTAAGAGCAGACTACACCTAATCTTGCTGACAGCCATGGCCCATATTATTCTATGGCATAAATTTGTTTTTACAATTACTGATTACTTAATATACTTTTTTCAATTCCGTTTTCACATTCAGAAAATTCATAATCATTAAATTAGTACTTATTTTCAAAAAAATTAATTTTTAAAATTTTTAGTATTTCATTTCACAGCTAAGAAAATGAGAAAAATGACTTGGTAAAAATTTACATTTTTAAACTCAAAATTAAAATAATAATAATAATATTAATTTTTTGAAAATGAGTTCTTATTTAACAGCTATGAATTTTCTGAATGTGAAAATGGAATTTAAAAAAATACATTAGGTAAAGAGTCATTATGGAAACAAATTTCCCCATAGAATAACATGGGCCACCAGGGTCATTGCAGGATTAGGTATTTCCCCTCTTAAAAAGATGCCAAATATAATGGGCTAGAATTTCAAAATTACAAAGAAATCTGATATAAGAATGCTTACACAATTATAAAATTGGTAACAACAAATTTTAAATCTTTTGAGTGATAGGATAAAAAAAAAAAAAGGCAAACTATTACTTGGCTCATCTGTCATACCTTGTGTCATACTGCTAAATTTAGATTTCGGTACCCTAATCGGATGTTGTGAACAAGTTCACACATATGTTTTTAAAGATTTGATTCATTTCTAAATAATTCAATTTGTAATTTAAAATTAAAAAATCAATTTAATAAGAATAATTAAAAATGAATTCATTCATTTAACAAATGAAATATAATTTTAAATATAATTTATTCCAATAAAAAAAAAAAAAAAAAAAAACATTTATTCTGTAATATTCTCTAAAATTAATTCATTCTTTTATAAAAGTCAATCTCTATTTAATTTAATTTATATTTTTACTAAGGGACTAATGCATTTGTAAATAAGTACATTTTCCCTTTTTAAACAACCTTAGGTTTGAAAATCTCATTTAATTATCTAAATTTGCCCAAAATTGCAAACCCGTGTATAAGCCGAATTGAAAAAAATACTCTTTTTAAAGTTCGAGTATATCGCCAAAATGGAGAAAATATTGCCATATCTATACAACTTTAAGGATAATCTGTCCAATGAAATTGCGCAAAATGCATGCTTATCCAATAGAATTCCTTATCTTGCTTAGCTATAACTTAAAACAATCACAGGGTGTTTGGCAACGGGGATAGTCTGGCAACCCTATCAGAAGGGAGGCAAACTCAGACGCACTTGCATCGCACACGTAAGTCCCGGCAGCTGAAAACGATGGTTACTGTAATAACAGGAGGCCTAACCCTAACGTCGATGATGCAATGTAGCCGCTGGATGTTTACATAAATAAGCCGTTTAAAGACCGATTGCATCAATTTTTTTTTTAATGACGTATCTAAATTATTTTGTATCTTTCTACTTTTCAGCATTTTTATCAGTGCTTCAAGGCAATCTTCAAAAAAAAAAAAAAAAAAAAAGACTTCTATAAAAAAAAAAAAAAAAAAAAACGAAGATATGCCACTTTTGCTAGTGTAAGCCTAGAAACATTTTAAACAGAGATGATTTAAATTTAATTGCATAAATTAAAAATATGATCGGGAGTCCTGTTTTTTCAAGTTTCTCTTATACTATTTCTGAATCAGACAGAGAATTTACTCCGTTCGTGCACTCTGCCGATGACTTCAGTTACCGGCAGGTCAAAAAGGAATGTAAACACACATGACTACATCGAGCGTTTCGTGAAATAAATTTAAAATTGCTAATTTAAGAGTTTTATATGTGATAATTATTTAAAAATAAGGTTTAATATCACTATTTTACTTTATATATAGTTTTTAAGCTTAAAATATATGTATTCAATCGTTGTTTCTAATGTACGTTTTTTGCTAGAAATGTGGATCCGTATATAAGCTGACCCTCATAATTCAGCTTCCGAAAAATTTCCAAAAGTTATCGGCTTATACACGGAAATATATGGTATTTGTAAAGTAAAAAATATCAAAAGTGATTTAGCAGGGCATTTTAATGTATCCAGATATTTATTTTGCTTCAGTTTTTCCTTCTTTCCTTCTAGGTACCTGATGCACACGTTGGATCAATTTGTGGAAGCGGACTACACGCTGGTTTACTTCCACTACGGCCTCAACAGCAAGAACAAGTTGCCCCTGAGCTGGCTGTGGGAGGCCTATAAAGCGTTCGGAAGAAAGTAAGCTTTTTTTGAGAACTAGTAGACTGCGGCCATCACAAAAACATTTTCTAAGTGTCAGTATTTGTATATTGACTTTCATTTCAAGTCAGTCAGACAAAATAATTTTCATCATCCTGAAAGTTAAAAGTAACGTCACACTTTGAATCTGAAGTATACAACAGAAAATGGCGTCCAAAAACACACTTTGGAAAACTTGTTTAATAATTTTATTGTTATAGAAGATTAAAGTTTTTGACATTCAAGACAACCAGATAGACATTTAAAATAAAACCTTCCATTAATATATAAAAATACAAAATTTTTTCTATACAATGTAAAATGTAACTTATCCACCAAATATCAAGTTACGCAAACTTACAAGGAGAGGTCACAACATGGAGAATTCAGATCAGGACAAAATTGTGCAGAATTGTAGTATACCATGAAGGTAATAACCTGTACACACACAATTTCGAGAAAAAAGCATTGAAAGTTTCAGTAATCTTTAAATACAAGTTATTTCGCAAACAAGTCAGTGACAAGCTTGGTAGAGTAAGCAGCTGTTTTTCCGACAACCTGGGTTCAATGCTGCCTACGGGAATATTTTTTATTTAATCTAAACTTTTTATTTTATTTTTACTTTTATAATTCAATTAAAAAATTGAAAATTTTAATAAATAATAATTATTTAATTCTCTTGAATTAAAATATATATATATGTGTAGGTTTAGAATTTTTCTATTTGTAATACTATTTATAATTTTCTATAACTCAAAAAATAAATTTTAGCTTTGTTTTAACTATAAAATAAAGTAAGCATAAAGGGGACCTTCTTTTTTTAAATTATTTATCTGAACATTTTATTTTATTTTATAATTAAAACAAAGCTTATATACACTGTAAAAAATATGCCCTATTGGCTGCCAGAAATTCTCTGTAATTTGAAAAAGTAGGTTCTGGCAACGTATTTTATTTATTTATTTATTTATTTATTTATTTTTTTTTGTAAATTACTCATATTTTCTCAAATTACAGAGAATTTCTGGCAGCCAGTAGGACATATTTTTTACAGCGCACATATAAGTTATAGAAAATTATAAATATTTCAAATAGAAAAATATAACTATTTAACCTATATGTATTTTTCAAATCTCAAAAATTCTATAATAATTGTTTATTAAATTTTTTAAATTATGGATTTAATTATTTAAAAGATTAAATTTTACAATCATCCATCCTTACAATCTTTCAACTGCAGCTTTAATATCGAAATAAGTGAATAAATAAAATTATCGAAGAAAAAGAAATGAAATAAATATGCAAACAAAACCCAGAATAACAAAAATAAAAATACAGCAAAAACAGACAAAAAATTTAAATAATTAAAAAATAAACCGGAGTGTAAAATAGTTAGCAGGTGTACTTAAATTTTGGTTAGAGCTTCCTGAGTTGGTTTTAATATGTATAAATCACTTTTAGCTTGTTAATAATAGAGAGCAGCTTAAATTTTGTTTTGTGCATGGGAAATTCGTGCATGTGATCCTTCACACAAATTTTATTTTGTACAGATGGATTAAAAAAAAAAAAATTGTTGTTGAAGAAGAAAGTATGTTGATTGACATTTAAAAATCTACATTTAAAGATGTCATATATTTGGAACATTTCTTTGCTGTAATAATTTAATAACATCGAAATCTTTTTCAAGAAGTTGTATTGGTTGGAGAAGTAATTATTTAATTTGTTTGGATAGTAACTATATAAGCAATTAAAATCATCATTTCTCTGCAATAATTATTTTATGTCATTTAAAAAACAAAATTTAGTGTTGTTTTGAATATACTTAAAATAAAATAAAATATTTAGATAAATAATTAAAAAAAAATTCTTTATTTTTACCTTATTTTATCGTTAAAAGAAAGCTAAAATTTATTTTTTAAGTTGTAGAAATTTATTGTATTTTTAAATTATGAATGTTACAAATAGAAAAAATTATTTATTTATTGTTCAAGAAAATTAAATAATTTGTTATTAAAATTTTCAAATTTTGAATTGAAGTAAAGTAAATTTTCAAATTTTGAAGTAAAAATTAAATAAAAAAATTCAAAAAGAAGAAAAAAAAGAGTCCTGTAGGTAGCATTGAACCAAGGTCATCTGTGTGACAGACTTTAGCTCTACCAGGTACGCCACTGGAGCACTGAATCGTTTGTGAAATAACTTGTGTTTAATGATTACTGAAACTTTAAAGGCTTTTTTCTCAAAATGGTGTGGCTGGTGCGCGCTACTGCTGTAATCTGTTGTTACCTGCATAGTATGTTACAATTCTGCATCCCGATCTGAATTTTTCATGTTGTGACTTCTCCTTGTTAGACAAATAATTACTAAAAGTACATGTGGTCCTTCACACTCTAACTTGCATACTTTTTTGATGGTTTCAGTTTGGAGTTCATAAAAATACTCCTTAAAAGGGACGAGCAAGGTATGTTATGTATAATAACAATGAACCCAATATCTGATTGAATCAAAACCTTTATTGTAGCATTCTTTGCTTCGACTGATTAATTTTTATGCAGTACAACTCAGTATTTCAAGAATGAGACTGAGTGTAACACAAGTTTAAATACCCGTCGTTCTGAGAATGTTAGTAATGAGTCATATACATTTTAAAATTAAAAGTTGCACAAATTGATGAATCGTTTAAAAAAAAAAATGCTATATTAAAATACATTAACAAATAAAAAAATTCCAACAAAGTTAAAAAGTGTTACACTTTGGTTTATCTGTCAGCCTGTCTGTGCTCTTCTCTCGTAAATAGTCATGGAATTCCATGATTATTCATATGCACCAATACATACCATAAAATCCCGAAAGTACCCCCCCCCCCCCCACTTTTCTCGCTGAAAGGGAAATATCTCTGTTATCCTGAAAGTAACCCCCCCCCCCCCCCACCTTTTTGTTTTTTCTCCATCGAACAAAGCTACATCCAATCTTCGGGCGCACTTACGGTACGTCAGCATTGCATGTACACCACTAAATCTAGCTCACTGTTTTTATTAATGGTGTGTTTGAATTAAGTTTTAATATTTATATGTTATTTCTAATTTAACTAATTTTTCATAAAGTGTCAGATGCACATTATCAATGGAATCATTATACAGTTTTTTTTTACCTTTAATGTAAGAAATGATAGCCTTTAATATTTCCTTTTAAGTAAGTACCGTAAAATCCCGAAAGTACCCCCTCCATCAAATTAACCTCCCCTCCCTTTTCTTCATATTTTATAAATAATTTTTTTAAAGAATCTTGATTATAACCCCCCCCCCCCCCCAAACACACACGCACCTGAAATTTATCCGTTTTGCTTTTCAAAAACGGGGGTGGGGGGGTGTTACTTTCAGGATTTTACGGTATATGCATAATGTAGTAGGGGATCACAAAAAAATAATTATGAGATGAAAAAAACTTTTTATATACCATGTTTTAAATTTCCTGATGAATCATAGAGCTCTTATCAATGTGCATAAAATTTTTTAAGTGATCATGATGTCCATTTTTATGAGATGCATCATTTATCTTTTTATAATTTTTTAACGTTCATGTTTCATTGAATGTATTTCTTTTTAGGTTGAAAGAAAATGACCTTGTAAAATTGTTTTGGCAACCATTAAATTACAGCTAATATTTTAATGGCTATTTATATGCTATTAGGATGTTATTATTTTACTATTTTAATTAATTATAAGAAAACTAATCAATAATTCGAAAATCGGACTTGGAAGTATTGTGTTGTCACTGGGTTCCGCCTTAATCATGATAAAATTGTCAATGAAAAATCTGATTCCACTTTGCTGTCTACAGCCTGGAAAAATTTGTTTAATTGAATTAAATAAAACAATTCTAATTAAATAAAATAATAATAATAATTAATGGATAAATTTTTATTAAATTTACTTATTAGTTAAATATTATTGAAATTGAAAAAAAAAAAAATGTTTACTCCTTTCCTCCCTCCTCTTTTTGTGGTGTGTGTATATTTGTGTTCCTCTCTGATTGGTCCTGCCCTGCATGTTGCTTCCTATTGGTTGTTTGTGTTGCTCCTCCCCCTCTGGATTTTGTCCTGTTTTCAGTCTTGCTTTTGCCTCCGAGGCTAGAGCCCCTAAAATAAATAATAGGCCGGCGCATCACCGCCATTTTTTTGCCTCGTAAGAGGACAGCATTTCCGCTTGGCGATTTTATCGCTTCACTGGTGGTTTTAAGAAATTTTCATCTAAAAATAAAATCGACCAAAAATGATAAGCAACACAAGTAATCTGTTTCTGTTTCTTAAATAATTCATAACATTTGAAAGGGGAAAAAAAAAAGAGCGTACCAATTAAAATTGGAAAGTTTTTTCAACGACCTAATACTATCAGGACACGGAAACAAGACAACTTTGGCGAACCAAAAAAACGTCGCCAAGACTCTACAAACACACAGTAAAAAAGCGTTTCTTAAAATAATTTATGGTTATTAAAATACATATTTAGATTTAAATAATACTTTTTTTTTTTAATTTTTTACTTTATAAATGTCAGAAATGCAAAGAAAAATATAAGTGAATAACAATAAAACTTACTATGCAAAGCTGTGCATTAAGTCCCGGGATCCAAGAATCTGGACGACAATTCGCAGCCCATTTTCTCCTTCTTGCATTATCCGAAGGAAACCTAAACATTTTGTATCCTTTTCTGGAGTGTTTACAGCAGTTTATTGCTGAACAACCTCCCATATTGCAGTTTATTTCACTAAAATTACGAGCAAGACGGTAGAAACAATGGATGCCGTTTGTTTATCGCGCTGGGTACATGCGGCAACCCTAAGGCAAAAAAATGTCGGATGCGCCAGCTCGTATATATAGGAGCCTTATCCAAGGCAGTTGCACGTGTTTGCACCTGATGAAGAAAGGCTACGTCCTTTCGAAACCGGTTGTGCTGATTTAAAATTTATGGTGTGTGAAGAAGTTTTAATTTCTTGCTATTGTCTGTACGCCAGTTTTTTGAATTTATTTTTGGTGATTAACCTAATTCTGGGTTTCTCTAGTTTATTCACGATCCTGTGTTCCAGGTAATTCTATTTCATTTATATTTTTGCATGCTTTTACTTTTTTGTGTATTTGTCACTTATTTATTTTTTTGCATGCTTTTACTTTTTTGTCAATTTGTCACTCATTTATTTTTGCATGCTTTTACTTTTTTAGTCAGTTTGTAGTTTTATTATTTTTTGTATTTATTTTAACTACTTTAACATTATTTTTGTGCTACCATGTTTAACTCCCATTTCAACAGATTTTGTAAACTTAGACGTAAACGTGTAAAATTTCTTAACCATCTGAGATTTCTTCAAAAATGCAAATATAACAAAGTTATTCCTAATTTTATTAAATTGCAGTGTTCTGTTCCTGTAACTGGTAGAGTATCTAAAGCCTTATTTCGCTCCAAATTTATTCTCTTAAATGCTTGTATTCAAGATTTTCGTCAACGTATCGCCAAAATTGAGGAAGAGCTTTATGAGCTTCATCTCTTCCTTGGTAAAAACTTCAATGATTTTGCTGTTTCGGAAAATGATAATTATTTATCCTTACATTCACTTAATGCTGCTCATCAGCGTAATTTAGATTCTAAGTTTTCTGTTTTGTTTAAAAACCAAAAATCCTCTCGTAAAATTAACAAAGTTCCTGAAGAAAATTACATTGTTAATCTGTCTTCACATAACTTAACTGCCGAACAAAATAAAGTGTTAGAACTCGGTTTAAATTTTTCCCAATCTTGTAAACCTTCAATTTCTAAATTAATTGCTCCCATTGAGGCTTCTTTAAAATATAGTAAAATATCTACCTCTCAAAAAGAATCTCTGCGCCATATTCTTGCTGATTGCATTTCTTCAAATAATTCCAATTATAAATCTAATCTTTCTAAATCTGAAAGTGTTGCTCTTAAGGATCTTAAATCTAATCAAAATCTTGTCATTACTAAAGCAGATAGAGGTGGCCAGATTGTTCTCATGGACAAAACTGATTATGTTGATAAAGTTAATTCTCTTTTATCTGAAGGACCTTATACTGAAATTAAAAAAGACCAAACTAAATCTCTTCTAAGCTCTGTTCAAAAAGCTGTTAAAAATTCCACCGTTCTTAATGACAATACCAAATTCTCGGTTTCCCCTTCTTCAGCAATTTGTGCTCGTTTTTATGCTTTACCTAAAGTTCATAAAAATAATGTTCCCCTCAGACCTATTGTTTCGAATATTGGTACTGCTACTTATCCCCTCTCTAAATTTTTAGCTTCTATTTTTTCTCCTTTATGCAGCACTAATAGTCATACTATAAAAAATTCCTATGATTTTGTTATGAAGTTAAATAATTTGAATCCTGTAAATTGCTCAATGTTATCTCTTGATGTGAAGTCTTTATTTACTAACGTCCCCACTGAAGGTGCGCTTAATTGTTTAGAAAAAAGGTTATGCAAATTTCATTATTCTGACATTGAAATCAAAGAATTTGTCAATCTTACTAAACTCTGTGTTTCCCAAACTACTTTTGAATTTAATAACAAATTTTATAAACAGTGTGATGGTTTAAGTATGGGTAATCCTTTATCTCCTATTCTTGCCGATATCTATATGCATTATTTTGAGGAAAAATTATTAAAGATGTTAAATTTAAAATGCTGGTTACGTTACGTAGATGACACTTTCATTCTTGTTGAAAATACGTTTGATGTTTCTGCCATTCTTAATATTGCTAATGCTATTGATCCCCATATTCAGTTTACCTTCGAGTTAGAAAATTGTAATCAACTTCCCTTTCTTGATGTTTTAGTTACTTGGTACGATTCCTCTTTTAAAACCTCTGTGTACAGGAAACCTTTCTCTGTTTCTAACCCTCCCCATGCTCTCTCTAATCATCCGGCTAAACAAAAATTGGCACCTTTTACACTTACGTGTATCGTGCCCTTAAAATTTGTTCTGATACTTCTTCTCTTAAAGAAGAACTGAATTATTTAAAGTCTGTTGCTATTAAAAGAGGTTTTAGGCCCTCTATAATTGATAAAGCTCTCAAAAAGTTCAGTAGGCCAACTTATAATTCTACTCTTTCCATTGGTGATAAAATTAAACCTGATAATCTTGTTGTCTTACCTTTTTATCCCCCCTTATGTTTTAAATTAGCCAAAGTTTTGAAGCGTTTCAATTTTCACGTTATCTTTAAACCTGTCAATAAATTCCAATTCCCTTCAACCAAATCCCCTGTTCCTGAGCTTCAAAAATGGGGTATCTATAACGTCCCTTGTAATAACTGTGATTTATCTTATATTGGTCAAACTAAAAGAAATCTTGAATGTCGTTTACGTGAACATTCTCGGTATGTTGTTAATCAAGAAATTTCTAATTCTTCTATTGCGAAGCACAGTTGGGAATTTGATCATAGTTTTAATTTTAAGAGTGCCAAAATTATCTTTCATGCCAAATGCGTTTCCGAACTGGATTTTTTGGAAAATTTAGCTATTTACCTTAATTGTGATAAAATTGTCAATGAAAAATCTGATTCCACTTTGCTGTGTACAGCCTGGAAAAATTTGTTTAATTCAGTTAAATAAAACAATTCTAATTAAATAAAATAATAATAATAATTAATGGATAAATTTTTATTAAATTTACTTATTAGTTTAATATTATTGAAATTGAAAAAAAAAATGTTTACTCCTTTCCTCCCTCCTCTTTTTGTGGTGTGTGTATATTTGTGTTCCTCTCTGATTGGTCCTGCCCTGCATGTTGCTTCCTACTGGTTGTTTGTGTTGCTCCTCCCCCTCTGGATTTTGTCCTGTTTTCAGTCTTGCTTTTGCCTCCAAGGCAGTTGCACGTGTTTGCACCTGATGAAGAAAGGCTACGTCCTTTTGAAACCGGTTGTGCTGATTTAAAATTTATGGTGTGTGAAGAAGTTTTAATTTCTTGCTATTGTCTGTACGCCAGTTTTTGAATTTATTTTTGGTGAAACGTGTTTTAGTCTTTTACCCCCCACGGGGGAACGGGTAGGAATTTCTGAAAAGTTGATTGATATAATTTTAAGTTGGGTGAAGACCTAAATCCCTGCCAAGCGCCATTGAATTCCATCCTGCCGTTCTCAAGTGATGCCCGGACAAAAAAAGCGACATACGGACACGATGACACACACACACAGGCAAAATTTTCTGAAGTCACTTTCGGCTTTCATGGGGTGTGAAACGTGAAGATATCGCAAAATTTTTCGATTCCGACAAATTTACAGACAAAAGTCTGATTTTATTAACCCCTTCCGCTCCAGGCTAGCTGTAGTGTAAATAGGTGAAATACCAGATTGTAATTTTGAAATAATGCAATACATAACGAAGTAACAATGTGCATTTTGTTGTGAAGTCCCTTTTCAGTTCAGGCAGTTGCTCAGGGCGTGCATAGGCAAAAGGATCCGACATAAATTTCCAGTCACCTGCTGTAAGTGGTTCATTATCACTGTCATCGCTTTCGCCGTCTTCACTTGTTGTAAAGTCATCATTGGAATCTTCAAGTTCGTCATAATCGGGGATATAATCACTATCCGAATCACTAGAATCAGACATTATTCACAGTTTCAAACACCGACAAAACACACAAAATTGAGAAGCGAAAATTACACACAACCGCAGCCGCGAGAAATCACGAAAGAACTGGCGTAGCCAAAACTAATAGGTCACCGAGACGACTAACGCCATCTAGTTGTCAGTAATGAAAATACAATTTCTAAATACCATATGACAAATAAAATAACTCTCTCTGATACCACTACAACGTTAGGCTTATTGTATCGTATATTTTCTTTGGACGTATGCACGTACGTCCATGGTATTAATGGCCATTAACATTAGGACGTACGCACGTACGTCCCTGGAGTGGAAGGGGTTAATATAGATATAGTATGCTTTGCATTAAGATTTACAGAACTACATTAAAATATTCAGATACATTAAGGGTTACCATTGGAAATTACATTTTCGATTGTGTTAAGTGTTTTTAACACTTTCCAAGATTAATTAAACCATTTGTCTGTCATTCTGTTTGTCCAATGTCTGATCAGGCCAAGTTGAGGATTAAACAGTGAAATGAGTATGTACAGCTGGAAAGTGTTAAGAAACCGCATGCCTTTTTTATTTTGGTTTTTAATCATTTATGTGAGCTGAGCTGGGCTTCGATATGACAGACGAAATTTGCTTCAATGTATCTTAAGGTTTTATTTAGCATTTCAACTAAAATGCACAAGCAGTATTTCAGCTATTTTGAAAGTCAATTCTTTGAATACTATTGATTTCTTTTTCTTAATTGGGTTGTTCTGAATTCTGCTTTCTATTTGTTTTTTTCATTGATAATCTTAACCAAGCACTGTACTAGTGATTTAAGAGACAGGAATCAGTGACACTCTGTTTCGATTTCAACGATAGAGAAAAGCATCAATGTCATTTGCAAAATGAAAGAGGAGTAATTGGGAGGAGTAGATCATTGCCATAATACTAGTACTAAGAATACTTATATGAAGCAACATCTGAATTCTAACATATTTACAATATTTTCGCATTTAAATTCAACCATTAAAAATCAAAATTAAATCCAAATATACTTACAATAACAATTCCTGATATTTTCAGCAGTTTCATGATTTTTTAATAAAAGCTAAACTAGTAAATTTATGCAAAATTTTCACACTTTACTTCTTTTCTTATTTACCTTTAAATTTTGAAACTCATAAATATTATACCACTTTCCCTACATAATTAAAATTTTAATTTACCAGAAGCCAAATTGTTATTAAAACCAAATTAATAGTGTGCAATAGTGAAAGCAAAATCATTCAAAGAAAGGTTTCAAAATAAAATTCATGGTTGACAACCCAGTTTTCACACTTCCATAGGCAGTACAGTTTTAGTATAGGACCCCCATGGGATGCCTTTTAAATTTTTGTTGTTCTGTTGGCGATGACTTTTCTTATATTTATTCTGGCACAATTTTTTTGTTTTAATAAAACTAACTCCTATTTTGATGGTACTTTTTATGATTGAGTCTTAGTCAGTTTATGATAATAATTCATATTTTTTAAAGTATTGCATATATATCTGTAGGATATTGCTTTGTTTAAAATGACACTTGCAAAGATTCTGAAGTAGCAACTGTTTAAAATACATTTTTCCATAAAATAATATCTTTAGACAGATGTCCTCCCTTATTAGATAGCCTTATTAGAAAGCCTATTTAAGCTTGCTTAAATAGTGTCCATTTATAAATATTATTTTTTATCTTCACATATTTTATTAATTACATCATTATCATATCGTTTCAACAACATGTAATTGTAACTGGTCTTTGTTAGAGAAATATTATATAGATGTTATTATAGAGAGATATTTTATGAAATTATCTAGTTTTTCCTCTTTAGCAAAATTCTTACTGATATGACATTTTGACTTATGATTTATACGAAGGACACTGACAGCTAGGCACATCCAAAGCTTTACAGAGTGACCTCTTTCACACAATCTCAAAAAATTTCGCAAAGTAAGTTCAATGTTAGCGCTTCTTGTTGAGCAGTGGCTGCGGTAGGTCCCCAAATAAAAGCTGTGAAAAACCCACCTTTATTGTGCATTCTTTAAAAAAAATTATGTCTTAGGTTTCTAATGAAAACAAGAATTAATTTTAGCCATGAATAAACATTATACATGTGAGTATTTATTTGAAATTATTAGCGTACATTTGACTTTAAATACAAAATATGTTAGATGTTAGCTAATAATCTCAAGTAATCAACACTTTATTATTAGCTAACATCTAATATATTTCGTATTTAAAGTCAAATGTATGCTAATAATTTCAAGTAAATAATCACATCTACATTGTTCACTTAGAGCCAAAATTAATTAGTGTAAAATATAATTTTTTAAATCTATCTTCTGATGTTGTAAATTGTATTGTAAATACAAAAAAAATCATGTATTAGTAAATCAAGAAAAAATGTTAATGTACACAATTTTTAAAATTAAAATTTTGGTTTACAAAAAAAATAAAATAAAAATTTTGTAAAAGGAATCGCTTATAAAATATTACTTATCATTTATTTTATTAAAAGAAGCATTATGTCATGTTCCATAAATTCAATCAGACGCACCCAAAAACATTCGCAAAATTTTTATCAACTAAACAAAGTATATTTGTAATCGCTGTATTACCAAATCTATAACTAAAATAACAAATGGAATGAACAAATATAATATACACTCACTTATTCTAATCTCATAACAAATCAAACAACCGAATTTGAAATTCCATAGATTTTCTCTTGATCCGTAGTGAATGAAAAATTGAAGAGAATTATATAAATCGTAAGAAGTATTCAAAAAGTACTTTTTAAAAATACATGAGTTTTTCCGTTTAGATGTGAATTCATTCTATTGACTCAGTGAATTCACTCTATTTTAATTTTAAATAGGGAGCATCACACGAGTAAACAAATTCTATTTGAGCATGCACAGTTTCAGCCTGAGTAGTTCAGGTACCGCCATCACCAGATGGCTTTGTCATCGATCTGTGATGTCACTAGTATACTACCTATCGCTCCATTGTGGTGAATATGCTTACTATGGAAAGTTTTTTGCACATCTACCAGAGAACCTAAAACTGACCTATTTTAGCAGAATGAGAGAGAAAAAACTTGATAATTTAAACCCCGATATTAGCATTGCAATGAGTCGATTTTTTTTTCGACACTTTTTCAAAATTTTGTAATGCAATTCTAATAGGACAGTGTAGGATTTGGATGTGTCTACTCTTTGGAAAAGCTGAAGAATGAAAAGGAAATGAGAAAAAAATGCATCTGTAACATAGTGATAGTGGGTAGGAAAGTTAACGGTAGTATAGTAAACATAAAATTATTTTATCCAAAGGTCAGATGAATTCATTAAAAGGAAGAAATATTAAAAGAAAGTAATCCGGTGTGTCACTCACATGACTTTCTCTTATCCTAAAATTTAGTACAATAAATACAGGTTGGAAAAGATAACGAGTACTGTTATGTAAACCTATGTAAAAATAATTTAAATTAGGCTTTGGAAGAATTTTATGAGATAATTAGACCTGTGTGAGGGGGGGGGGCTACTGCCCCCTTCAACCCCCCGTTTCATTACATTTATATAGAATTCCAATCTGTTATTAAAACTAACAGTTCACTAAAAATTATTCAGACAACTTTCACATGTAACATTCTTTGAAACTTATCAGTATTGATCAAACTTTTCCAGCAACAAACTTATATTAATTTCAAAAACAACTGTTGGATCTCCTGAAATTATTTGTTTTTAAATTACTCTAAGAGACACAGACAAAGGTCAAACGTTAAAACACTTGACTTAGGTAAAAACAAGCAAAGATTATTTAGCTTAAAAACATACATTATTTTACTATATGTTTATGAGGAATTCATTTCGATTCCTGAGCAGCTTTCCTGGACATGGTAAAATATTATACTAAAGCTCTTCCTCTAACAATAAAAAAGAATGTTATCGCTTAAATATTGGCAGCCCTGTATATCTTTTGAAGATTATGTACAGACCACAGGGTACACTTAAATATAATGCTATAATAATAATACACGGCACAACCTGAAATACACTTCCATCCATTTTCAGCTATTGTGGCATTGTAATCTAGTTCTTTTGTGTAGCTCTGTAATGAACAGTGAATGATTTCCTTACCCTATTCTACATGAGACATGTTTTTATGCATATAAAAAAAAATATATATGTATTCATTTAATTTGTTAAAGTCTATAGATATTAAACTCTACTTACCTGCAATTTTCATTATAGACATAATGTATTTGAATTCTCTTAGGTGTCCGTGTACACGAACCATTTGCTTCATCTTAACGAAAAGCTTGGTGTAGCATCCCTATATCATACACATTTAGAATACCAAGTGTGGATTTTCTGCTATTATTTGTTCTTGAAATAGGCTGATAATAGGCAGACACACACACAGACTAACCGCTAAAAACATTATTTTTGGGTTCAGGGGACCTCAAAACGAGTAAATATAACAAAAACTCAATTTTGAAAATTTTACCCCAAAACAATATTTTCTCTACTGAATATATGGTTAAGAGAAAGTGAAAAAACTAGTTTGCATAGGCAGGTTTTACTCAGTTCCCTATAATAAATTTGATTTCATACATTTATACTATGGGCATAATTAATATTGTTAAGAAAAATGAACTTGCCAATCACTTGCCATGCCTTTACCCAATAGATTACCTCCCTCTGATTCCATACCGTTACCTTATCCTAATTTGCAGATTGCTTTTATCTGTGTTATTTTTGTATTTTATTTTTATGCTATTTCGTAGGATTGCCATTCCAATAATCCCCATAGTGTAAGTATATGGGAAATAGTGTCCTCAGGGGTGTTTGTGTTCAGGGTTTACCCCTGATTTCAGGGTTTTTGTTCTAACCATCTGTATTTTCATATTTCCTATAAAGTTATTTTTTGCTTTCATTCATTGTTCATTTGTTATCCAGGTGATATGTGAATGAAATGTAAAAGGATTCAGGGCTTCTGTCCTAAATAGTTTGAGTATTATTTCATATATTAGGTTTTTTCTAATTTGAGGCTCTAATTTTCAGGGTTTTTACCTTTGAGTCACAATCACCCCTGTAGTCCTATTTTGGCGTTTAAAAAAAATGTTAAATTTTGACTAATTTATGAAGTTTAAATTTTTTTTTTTTTATAATCAGTGATGTTCGTGCCAGTATCCTAAATGACATTTTAAAAGTGATTTGACAGGTTTATGGACATTTATGCAGATATTTTTTATGTTAAGAAAATCTTAAAACTTACGAAGTTTTCAAAGTAGAATGTTGCAAATCAACCTTCCAGTATCGTTAATGATATTTTAAAACTGTTGCAACTTCTTTAAAATCATTTATTCTAGAGCTAAACACAGATTGACAAATCGACCAATGAACTAACTTATCGACGGATCCATCTACAGACAGGCATTACTTCAGTTTTGTGATTTTTGGATTCCAAATGCAGGGTCCAAATCAGGGAAAACCTGGAAAACAGGGAATACTCAGGGAATTTAGAATTTATTAAAAAAAAGTCAGGGAAAATAAAAATTTTCATTAAAAATAAGGGAAAATCAGTTATAAAACCTGGAAAAACAAACATTTTTTTTTCTCTCAAGTTGTTTTTCTTGTTTAGCTTTGTATCAAAATTTAAATGATTAAGTATTGTGAAAATACACATGTAAATAATGATTTCTACCTGAATTTGTATCATGATCGGCAGTAATATGACATTGTACAATGGAAGTAGCTGTATTTTGTCCTGTCTAGAGGAGCATTTTGTGTAATATATTGCTAATATTTCCTTGAAAATTGCCTGTGAACTCAGGGAAAACTGAGGGAATTTTTTTTCCATATTTGAGTATGAATCCTGAAATGTGTAAAAATGTCCTAAAACTGAAGTCAGACTGTTTCATGCCTATTTATAGTATGATGTTAAACCCGATCCACTTGTGAGATCTAGTTTGATTAAAATTCTCTTACAGGGTGGCGAGAATCAGGGAAAACAGGGAAATCATGGAAAAATCAGGGTACTTTATCAATCTGGAAATATCAGGGGAAAACCAGGGAATTTTGTAAAAACACCCCAAAATCATGGAAATTTTCATTTTTGCCCAGCAAGTATTTGTAGTTGAATCTCACCAAGTTAACATTAAAAAGAAAAATTAGTACAACATGAGAAATAATTTTATGTCTTGATGTTAATATGTTGTGCAATTAAAATGAGTCATATTTTTTATAATTTTGCGAATACATTTTTCCAGAATTTTGAATTTTATTTTCCTTTAAGTGAACAAAGGAAAAAAAAATATAAAGACAGATATCAGGCCCATCAGTATAGAATTTGAATTGTAGTGGTTTAGCGAGCCTATTACACAAGTGTGTGATATGCACAAAATTATAGAATGTATATAATAGATAGCGGAAATCATGCAAATTTGTCAAAATGAGTCATGGAAATCATGGAAAAACGAGAGAAATTTTTTTCTGAATTTCTGTAGCCACCCTGTCTTACCAACCTGATCTTGAAATGTGTTGTTGAAATTTTCTTTCCTAATGAGGATCTTTGTTTTTTTTCCAGGTACAAGAAAAACTTGAAAGCTCTGTATCTAGTCCATCCTACCAACTTCATTCGAATAGTTTGGAGGATATTCAAGCCCGTTATCAGGTCTCTCTCTCTCTTCATTTAATTTCAGTACTTGTTCACCATTTTGCCTCCATCAAAAATGCTATGATTTACAGATATCATTATTATCATTTTGTAAGGTTGCCTTTTGGTGTTTTCAGGGGTTGATCCGACTTGATCGAGGCAAAATTTTGTACCCTTTTGCTACCCCGTCACAACATTCAAATCTCTAAAATTGGCCCCTTCACAAAATTCAAATCCATAAAGTGGACCTCTTCACAAAATTTAGATTTAAAAAAACAACTTTTTTGCAAAATTTCATTTTATGAAATGATAATTTTGTAAAATTTTTACATGTTTACACTGTTATTTTTAACAAGTGTCTATATTGGGTTCAATAAAATGCTATTAACTTCCTATTAAACGTTCGATAGAGCAACTGCTGAAATGAAAAGTTTCACGCAACAATTCTTTTTGAGCAAAGAGAAATAAATTTTCATGAAAAAATTTTGTTTTTCACAAAAATAAATAAAAATTTCACGAAAATAATTTTTTTTTTCATAAAAATGGGCTCCAAAAATTAAAACCTGCATCAACCCCTGGTTTTTGAACATTATTGGATGGTTTTGTGTTGGGGTCACAAAAGAAACTCGCAAATGGCAGTCATCCTTTATCTATTGATGAAAGTACTTTAAAGTACCACTCGATTAAAAAGTATATAAAATCAAAATGTCAAAGGTATTTATAAGAATAGAACCTACATATGGTCACAAAAGGACTTACTGATTTCAAAATTGAATATCTCAAAACCAAAGTACAATAGAGGGATGAGACACACTGTATATTTATTATGAAACCTGTAAAAATTGGATACAATAATTTTGAAAATAGTGACAAAAGTGGCCAACAGACAGCACTGCAAACAATCCCGAAATAATCCCAAGACACTGGACGAGCTTGAAGAGGCAATCTGTGTGGCATGTGAGTCCATTTGATTTCCACTGACACACTATAGGGGGTGGTGGCACATTTTGTTGATTGTTTATGCCACCTTTGCATGGCTATTGTTTTTTTTCCATAAGCACCATCTCCTGGCAACTTTCGTTGCTATTTTCAGAATTCCTGTATCAAGTTTTTACAGCTTTCATAATAAATATACAGTTTGTCTCATCCCTCTATTGTCATTTCGCTTCGAGATATTTAATTTTGAAATCGGTAAGTCCTTTTCTGGACACCCTGTACCTTACTTTAATCTCACTGCATAGTACTCAATGCTGCATGTATGTTCAAGAAAAGAATTCATAGAGTGCTGTCACTGTTTTTGATTGGCATATTTCACAATTTTCACATGTTATAATTAATTTATATGCCACTTCAAAAATTTACCATCAGTCTTAGAAAAAATATAAAGGATATAAAAAGTACGTAATTTTTTACCTTTTCTAAGTTTTTAAAATCTTTTTCAACCTCTATGTACAGATGGTATAACTAAAGTGTCACCTCACTAACAAGGGAAGTATGAATGAGTAAAATTCTGATTTAAACAAAACCGAGCTTAAATTAAAGAGCATGGTTGAAAACATATGGTAGCGTACAAATTTGCTGCAACAACCCCCCATGGAGCGAGAAAACGACCCTAAAAGTTTTAGTTTTTTCTATAAAAACCTACGAAAGAAACTTTGTTAGCAAGACGGAGTAGGACCAGAGCCTCCTTAAGTAGATGCCTAGTGAGTCGCTCGAAAACTTGGCAACAGTACAAGAAGAACATAGCCAGTAGATGGCGCTTGATACCGAACATAAAGTTCTGTTTATTTCCCGCCATTCAATTGAGTTTCAATCGAGTTATTTATGGTTTATGTTTTATTAATTTAACAAATGTGAGAGTTTTTTTTTTTTTTTTTTAAATAATATGGTGTATTGCGTCGTTCCATTTTGTAAATCGGACAGTCGCCGTGAAAATATAAGTTTTTACGAAATACGAAGCAATGCAATTCAGCGTAAAAAATGGCTTGCAAATATTTCAAGACAAGGTATGTAAACTGCATAAATAATTAGTGCAAAATTACCAACCCTCCGGATTTTTGAATATCAATAATATTTTTCAAAAAACATTCTTTTTATTTATTATCGTAAATTCTGTGATTAAGACGAACGTAAATTTAAAAGAAATTATGATATAAAAATTCGAAGGGTTAACAGCTCTCTTATTAAGTTAGATTTAACAAATAAAATAGTTATGTTATGGAAGTAAAATTAATGAAAGTAAAAATATTTCAAGGATGTTTTTAATTTGTCCTTAAATTTGCCAATCTTTATCACATTTTTCAAATTGAAACCTAATAAGAGTTTTAAAATACAAATTACAATTGTGAATTTCCTGCATTTGCTTGTTTTTTAGTTATTCTGATAATAAATATGCATATAAATCAATCGCTACAAACTAAAAAAAAAAAAAAAAAAAAAAAAAAAAAAAAAAATGTTTTTTGTATTCAGGGAACCTCAAAACGTGACTTTATTCAAAACCCTGAGTTGAAAATAGAACTTCAAAAAAAATACTTTGTTTACATTATAGGTTCGAAAAATTAATTTTACTTCTTCAACAGTATTCGTCGACATAAAAAAGTGTAGCAAAGCACTTCCGTCAATTACATTCTACAGAAAAGAACGTTTAGCTTAATTTTGGATAGCCCTGTATGTTTTCCATAAACTATTTGTACATCAGATTGTGCATTTAAATTTAGTCTTATATGAAAAACACCTAACACAAAATGAAATACACTTTCAGCATTTTCCAAGTATATCCGAGATAGACAAACCGACACACACAGACCAACCGCTAAAAACATTATTTTTCATATATGCAATGCACAAAAGGACGAATTAACATTTTAAAACTTTAAAATACCTTGCAAATCCTTTCACTTGAGCAGCTTTGGATATATTTCGACTCGCATAAAATTCGCGGTCATCTTCAGCTGTTTGTTATGCTGCTCTGCTGATCTTCGTCTTCATCCTCTTCCACATCATCCTCTTCACCTCCTACGTCATTCTTTCGTCGATGTTTATTTATTATGTGTTGCCAATCCTCAGGTATAATGATACCTGCTACGTTACGTGGATGACGTTTTCGCCGTCATCCCCAATAACATTGACCCACAAACCCTCCTAAACGACTTAAATAACCTTGATCAAAATATTAAATTTACCCTCGATATAGAAACCAACAATAGCATAAACTTTCTAGACGTCAAAATTATTAAACACCACGATAATACCTTTAATACTACTGTATATAGAAAACCAACAAACAATAACGAAATTATCCATAATAAAAGTAGGACCCCTTTCCAATACAAAACCGCCGCCATACGCTCATACATAGATCGCGCCATCCTAATCTGCTCAAATAAAAATCTCCTTAACACCGAAATAAAATTTATAAAAAACATTGCTAAACGTGCAGGTTATAGTAACTCCCTAGTACAAAAACTCTATAAAAAACGCTTAAAAACTCTCAATAAAATTAATGATGCTCAAAAGATTAAACCTAAATTCACCACTTCCATACCATTCTGTAACGGCATAGCGAACAAAATTAAAAACGAAGGTTCTAAACATAATATACATATCCCCATCAAACCCCATAGAAACATTATACAACGAATTCGGAATGAAAAAGACATAATTGACCCTAAAGAAACCCCAGGGATATATAAAATTACATTTGATTTGGAAAATAGTAAAAAACCTGCTTCATATATCGGAATGACGAAAAGAAAAATAAAAGACCGCGAAATAGAACACATCAGCGACCTTAAATACAATAGATGTTCCACCGCTTTATCACGCACGCACAAAACTAACCCAATAATACCTGATACCTTAAAAACCATCAAAATAGCTCCGTATAACTCACATAACTATGCACTAAAAAGAGAAGCTTTGGATGCTACGTTACGTGGATGACGTTTTCGCCGTCATCCCCAATAACATTGACCCACAAACCCTCCTAAACGACTTAAATAACCTTGATCAAAATATTAAATTTACCCTCGATATAGAAACCAACAATAGCATAAACTTTCTAGACGTCAAAATTATTAAACACCACGATAATACCTTTAATACTACTGTATATAGAAAACCAACAAACAATAACGAAATTATCCATAATAAAAGTAGGACCCCTTTCCAATACAAAACCGCCGCCATACGCTCATACATAGATCGCGCCATCCTAATCTGCTCAAATAAAAATCTCCTTAACACCGAAATAAAATTTATAAAAAACATTGCTAAACGTGCAGGTTATAGTAACTCCCTAGTACAAAAACTCTATAAAAAACGCTTAAAAACTCTCAATAAAATTAATGATGCTCAAAAGATTAAACCTAAATTCACCACTTCCATACCATTCTGTAACGGCATAGCGAACAAAATTAAAAACGAAGGTTCTAAACATAATATACATATCCCCATCAAACCCCATAGAAACATTATACAACGAATTCGGAATGAAAAAGACATAATTGACCCTAAAGAAACCCCAGGGATATATAAAATTACATTTGATTTGGAAAATAGTAAAAAACCTGCTTCATATATCGGAATGACGAAAAGAAAAATAAAAGACCGCGAAATAGAACACATCAGCGACCTTAAATACAATAGATGTTCCACCGCTTTATCACGCACGCACAAAACTAACCCAATAATACCTGATACCTTAAAAACCATCAAAATAGCTCCATATAACTCACATAACTATGCACTAAAAAGAGAAGCTTTGGAAATTTTAACATCTAACACGGCCGTAAATGAAAGAGAGCATAGCATTATACCTGAGGATTGGCAACACATAATAAATAAACATCGACGAAAGAATGACGTAGGAGGTGAAGAGGATGATGTGGAAGAGGATGAAGACGAAGATCAGCAGAGCAGCATAACAAACAGCTGAAGATGACCGCGAATTTTATGCGAGTCGAAATATATCCAAAGCTGCTCAAGTGAAAGGATTTGCAAGGTATTTTAAAGTTTTAAAATTATTTTTCATTTGAGGAGACCTCAAAACATGTAAATATAACACAACGTTATTTCGAAAATGTCTATCAGTTTCGAAAGCATACCCTCTCAGAACTGGTTGAGCTAATAAAATCTTGAATAATAATTAAAAAAAAAAAAAAAACTTGGTGAGAGAGAAAACTTATACTCAAGAAATCCTTAATTTAAAAAATTTAAATCTTAATGGTTATTTATTTATTTATTTTTTGTGACGGACTAGACAACAGATTGTTTTCTTGTCCAATTTTTATTACTGAATGTTAACTTATCTCGTTAATGTGCTGGTCTATTTTTCTTATAAATAATATAAAATTTTCAATTTAAGAAAAATAATTCACACCTAATAAGGTAAAAATGTAACGTAAAGGACATGACCAAAAATAAATAAATAAATAAAAATAAAAAAAGACATGATTTTAATAATTTATCATTATAAATTATTCATTCTAAACTAAAACTCATCTAAAATTTAGAGATTTTAATTTATATAAACGAAACTTTCATCTGATATCTAAATTTAAAAAAAATTTTGAAATTTTTATTGAATAAATATATAAAAAATAATTTAATAGCGTGATAGACATGCCATGTTTTTGCTTATTTAATTTTAAATTTCGTTTTTTAATTAATAATAATAATAATAATAATAATAAAAGGTGTTATTTATTTGATATGTTGTAATGTAATTCAATTAGTTGAAAAGCTAAAATAGGTCTTGTCCACTTTCGAAGAAAATTAAACCCTATACTTTTTTAAATATAAATATTTGAATATTTTATTGAAAATATTTACGATAAAGCACTTTCACATTATTTTTTCAAATTAAAAGAAAAAAAAATACAATTTTGGACTTTAAATTGAAATTAATAGCTAGATTTTTAGATGAAAAAGAGAACTTATCTACGAAATGGAAAGAAATTGTTGCTCTGCGTAGGTGCTGTCACCTAGCGTTAGTTTTGTTTTTTAAATGTTGCCTAATTTAACATTGGGATTCGCCTTGCGTGGAAGGCATCTAGTTAAGGAGGCTCTGGTAGGACAGTGGTTAGAGTATTCAATTCCAATGCGAAAGGTCGTGAGATTGAACCCAGGTGACTACTTTTTTTCTTCTTTAATATTATTATTAATATATATAAATGAAATAAAACAAAATATTAAAATAAATGAATAATTTTAGAGAAAATAATTATGAAATAAAAAATAAATATACTCTATAAAAATAAATTATTAAGGAATATAGGGTAAAATTATCTCTTTATGGGGAAAAAAAAAAAATATATATATATATATATATGCTTAAATTTACAAATTTAGTGTCAAGTTAATAATGACTATGATTAGAAATTAAAAAAATGATCAAAACATAAGCATTTTTCAATTTATAAGCGCAACGTATAAACGAAAATTTATCACAATAACGACTATATAAGTAAAAGTTCTTTCTTTTTCCGCATGAAAAATAATTCAATTAAAAGCAGACGATCAGCTTTTGGAGGTGCTTTATACTATAGCAGCATTGGCTAAAAATATTAATTAAGAATTTATATAAAGCAAAAATAAATAAATAAAGGTAATATTTTTCTTTGAATTATTCATTTATTTAATTTAGAAAGAAAAAAGCATTTTTTTCACTTGAAATGAAATGTTTTAACAATTTAATAGAAATACCATTCATTTTTATGTACGAAGAATAACGAAATTAAAAGCAGACGATCATCATTTGCTACCAGCGGCTTTGACATAAAATATTGATAAAAAAATTAACTGAATCTTTAGGAAAGAAAAAAAAATGTGTAAATAAAATTTATTTTCTCTTAAACTTGTCATTTATATAAATTACAAAGAAAAATTAAAAATATTTTTTTTCAGTTGAAAAAAAAAAATGTTTTAATAATTTAATTAAACATTTAAATATATTTTTTAATTAAATTTAATAATTATCTTCCTTTATTTTATTTAAAAAAAGTCTGCATATAATATATCTGTATATGCATATTTGGGAAAGAAGGGTAAAAAAAAAAAGGTAATTGTTCTGTCAGGGCTCGAACGCAGAAACTACGTAACACGAATCCAAGACCTTGCCACAGCACCACGCTTCTGCGAGCTGGAGTCTTCTTTTTTTCCGATTTTGATAAAAAGCATCTAAAAGTTTAAGGGTCATTTCTTGCCCCCTGGGGAGTTGTTGCAGCAAATTTAAAGGCTATCCTATGTTTTCGACCATGCTCTTTAATTTAAGCTTGATTTGGTTTAAATCGGAATTTTACTCATTCCATTTTACTCATACTTCCCTTGTAAGTCTTTATTAAATACAAGGATGAGGTGATATATTTTTGATTGCTCGTATACACTCTGTCCAAATATATATATATATATATATATATGCACCCAAAAGGAAATGAGCTATAATCACAAAACTTAACATGCATGTAGTATATGAAGAGGTAAGCAAAATGATTAAAAATTCAAAACAAATTATCGTTTTATTAAGAAGTTATGCCATGAAAAGGCTGCAAATCAGTAAGTAGTAAAGCCACCTCTGGCAACTATACAAGCCGAAACACGGGATGGCATTGAATCAGTTAAGTCACCTATATCGCCCTGCAGAAGATCATGCCATAATCTTTGCAACTGGGCAGTTAATTCACCAGTATTTTGGCATGGCTGCAGTTGCCTTGCTAACATGTCCCAGATGTGCTCCATTGGCGAGAGGTTTGGTGACCTGGTAGGCCATGGGAGTACGCCATATCATTGAAAACATTGTTGGGATATTCGAGCGTTGTCTTACTATCAAATGCCACCTGGGTGGCTTGATAGCATAGGCAGCACAACTGGCATTAAAATGCTGTCCACGTAACTGTGAGTCAACACAGTGCCTTGAAGGACTACTAGAGATGATCGTGTGTCCCAACAAATCCCTCCCCACACTGTCACATCTTATGTAATAGCTGTATGCCGCTCGACAACAAATGCCGGATCAGACTGCTGGTCTGGCCACCTCCATACACGTGTGCGGTGGTCATCAGCACTGGGACTGAATCAGGATTCATCACTGAATATCACATGCCTCCAGTCTGTCACACTCCAGCTTGCCCTGGGTCGACAAAAATCTAGTCGACACTGCCTATGATGTGGGGTCAGTGGTAGGCATCTTAAGAGGATTCTCTACTTCTTGTCTCCAAAAGCTGAAGCCAGTGCTATTCTATGAAAAATTTTGCCCCATTATATTTCATTAACTAATGCATATTTTTAAATTTTGTTTTCACATTTAGAAAATTCACAACTGCTTAACAGTTTATCGCTTTCTAAATTTTTTTTTTTTTTTTTAATATTTTATTTTAAAATTCAAAAATGCAAAATTTCACATTGTGAAAATTTGTATTTTACAACCTCAAAATAAAATATTAAAAATTTAAAAAATCAAATTTTAGAAGCGATAAACTGTTTAATAGATGTGTATTTTCTGAATGTGAAAATGAAATTAAAAAATATGTATTAGTTAACGAGTTATAATGGGGCAAAATTCTCCGTAGAATAACACTGGCCTTGGCTTCTGTTGACGATAAGTAGAGAGTCCTCTTAATGGACGTCGGTTCTTTATACCAACATAGGCCAGTCGTCTCCATATGGTTTCCCTTGATACTGCTGGATGCCTAGAAGGTGGTAAATGAATCAATGCTAACAACGCTGTTGGTGTGGACATGGCCGCTCTTATGATTGTGCAATCCTCGCATTTATTTGTGCTCCTAGGACGTTCTGACCCTCTGCGATGGTTGACTCCCTTCCGTGATCCACTTTTGCCAATACCGAGCAATAACATATCGCTCCAACCAAGGTATTGGCTGATACGCCTGTACGACCAACCAGGGCTTGAAATTTGCGGTCATTAGTCGTATTTTGGAACTATAAATTTCGTTTTGGCGACTGTGATTTTACACTCAGTCGTCATTTTTGACGCCTAACTTTCTGTTGTTTCATTAATTTAATGAGACATGTTACATCTTGAAAGTTTCGTTTTTAGTATTTCAACTTATTCTCCGATCTTCTCAAGGCATTAATCTTTCTTTCTTTAAGCAGGGATTCACTGATTTAATCAATGTGTTACCTCATAATATATCTATTGAAAAGTTTGAAGATTACAAACTTTGGGCAAAAGAAAAATTAAATATCCTATGTTTATCTGCTTGGCAGTGTTTGCTGGCTGAATCAATTTCATCTTCTTCCTTTCCTAATTTAAGGAAAGTAATGAATTTCATTATGATTCTTCACTTAAGTACAGCTGAATGTGAAAGGGGATTCAGCCATTTTAACTTAAAAGACTGTGTCCGTTTTTTCTTTTGATTAACTTCTACCATAGATGATTTACTATTTATTCAGCTATAGGGACCAAGTTTAGAAAAATTTAATCCACAACCTGCTATTGATTTATGGTAGAATGATGTTAAGCAGGGATACGTAATAATATTAGAGCTGTACCGAGTACTCGTTATATACTCGGTACTTGGCCATTTTGCCGAGTACTTGTTACTCGGCCAAATTTGGACTAAGTATTGGGCCAATACCGAGTAGTTGCAAAAATTTCATTATTTTTATGTATTATTAGAAGAAATGTATTCATAAGAGTTGTTTATTAATAACTAAGCTAAAAAAATATGAAAATATAAATATAGAGTCATTAAACTTTTGCTGCAAACTGCCTTCTGCAGTTAAAACGGGCGAGTAGATTGCCACCGAACTCAATTCATGACAATTCATGATATGAGCTTATCCCTTTTAGTTACAAGAATTTACGTATAACCATATTGTATGTGTGTAATATGCAAATTTTTACTTTCTTCTATATTCAATAGAAACTAGTATGTTGTGGCCACCACGAGACTTTCTTCTATATTTTCCTGTACAAATTCACTCAGTAACAATATTAAAAAAAAAAAAAAAATATGATTTATTTTTTTCAAAGTTCTTTTTCGTTAAAAGTAAAAAAAAAAAAATCGATAACTTTGTTTTAAATCATCACATATTTATAGTTCAACCATTCGTTTTAAAGGTATTGACGAGACCTTTCGAAAGATACCCATCTTGAAAATTTAATCATTTGCTTATCTCTTATCAGACTACATTTGTACCAAGTTTCGTGATTGTGGCTCAATTTCTTCTGGGTGGATATATTTTTTTGTGACAGAGTGTATTTAAAAAATTAACGAACTAGTAAAAAAAATTAAGAAACATTGTTTGTTCTATTTCATAATGCAATAAAAAAAGTTAATAAAATAAATAAATAAATGGAAAATTACATAAAATACCCTTTCTAAAAAAAAAAAAAAAAAGTTTGTGCTTAACCCATTTATGCCTTGCGTTCCATGAATGGAATGATAGTCATTTATAGGCTACTCTTGAAGGTTGCCAATGGGCTTGGATTTGTTGTCTCCATTCTGCCTTGTAAAGGTTTCTGCTGTGGCATAAGTCAATCTTGATATCGAAATTTTGGACCGAATAAAATACTTCCATTACTTATGGTAGTCGGGTAATGGAAGTAAAAACTTTTTATGTACCTTGTTTTTAAATTTTCTGTTGAATCATAGCTATAGAACTACATTAGCACTTTATGAATGCGTATAAAATATTTAAAGTGATCATGACGTCCCTTTTTGTGAGATGCATCCTTTAACTTTTTATAATTTTTTAACATTCACGTTTAATTAAGTGTGTTTATTTTTAGGTCAAAAGAAAATGAACTCGTAATTTTTTTTTTTTTTTTTGGCAACTATTCAATTATAGCTAATATTTTAATGGGTATTTTTAAAGCTATTAGGAGGTTATTATTTTCCTATTTTAATGAATTAAAAGAAAACTGATCGAAAATTGGGCTTTGAAGTATTGTGTTGTCATCGCGTTCTGTGATATTGTGAAAGTTTCAGATATCTAGTTAGTAGGGAAGTGAGTTAAAAATCGATTGCAAGAATTGTACTGGACAAACAAGAATCAAAGTTAATAAAAACATAGTAAAAGAGGAAGGAATCATTTGAGTACCAAGTTTATCTCTAGAGTAACAGGGATTTGTGAACTGCCAGTGGCCATCCATGTAGAGTCAGTTCAAGTAGGAAGAGATTTTTTTTCATTATTCGAGACATGCCTGTTTCTCTATCTGTATGCTGAGAGCGGGCACAAAAAATGATCCCATGCATTTCAATATTCATGAGCTACATGAAAGGACCGCTGTAATTTTTGTAGTGTGTTGTGGCTTCTCTGCAAGGATACACAAAAGAATTTAAACATTTTTGTTTATTGAGGGTACTCGTTTAAATGGGGTTACATGGCATTGAACCTGATAAAATTAGGATATCTTATTTCATTAACATTTAAGATACCCATTTTCATCCAATGTGTTTGAAAATGGAATAAAATGTTTCATTTTTTTGTTGGAATTTCAGACTCTTCAATAAATCTTTGATAAAATATAAAGATATAAAATTATTTTGACATTCCTGTAAATTGTCCGATATTCTATACATTTTAAAAATTTCTTTTCTTAATTTTCTTTTCTTTTCATGCCTGAAACAACCTACTCCTATATATTTCCCATATAGGTAGCCAATAGAGTATTTTATGTGCATTTCATGACAAATATGGCAAAAAAATGAAATAATTTTTGAGTTTTGTGCTTATTTTGAGACTCTTTTCCACACCCATCTGCACAATAACTGTAGGAGGCTACACCTACCTATTATGTGCACATTATTGGGTAAAAATAATGAATGGAGAAATCTATGTCATTATTATGTAAAGTTAATCTTATATCTGTACAGTACAGAGTGAATCAGAATGTCATTGAGATATTGAGGTTCCACTCTTTGCAAGCTTGTATTACAGATTCCTTCCGTTTAATGTGTGTGTCTCTCTTTTCCAGTGCTAAATTTGGCAAGAAAGTGATGTATGTAAATTATCTGCACGAGTTGAAACAGCACCTGCACTTTGACCAACTTGCCATTCCAAAGCCTGTCCTAGAGTAAGTGGCTCACTTTATCCTATCTCCTTTAATCGTTGTTCACTGCCAATAGGTTAAAATAGGGAATAGATTCATAAAACATCCTTTTCACAGAATAGAATTGTTTTCATGTTTTCAGCATTATTTCAAATGAACGCCTATAATTTAGTTCAGGGAAAAACTATTGACTTTGTATTAGACATTAATTAAAGGGATTGCTATTATGAAGGTTTTACACAATAATACATTTTTTTTTTAATTAAATAAAAATGTCACTTTTTTTTTTTCATTAAAATAGGCCTCAGAAATTAAAAAATAGATTTCGACATACAAGGTAGTTATGATTACAGGGAGGTTATGGTTAAATTTGCACTATGAACAGCAGCCTAAGGCTAAGATGAATTGAGTGGATTGCCCCCCAATTTTCACAATTTTGTAAGAGGTACTTGAGTAATTTATATAATACTACGAGGCTCTGTCCCTTGCTCGCTCCCTTCACCAATCTCCGAGAATGGCTTTGCCTCCCCCCCTACTGTCTTCACTTATTAACACCTGCGGGGCTCTGCCCGCGAGCTCGTTGCTTTGCCTTTCACTGAATAGAAATATTAATACTGCATAACAAAAGACTAAAAGCAGAAAAAAGTTTTAAAAATCTCCATGTTCAATGTCAAATTGAAATGCATGATATTTAATACTACATTATTATTGTTATTTTTTAATGAAATAAAGTAAATAGTATAATATAAATAAAATAGAAAGAAATTTGAAATATCTTGACCACTTTGCATTACAGCTTTAGTATAGGACCCCTTTGGCAACTTTTAAATTTGTGACACTATTGGGGGATGTATTTTTTGGTATAATTGCTTTAAAAAATATCAGTGTGAAATTCAAAGATGAGTTTATGTTTATATACGAGTTATATAAGTCATTTATAAATGAGTTTGAATGTGACTCCAATAAATGTGACTTTTTTTATGCCAAAATATATTCGAAGTATTTTAAACTATGTTTTTAAATAAAAAAAGATAAATATACTTTAAAGACAAAAAGAAATGCAGTCGATTATGCAGGCACGACATTATGCCAGCCCAGACCATCACTGATTCAGGATTTTGGCCATAACTAACAATTGCAAAAGATTCTGGTAATTCCCTAGACACTGTACGATCATTTTGAGTACTAAATTTCTATTCTATGTTGAAAAGTTTTTCATCATTAAACAAAATCATTTTCCATTTGTTTGCTACAAACCAATGCAACAGATTTTGACATCATTGAACCCGCATACTTTTATTTGAAAGTAGTTGCCCTGTATGTTGTATGTGAGGCTCAAGTCCAATGTTAGCAATGTTTCTAACATTTTTACAGTTAATGTTAGTATCCCTGAAAATTTTCCTCATGGATATCCTGGCATTTCTCTGTACTCTGTTAATTATCTTCTGCAAGGTTCCCACGGGTCAGGGAAAACCTGGAATAGTCAGAGAATTTGAAATTAAAGCAAAAAGTCAGAGAAATGTCAGGAAAAATTGCAAATATTGCACCAAAACCTGAAAAAAGGATTATATAAACCTGAAAATGCTTTTTGAGCATTCAATTTTTACATGTGAACTTGGTCATCCAGTTACTAAAATAAATAAAAAGAGAGAATGCAAGAGGGTGGTTGTGAGGTGGGCATTTTTTCTCGCCTGTTTTAATGTAGGTACAAAAATGAGTTAAGCATTTTATGTATAACAAATTTCGTTACATAAAAATCTTAATTTGTGTATCATCGTTACAGTTATTTTGTGTATTAAGTTTAGTTATTAATATAATTAATGTTAGTCTATTAAGTCTATAAATTTCTAATTTTAGTCTCTAAAATCTATATATTTGAAGTAAAAAGTTGTTGTGAGGCCTGTGTTAGTTAGACATCCTGTAAAAGCACAAGTAATATATATATACATACATACATATCCATATATTAGTTTAAAAAAATTTCAGGCACTTTGCATAAAGAATGACAATTAAAATGTGTAACAGAACAAAAGTTAAGGAATTTTGTTTCAGATGTGTAAAGATCGAGTCATTTTTTCTACAGCCTGGAAAAATAATACTTTAATGAAACCTAAAAATAGGAAACCCAAATATTTAGATTTATAAAATGTTCTGCTCTGAAACGGAAGAAGAAAAATAATTTGACTTTCTTACTCTTTGCAGGCACGATAAGAAACTGTTAGCTGTGTCAAAGAATTCTCGAATGACCTCTTCGAATTCGTTTCATGCCAATATACCCACTTTTGAGACGCAGCAGTTCAGGGTGCCCATCTCTTAGTAAGTGCTTTGATTTTTTTTCTTTTTTTGTTTAAAGAAACATTTTTTAATCTATAAATAATTATCTATTAAATAATAATCTATCTATTAAATAACATTTTTGTAAAAAAAGAAAAAAAAAAAAACACAATATAATTGTGTTTTTTTTTTTTTTTTTTTTAATTCCTCTAGTTATTTTCAGATAAAGGTATCTAATTTATTTCTGCATACTGTGGGCTTCTAACATAGTTTAAATTATTAGTAGATTAACTTTACTAAATTCTAGACCCCTGACCCTTAACAGGCGTCTTGGGCCAAATGGATCGAGACCATTACTGAAAGCAGAGCAACATAAATATCCTCAAATGAAGACCGTAACCCAGAAAGAGTTCCTTTTTAGAGTGATATTCATAATTACAATTACAAATTACATTTATCTTGATATTGAACTAATGTTCACATTTTTTTTTTTTTTTTTTTTTTTTTAAAGGGCAGGGTGGATTTATCGAAAAAAGCACTTTTTTCAGAGTGAAAGGGCTTATATTGATAGATGAAAGGGCACTTTCTTCACCACTTGCTAAATGATTTATAAAATGTACAGTCCACAAAATAAATAGATAAAATAAAAATAGAGCAGTGGAGAAACACAGCAGGTACCATCCTCCTCGGATTCATGTCTATTTTAATTTATATTCATGGAAAATGTAAACTTAGGGCTACTTACACATGTAAACATGCAATGATGTTAAAATTTCTATTTCCAAGGGAAAATTTTACCATTGAATGCTAAATAATTTAAGGTCACTTGGTCAATAAGCTTTGTAATTATGCTTTAGACTTTTTAAATGTTTAAATTCATTTTTCAATCTTAAATTGAGGGGGGGGGTGTTAAAATATTTGTAATTTACAATTCAAGAATTTTTACTTAAATAATTGCAAAATATTTATTTTTTACATATACTTTATTTAAAAGTTTTTTAATTGTAATCTACAAATATTTTAAAGTTATTGCAGGTTTTAAATGTAAATGCTCTAAGCTTTTTTTCCCTATAAATAATTAAATTACACATAATTCTATAAGGAATGGCAGGTATCTATTATCTCTCTCCGATATTTATGCAGTAAGATAGATATTTTTTATTTATTTACTTTTGAAAGATCTATATATTAATGTTTTTATAAAAGAATGCTACATTCTAGCTATATCATTATGATAATGAACACTATTATTAATCTTAAAAATAATTATTTCAAATTTTAGAGAAAGAAATTTTGTTGGCACCACTCTTTGTCTAATCTTGAATAGCCCTGTCTGTTGCCTATAAATTGTGGGCACACCATTAGAGTGTTCTTGAATGTGCTTGAAAGGGGAAAAAAAATAAAAAAATACTAATACATATAATTGAAATCTTGCACGACTCTGTAAATGAATAATCTATGTGAAACATTCTTTTGTGCTTCTAAAAGAATGTGCATTTTCAATAATGTAGTATTGTAAATAGGTTAAATTGTACCAACAAGAAATTTTGCCCATTGACATAATGCATTTCAAATTCTTGTGTGTGTGTCTGTACATAAACCGCGATTTAATTGATTTGAATGAAAAATTTCGTAATAGTAGAGTCCCAGTGTGTGTATTACTCAGGCATGAAAGTTTTCAGACTTTAGCTTGAAATCCTCCCTTTTGAAGGTCATGTTGGCTGTTTCTGAGATCAATGTAAATCCAAAGAGAAACCATAACCAAAATTTATGGGTGGGGGGGGGGGGGGAGCAAATTATGTTAACTTGCCAAAGTATGTGATTATTTTGTTGAAAAATCCATAAAATTACTGCTTTAATTTTTTTTATTTTGCTGCAAATTCCTATAACAAGATTATTTTGCTGTCAATTGTAACAAAATTGTGTACTATTTTCAAAGTTGATTCCAGAAACAAAAGATTAATTTAGTGTAAAATAAAGTTTTTGCTTTTTTTTTTTTTTTTTTTTTTTTTTTGGTAGCAAATTTTTTAAACATATTATATTTTCCCAGTTGAGATTGAGAATTAGGGGTTTATTTCACTACTGTTAAAAAGAGAAAGGAAAAAGAAATTTATTTACAGCTAAATGCTGAAATTAGGGTAATTTTTACTGCCAATTTCCAAAATGACTATTTTGGCACTATCTGGTATAAAACTTTTTGTTTTCTATATGTGTGTCTGAAATATGTAATTTTTTCATTAATATGTCTGCTTTTTTTAAATCTATGATTAACAAACATGCAAAAATTGCTGATTCTTTTTTTTTTTTTTTTTTTTTTCTGCCTTTAATGAATTTACCGATTAACTGATTAATTTACTGTAAGTTAACATATGTACATTTTTGTTTCTTAGTTCCAAAAATACATATTTTTGCATTTTGTTGTGATAAATCTGTATTGTGTGCAAGTTCAGATTTTTATACGAATTCACACTTTCATGCCTGATTACTGCTCATGAATGATATGTCTGTCCCTCTTCCAGTATCAAAGAGCATAACAAAGGAGATGCCATTCCACGGGTGATGAGGGAGTGTATAGCCTACTTGGACAATGATAACGGTGAGTTAGTGTTTGATTTTGCACATTTATTATAGAGTGTTTTATCCCTCAATCAGTTTGCTTAATGGTTTAAACGATGTGACTGCATGATTTCCAAAAAAATCTGCTGTGGAACAACCACTCGAATTCCATTACCCACTATTGCACGTTATAGGTACTTTTTGGAGAGGATCGGAATTGAATTCATTTGGATGGGATCAAAAGACCTAATAAAGTAGACACCTAAAAATTTTCCAGTAAGACAAAGCTGATACACATGCAAAGACATATAAAATATAATTTACATAGCAAGTCGGGGGGTGGGGGGGGGGGGGAATCAGTAGAATTTTTTTTTAAACGTAAATTTCCGACATCTAAAACTGACCTACTTAATCAGGATGACTGTTACTTTTCCTGTAATAACCATGCAATACATGTTTTATGTAACAATACAATTTTTAATAAAATCACACAATCAACTGTGGAAGAAAATCACACAGTCGGAATTTATTTTCACTCAGTCGGAAAAATAAAATTTCAATAAATTTGATTTTCTTCCACAGTTGATTGTGTGATTTTATTAAAAATTGTATTTCTTTCTCCCATTGTTTAGTGGTGTTTTCCATTACCTGCGGCTTATTTCTGTTGAGCTATCTAAATGATAGTCCAGATTGTTTCTGCCTGAAGGTTGTCTGAGTTAATAATGTCGATCGGGTGTCGGCCTGGATAGCTCAATGGGTAGAGCCTTGACCTTGTAAGTCAAAGATCCTGGGTTCGACTCCCAGTCCAGGCATTATTTTCACTCAGTCGGAAAAATAAAATTTCAATAAATTATGTAACAATTTTTAAGAAAATCATTAGAGCCGTTTTTATGATATACTGATTTTTACCAAAACTTGGCCTATTTAATATTCGACCCCAAAACAACAATTACCTATAAAAGGATATCTAAAAGTAGGTTAATAGGGTGAGTTTGAAAAAAATCTGTAGAGCCGATTTTAAAGGAACGCACTTGCGTGGCCTCAAATTGAGCTGCTTATACAGAATACTGATCGATTTTCCTAAACTAACCAACTAATTCATACAAAAGGACATCTAATAGAGTGTTTATATAGCAAATTTGAAGAAAATTGTTAGAGCTTTTTATGAGATACAGACATACAGCCCCACCTCCAGTTTCCTATATACCACTTCTGGTTTTCTAATTTTCACCAAACGTTGGAAAAATAATCTGTATGCCAGACTTTCCTCATTTCTGAAGATTTGTTGTTCTATCTTTATTAGTTTAAGATATATGATAGATAAGATTCTACACATTTATACTCTAACCAATTGCCAATAACCATATTTCCAGGCTCAGGAGACCTTAAAACATGTAAATCAGGTGAAAACTGGATATCGAAAATTTGAACCAAATATAATACTTCCATTAGCTACAGTTGTCGGGTAATGGAAGTAAAAATTATAAATGATTTCTTTCTAATTTTTTATTTTAAGGATGATGCTTAGGGGTTATTGAGTAGTAATATTAGACAGGGAAGCCTTTTCTGGTGAATTCTATTACCCCAACCAGACCCTTTCTACTACTGTAGGTAATGGAAGTATTGTACTCGGTCCAAAAATTCGATATCGAGTTTTGACCTGATTCACAAGTCTCCTGAGTCCAAAAAAGTAGTTTTTGGCAATGGGTCAGTGTGTGTATATGTGGAAAATCTTCTGACTATCCTATCTCCGAAACTAATAAAGATAGAACTGTGAAACTTCAGAATTGAGACATATCTGGTGTACAGACGAAGTTTAAAGATTTTCATGAAAATTGGAAAACCGTAAGTGGGACTGTAAGTCCATATCTCAAAAACGGCTCTTACGATTTTCTTTAAATGTGCTATATAAACACTCTATTAGATGTCCTTTCGAATGTTATAGTTGGTTAGTTCAGGAAAACTGATAGGTGTCCTGTATAAATATTTCAATTTCAGGTCTCGCAAGTGCATTCCTTTAAAAACGGCTGTACAGATTTTTTTCAAACTCGCCCTATTAACTCCTTTTTAAATATTCTTTTGTATGTAATTATTGTTTTCTGGTCAATAATTGAGTACACAAAGTTTTGGTAAAAGTTGGTATCTCAAAAACGGCTCTAACGGTTTTCTTAAATTATTACTTAAATCCATTTTTGATACCCTTTCTCATGTATTATGTGGTTATTACGATAAAATTAAATCATCCTGCCTGCTTAGGTAAGTCAGTTTTAGGTCTTGGAAATTGATGTTTCAAAAAATAATTCTACCTTCTCCCCCTCCCTTATTTTTTAACTCGCTGTGTAAACTTTATTTTATATGTCTTTACATATTTATGAAGTTTCTCTTACTGGAAATATTTGAGGTTTCTACTTTGTTAGGTCAATTTTATGACTTCTAATCACATTATCTTTTTTTATCTCATCTCCAAAAAATGCATATAATATGTGTAATAGTGGGTAATGGGAATCATGTGGTTGTATCACAGCAGATTTTTCATTGTACTTTATTTAATTATTATTATTATTATTATTTTTTTTTTTTCTGTTTATTGTGCAAGCTGAAAAGGTAGTATTATGTGCAAAGCAACAATTTCTGTCTAATGATTCTACACCCCAACCAGTGCACCCATCTAGTGCCCTTTGTTGCATTTAACTTAACTATTTTTCATATTTATTTATCATTTTTTTTTTTTTCACTTAGAGAGGATAATAGGATTATATGCACCTGCAGAGAACAAATATCGCTTGTTCAAGAATAATATTCCACAGCTTGTTTCAGAATCTCTCTTTAGTAAATACACAACTTAGACTTTAGTGGAATTCACTCGAGTTTAGGTTTTTGTCAGTAAGTGGCACCAGAAATTCTCAGACAGGGGACACCACCTCCCTGACAGAGGGGCACTACATAAAAAGAGTTTATTATATGAGTATTTATCAAAAACTGCTATACTGTACTGTTAATAATATTACTGTTAATATTTGTACCATTCCATTTGTTAGTACTCCTCATGGTTTTCGAGATCATTGTGTAACAGACACACAGACATTTTCTAAAAATATCGTGGTGAAAACATTTTCTAGACCTCTCAAAACGTGTATATTCATGGAAAACTGGAAGCTGAAATTTTTTACAAATCCAATACTTTCTTCTATTAAATATAGAATGGAAAAACTGGAATGTTCCAAATTTGTAAAAGGAAAGAAAAATGCTGCTAAAAGTAGAAAAACTGAAAATTTTGTATTTGTTCCCCCGAGAGATTTTAGGAGTATGCCCCGATGGGGGGGTCACAGACTCCTCCCCCAGCCCCCTAGCTGGTGCCACCCCTGGTTTTTTTACTCTTTGGCAAAAATTACTAACAAAAAATGATACATTATACCAAAAATATTAACTGTGTTAAAATTGAGAAAGGACTTACTGATTCTGGCAACTCTGTACTATTATTTTCTGCCAAATTTATTGCCAAAGCAGATTTTGACCTTGGCATGAAATTGGGTGATTTGGGGACCCAATTTAGCAAAATATTGTAGTTTAGGGTTGACAAAGTTTGGAAGTACTCATTTCAATAAGAACAGAGTCCTACAATTTACCAAGAGTATTCATTTGTTTCTAGTGCACAACTAATGCCTTCGGAAGTTCTAGATTTCGCTGAAAAAAAAAGGACTCATTATTGATGATTGTAGACTAAAACCAGGGGCATAGGATGTGTGTGTGTGTGTGGGGGGGGGGGGGCAGATGGGCCTGCTACCCCACCCCCAAAGTTAAAGAAAGTACTCCAGTCAGTCTATTGACAGATATATCAAATTAGTTTTTTTCTGACAGTTGGTTTTTCTTTTTTTCTTTTCTGTATTACTATTTGAAATGTATTACTGTAAATAAGTCAGATAAAAAAGTCATCAGCCAGAGGACAAATCTATGTCTGACTTTTTCTCTAAAGCTCAATTAAATGCACTCCAGTCAGCCTGTTATCAAAATCCAGACTGATTTTTTCTTCTTTGTATATATTTATATATTGGGTCTTGAATTCTGATAAACATTTAAAATTGAAAATAAACCGAATGTAGCAGTCAGCCTACTTGCTGTTTGAAAAACTCTTTTGATGGGGCAAGTGAAGTTTCCTTCAGAACTCTCGAGGCGATCAACTTTTTTTAATTAAACTATATATTTATATTTTACAATTGAGCTCTTAATTTGGTTGACGAATGGATTTCGTTTTACTTTCGGCTTTAAAGCTCAATAAAAGCACTCTAGTTGGCTTATTAAGAGATCCAATTTCTCCAGTTGGCCTAAGAAATAAAGGCTGTCAAAACTACAAATAGGCCAATTGGGAAAATTGTTTGATCGGATTTCTTGTGTGTAGATGTGTCTTTGACTCTAAAGCTAAATAAAAAATATTCTAGTCTGTCTATCCCGATTGAATTTTTCTTTGTGACTTTTATTTCTGATGAAAGTTTTCAAAACTACAAATAAGGAGCAAACATTCAAACCATGTTTTCACTAAAAAAAAAGAAATTGAAATTTTTTTTTTTTTTTGTGAATGTAACATAAAGTAGCATGTCTACATATCTTCTTAGATATGTCTACATATCTTCGTAGTGACAAGTAATACATCGAAACAAAAGATAAGTAGGATTCAACTTTAATTATTTTTTAATTTATTAGTTTTTTCCATTCTTAAACTTCAAACAAATTTCTTTTTAACTTTGAATCCAAAAAGGTCAATAAAAGAACTCCAGTCGGCTTATCGGTGGATAGTCTGACTATTTTTTTTGCCTTTGTCCTTTAACTCTGCTAAAATTTTATGTTTAGGTTATTAACAGATAATTTATGTACAAAAAAATGTATGAGAAACTAAAATCAACCCCGTAAAGCAAAATACAAATGCATACATCCAATAATCTCTGTTGTGTTTCAAATTTAGTATTTTTCATTCTATTTTTTGATTGGTATTGGTATTTTGATATTGGTAAAATTATTTGACTGTGATGTGTTGTTTTTTGTTTGGAAATAATAACAATCCTTATTTCTTCTTCAAACCGCAATGTTTGTTGCATTGAAAGATTGTCCTTTGTTGTATTCAGATTCTAATAAATTGCCATTAGCGGCCCTCTTCACTCACCGTCGCCGGAAGCCCGAGCCAATGTTATTCTATGGGAAAATTTTCTTTACAAATAACTTATTAACTAACACATATTTTTAAATTCTGTTTTCACATTCAGAGAATTCCCAACTGTTCAATGGACGGACCTTTTTTAAAAATGTATTTTTTTTTTTTAATTTTTAATATTGTATTTTGAAATTGCGATATGGAAAAAATTTCACATATTGAAAATTCGTATTTTGCAGCTTCGAAATAAAATATAAAAAATTAAAAAAATAACTTAAAAAAAAACGTCCGTCCATTTAACAGCTTGTAATTTTCATATAGTGAAAACAGAATTTAAAAATATGTATTAGTTAATAAGTTATTTGTAAAGAAAAATTTCCCATAGAATAACATTAGCTTTGGCTTCCGGCAGCGGTGAGTGAAGAGGGCCCTTAATATCAGCTCTTGTTTGAATTTCTTCTATTAAACTTTGGTCAGCCTGCCAGGCACAGCTGGAATTTTTCAGCCAAGCTAGTTAAGTTTTTAGTTTATTCTATTTTATTGTAATAAATTTAATTTATTTTTCCAACTATTCTATTCTATAAAATGACAGTTTTTTGTCATAAAAAGTGCTTTTTCCTTTTAAAATGTTTAAGGTGAACTATTTAAGCACATTCCATCCAAATTTGATATACTGTACAAAAGATTAAATCATAAACAATGGTATTTAAATTGAAGCTTAATAGATAAAAAATTAAAAGCTTTATTTTATTATTTTTTGTCACTTCACTCATGTGAAGTGATGAAAAAAGTTCTACCTTTTTAAAGGTTGAAGGTAAGTTATTTTGATTGATATTACCACAATTTTCATTGTCCACATGAGTTGTAATAGCCATATTTCTAAGAGTTTACTGTGTAAGTACTAGAGACACGTGTCATTGAGTGTGTTATCTGTTATCCCTTTTCCTTGTTTCTATTTCAGCTCTGGAAACAGAAGGCATCTTCAGGAGATCGGCGAACACAAAAATTGTGCAAGAAGTTCAGTCTTTATTTGATGAAGGTGAGGAGTTTTCGCTCACTCATGTATGTCTGTACTAGATTTTTTTTTTTTTTTTTATTAAATATAAGATCCGATGGAATGAAAATGTTTTGTACTGATACTTTTACACTAAGCCATGCTAATATTTAAAAAATATTTTATCAAACACAGTTTTTTAAGTTTCCCACCATACTATACATATGGAAGAACTTTGATATTCATGAGAGTTTTCAACCCTGGTTTTTGACATTTTTTTTATATTTTGAGGTTGTAGGAATTTGAACAATCCTAAAATTGATTGTGTGCTTGTCTGATTGTAGGTTTGTCATTTAGTTTGTTGACTTTGTGGACATTATCTGAAGAATGAATCCTTGTGAAAAAGTTGAACCTATTTTAAAATATCATTTTACATAGTGCTGTGCTGAGTTTCAATATTTTATTCTGAAAACGTTGGGTGTTACTTGAAATAACATATTTTGTTACATTGCAGATAAACTTTTGCACTATTGGAATCAGTTTCATCGTAACGATATTTATAAATATTGTTTATAGTACTGATAGGAAATAGCGTGAATGCATACAACTTTCTCTTACTCAATTTCATTTTCTTTTTTTTAGTAATAATTCTCTTTATGTTTTGTTAAGTTTTATTTAATTCATGTTGCCATCAGTTTGTGTGTTACTTTATGTATTTCTAATTTCTTGCTGCATTATTACTTACTTCTTTTTTACCTTATGAAGGATCATGTTTTGTTACTTCAGTTTTAAACCATGCTTGCATATAGGCCTGAGTTTTTCAAGGGAGGGAGGGGGGCTGTTCCTAAAAAAAAAAATAACATTCACAAAACTTAAAATTAAAGGGAAACAACTTAAATTCACATCACAATGATTGAATAACATTTTCAGTAAAGTCATTTTAAGTAATTATCTGTTGTAGGCATCAGCAATCAAAATCGTCTCTAAAAGTCCATCTCCATTTAAGGGCCACCTCCTATATAAAACTATTTTTCTTGCTCTCAAATTTCCTTTACGTCGAATCAGTGCCCATGTACAAATGCATATCACTCCTAAGGGTCACATTTTGCAAGAGCAGGTAATATTGTTCAACTCTTGATGTCAACTAACCACTTTTCATATGTAACCCCTTTCAAAGGACCCTCTTATTCAAGGCCGCAACAAGAAAAAAAATAATCTATTTAAAATAACTTTTAAAACCAAAATTCTTAATGTGTCGTATCACATAAATCTTTTTGAAGTTGGAATAAAATTTAATTTGAAATAATAATAATAAAAAAGTAACTTTTTTGTATATTAACCAAAAAAATTGATGAAATTTGAAATGCCAATTGGTCTTGTGGGGTACAGGCTTTATATTATATTTTTGTGTTCGTGAGAGAAAATTAAAAAAAAAAAAAAAATGAAAACCAATTTTTAATTTCACTTCAAAAACATGTGACTTAATGTGAAGCAGATTTTTTTTTATTTCTCCTTACGGTTTCCATACAATCTTCTGCTGTTGCCACTTAAAATTCATACTTTAGTTAATTTTAAAGAATCTAATTGTCCGATCGATAAGCTGTTTAATCCATCGGATTCACAAAAATTTTCCCTTTCAGTTGGTACCTTATTTGTAACGATACAACTGATATTTCTAATTTATTTTCTTATTTTTCTAATTTATTTTCCTCATTTAATTTTTTTTTTTTTTTCCCTTTTGTCAAAAAAAAAAAAAAAAATGGCAACAATTAAATTATGGTGAGATTCACAAACATACTATAGTGAATGACAGTAAGTACATAAGAATTTGGGGGGGGGGGGGGAAAGGAGAGGGTTTAATTCTAATAGATAATGTTAAGTGTTATCTATATATTAATTTGAAACATATTTTGTCGGTATCCACTAGATTCAGAGAACAGCTAGGTGTAAAAATTTGGTTGAGGTGTCTAAAAAGAGGTCTTGGTCTGTAGATGTGTCATCGAAAGAGAAAAATAAAAAAAGTCAAATGGGGGGTGGCAGGGGTTAAAAACATGTTTGCGAGCTTAACTCAGATCGAAATTACTTCACGGTGTAGAAGTTGTACATGGGGGGACTAGACTTGAATACTAAGAAATCAATTTCTGGAATTTTGGAATTTTCGTTTTTAAAGGAAGAAAGTAGATTGGGGTGGGGGGGAATTAGTTTGAGAAGGAAATCCGTTCTAGACCCACCCATGTAGCACATCATTTTAAAGGTCTTGAAATTTCATGTAGATTGGGGGTGTTTGTATACAATATAGTGTGCCCCCTGGTGGTGAAAAATGGAACTAGGTGATTTTGTAGTAGACCCTATCATGTTACACCTTATTTTAAAGGTCTTAGTATTTCTTGACCATTGGTGATGTTCGTACAGAACACACTGTGCCCCCTAGTGGTGGAAAATTCAACTAAAGGATTTTGCAGTTGACACAACCATGTGTGACACTTTATTTGAAAGGTCTTGGAAATTCAAGGCAACTGGTGATGTGCGTATATAACATTCTGTGCCCCCTGGTGGACGAAAGTGAATTTGCGTGGCATGCCTGCTCAATGGTGCCGCAGCCACAGGTAGCGGAAACATGAGTCAAAGGTTCATTCGGTTCGAGGTTAATTTTTGAGAATTTTTTCATGTTATTAGCGGCTGCATATACGCTGCCGCAGGCACCGTGGTCAAAAGCCCGAGTTCTGTTCAGTTTGAGGTAATTTTTTTTGTTACAGGTGATTATTTTTTTTTTTTGTGATGCCTTCATTTAAAAATAGATATTGAAACAAAATTGAGTTAAAGATATAAAATCATACAAATTTAAGGTATAATGGGCTTGGGCAACACTGGGCGGGTTTGTTCGGTTCCAGGTTAATTTGTAGGAATTTTTTTATGTTATTAGCGGCCCGCGTATGTCCTGCCACAGGCACCAGGGTCACAAGGCAGAGTTTCGTTTGGTTCGGGTAATTTTTTTACTACAGTTGATTATTTTTTTCATGATGCTTTCATTTAAAAACAGAAATTCAAACAAAATCAAGTTAAAGATATAAAATCATATAAATTTATGGTTCATTTAAGGTATCATGGGCCTGGGCAACACCGGGCAGGTTCATTGGGTTCTAGGTAAATTTTGGGGGATTTTTTTATGTTATTAGCGGCTGGCGTATGCGCTGCCGCAAGCCTCGGTGTCACAAAGCAGAGTTTCGTTCGGTTCGAGGTAATTTTTTTTGTTACAGCTGATTATTTTTTTCGTGATAAACGTGATTTTTCGTTTTAACAATAGAAATTCAAGCAAAATCGAGTTAAAGATATGAAATCATACAAATGTAAGGTTCATTTCTATTTATAAGCATTTTTCCGAATTTCAAGTGAAATTTTGTAAATTACATTCGATGTTTTAACTTGAAATATATTTAAATAATGATGCGACAATTTTTGAAACATTACAGTCAATAAAGTGACTGTCGAATTCGACGGGTTTCAGCTAGTAAATGAAGTTTAATTCAAAAATATTCAACAAATCAGTGAAATTTTGAGAAGTGTTTGAATTTGCACTTGATTCCTCCCCTCCCCCCCTCCTTAGCTACGGCTTTGATCTTATTGCTCTCCATTTGTAAAATTATAGCAGGTATTTCCCGTGAATATGTCAGTTGCGAAAAGAAGTGTTTAATAAGATATAATTTTTAATGTGCATGTTTCAGATGATATTTAGGCTTGGAAAAGTGAATTTTGTGTCTTACCAATATTCAAGTAATAACTTTAAAACTTTTAAGAGAGTAGTGTTGACTTTAAATAGCAAAATTAAAAATATTAAACATCATTTAGTTTAAAAACTACAACATAAACCTATTGTTTTTGTCAGTTTTCAGAGAGCTTAAAAAAGACTTTTTATTCATTCAGACATGATGTTAAGTTGAGAAATTCGATCTGGGATATAAAAGAAATCTTTGGAAAAAGAAAAAAAAAAAAAAAAAAAAATTGCAAAAAAGCATTTAAAACATTGTAATATTAATGACTACTACAAAGTAATATATATATAATATATAATGTAAATTTGAATAATTGATTCCATTTCATTGATAATACTTTTTGCCTGAATTAGGATTTTCTGAACAACTTCTAGTAAAAGGTGACCTTTCTAAAGGGCTTTTATTTACAGCATTGTGGGTAGCTTTTTTCGATGGCACACCCACAAGGAAGGCCAAGGGGCCCTAGCACTTAACTTATTATTAAATTTAACCTTAACAAATTAGATTATTAATTCAATGCTCTATATTAATTAAATTAGCATTTAATTGAAATATTTAAAGTTTTACCGTTTCGAGAAACATATTTAAATTAAATCAGCATTTCAATTTACTTTTTTTTTTAATTAAAAAATCTCAGAAATGAATTATTTCAACAATAATAATTCGTGTGACAATGGCGAGTGTAGTAATGATAACAATACACAACACAGCTACAGTGAAAAATTCTCTCGCTTGGTTTTCACACCCATTGCTTACCGCCACGTGATAATGATAACTGACAATGAGTGTCCAGGCCTGTAAGCAACTTTTTTTCTTTTCTTTGTGGCGGTCCTGACCAGGTACAGATCTTGGGCCAAAGCAGAAGCACTTCAGATCTCAAACACAGTGAGTATTTTGAGAAAAAGATTCAAATTCATTCATCCATATATTCCTTTTTTTTTATGTTGCCATATGCGTGGTCACACAAAGTTTTTGTTGAATTGAACATTCAAAATTCTGGTATCAACTGTATATCTGTAGTATTGTATGAACTTTCACAGCAAGTTTTGAAAACAAATTGCTGCTAGCTTTCTAAATAATGTTTCTAGTCAAAAGCCTTTATTTTCCACATGACTCTGCTATATCTGATGCAATCCTAACTAATAATTGTACTATGATAAAAAAAAAAAAAAAAAAAAAAAAAAAGTTTAAAAATGCCATTAAAAAAAAATTTCAAAAACATTGCTAAGCATTCATTACTATACAGCCATCTTTTTAAGTTATAAATGCTAGGGTACACCTTATGTACGCAATATAACATAATTCAACATAAAATTTAATGTAAGAAAATAACACCTGAATGAGAGATAAAGAAAAATGATTCATTCTTATCTTTTTTCAAGGCAAAACAAAGAAAAAAAAAATTCTGGAATGATTGCACTCAACTTTACACTGAACACTTTTACATTGAGTAATCAATGGTTGATTAAATATATTTAAATGAGAGAATTTGTTAAGTAAACAAAATGGAAAATTTTCCCGAGTTGTATGTCATTTTAATGGGTCGTAATGTATCCCAATTCTTCTGTGTGAACTATAAATGGCAAAATCCAATGATTATCTTCTTTTTATGTTTTAAGCAGTTTAACATGACTAAAGCAAACTTCACACGAATAGCACTGGGTGATGGAAGTTGTGTGGTTGTTACACACCAGATTTTTACTTTCCAAACACTATAGGGAGGAAAGTACTGTAATCATGTCAAAAATCCAAATTAGAGATTTAGATGTTTCTATATGTTTCAAGGTCCCCAGAGTCCGTTCTCACTATTTTTACGATGATATATGCATGTATGTATGTATGTGTGTGAGTGAACACGCTAGCGTCTAAACGCTTTGCTCGAATGAGCTGTAAGTTAGTACGGGTGTTGCAAGTCACCGTAGTACGAACCCTATAGATTTTGGTGAATCTAGCACTAATAGTTTTTTTACAGGGACACAAAGAAAAATTCTTTATCATTAGGGCCTATGGGACCAAAATCTTAAAAGTGCGATAGCATCTAAATGCTTTATTTAATTGAGCAGAAAATTTATACACATATTATAGGTCACAGATACTCAATCTCTATAGATTTTGGAGAATCTAGCACTTATAGTTTTTTTACAGGACACAAAGAAAAATTCTTTACCATTATGGCCTATGGGACCCAATTCTTAAAACTGCGATAGCATCTAAACACCTTATTCAATGGAGCTGAAAATTTATATGACTATTATAAATCACTGTTGCACTCACTATAAGCATTTTGGTAAATCTAGCATTGATAGGTTTTTATAGGGACACAATGGAAAATTCTTTATCATTATGATCTATGGGCTCAAAGTACAATAGCGTTCAATAAAACATCGTGTACTATAGGGAGAAAAATACTCAAACACTCAATTATGGTTTTCTCTCTTTTGTTTGTTTAACAACTTCTCTTTCTTTACTTTATCTACAAAACTGTTCATTACTCAATGATCGGAAAGTCGAGTGGAGTCACTCCAGATTTTTTTTAAAACTGAAACTTCTTCTTAGGGCCACTCTCTCATTTATTAAAACATAAACATTGTCATAAGCTAATGGAAAAATATAATAAAAATATTATTAAAAGAAGTACTGAAAATTTTCTCTTTTTCTGGTGAAGAATTAACTATGCAGTTACCAATAAAAACAAAACCTGGGTATTTGGTTAAAAAAAAAAAAAAAAAAAAGTTTCATCACCAAAATGGTAACAAAAATTGAAAAATGCCATGGGGGGTTCCTATACTAAAATTATACCTCTATTGGTCTTACTATTTAAATTTCTTTTTTTTGTCTGTTTTCTTAAGTAAAAATGGTCTGTTCATGTCTTTGTAGGCAAACCTGTGTGTTTTGACGATTATGGTGATATTCATGTCCCTGCTGTGATATTAAAGACTTTCCTGAGGGAGTTGGAGGAGCCCATTCTCACGTTTGAACTCTACGATGAAATCATGACTTTTCAAGGTACACTTTTTCACCCTTTTAATGGCACATGCAAATCCCATTCTATTCATGTAACACCAAGGTTGACCCCATTTCTCCTCCTTCCTAGGGAGGTTTGAAAAGGTTTTGATGTATGTATGGTCATGATAGCAATCACAAAAAAACATCCAGTTGAGATTGTCTCGAGTACAAATATTTAAGAGTTGCAGGAAAGTTTTGGTGTTTGTACTGTTTGGGGTCATGGCTATTCAAAAGAATTTTGTGCCATTATGGTTTAAAGGCAGCATTGATTTCCATTAAGTGCATTTTAATGTTACGTTGCATGCAACATAATGAAATTTGCATTTTTTAAGATGCTTAAAAGCAGAGTTGCAAAGGTCGCAGACTTAAATAATTAATATACCGGGATTTAAATATCAATGTACAGTTAAATATTGATATTCCTGAAGTATTTTAATAACAATGCTTCAATCAGGGTTAGAAATAAGCGGTCGTCAGTCGCATTTTGCGACCAGTTTTTTCATTTTGACGCCTAGAATTCCAATCATAGGTGCCATATTTGACGCCTGGATTTTTCCCTCATCATACCTAATAATTTTCCAAATCCCATCAGACTATAAACAAGTCTGTTTCAGTCAATTGAACCTAATAAAAAATGATTTAAGAAATCATATCTCTATGAAAGTAGTTGACGATTTGTTAATGATTAAATTAAACAGCCCTAAATTGGAAGAAAATGCTATTAAATTGTGGTGGAATGATGTATCTTCTGGGTGTAGAATGAATTTGCGATTTTAAATATGTTTAATATTGTCAAGGTAATTACATTCATTACATAAATATGTTTTATATAATCTCGCATGTATTATTGACAAATTGATGCTTTATTATTATTATTTTTTTTAATATACAAATTTAATTATAGATGGCACCTAGATTTTTCATTTTGATGCCCAAAAAATTTAATCCAGGCATCATTTTGACGCCTAGTTTCAAAATTCTTATTTCTAACACTGGCTTCAATTCTGATAGGCTGTCCTGTGATATCACACTCTTCAAATACACCCCGAAAGTATTCTGATACATTTGTTTACTGCAATGTATATTGTGATGAATGGGAAGTAGACCCCTAAACTAATTTTTGTAAAATGATCCATTATAGTAATAGATTGTCTTATTGATTGTGTGTGTGTTTTCAGAGCTGACATCGATCGAGAAGTTGCCGGTGGCCAAATCTCTCATCTTACACAGACTTCCAGAAGATAACTATGAAGTCCTCCGGTTTCTCTTTGATTTCTTGATCAAGGTACTTCTTTTCACTCTCTCTTCTACTTTCTTTTGCCTCAGTCCCTTACATGTTTAATATTCATTTCAAGCACTTAAATAATCACTATGAAATTTTTGAAAGGGAAAAAAAAATCTTATGTTTTTGTACCGCGGGGGGTATGTAATGTATGCTTTGGCTATCACAAAAGATTTTTCTGATGCATGAATGGATGGGAAAAGTATCTAAAGCCCAAGAAGGGCTGCTTAACATTGCCATTTATGCACTTAATTGGAATCGACACATCATAAGGTTCATCTTGCATATAGAGTTTGGTTCATTTGCACATGATAACTTTTTACTTCCTTATACAAAGTATTAGAAAGTAATGTAATCCCGATTTGCAAAATGGATTTTGCATTTCACATAACTAAAAAATGAATGATCGTAAAATGTTGCAAATTTATATTTCTGACTTTCAGGATGTCTAGTTTGGTCTTAATACAAGCTCCCGTTATAGAGAGATCGACAACTTTACATGAATTTTTATGACATATGTATGCATGTGTGTATGTCGCTTAACTCAAAAACAGTTGCAAATTATAATTTCTTTTGTTATAACAACTCTTTTTTTGGTCTTTCTGTGACTTTCTGATTTGGAGATATTTATGAAAATTATATTCAAAATGAACAAAAATACAAAGGTTTGGGCCATTAAATAGGATCTACTACCATCTTAGAGATTTCAAAAGAAGCTAATAATAGGGCCCATAATGATATTTTTGCATACAGAAAGTTATGCTTAAAGACATAAACAGGTTCTAGTCAACGAATGCATTTTATTGAATGAATATTCAACCCCCAATGATATTCCTACAGAAATTGTCAACATTTTTGCATGTAGAAAGTACGTAAGCAGGTTCAAGTCGACAAATGCACTTTATTGAATTCAGTCCATAAATGGAGCCTGTAATGATATTGTTATAAAAGTTGTCAACATTTTTGCATGTAGAAAATAATTCTTAAAGACATAAGCAAGTTTTAGTGGATGAATGCACTTTATTTAACAAATATGAATAAAACTCTTTTTTGTGTAAGAAAAATCAATAATCAATGAATATTCTCGAAACAATCTAATGAAACAGTCATTCTTACTACAGAAATCAAGTAAGTCTTATACTAGGTGAGTCGTATTAACCGTCGATGATATATTGAATGCCCCAGCCTGCTTGTTCCCACTCTTCGATGTCTTTTTCTAGTCAATTTTGTCCTTTTATCGCTTTCGGTGTTATTATTTTTTTTTTTTTCACCCTTGACATTATGAGTTTTTTTCTTTTCATCCCATGCTTTTTTCTATGGAATTTTGACTTTTTTTTTTTTTTTCCCCGTGTTTCTGTGGGTTTTTAGCTTTTTTCCCCCTCGTTTTCTACATTCTGAAGTGCGGTGGATGTAAAAAGCAGCTATCATCAGCGATTAATACAACTCACCTAGTACTTAAATACACTACAGAGCAAAAATTTGCTAATTTAAAAACAACTGAAAATTTCAAAATCTGAGTGGAATTTGAATTCATCTTTTGCATTGTTAGTGGTTTATAGAATTTTCGAGGTAGATCTGCAGTAGAAACCAAAGAATCATTCTTATTGAAGTTAGTTTCCAAACTTTGGGAACCCTGAACTGCCACTTTTTGCTACATTTGAATGCCTAATTTGACACTAAGTCAACGCCTGTCTTTGTGGAAAGGAAAAAAGTACCGTTTGTTTCCATTTTTACTGTAATCCCATATAGAAAGTAGCATATAAAGATATAGGCAAGTTCTAATCTACAATCATCAATCTCATCTACAATCTCTTCTTTTTTTATAGTCATGTTAATCGTTTATAGAACTTTCAAAGAAGCTATATAAATTAAAGAATCTTTACAGAAAATTCCAGAACTCTATTCTTATTGAAGTTAAAGCAACCTTAAACTCCAAACTCAGTCACGAAGTCACCCAATTTGATGCCAAATTGCCAAAATCGATGCCAAGATCAAAATGTGCATTAGCTACAAACATAGGAGCTTGGCAAGATTAGCAATCAAATTTGACGGCAAATGTTTCAGGCTGGGTTAGCAATTAGAATGTGAAAGTCAGGCATCAATGGTACATAATTATTTTTTCTTACAAGGAAACATTCAAAAGATGTCGTCTTCAAAAAATATTGAAAAAAAATATATGTGATTCTACTTTTCATAAAACACCAGGAAGTGAAAAATTTATCGGCTGAAATGAATTACAGCGGCCATAAAAAATTAGCAAAATTAAGCATATTTGGCGATTTCACACTGTCAGGCGATTGATTTTGAGTACTTGACGGAGAAGTAAAACACGGCTTTGTTCATACACGGCAATCTTGATGCTTGCGAACGTATCGCCAAAGAGCGCTAAATCGCCAAATATGCTTAATTCTGATAATTTTTTGTGGTCACTGTAATTCATTTCAGCCAATAATGTTTTCACCTTCAGATGTTTCATGAAAAGTAGAATCACATATATTTTTTTCAATATTTTTTGAAGACGACACCTTTTGAATGTTTCCTTGTTAGTTACCATAATTTTCTTTTATGATGTAATTTTTAAATTTTGTATTGGGATCATAACAGGATAAAACTTACAAGGAAACATTCAAAAGGTGTCATCTTCAAAAAGTATTCAAAAAAATATATGTGATTCTATGCTTCATGAAACACCAGAAAATGAAAAAATTATCGGCTGAAATGAATTACAGCGACCATAAAAAATGATCAGAATTAAGCATATTTGGCGATTTAGCGCTGTTAGGGGATACGTTTGCTAGCACCGAGATTGCCGTGTATGAACAGAACCGAGTTTTGCTTGTCCGCCAAGTACTCAAAATCAATCGCCTGACAGTGTGAAATCGCCAAATATGCTTAATTTTGATAATTTTTTGTGGTCGCTGTAATTAATTTCAGCCGATAATTTTTTCATTTTCTGGTGTTTTATGAAGAATAGAATCAAATATATTTTTTTCAATACTTTTTGAAGGTGACACCTTTTTAAATGTTTCCTTGTTAGTTTTTTTTCTTTTAAAGAATAAATACAGACACAAACGTTAAACATGAATACATTTATATTTTTTAAGAATTACAAATTGACTTAAAACTGAACAAACAGTTAAATTATATATAAAAAATTTATTAAGATAAAATCTATTTTGTACCATGTTTTTATTAACTTCAATTATTGTTTGTTTGTATGGTACAAATCTTGCAATAGATTTTTAAATAACTTCCCTACTAGCTAGACATTTGAAACTTTCAGAATAGTTCAGAACCCGATGACAACACAATACTTTGAAGCCCGATTTTCAAATTTTTGATTAGTTTTCTTTTAATTAATTAAAATAAGAAAATAATAACCTCCTAATAGCTTCAAAAATAACCATTAAAATATTATCTATAATTTAATGGTTGCCAAAAAAAAATTACGAGTTCATTTTCTTTCGACCTCAAAATAAATACATTTAAACGTGAAGGTTAAAAAATTGTAAAAAGTTAAATGATGCATCTCACAAAAATGGACGTCATGATCACTTTAACAATTTTATAAGCATAAAGTGTTAATGTAGTTCTATAGCTATGATTCAACAGAAAATTTAAAAAGATGGTATATTAAAAGTTTTTATCTTCTAAGTATTTTTTTAATCTGCTCAAAAGTTAGGTGTCAAAAATGATGACTGAGTAGGATTGGTAAAAAATACACCTAATGATTGTTAATTTTGGACTCTGGTTTCAAGATAGCAAGAATTAGTAAACCCTTTCTCAGTTTTATCAGATTTAATTGTTTTGGTAAAATGTATCGTGTCCTGCCACTTATTTTTGCCAAAGAGAACGAAAGTAGGCAGTATTATATATAATCTATATATTAATTTGTCTCCACTAAATTGAGAGAACGGCTAGGTGTCAAAATTTGGTTGAGGTGTCTAAAAAAAAAGGTCTTGGTCTGTAGATGTGTCATCAAAAGAGAAATATATAAAAAGTCGAACAGTCCCCCCCCCCCCCCCCTGGGAGGGGGCAGGGGTTAAAAACATGTTTGCGAGCTTAACTCAGCTCCAAATTACTGCACGGTGAAGAAATTGTACATGGGGGGACTAGACTCGAATACTAAAAAATCACTTTCTGAGAATTTGGAATTTTCGATTTTAAAGGGGGAAAATTAGATTTGGGGGAGGAGAAAGGGGGAAATTACTTTGAGGGGGAAATCCGTTCTAGACCCACACCTATAGCACCTCACTTTAAAGGTCTTGAAATTTCATGTTGATTGGGGTTTGTATACAATATAGTGCGTCCCCTGGTAGTGAAAAATGGAACTAGGTGATTTTGTTGTAGACCCTATTATGTTACACCTTATTTTAAAGGTCTTGGTATTTCCTGACTGTTGGTGATGTTCGTACAGAACACACTGTGCACCCTAGCAGTGGAAAGTGCAACTAAAGGATTTTGTAGTTGACACCACCGCGTGACACCTTATTTGAAAGGTCTTGGAAATTCAAGGCGATCGGTGATGTTCGCATACAATATACTGCGCTCCCTGGTAGAAGAAAGGGGATTTTTCAGCGTGTGTGTAGTATGCCTGCTATACAGTGCCAAAGCCACAGGCACCGGAAACACGAGTCATATGTTCATTCGGTTCCAGGTTAATTTTTGAGAATTTTTTCATGTTAGTAGCGGCCGCAGGCACCGGGGTCACAAGCCCAGACTCCGTTCGGTTTGAGGTAATTTTTTTTTGCTACAGATGATTATTGTTTTTGCAATGTTTTCATTTAAAAATAGAAATTCAAACAAAATGGAGTTAAAGATATACAATCATACAAATTTAAGATTATTATCATAGGTCCGGGCAATACTGGGCGGGTTCGTTCAGTTCCAGGTTAATTTTTGGAATTTTTTCTTGTTATTAGCGGCATGTGTAATGCGCTGCTGCAGGCACTAGGGTCACAAGGCCGAGTTTCGTTCAGTTTGGGGTAATATTTTTGTTACAGCTGATTATTATTTTTTTTTTCGTGATGCTTTCATTTAAAAACAGAAATTCAAACAAAATTGAGTTAAAGATATAAAATCATACAAATTTAAGGTTCATTTAAAGTATCATGGACCCGGGCAACACCGGGCGGGTTCGTTCAGTTCCAGGTTAATTTTTGGGAATTTTTTTTATGTTATTAACAGCCGGCGTATGTACTGCCGCAGGCACCGGGGTCACAATGCAGAGTTTCGTTCGGTTCAAGGTAATTTTTTTGTTACAGCTGATTATTTTTTTTGCGATGCTTTTGTTTAAAAATAGAAATTTAAACAAAATTGAGTTGAAGATATAAAATCATACAAATTTAAAGTTCATTTCTATTTATAAACATTTTTCCGAATTTCATTTTTTCTTTAAGGGAAATGTCGTAAATAATATTAGATGTTTGAACTTGAAATACATTTAAATAAAGATGCGACAATTTTTAAAACATTTCAGTCAATAAAGTGACCGTTGAATTTGATGGGTTCCAGCTAGTCGAATGATTTTAATTGAATTTTAAGCTCTGCATTTGCCAATGAGAGATTCTGTGATAAACCGTGAAGTACTGTTCCAGAACAAACTATTATATTCGTCTTGGATATATATATATATATATATATATATATATAGTCCTATTATCGTGACTTCTGTGGTTGGAGTTGCAGTCCCCCCCCCCCCCCCCCCCTTTGTTTTCAGGACTGGAATCTGCCTGTTTATTTACGAATCAGTTACCTCACACAAAAATGTCAAAATATTCATGACAATATGTGCGTATTTCAGTGAGTTTATAAGGAAGTCATGTGGTGTCCACATCAGACTTTTTTTTTTACAGCCTTACTATAAATGAAAAATTTTGCAGCACTGCAGTCATCTTTTGGCCAATAGGCATCTAAATTGCAGTAGTGTTTTTTTTTCCATTTATTTCATTCTCTTCTGCCCCCGCCCCCAATTTCGGACCAATTAATATTAATTGTTTTCTTCTATAGTGTGGCAACAAACATTTATTTTTTTTTTAACCTCGATTTTGAGGAAAATTTTGCAGTGGCTACAGCATTTTTTTTTTTTTTTTTTTTAATATCTTTTGTATTTTTTTTTTTTTTTTATATTGTCAAAAATGTTAGACATCAAGTAAAGGAGATTATAATTTATAAAAATGAGATTTTTTTTTCCCAACCTCTATTTCTATATAGAAATGCTTATCGTATTATTGCAGTAATTTTTTTTTTTTTTAATTAAATATAGACTGAATAAAAACAGTATAGTATTATATATAAAGGAATAAATTTAGAATTCTCTTCCTTGGATTTAGGTTTCTCTGCATTGTGTGATATAGGTTACATAAAAGCATACTTGCCAACTTTTCCGGTTTTCCCGGAAGACTTCCGGTTTTTTAACTTATTTTCCGGTCTTCCGGACAGATGATGAAATCTTCCGTTTTTAAAAAAGTCGCGGATGTCGTTCGTTTTAAAAAGAAAACCCAAATGTTATACGAAAACTCCTGATTCCCAATCTTTTTCCATCCATAACATAAATGTCAATATTCATTTCAAACTTGCTTTATGAGATTCTAGAACATGTAAAGAATTATAATTGTTAAATATTTCTTGCTGATGTAATTATTTTTTACCCCCCCCCCCCTTTCATTTATTTCCAACTAGTGATGAGCAATCAAATGTTCTGCAGAAGTCTTTTGTTTCCTAATCTTTATCATCTGCAACATAAATGATAATATTAATTTTAAACTTCTTTCATTATTTTCTAGAAGTAAAGTTGAAAGAGTTTAATATTTCTTACTCTGTAATTATTTTTGTATCCCTCCCCCCCCTCCCCCCCCCCCTTTTCCCCGGATTGTGATCAGTGATCAGTTCTAGAAACAATAAAGCAATGGAAGTGTTCAATATTTTTCACGTATGTAAATTATCTTTAGATCTTTATTGCTGAATTTAATGAATCTGTTTATTTTTCCAATATTTGTATGTGATATTTATACCAAATGTGTAAACATGGGGAAAAAATTAAGAATAATTTTTTCAGGTAAGAAAATTTTTCCTAAATCAATTTAAGAAAATTAATACTTAGTTGGTTTTATGTATGTTTGAAACTGATAATTAGCTACTGCTATTTTTTATATGTATTATTAATGTACATACACAAAAATCATATTCTATTTATTTAAAAAATTAGTTATACTTTAACTTAACTAAGTTTTTTGTCTATTGTTAAATAAATTTCTTACAGATTCTGTTTTGTAGATATTTATATGTTGTAGAAGAATAACTTCATTTAAAACTTTAATATATTTAATATAATCAATCTATAGTAAAAAGTTTTTATAGATTGCTTCTAAATATTAAAATTGTAAAACTGTATTTTTTTTTTTTTTTTTTTTTTTTCTATTTAACGTAATAAACAAGTAAAAAAAAAATCTTCCCTTTTTTTATGAAATCTTCTGGTTTTTCAACACAAATCTTCCCTTTTTTTATTAAAATTGGTTGGCAAGTATGTAAAAGTGTCAGTTTTCTCATTTCGATAAATACTTTTAGAATGTCGTCTGACTCATATAAGTTCTTTGGGTTAACTGTAAAATATTTCCTATTTAAAATCTTGAAGTACTATTGAATTGAAATAGTATGTCACACCCATATTATTATTTAATGTGTTTTTTAAATCTAGAATTCTTTTTGTGTTACCAGGACCCACATTTATCCAAAGGGCTTTAAATTATTTAAATGAAAGGAATATTGGTCTATGTGTTTTAACACCGAATGGTTGTTTTCGGAAATGACCTGTTTACTCAGGGATGCAAAAAATAATTTGGATACATAACAGTTCACTGTACAAACATAAGAAATTGGGGAAGAAGTACTTACACATCCTATTGTACTTTTCATTTTTGTTTATATACTCGCTGATTCAAATTTGTTCTGTTTGGTAATAAGTGAACGTTTAGAAGGCCAAGTGAAGTTACTCCAGATTTTGTTGCTATTATTATTACACTCCTGCTCAAAAGTTTTGCAAGATTTGCAAAGATCAGTTATTTATTTATTTTTTTATTTAAAACTTCTTTCTCGATGAAATGGGTATTTAAAGAAATGGGTCTTCCTCATGCTTTTCAGTGAACATTGGTTCAAGACAACATTTAGGGGGCCCGGTAACAAATTATGCAAAATCAATAATGTTTGTGATCACCCTGTATCGTTAATTGAACGAAATGAACTGTCACTTTAGGATATGTTAAAACAGACCCAGTTTAATTTGTGTGACGATAGCATTAGGGATGAAACGGATAGTGATTTTGCCGGATACCGGATATCGGATATCCAGAGCACCTTTGCCTGCCGGATACGGATATCCGGCATTAGTTTTGTTTTTTGTTTTGTTGTATATCTCTTTTCTTTTTCTTTATTTTAAAACAATAAATTATAAATGTATTTCATATACTATTCTTTTAAACACATTTTAAATATAATTTACTTAAGCATATTTATTTAGCATTCTATTTATTTGTGCAATATTGCGATGAAGAATAAAACTTAGGTCTAACATACTCATTCCTACACTTGCAAATTGTCACAAAAATATAGGTTTTGTTCAGAATTATAAAACAAAAACTTATCATTTACACATTTTTTACAGTACTAAAAAATGTGTTTGATATGTATTAAAAATAAAAATTAAACAAAATATTTTACTAATATAATCATAGTTGAAGGGTTGGTTATTTTCATAAGAAAATATATTTATTGTGGCCATCGCACACCACTTACTGTTTAAATTCTGCAAAAGTTTAATCATAGCTTCACACAATAAATATTTTACATATGGAGTTTGGTGCGATTTCAATCAATAGATGCTGAGATATAGGCTTGTGAAAAATCATAATGGCAGATCCACTTGTCGGCTGATATACACCTAAATAAGGCCGACATCAGTTGAATGGAATTTGTCACACACACACACAAACACAAATTTTTTTAAATTGATCAAACCAGGTTCTGGACCTCTTAAAATGTGTAAATCCAACGAATACCAAATGTAGAAAATTTTTATGAATTCAATATTTTTGTTTGAGACATTTACAAGAAAACATAAAAGAAAGAAGCAAAAAAAAAAAAAAAAACCTAAAAGCCTCAGTGGCTTAGTATGTTATGGCCATTACAAAACTTTCTTTTATATCACTCTACATAACAAAGTTACACGCTGTTTAACACGCACAGAAGATACTTAATAATAGCTTCGCACAATAAAGATTTTAGATATGGAGTTTAGTGCAATTTTAATCAAAAGATTGTGAGATGTAGCCAAGTGGAGAATCATAGAAGATGAGGAACAACTGTGACATATGTTGGTCAATATACATCCAAATTAAGCCAGCTTTCGTTCTCTTATTATTTATCTTGCATATCAAGTTAAGTGCAGTTAAATGTTATAGATGTTGAGATTTAGCCTTCCCATTCACAGGGTAAATTGCAGCATAGCCCCTTATTGACCAATATGCACCAAAATTGAATCAACATGATGTTTCATAAAATGGCCCTCTCACATACCAAATTTTGTGTAATTATACACAAATAAATACAAGATAATTTCTCCATTCACGGAAAAATTGCAGCATAACAGCATCGTCTATTGGCACAGAAATTAAATAAACATATTTCATAATAGCCATGTGATATACTTAGTCTTTTTTAAATTATACGCAGTAGAAGAGATATAGTCCTCCTTTAAATGGGAGAAATCACAGTATAGCAGCGCCACCTATTGAGTAATTTTCACCAAAAGTCGATGGGCACTTTTTTTTGTTTGTTTGTTAATGCGCAACTATGTATAAATTTATATGAAATTCTGTGCATTAACTCTTGAACTAGAGCTGCTACACAAAACTTTTGTCAGACAGACATTTTCTAAAAATGGTCAAATTCAAAATTCTGGTTCACTGAAAATGCGTAAATCCACCAAAAATGGGAAGTTGAAAATTTTTATGAATAAAATGCTTTCTTCTATTGAATATAGAAGAAAGTATTGATTCAAAACAAATTTATATTTTTGTTTCTTTAAATGCTTTTTAATTATTTTATATTTTTATATTCTGTACAGATAAGAAAAAAAAAATGTAGATTATTTATTAAAATTCTTTAATTAAAAGTAAGTTCAGTTTTTCTAATGTACAAAATCATAAACTTTAAATAATTGAGTTTTTTTTTTTTTCTTTAACAATCTGAAAATGAAAATACAGACTTCCTGAAAATTTAAATATTACTTCTATTTGAAGTAATTTTAATTTTTGGGACTGTATCTATGCAGCACAATGGGAAATTCTAAATTCAGGTGTTTTAGCAAGATATTCCATTAAAAGTGCACATTTATATAAATTGCAGTGCTTTTTTTTTTTTTTTTTTTTTTTTTTTAATCCAAATCGAATAGGTAGATGACAAGTTTAATTGAATAGGTAATGGCACAGACAATGATGCCAGAGGGTCTGCTAGTATAAATATAAGGTCACAAAAACAACTTTCTTGTGTAGGAAAAAGTGGATTGTAAATAAACAGGCAGGTTCCAGTCAATAAATGCACGTTATTTGACTCATTCTCGAAACAATCTAACAACTTTTACTTACAAGACTAACAATTTTACTAAACATTCTCAACTTATTAAACAAAAGTCATGAAAACAGAGTTATATGCACTGCAGTGGATGAATATTATTTGTTCAGGAACTACAATGAACAGCTCTTTTTATTGTTATGGGGAAGATTAGGGGGAATGTTATAGATCACTCTGGAAAATCCTAGCTAACTCTGCACAAAATTAAAAAAGGCTTTCTATATCTCTTACATTGAAGCTACTTTTTGCTAAATTTGTTTGCTAAAGTGGCCAAATTCGACTTTTGCATTTTTTTTTTTTTTTTTTTTTTTACCTTTACAAGCTACAACTGATCTTAAAAAAAAAAAAAAGTCTCAAAATTTTCATCTGAGGGGAATTTAAGCTTGAATTTTCTCCTCCGGATATCCGTCGGATATCCGGCTTGAAATTACCGGATATCCGTATCTGGACTGCTGATATCCGGTATCCCGTCGGATATTTAAAACTGAGCCGGATAGGCCGGATACCGGATAGTTACCGGATATCCGTTTCATCCCTAGATAGCATATTTAATAACGGAGATATAAGCGTTTATTTTAAAACTCCAAAACAAATCAACATGTTTTTTATTCATAATACTAGTATATAACCCCATCAAAAATGACGGAATGTGAAATCAATTAAGGTACTGGATCAACGAAGACTTCGCCTGCTTTGCTGGTCACTATATTTAAAGGAAACTCTTTTCTATATCGCTCTCTAAAAAAAAAAAAAAATCATGAAATTGCTCAAAAGCCCGCTTCCTGTCTGTGCTGCCTTCGGCAGCGACCCATTCATTCTCAGGCTCTCGGGTGCCTGCCCCTGTTGCCTGTGACAATAGCTTACCAGTGGGCTTCCATTTGGGTGCTTATCAGATGACAGTTTCGAAATGGACATTATAAAAAAAATTGAAGTAGCAATTTTATATTTAAATCCCAGTTACATAAGAACAACACTATACGGGGTGTGCATAATACTTTCTTTCACGTTATTTTCTACATTTATTTGATTTATTCGATCAACTATAAAATGACAACAATACAGGGGTGTTTGTGTTCAGGGTTTACCCCTGATTTCAGGGTTTTTACTCTAACCCATGTGTATTTTTTATTTCCTATAAAGTTATTTTTTGTTTTCATTGGTTGTTCATTTGTCATTCAGGTAATATGTGAATGAAATGTAAAAAGATTTAGGGCTTCTGCATGCCAAATATAATATTACAATATGCTATGATCGGCTACATCTATCACATGAGACAATTAATTTTTTGTGGTTATAATTGTAGTTGAGTTTGTTAATAGTAGTTGGTATATAGAAAAATAAATAAATAATTTATTAAATATGTAAATCTGATTATAGTACAGCCTTAATATAGCTGCCCTTGTCAACTTTTGAATTTTTATCGCCATTTTAAACCACAATACATAATTTATGCAATTATTTTTTCTCTTTCTTTCTTTTCTTTTTCCTTTCCTTTCTGTTTTTTAATATTTTATAATTTATTTATATTTTTGATGCGTTAACTTGGCATAAAGTGGCTATCACAAAAGTAGAGTCCTTGGCGAAAAATGTCCGATCTATTTCAGCATAAAAATTTTTAAATACTACCCAGGATTATCAATGAATTAGCTTTCATGCCAAGCGTGATTCATACATGCCAAAAACATACCATTTAAACAAAACAAAAAAGAAAAAATCTAAAATTGAAGTATATTTAAAAAGGTTATGGTTGTTTTTTATTCCATTTTCATTTTTTCATATGCTTGAGCAAATTTAATATTTTATTATTTTTCGTTGCGTGAAATCATATTTCATATTATGCTAAAAAAATAAATAAATAAAATAAATAATTGGTAAATTTTTCATATTTTAATTAATTTTAAAAAATCTAATCAAAACTTCGTTACAAATAAGGTACCAAATGAAAAGGATGATTTTTCTGAATCTGTCGGAATCCGCTTATCGATCAGACAATTAGATTTTTTTTAATTAACTAAAGTATGAAAATTAGATAGCAACTTCCTGAATAGATGAGTACGAACCGGAATCGTCACCGTCCTTGCAAATTATATAAATAGATACAGAGTTTTTAATGAAAATTATTCCCACTTTCAGATAAGTTGGAAAAACACTTATAAAACAATATGCTGCAATCAGAATACAAATATCTCATGAAATATGAACATTTTTATGAAAAACGTTTTCACTGCGCATGTGCAATAAAAAAAATTTTGTTGCATAGGTTGAAAGCTAGATATATTGGGCAACTTTTGTCAAAAGTTGCATTTGAATAGAGTAAAAATTAAGCAAATTATCTGAAAAAGAACAAGCTAGATTTTAGATATTTTCCAAGAGTTAAAATTTCTTAAGGGGTTTTCCACACGCTGTGTATTTAATTTAAAGATCTAATTATTTTAACCACTTAGCAAAAGTTCTTTTTTGTGAAAAACCCCTTATCTCACAAATCTTAGTAAATAAACAAAAATATGTTTGTTAGAGTTACAGGCTTATAAGGGGTTTTTCACAAAAAAATACATTTGGAGTGTGGTTGAAATAATTGGATCTTCAAATTAATTATGTGGCATATGAAAAACTCTTTGACAAATTTCAACTCTTGGAAAATATCTAAAATCTAGCTTGTTCTTTTTCATATAATTTGCTTAATTTTTACTCTATTCAAATGCACTTTTAACAAAAGTTGCCCAATATATCTAGCTTTCAACCTATGCAATAAAAATATTTTTATCTTTCGCACATGCACAATGAAAATGTTTTTCATAAAAAATGCTCATACGTATTTCATGATATATCTAAGATATTTGTATTCCGATTGCAGTATATTGTTCTAAAAGTGTTTTTTCAACTTATCTGAAAGAGGGAATCATTTTCGTTAAAAAATCTGTATATTATAAATAAAAAACATGTTGATTTTTTTTTATTTTTAAGTTTTAAAAGAAATTCTTATATTTCCGTTATTTAATATACCATCGTCACACAAATTCATCCACAAATCGAACTGGGTCTGTGCTAACATATCCTAAAGTGACAGTTCATTTTGTTCACTTAACAATACAGGATGATCACAAACATTATTGACTTTGCTCAATTTGTTACCGGCCCCCTGTATGTTGTCTTAAAACAATCTTCACTGAAAAACGTGAGGAAGACTGAGTTTTTTAAATATCCAATGTTTGAAAACATTTCATCGAGAGATAAGTTTTTAAATTGATAAAAACTGATCGTTTGCAAATCTTGCTACACGTTTGAGCAGGAGTGTAACGTCAGACAGAATATGAATACGAGGTGTAAGATTTTAATCCTCATACTCATATTGAATATTTATCTTCATGCTGTAATGTTCGTAATTTTTTTTTAGCACGTACATGCCTTGAAACCGATATTCATTATTCCTGATCAGTATTACCCTATTCATTTTTTGAAAATGGTACGAATAACACTTCTGGTTAATGCCAAAAGTACATTAATTCTCAAGCATTTATAATCTACAAAAAGTATTTCTTCAAAATATATTTATCCTAATTCTGTTTTCACATTCAGAAAATTCTCAACAAACCATTCAATGGGTTTTTGTTCTCCAAAAATGGATTATTTCATTTTGAAGCTAAAATAGGCAAAAAATTGACTTCTCACTTTATCGCTTTAAGTGGAATGTCAATATTTGGAAAATGAGAACTCATTGACAGGTTGTTGAAAAGGGAATTAAAAAAAGTACTTAAGGTGATGTGTTATTCCGGTAACAAATTTATCCCCAGAATAACATGGGCTTTTGCATTATACACTGTTACAGGGTTCATACTACTCAGGGAAAACCTGAAATACTCAGGGAATTTGGATTTTGTTAAAAAAAAATCAGGGAAAAATCACCTGGAAAAACAAATATTTCCTTTCTCACAAACTATGTTTTTTTGTTTAGCTTCAACCAAAAATCGAATGATTAAGAATCATGAAAATATACATGTAAACAGTAATTTCTACCTGAGTTTCTTTCATAATCTGCAGTAACATGACATCATAGAGTGGAAGTAGATGTATTTTCTCCTCTCTAGAGGAGCGTTTCTTGTAATAGGTTGCTAATATTTTCTGGAAAAATTGTCTGAAAAACTCAGGGAATTTTTTACCCATATTGGAGGACCCTGTGTTAAAGATTGGTTTTACACAGGGTCACAGAAACCTATTCGGATGTGTTATGGGATATTACATTCTATATGTCATTTTTAGACACTCTACAGCATGTAAGCAATTTCATTTATGGTTTTCCTTAAAATGTTTCCTTTTATTTTTCCTTAATTAATAAGTGACTATTTTAAAGTGTCATCTTATGTGTTGGTGAAATACGTTGAGGTTAATAGGTGCTGTGTGTGTTTTTCTAAATTTAGAATTTTTCTTATGCATCTATGAGTGAAAATTCTCATCAGTACCTATTCAACATCTTTAGGCTATGCTAAGCAAACCAAAATTAATGTATATTTTATATATCAACAAAAGTATGTTCGACATACAATAGGGTATGAAAAGTATTCATCCTTTGCTTAGAGGATCAGATAAAAGAAGTTGGATATATCAAGAGGTATGATTGAATATCGCCTATGGGGGGGGGGGATTTCAAATTGTGTTATGTTGTCTGCTTACAATGCAAAGTACACTATTGGATGAGTATATGAATTGTGGTACTTTTATATTAACCTCAAGGCAGGGATGAATCGCCATTATGAAGGGAAGTGGCTTATAAATTAGTTTCATTTTTCAGAACCACTGTTAAATGTTTATTGCAATCTCGTTTAATTTTGTTGGTGTGTGTTTAATAGGAAAGTTCTTAATTTGTCCATATGCAGGGTTACCCTAAATGAGTCAAATCAGTTTTAAAGAGTAGTGTAGGTGAAAATTTTCTGATTAACCATTAGCGCCCAGTGTCCTCATTTGAGGACAGCTAATAAAATGGCACATATATTTTTTGTGGTTTCTTGGAATAATTTCTGCTTTTTAGTGACAGTTTATAGCGTCACTCTAAATGATCTCTGAAAGTTTTATGTGCCTACTATGAATTATTATTTCAGAATTTGAATAGTCATTTTATGATTTTTCATTTGTCGTACCTATATATATATATATTTTTTTTTTTTTTTTGCAGAGGTATACTAACTTAAATCAAGTTGAATAATAATATATTATAATCCTTTACTTTCGAGATCTTTGTCAACGTATAATAAGAAATTAATCTGGTATCTCAAAGTTTCTCTATCTTGAAGTTTTCTCGCTAGAACACTTACCATCAATAAATGAGGATAGGCTTTAAATTTAAAACTGTCAGAAGAATGGTTTAAGTTAATATATTTTACTGTCAGTTGTCTATATTAATTTAGAAGTGAAATAATCAGCTAATAATATTTTGCAAAATTAATTCGGGTGTTAACGGGTTAATTTGGAATAAATTTTTTAATTGAATGCCAGCCTTAAGTGTTGGATGGTTGTAATGACAATATTAAAGAAGGATCCGATTTCACTCTGAAGTATATATCAAACAGAACTGTTTCTAAAGATCTTTTACAACTGTTGTGCTAAAGTACTTGGGAGTTGTTCAGTTTCAGTGTAACCTTCCACATTAAACTGTAATGATCTGTTCTTATTGAAATAGGGCATGAGAGAAAGTTCTGCGAGTGACAACTGGATCATTAAATCTCGAATTCTTTTTATGCAGGTGACAGACAGGAGTGATCTGAACAAGATGACGGCCTCTAACCTGGCCATTGTGTTCGGTCCCAACCTGTTGTGGGCCCAGGACAAGCAAGCCTCCCTGTTCTCCATCACCCGAATCAACCACTTCACAGAGTTCCTCCTCAAGTATCAAGATCTGATTTTTACCAAGTGATGGGTGTCACCCTGTATATGTATATGTGACAAGGTGCTATCAAAAAGAGACTCTCACAATCTCAGGTTTTTATTCCCTCTTGTTCGGAATAATGAGTATGTATAAGTGGTCGCTCACTTCTTAAGACAGATATTGTTGTGTAAATGTTGAATAGGGTTGCTACCTTTCTGGCTATCCTGGTTGACATGGCAACAAAGAGTTATTCTGACACCCCGTGTTCATAATATCATGTATGGATACCCAAGCTTTTTTCAATACTCTTTTATAATTTATTCTCCAATGGCTGTTATTTTATTGTAAAAAAGTCTTGTAGAGATTATCCTGTTACCATAGATTTGTACAAAAAAAGTGTAATTTATAGAAATGGAAGAAGTTGAATGCAGAAATGTATAGGTGGTCGAGTCCAATAAAAGGACTCAAAAACATACGTTAAAAAATACATAACAAAGTTATAAAAAGTCACTTCCTTCAAAAGTCTTTGAGTGAAAGCTGTATTTCGTAGATAAAGAAAAAACCCAAATGTCATTAAAGTAAAGACATGTTCTACATTCCATTCTAATCTTGATTAACCATTATAACTTATTGTCAGTTTTGTTTGATCTACAGATTTCTGTTGTTCTATTATTTTTGCATCATTTGTAATAGAAAGAAGTGGGGAAGGGGAATGAAACCTCTAAAATTTGATTTGAAATAGCCTAAACTCAATACTGTTCTTGGTCTGTTCTACTTAAGCCTTGCATCTTTGTCCAACCAATGTCAACCAGGATATTCATTCGATATCTTTTTGTTGAGTGTAAATACTAAAGTAGAAAGCACTTTTATAGAGAGAGTCATTCGTGTTTTAAAACTAGATTCTGTCAAATTTTTCCATGGCTAGGTTACACTTGTGATATACGATGAGGTCTTTTTGCTCAAAATCCCAGAAAAGTATCTGTTTTGCCTCTGCTCCCGTTCAAGATTGCCATGTTTTTAGTTTTAAAGGGAAAAACTGCATAAGTCATTGTAGAATCTCTTCCTGTTTAACCAGAATAGGTTGTGTCGTTTTTCATCATTGTTTTAATAATAAGTCTGTTTTTTTTTTTTTTTGTAAATTATATATTTTTTAACAGAGATGAATAATACAGTTTTAAGTGTTTCTCTTGAAAAATAGGGTTTATCAGCTTCTATCCTGTAATGGAATAGTGTCCGTGTTGTGTTAGTCGCTTTTCTAAATAGCGATGCGTTACTTTAAACCATTTTTGCACCAAAAAATCTTTTGAAAAGAGGTTTGCCTTACTTATAAAGATGCGAGTTTCCGCCGAGAAGACCTTCAAACAGTCTATTGTATCATAGAGATATTTAGCAACATTCACACATTCTCAATGTTTGTAACTTTTTAACATAAATCTCCTGTCGCTTGGTTCAGGTTCTTTTGGGTCGGGATGTCACCTGGCAAGGTGGATGCGTTTCTATATAAGACCTCCAAAAATGAACAGTTTGCCATGGATTGGATGCCAATCCATTAGATTAATCAACGAACACAATCTTGTTAAGCTACTGTCAGGTACAACAACTTTTCACCCTGAAAACACGGGCACCCATTTTTACTCTAACTTTTGCCATAGGAAAAATATTGAATTAAAATCTGCTATGAATTTGTATGGATGGATCTTGTCGTGATGGGAACAAATGGCACACTTACTACAACATTTGTTTCTGTTAGAAGTCCCCGTATCAGCTTCATAATCTTAGTATAGGGTTTTTCTTTAACGACAACCATAGTTAAAAATTGTTCTTACACATCAGTCCATTTCAGCAACTTCCTCTCTTCTTCCACCCTCTAGAAAAAAAAAGTTTCGTACCACTCTTCTCTGAAAATGGATCCTATGTTCAAGTTTTAAGTGGGGAGGTGGTGAAAAAGTTGGCCCAATCGCTCATTTTCTGTTAATTTTTTTTTTTTTTTTTAGACATATTTCTTTTAGAAATGGGGTTGGCTCAAAAGTGGCTTGAAAATGGGTTGTATCCGATAGTATCTTTATTTTTGGATGGATCCACAAACTTTCATCTATCGTTAACTTTTAAATGTTAAATTTTTTGCTAATTTTTATTATGATTTTTTGTCTCCCACAAAATGGATATAAAATTTTATTGTAGCAAACAGTTTTGTTCAGGATGTCCTATAGCCTTTTTTATTAAATTTTTAAAGGAGTGCTGTGTAATAATGCTGTGTAGAGCATGTATTAGACATATAAAGTATATTAGGCATGCATAGTGTGTGTGTAAGTTCTACACAGTACTAGGGGCATTTAAGAATCAAGAGAGATAGGCATTCTAAACAAGACTTAATCTGAATTAAAAAAAGATAGAAAAAGTTACTTTTTAGATTATCTGCATCCATTCTTTTTGGGTGGCATGACCCTTCAAAAGGACCCGTTTGTTTTTTCATAACTATGCAAACATGAAATATCATTTTACTGGGCACACTTAGCTGGTTTTCCAAAAAGTTACAAATTTTTCGGAAGCGGCACATTATGAGTATGCATGTGCAATACATGTACAAAATGTTCATTTTAGGACATCCTTACTAAACTTCCCTTTAAAACAGGCAACATTCCATGTTTACATGTTTTTGTTTGGATGTAGGCAGGTTTGGGCAAAAAAAGACTGAAGTCATCTATGTGCCTATTTTTTGTATTTGTAATAAGCAGAAATACTTTAGTATATATTTTATTCAAAATAGTGTTTTTTTTTTTTTTTTTTTTTTTTCAGTCTATTAACGAACACATAAAATGTCCTTGAAAAACTTCTGTGTGAGTATGTGCACATAATTAAAAATGAACATTGAGCAGGTTCATTTTATGGGGAAAAAAAAAAAAATACATAAACTGGGGGGGGGGGGGGGAGTAAAAAGATGCAACCTAAATGTGTTTTTTGTATAATATAAGACCTATTTTTTATGTCTTGTCCAAACTTGAAAGCAAATCCCAAAACTGAGGAAATAGTAACACCAATCTCATTCATCCATGAATAGCTGAACTTCCTTTAATTTTTGTGAGTCACCTATGCGGGAGGAAATCAGTCGATGGTACTTGTCATGTGCCAATAAAATGTTTGGCTTCTACTGCCTTCATAAAAGATTGTGTAAAATAGGACAACATGAAAAGTAGTTTTATTTCTTTCACTCTACAATTTTATAAATCAGATACATCAATTATTAAAAAAAAAAAGATATTTGGGGGTGTATTGTAGAGAGACAGTCGTGATTGACTCTAACTACTTATCAGTAAAGATTTTATTTGTTTATCATTTTTTTAATAGAATATCGCAAGTTATTGAGTGATTGTAGATTGATTGTGCCTCCGTAGACCAGTGTACACATTTCTGACAGGCATCCACATCTGTCATGCAATGGGTTCATGGTCGCTGTGGATGGAAACTGAACTAACAGCACACTGAATTTGTGTTGAGTATAAACCAGTTGTATTTCAAGGACATTGGATGGGCAATCCCAACAGAGAAATTACCCAGGTAGCACATAACGTTGTTATAACATTGAAAATAAGTATGAACAGTGAAAATTGAGTTATTATGTCAGACATGTTACTTTTCAACCTTTTTAAGATTGAAAATTATTATTCTTGGGATCAATGCAAATCCACATTAAAAATTTTTGGACATGTGTAGGGGGGGGGGGGGGGTAGCCTAAATTTGAGCAGTATATTATTAGCAATTTTTATGCGATTGACTTTCAAGAAATGTCAAATTCAAACTTGGAGAAAATGAAAAAGAAATAGCACTCCAACTGCATTTTCCTAATGAACTTGAACTACATTATTTTGATAATCAACTGCCCCAGCAAACAATGCTTCTATAGAATAAACTTATTTTCAAGTATGTGTAATAAGTTTGTCTGTTTTTGAAGCACTTACAACTATTTTATTTATATAATTAATATGATATTCAATGTAAGATTTATTGTTCTGATTTTGTTTATTGTGCGTACATGTATGCAATCAGATTTAACATTATTTCTATTGAAAAATTTATATTGTGTCAATTGCCCGATACCATTTTTGAGGGGGATCGTGAAAAATTCAGCCTTTTTTTCTGTAAGCTTGTACCATGTCTGTATGTGCTACTGGGGTAAATATCTGTCAGGGTGGATCCCCGAACAGACATTTATTTTTTTTAATTTAATCTTCCATTTGAAAAAATCCAATGATCAGGCCAAAATAGAATTTTTAGTGTTATTCATTTGCAGGATGGTTAGCAGTCAGGGAAAATCAGGGAAAAGTCAGGGAATTTTGTGAATATAAGCTGTGAATAATCATTAAATTATTCATGCTATTTTAAATGACTCATTTTCTGCTCATGTTTTGAAAATTTCATGGAAATAAACATTAATAGTCGGGGGGGGGGGGGGGAAATCTCGAAAAATAGTCAGAAAAATTAGGAAAAATTAAATGCTATGGATTGTTCAGTTTGCATATTTATGTATTTTTTTTTTTTTTTTTTTTTTTTTTTTTTTTAATGTACTTTTTTAAGTAGACATCTAGCAAGAATGCCAGTATGTAAATTTGCTAGTGTAAAAAAAAAAAAAAACAGGCAATTCAGGATTAAAAAATAAAATGAAAATACTAATAAATTTCTCATAAAAAAAATAAATAAATAAATAAAAAATTGATGATTCAGAAATTTGTTGTAATAGGGTACTCAGCTTTTTAGAAATTTTTCTCCTGTCCCTTCAATAAATCTCATGAATTTATAACGTACTGCCTGTGGATTCAAGTGATACTTTTCTTCCACCCTCATACCCATTTAGAGTAATGAATTATTAGGTTTTCATTTTTATACTGTACATAAATTCATATGCAGAATCCCCCCCCCCCCTCCTCAATTTCCAAAAAATAAAGAAAGTATTTAAAAAAAAAAAAAAAAAAAAAAAAAAAGGAGAGAAAAGATTCAGTCACATAGGGTAACCGCACTATTTTCCTGCCTGAAAGAAATAAGTCTAGTCTTCTTTATAAATAAATAAAGTAATAATTTTATTTCATTTACGTACTTCTATATAAATAATCTGAATTTTATCCATTGCAGTTGAAGAAGAAAAAAAAATCTTTACATGAATTGAGTTAAAATGAAGGCACGGCAACCCTATTTTCATGTTAGTTATGTATTTTCACTTTTCTCGAGCACATAAGAAAGGGAGGGGGAAAAAGTAAGATTAGGTTATAATAGAAGGGTGGTGCACAAAATGGGATTCACTGAAAAGAGTTTATGTAACCTACAAAATATTTTGCCGATCCTGATATTTAAAATGTGTGTGGAGTCTACAAACTTTTAAGTCCATTTGAATCTCTAAAGTCTCAGTTTAGGCTGTTTGGAACCCATTCACCCTACACTGCACAGTGAAGGAATGGATTAAAATTTCGTCCTGTATGAATTTCAAGAACAAAATGTCTATGCATGTGTACTGGTTTGACCCCAAAATGACGGCAGTTTCATATCGAGTTTACTATTACAAAATGACACAAATAACTTTTTAGTGTTGTATAGACTGCCTATTTTAAATGCTTTAATTCAGTATGTTTATTTCAGCTTATCCAAATATATATATTTATTTAATTTTATCGTTTACAAATTAATATAGATGTATAATTCTAATAACTTGAAATGGAAGTATGTGCTTCTGATTTAAACCCAAGTCATAAAATGTCATCTAAATTTTGTTATTGGATGTCTGTCACAGCATTTGGCAATAGCTTGGATTAGGCAACAAGAGTTGCCCCGACAGGACAGAAACACTGTTTTTCTACTTTCTATGTCTTTAGATGTATTTGAAACAGCCTTTATCTGAATGAGACAGATGAACTAACGGCACCCAATTGGAAAGAATTTTCAGTGTGTTATCCACAGTGCACCATCCTGAAAATATTTTATGAAACCTTCTGTACTCTGTTGAAAATTTCAGTGTGTTTCGAATGTAAAAGAGAAGAGAGTTGAGAATGCCTCTGTATCCTACTTAGAGTCATGTACAGCCATGTTGTTTGTGTATGAATTATTGTTCTGGTTTAGTATATTATTCATATTCTCTGTACATGTGTATAATATTGAGTGTTTTCTATACTTAAGATGCAGAATTCTCATTTATTTATTTCTCACTCTTTGTGTGTTGTATAATCTTTATTGTCCTCTCGTCCCGAACAGCACAGGAGGCTTGGCAATAGGGCTTTCTCTAAGCTTGACCCTTCGAGACAAGAAACTTGCATCCAACTGGATACCTATCCAGTTGGATGTCAGTTTCTTGTCTCTTGAGCCTGTCAATTGGATTAAAGATAAATAGTGACATCTTGTGCAGGCTTCATTGCACAAGTATGTTAAAACAGCATTAAAATAGCACACATTAAAGAAAAAATAAAAATTGGCGAGTGGATGCTTTACAACTTGTAAAATGACAGAACTTATAAAATTAAAAATAGAAAAAAAAATTAAAAAAGAAATTGATTTTGTTTTTACTGAATTAATATAAATTGGATGCAAGAATCTTGATCCTTCAAACAGGATTCAATGGATAAAGGTTGAGCCTGTTATGCTCTGTCCCACTTTATGCTTACTCCAGTGTACATGTAGGCGATAGTTAAATTTTGAATCTAAAAATCCTTTATTTTTTAATACTTTGGTATATAAAGTTAATTATTCTACACTGGCTGAGTCCGTTTTTCTGTTCTTAGAATGAGCGTGCACAGCCTTTAATGGAGAGGAATATTCGAGTCAGTAATAGGAGTGATTTTCCAGGCTCGAAGCCCTCTGTGGGTGACTGAAATAGGTGAAACATCCCCTTCATTGAAAACCAGTATTAGGATGGCATGTCTCCAGACCACTCCTGACAGTGAGTCCTAGGCCACCGACAGTTGCCCCATTGTATAGCTGTCCTGCGATGTAAAACCCACTCGGGCCTAAGTTTGAAACTGTTTGGAGACAGCCTAAACTTTCCATTGTCCATTCGATGAAACTGAAATTCTGGATTGTTTTAAGCCGATGTGCTGTTTGGGATCCTATCCAAAACATGAATGGATAAAAACACAAAATATTTCTGTATGAGGGGGAAAAGGATGCTCTGTCGTTTTGCATTTAGAATATTTCTTGAATTGCACTACCCTCATTGACAGTTTTATGTGATTAACAAAGAAAAACATATTTAAGTTGTGTATTGTATATATTATAACTTGCAAATTTCTGAAGATAGATATGCTTCAATATTATGTGATACGGATCCTACTTGAATCATTCATTTCTAAGTTTTTTCTTTTCTTTTAGTTCTAAAACGTTGTTGCTTGTTTGTTTTGTTTAGATAGATAGTTCTATTGACTGCTTTCCTATTTAAACTACTTAATTTTCTTTTTTTTTTTTTTTTTTTTTAATTTCTTCTCCACCTATTTTACTTGTTGAACAAGTTTTTTTAAGAAATGAATCTGATATTAATATCCCCAGTGGCAGAAAGTTTTGTAGCTGTGTGCGACAGGCTTTTAAAATTTCATAATCTGTCTGCAAAATTTGCGTGTCATCAGGGGTGAAAATGGCTTACACTCAAAAAGCCTGAAAGCTGATTGGGGGGGGGGGGGCTTAACATCAGTGGCGATCTTGTGCAACAGTACACAAATACAATTTTACTGCAGAACACTATAGTATAAACAATTGTGTGTATTCATTCAATTCATTTCATTCAATTAAATATTTTATAGCAATTGTTTGGCACAACACAATATAAATAATTATAAGTAAAATAATAAAAGTACTAGTTTTAGTTTTGATACAGAAATTTTTTTTTTTTAAGTGAATTGTTATTCAAAAGTTGCAGACAAATTTTTTTTATCAGTGCAGACAAAAACTGTCCGCAAGCCGTTTTTCTGTGTCTGCGACTATATCGCCGTGTCGCGGTTTTTCTGCCACTGGATTAATATCGAGGTGAAAATGAAAGATGTTGAATGATCCCATCACCGAATTCATTTCATAAAAATAAAGGATTCCTTTTATATATTCAAATTCATAAATAATAATAATAATAATAATTCTTCATAAAAAAGTTTAGATTGAAAAAAAAAACTTTTCTATCATTCCAAATATTCCATCAAGTCCTTTCAATTATTTTATTATTCATTAGAAACTTTTTGCGGCTTGCAATTGTTGGAAGGCATCTGTGCCTATACTTAATAATTAAGTAAAAAAGTAATCTATTTTATAAATAAATCTTACTCATTATGTAAAACTAAGCATTGAATAAGCTCAAGTAAAAGAAAAATATATAAAAGGAATCTTGACAGCAGAGTGCAAAGACACAAGTAATGCTACTACCCAATAAAGTTAGAACATCCCAGATAATCTACATTTTCAAAAAATAAATAAATCAATCAATAAATATAATAAATTTTCCGAAGGTAAATGGAGGGTAAAGAAATAAATGACAAAATTCATTATTTCCTTTCAATTAGAATAAGGCAAACAAGCAGCTTTGCTGCAGAACATGGGCCCCTATTTACAAAAGAGAAAAATAAAAGTATTTATGAATCGTTGAATTGAGAGAGGGGCAGTTTTAAAATGCACTCTTAACAGAAAAATAAAATGGATTCTTCACTAAAATAAAATGTAAATAAATAATCAACTTAAATTTCAAAGAGAAAATTGTGTATTTTGGTAATCGGTTGCAAAAATACTGCATGCCACATCAATCACACACATACAAAAAAAAAAGGCATTTTGCTGATGGGTCGTTAAATAAGCATGCCTTTTGTATATTACTTGGGGAAAAAAAAAAGAATCCATTTTGTGAAAATTAGCTGCAACAAATACCCTGACTGCTTATTAGGGTGGAGTGAAAAAGATCAAAATTTTAAAAATGTTATCCAGTTAAATAGCACTAGCTGCCAAAAGTTGTGCATTGATCCATATATAATGTAATTCATTTTCATTTGCCGCATGGGCCTTGAAGTTTAGCCTTCAAGGCCGGAACTTTAAGGCCCGTTCCTCAAATGAAGGTAAATTAGGAAAATTCTAAAAAAAATATATCGCATTATATACGGATCAATACACAACTTTTGGCAGCTAGTGCTATTTAATTAGATAACATTTTTAAAATTTCAATCTTTTTCACTCCACCCTACTGCTTATCCAGTGATTTTTATGGGTGAAATAAATATTTTTTGTTATTTTGATCTTCAGTCTATATATAAAAAAATATTTGTTGCAAATACTTGCTATCTATTTGAATTCCCAATTCCATATTTTGACAGTTGTGAAATGTACAATACAACACTATAAAAATCTCCCTCAATTTTGCAGCAAATGCAAATGTTGAGTCGGTGATTATTAATAGATTTTTTTTATTTATTTTTTTTTTTCAATGAAATTTTACGTGCAATATTTGGGATACAATGTGCCATTCTATTGTGTATTTTGTTGCTATTTTTAAATTCTTTATTGCTTTTTATTATTTTCTTCTTTGAATGATCTATCTGTTCTTCATTATTAGGAGATTTTTTTTTTTTTTTTTTTATGTTTTTTCTTTTTTTTCATTTCATGTTAAGTTTTAGAGTTTTATATCTCGGGAGTCTAACATACGTTGCATCTTATATTGTTTAAAAAAAAAAAAAAAAAAGAAATGTATTTAAAAGAATTATTATGGCTGTTTTCTTTTTCTGATTTTTTTTATTTTTATATTCAAGAATATTGAAGTCTCTGTCACGATGTGCTATTTCCTTTCTGCGACCCACAACTTGAATTGTTTTTGTGTTTCATATTTGCAGAATAGTGTCATCTCTGTGTGAAATATTTTGTAAACAACCTTTAATCTATGTGCTCTGTGTATATATAACAATTTCAACAACAGCTTTTTTTTTTTTTTTTTTCTTTTTCCTTTCTTGTTCCCTGATGAGTAAAAAATTTTTAAAATAAACAACTTTTTAAAAAAGGTAGAGGATTTTATCACAGACAAATTAATTTAAGAGATTTTTAGGTTGATAGGGACAACATTAAAAGACAAAACTTGACTGCATTGATCTGCACCCTTGTGGATCCTTAGGAATTTGTGAAAGTTCAATAAAGCCAACAGAATTGGCATGTTTGTTATAAATAGGTCAATTTTGTATGTACTTTTTTTTTTCTTCTTTTAAATATGTGTACATATACAAAGATATAAAATTTTATTCATTTTTTCTATGTATGCCACATTAGAAAAGAATTACTCTATCACACTTAATATATATTGTAACACAATACTCTTTCAGCATTTAATTCCAATATTAAAAGCATTATGTGTGGGATTCTATTTTCCTATATTGAATCCCTTCTTTGAAAAAAACTTCAATACATAAAAGTTAGTTCATGGGAACTCCAGCGAGTGACCTGTTCAAGTATTTATTTCATCTTCAGTGCTTTTGTCAGGGAGTTAAATTCATAAAATGAGACTAAAATGTAAAATGTCTGTTTAACCTAATTAAACTGAATATTTTCCATAAGAAGAGGATTGGACTTCCCTGCAATAAATTATAGGTTCTTGACCCATCTGAAAACTTTTTCTGAAATTTTAGGTATTTTTTTATCCATTCACAATCACCTTTGGAGCTCATTTCAGAACAGGAAGAGCCACATTCTACTTTGAAAATTTTGTAAAATATTAAAATTGAAGTTTTCTTTTTTCTTTTTTTTTTTAATAATATGGCAAAATTTTGCGTAATGATGAGGGTTATTTTTATCAAAAAAAGTCCATTTTAAAATATCGTTTAAGATGCAGTGACCATTCATGAATAAGTTGATGAATATTTTATGGGTGTTAGTGGCTCTGTTCCCTTTTCAGCCGTATTTGAACGGTGAGTCCTATGCCAGGATGTTTCTTAATGCACCCTTTTAAGGTGTGTTTTACAAATTCTACAAAATATTCCAGGGGTTGATCCAGGCAAAATTTGGGTCCCTTTTGCGGCCCCTTCACAAAATTCCACATAGTAAAAAGGGATAGAGTCCTGCATCGGGTCGGGTAACCCGATTTTACCCGAACCCGACCCGACCCGCGGGTCGGGTTCGGGTCGGGTTGGCAGAATTTTTTCTCTTGCGGGTCGGGTTCGGGTCGGGTTGACTGATCTATTTTTCGTGCGGGTCGGGTTCGGGTCGGGTTGACAGATTTTTTTTTCTTGCGGGTCGGGTTCGGGTTCGGGTCGGGTTTGTTTTTCAAGAAGTCGGGTCGACTGGAGAACATCTTTCAAAATATTTTTTACAATTATAAACATATATTTATAGGCATGTTTACAACTATGTAACTAATTTAAACATTCTGTGCGCATACTAGACATGTATCGGTTGGTTGTTTGGTTGGAGGATTTAAGGTCGATTGACTCCAGATGTGTCCTAGGCCTATAGGGGGTATGCCGTCCGTTTGAGTCTGTCTAAGGTGTCCTAGAACGTACTTATGCGTGTTTTGGAGGAAACCACGGAAAACTCCGAACGGCTAGGTCGATGAGCGCGACCTGGGATCGAACCCGACACCTCCCATCTACCAGCTTCGAGCGCAGAACCGCTGGTGGGCAGACATGTACCGGAGCACCCTATTCGTATCCGCGGATATCCGCCAGAAAAATAGATCCGTATTTGCATCTGGATCTGTTTTCTTTTCTTCAACGGAACTAATATGTATCTTTTGTAGAAATTGTATGAAAATTAGAAAAGTATTATAAATCTTTCTAGATTGTTGTTAATATATAAAGAAATATAACCTCGCATTTACAGTCTAGAAATTGAAAAGATTTCGCAGTTTACAAGTTTTTTTTTTTCTTTACTTTCTTCTATATTCAGTAGAAGAAAGTATTAGATTCGTAAAAATTTTCAACTTCCGATTTTTGACGAATTTGCACGTTTAGAGAGTCCAGAACATGATTTGACTATTTCTAGAAAATATCAGTCTGCGTCTCTGTATGTGTGTGACAAAAATTTTGTGGCGACTTTATCTCTGGAATTACTGCACATAATTGCATATAAATTTATAAATAAATGCACCTTGACATAGATTAGTGCCTATCAACTTTTGGTGCCCATTGCTCAACAGATAGCGCTGCTATACAGTGATTTCCACAATTTAAGGGAATGCTATATCTCAATAACTACTGCAGAGAATTGCATATAAATTTATATGTAGAAGCACATTGACATAACCTAGTCCCTATCAACTTTTTATGTCAATTTTTCAAAAGGTGGCGCTGCATACAGTGATTTCCACAGTTCAAGGAAAGGCTATATTTCAGGAACTACTGCACAAAATTGCACATAAATTTATATGTGGATATAAATTATTGTCTTTTCACTTTTGGTACCAATAATTCAATAGGTGGCAGTGTTATACAACGATTTCCATAATTTAAGGGAAAGAGATATCTCAGGTTCTATTGTGCATAATAAATATATATATATATATATATATATATATATCTGAAAAGACCATTATCAGACATTATGCTGATTCAATTTGGATGCATATCAGCCAATAGGTGGCGCTGCTGTCCTGCAATTTTCCCCGAGAACAGAAAAGCTATATTTCAACTTCTATGGAGTATAACTGTACAAAATAAAACGCGTTTTTTAATATACTATTTATGGAGAATAAAACTGTCTTTCTTACAATGTAATTTTTCTCTAAGATGAATATCGTCTGCATTCATTATGGTAGGTAATTTAAATAAATAATAGCTTTAGTAAATTATCTGTACTGAGCGAATTTGTATTAGAAAATATAGAAGAATGTCTTGTGGTGAGCACAACATACTAGTTTTTTTTTTTTAATTATCTTAATTATTATTTATTTAATACCTTTACTTTTAACGAAATTTAATCCTCGCTTTTGTGTAAACGGAATTTTGAATTTTCCTCCATTTATACTTGTTTATACAGCAAATATAGAAGAAATACTTGTTGTGATTTCATTTAAAGCTAGTATGCTGTGACCACCTAAAACTTTCTTCTATATTTTCCTAAAGGAATTCGCTCAATAAAAATATTTTCTTAAAACTATTATTTATTAAAATTATCTACCATAATGAATGATTTTCATTTAGAAAAAACTAATACTAAATATAATAAAAGAAAGACAGTATAATTCTCTATAAATGAAGTCTTAAAAAAAGCGTTTTCATAATGGTTACCTCATACATCAGGTTTCGTACTGTTATATGCCATAGAAGTTGAGATGCAGCCACATCCCGTTCTCAGGGAAAATTGCACTATAGCAGCGCCATTTGTTGGCTGATATGCATCCAAATTGAATCAGCGTAATGGCTACACTGATACATGTCAGGTTTTGTTTGATAATACACAACAGAACCTGTGATATAGCCTTCCCTGAAAATGCGAAAGACGACGTATAACAGCACCACTTATTGAGCAATTGACACAAAAGTTGGTAAACACTAACTTATGTCAAAGTGTATCTGCATATAAATTTATATACAAAATCGTGTAGTAATTCCTGAGCTATAGCCTTACCTGAAACTGTGAAAATCGCGGTTCAGCAGCGCCACTTGTTACGAAATTGACACCAAAAGTTGATAGGTATTAATTTAGGTCAAGGTTAACTGCAGTAGTTCCCGAGATACAGTCGCACATTTTTTTTTTTTTTTTCACGCAGACACACAAACTGACAGATACATATTTTCTAAGAATACCTAGTCAAATTGTGCTCTGGAACCCTCAAAACGTGTAAATCCATCAAAAAACGGAAGCTGAAATTTTTTTACGATTCCAATACTTTCTTCAATTGAATACAGAAGAAAGTAAAAAGTAGAAGTAATGTAAAATAAACACATTTAGGAAACGGATTCCATTAAGGTATAATAATAATATCCTTTAACGTCTTCTTTAGAACAAATAAACAAAAACAACGCACGAAAATTGCAGCTGTAAGAAGATAATTTGCTGATTGTGTGAATTGAAAGTGATTGCGGAAAAGCAGATGTCCAATTGTGAATCATATATCCCTGCTACCCAAATTATTATAAACATTCATGTCGAACAAAAGCAATAAATAAAGATATATATATATATATATATATATTTTTTTTTTTTTTTTCAGAATATAATCATTAAACAACGAACTATTAACACTGAAAATGAAGCATATTTTTGCAATCTTGAAGTTCACAACTCACATAAATGTTCAAACATTATTATTAAACTTTTTTTTTTTTTTTTAGATTTATTTTTTATTTTTAACTCAATACAATCAGTAATTACGTTTTATTTATTTATTTTTATTTTTTTACTTTCTTCTATATTAAATCGAAAAAGGTATTGGATTCGTAAAAATTTTCGACTTCCGGTTTTCGACGGATTTACAAGTTTTGAGAGGTCTAGATTATATATGTCAGGTTTTATTGTGTATAATCCAACAAAACCTCATATGTGAGAAGACCAATATGAGATATTACGCTATTTCAAATTGAATGCCTATTAGCCAACAGGTAGCGCTGCTACAAAGCGATTTCCGCAATTTAAAGAAAGGCTATATCTCAAGAACTACTGCACAGAATTTCATATAAATTTGTATGTAGGTGCCCTTTAATATTTATTAGCGCCTGTCAACTTTTGGTGTAAACCGCTCAACAGGTGGCGCTGCTACACAGCGATTTCCACAATTACAAGGAAAGCTATAATATCGCAGGTTCTATTGTGTATCATCAAACAAAACTTAATATGTGAGAAGGCAATTATGAGACATTATGCTGACTCAGTTTGAATGCTTGTCAGCCAATAGGTGGCGCTGTTATACTGCAAATTTCATCGATAACAGAATGGCTATATCTCAACTTCTATGCCATATAACTGTACGAACCATGATACGTGAAATAACCATTATAAAAACGCATCGTTTAAGATCAGGGTGGCTAGCAGTCAGGGAAAACCAAAGAATCAGGGAAAAGTCAGGGAATTTAGAAAATCTGGAAAAGTCAGGGAATAGTCAGGGAATTTCCTTTAAAGTCAGGGAATTTTAACAAATTTTGTGAAAATAAGCTATATTAATCATTTAATTATTAATGATATTTTAAATCACTAAATTTTTTGCTAGTGTCGTGAAATTTTCATCGAAAATAAACGTGAGAGGGAAAAATGGAGGAAAATCTCAAAAAATAGTCAGGGAAAAGTCAGGGAATTTGAAAAGGTTTAAATACTAGCCACCCTGAAGATGTTATTTATAGACGATGAAACTGTTTCTCTTTGGATATTTAGTGTTAGATTTCCCTAAGATGAAAATTATTTGCATTCATCACGTTAAACTTTTTAATAATAAATTTAATAAATTATTCGCACTTAGTAAATTTGACAGAAAAATATAGAAGAATGTCTTGTGGTGGCCACAACATACTAGTTTTTTTTATAATTTACCAACTGTGTGACAATAAAAATTTAATTTATTTCTTGTTATATCATTTTACCATGTTTTGCATGATTTTTAGATGAGTAAGTAATGATTTATTTTTCGGGTTTCGGGTCGGGTTCGGGTCGCAAAAAATTCTCTGTTGCGGGTTCAGGTCGGTTTTCGGGTTGATGAAAAATTTTTTGTCGGGTTCGGGTCGGGTTTCGGGTTGATGAAAATTTTTTTGTCGGGTTCGGGTCGGGTTTCGGGTTGATTTAAAATTCATCTGTCGGGTTCGGGTCGGGTAAAACCCGACCCGCGCAGGACTCTAAAAAGGGACCCTTCACAAAATTCCAATTCATAGAAAGGGACCCTTCACAAAATTCAAATCCATAAAAAGGGACCCTTCACAAAATTCAAATTTTATAAAAAGGGACCCTTCACAAAATTCAAATTTTATAAAATGAGTCCCTTCACAAGATTTTGTTTTATAAAAATGATCCTTTCATTAAATGGTTTCATATTTTTTGTATTAATTTTAATTAATGCCTTAATTTGGCTCAACGAAACTCTATTAACTTGATAATAAACATTACATAAAGTGATTGTAAAAACTGAATATTTTACACAATATTTTACTTTTTCACAAAAATATTTTATATTTCACAAAAATAAATAAAAGTTTCACAAAAAAATTTTTTTTTCACAAAAAAGGGACCCAAAAATTAAAACCTGGATTGGCCCCTGTATTCAATTTTGTAATATCATGCTTTTCAAAAGTATATTATCCATATTCTTATGTAGTTTTTTGAAAGCAGTCGTTTCGTGGAAATCATTTTTACTCGTTGATCACTCTCCACCCTCATTGCGAGCACTTCAGAAGTTATAACTCTCGATACGGATCGTTCATCTGTGTTAGTTGGATGCCAGAAAACATAACTTGCACTAAGGCTTGCCAAGGCTTGAGGTACATTAGGATAGACAAGCCCCATTTTCGTATGGCAAAGCCGCACGACAAAAAAAGACAACTGTTGCAATTTTTCCAAAAATGCTTTTTGTTCTGTGTTCATGATTTTAGTATTTATTTTTATACCATTCCTTTTGCTCTTCCAGATCTGTTTATATTTTAGGGGAGAGGGGAGGAAGAGTTATGCTATTTTTGCTATTTAATATTTCTTATTTGAAGTTTCTCCATTATTTTACTTTTTTTTTAGAAATTAGAATTTTTATTTTAATTGGGTAAGAGAAGAAGAGAAAAAAAAGCTGTTGTTTGGACTTTCATTTATTTTATTTTTCTTTCCATTGTATATTAAAACTGTGTTTTTGTGTTATTAACCTCTTAAACTAGTCTCTCAAATAGTTTTATACTGAAAAGATTAAAAAAAAATTCTTAACATTTTCTTTTTTTCTTGTCACGAATAGAGGATTTTAATGTCATTTTACATAGAAAAAAGAAGAAACCTTTATATATCTATAGATTGTTTACAAAATACTTTTAAAAGGAGTCATACAATGTTTATTGTACATTAGTTATATATAAATACTATACATATGTATACATATATAAATACAGTAAGTTTTAAAATTTATCTGTCTTGTTTCTTTTTGCCTTGTCTCTCATTCAAGTCTGGAGTTGGGTCAGATTTTTTAAATTTTTTTTACTATGGATTGGGTTCCTGTCCCGTTTTAGGGGTTTATTGAAAAATACATTTAAATAATTATAAGATAAAAAAAAAAACTTTTTACATTCGCCTATTATACTTTTTTTATTCGCCTGATGAAGGGTTGTGTGTTTTTTCGACCCGAAACAATTGTTGCGAGTTTATTGCATTTTATGGTGTTTATTCAAAGTTTGTAAGTAATATTTTTATATACCCTGTTTTTAAATTTTTGGTTGAATCATAGCTATAGAACTACATTAGCACACTTTATCAATGCATAGAAAATTTTTAAAGTGATCATGACATAAATTTTGGTGAGATGCATCATTTAACTTTTTACAATTTTTTAACGTTCGCGTTTAATTAAATGTATTTATTTTTAGGTCGAAAGAAAATGAACTCGTAACTTTTTTTTGGCAACCATTAAATTATAGATAATATTTTAATGGTTATTTTTAAAGCTATTAGGAGCTTATTATTTTCCTATTTTAATTAATTAAGAGAAAACTAATCCAAAATTTAAAAATCGGGCTTTGGAGTATTGTATTGTCATTGGGTTCTGAGCTATTCTGAAAGTTTCAAATGTCTGGCTAGTAGGGAAGTGAGTTAAAAATCGATTGCAAGATTTGTACCGGACAAACAAGAATAGAAGTTAATAACAACATGGTACAATACCTTAGAGTAACATAGGATCTGCAGAAATAGGCTTCAATTAAATAGAGTTGCATAACATAACTGATATATACTCATACTAAATTACCAATGACTCAGTGTATGCGTATCCAATAAGAGTCATCCAGCTGAAAATACGCATTCTTTTTGTTAACAGAGAAAAAAAAATCTCTAATACAGTAGGACCTGAATTCAACAAAGAGTTAGGTACGCAGAAAAATACTCACTCAATCCGAATTAAAGTTTACACGTTAGGGTGGGCCGAAAAATGGATATTTTAGATAAGCAATTTCTAATAGCAAAAAAAAAAAAGTCATGTCTTCTCTTCTCCAATTCATTTTCCATTCTCATTCTAATATATCAGTCTGCTGTCAGCATGCAATGGGATCAGATCATTGTGTTTTAATTTTATTATAGTTCAGTATAATCTTAAAATATTATTTTAAATAATGAAATGACAGTAGCACTTTAAAAAGTATTTAGTTTTGTATTTGTGTTATTTTATCCTTACCATCATGAGTAATGGCAGCTACCCGATCATTCCATCCCTATCTGTTTTTTGGTTTATCAAAAGAACTGGGTACAAACGCTTTGCCAACCTATAAAGATGTACTTTTATGTTGTTTCATTGAAAGGTACAGATTGTCATTATATTTTGAGAAAACATCTGCATTTTTTACTGCTGCCGAGTGCATTAGTTTGCAAATACACATATTACACCATAAAGCTTCAATACCAACTGTGTCTCATTCTAGAACAGTACATTTGATAAAAACCTGTCATGGTACTTGTTACAGTTTGAGAAAGTCTTACAACAGAGACAAAGATAAAAGAAGTTTTAACCCTTTCCAACCCATGCCGTACAATTGTGTGGGTTAGACATCCACTTACATTTTTGCATCTGGAACAGTCGTATGTAATAAAATCAGGAAATGAACGATCGAGCTCATTAGCAGAAAGTGTAAAGTAGAATTTTCAATCAATAAATGTCGGTTATAGTCCATAATTTGCAAAAACAGAAAAATGTAATGTTTTAAAGGGAGGAATGTTTCAGGTCTGAAAGGGTTATGAAAAATGTTGAATGCTTCATCGCTGTAGCTAAATCAAAGCTGTTTCAAGTTATAGCATGTAAATGGACAGTCAGCTTTTCGTGCTTTTGTATGGAAAATCAGAATTCCTGTGACTGTTCTATAAACAATGATTGTAAATGTGAAGAAAAATAATTTCAGTATAGAACTAAAACTTTTGTATGACCAACGAACTGCTGGAGACATTTATATTAGTAACCTAGACAGGAAAGAAACATATAGGCTTCGATATTAGAAACTCAAATGAGAATTAAGTTACCAGCTACTACTGTAATGAATGGCAGGTTTAGAAATTTTGACAAGGCAAAACAGCTTCTATTGCATCTAGCATTCTAAAAATGTTAGATTGATGAGTCAGGAAATGCCTTCTTTGCTAACCCTTAGAACTTATTGGCCATGACGGTGATTGACAGGCAGCATATAAGGGAGTTGGCCACAGAAGAATACTCACTAAGTAATACTCACTTCTGTAAGAGATAATAATTAATAAGAGAATTTCTTACACCCATATTAAATTTTGAAGTTTTGACCTACGAAGAGTTGATCAGCTGGTCAACGTGTTCACTTTCTCTCTCTTTTTCTATTTGCCTCCAATGATGGCTAAGGTGACAAATAAGGATCTTTTGTCATTTTTTTTTCATAAAATTTCCATGCCACATTTAAGCTGTTGAAAGGATTGTGAATCTGCAGAAAAGGTATTTGGGGAAGACTCGAAGGACGGATGTATAATAACTTTATCCTCACGATCATCAATGCCAAAACTGAGTTATAAATCTGATTTCAAACCTTAATCTAAAGGTAGAAACTTGTTTAAAATCATATAATAATTGTAAATAAAAATGCACTATAAATAACTGTCCATCAGGGCTGAGTGAATGGGAAGGGTAGGGTAGAACTCAAAGTGCAGCTACCTCACAAGGGTGAGTTCTAGATTGTTAATGTAATAAATTATAATTGCATAACAAAAGAAGAGCTTTCTTTATAGTGTGTATTTATTCCGAAAAGTGTAAAACTGAACTATAAAAGATAAAGTTCTGCAATTTGAGAAAAAAAAAAAAATTACAGCTTATGAGCCATCTAAATACTGTAAAATAATATAAATATTTTTAAAGATGTGTGGGAAGAGTGTTAAAAGGAAGGATTTGAATGGTATTACTATTAGAATAAAAATTAATAATTGTATTCCGATAAAAATTTTGGAAATTGGGCCTTTTTTTACTTTTTTCTGAAGGTCATACGCGAACTAAAGACAAATATATATATATATATATATCTTTTATTGTTATTTTTCCAAAATTGAGGATGCCAAAGTACAACTTTTTTTTTTCTTTTGCTATTAGAAATCACTTATCTAAAATATCCATTTTTCACCCCACCCTGTTACACATAAAACACATTACATAAATTGCTTGATAATATTTATTACTTTTTAATAACACTAAAACCGAGACAATTACTATGTACAATAAAAAATTTAAATATTATAACCACAACATAAATTTAAACCTTTCAGGTCCCTCATCAGCAAAACGAGTGCAGTGTATTTCGCTGGAACTGCGTGCACTTTTATAAAAGAAGTCTGTCCATTTGTCTCACCGTTTACCTTTAGATGTTTTTACTGATGAGGAGCCTAAAAGGGCTTGAAATGTTTATATTTATGTTGTGGTTATAATATTTTAATTTTTTATTGTACATACTAATTGTCTTGGTTTTAGTGTAATTAAAAAGTAATAGAATTTTACGAGACGTGATAGTTTTTAAGTATTTTTAATTGCTAATCATTATTTAAAAATGGGAAAGAAAAAAAAAGAAAGAAATGCTTAAGCAAAGTTGATTGTTTGAGTTTGCAAAATTTTTCTGTTTCTTAATTTTCATCCTAAAGTTCATAATGCAATGTAGGCTTCATCATCTGTACTTTCCATTACTTTACTAAAGGGTTCAAGATCTTTTAATGACTCTGCAGCACCTATTCCTGTTGTTGTTTTGAGTGTCATTTTCCCTATTCTGCATCATTACAATCCCTTACTGTTTCCTGTTCTTCATAACACCACTGAAAGTTTTGTGTAAAAGATTATATTTCCATTTAATATTTATAAATTGAACTATATTAGGTTTGTGGAATAAAATTTGCTAATATCGCCTAGTAGTCGAAACGCGATCTTTTTTTCTTTCTTTTTTTTTAGCAAAGCAAAATAATTGCCTTCTCGTAAACAGTATTAAATTGCAATACAGTTGCGCCAACTGTTTGTCGATAGGCATCCAATGTGAATCAGCAGAGTTTTACTTAATACATTTCTCTAAGTTTGGTACACTGTAGATCCTGAGCCTTTCCTTAAATGAGAGGAAATTGCAACGAGTAAGTGCCCCCCCCCCCCCCCCCCCCCGTTCGGTGATACAGCCCAAAAGCTAATGGGTACCCATTTAAACCAAGGTCCAACCAAGTATCAAGTTCTGTTAAATTATATCCATTGGTTTATAAATTACAGTGTTCGTACTCAAAAGACAGATATTTTGTAAAAAGGGTCGAATTGAGTTCAGGAAATCTCAAAACGTGTAACTTCATTAAAAACCGAAAATTTAAATTTTTTCTGAAACTTATACTTTCTTCTTATATAGGCACAGGATAGAATAATAAATCCACTTTTTTAAAAATAAGTACTCAATTTCAGTTAATTCAAATTCAAGGAAATCTCAAAACGTGTAAATTCATCGAAAACCAGAAAGCAAAATTTTTTCTGTATCTTCTACTTTCTTCTTATACATGCAGAAGCTAGTAATAAATCCACTTTTATAAAAATAAGTAGTCAATTTCAGTTAATTGAAATGCAAGGAAATCTCAAAATGAGTAAATTCGTTGAAAACTGGAAATCAAATGATTTTCCAAATCTTACATTTTCTTATTATTATATGCAAAAGATGTACGCAAACCAAGTCTGGTGTCACTGATCGTTGTTGGGGCCAAGTAAAAGATTTCTTATGTTGTCGTGCATTGGATTTTTTGTAAAAAATTATTAAAAATTGAGGAAAATTATTTTCTGATTTTAATCCCCATATTTGGGTATATTTAAGAATGTCAGCATGCACATGTGTTAGATTAAGTTATTTTGCTATCAAATTGGCAAAATTTTAATTTAAATTTGAGAACTCTAGAAACAAAATGGGCATAGATTTGATATCTGCTCGTCCTTGGTGTTGTGTGTATGTGGCGATCAAAAACGTAATGCAAAAACATACAGGCCAGACATATATTTTCGTAATACATATATATTCTACAAAATATTGCTTCATATTATTGATTATTCGTTATTAAAATGACCATAATTTTTGAAAGGAATTAAATATGTTCGTCAGATAATTTGGCGATCTTTTATTATTTTTTTCCCCCGCCAAGGACGGCACCTGTCAAATCTGTTGCTTTGAAATGGATCTCATTAAATTGAAATCAAATGTTTATGTTTATATTCGAAACTGGAAGTTTGTCATTTTATTTTTCCAGAGTTTTGAAATTTTTAAAATTTTATGAATTTTGCAAAAAAATCACTCAATCTAACATGCACAGATAGTAACTTATATATAACTATACCCAAATATAGGGATTAAAATCAGGAGATAATTTTCCTTAATATTAAAAAAAAAAAAAAATCCAGTAGCTGATTAATAGGAAATCTTTTGCTTGCATATAGTTATCAATCTATTTTTAAAAAAATAAGTAGTTAATTGGAATGTTTTTGCTTAAAAATATGTCTTCAAATTAGGGTAACGTAAATCAAACACACAAAAAAAAAATAGAATTCTCATAAATCAAATCCTTTTTTTAACTTGCGTATTATACTTTCAACAGTATAACCTTTTGATCTTCACTCAAATTTCTAGCATCTAATGGTTGTTTTCTCTTAGAATAAAAAATTTGAAGTCAAGAGTATAGTGATGTTACATTTACAAATTACTGTGTGTATGGTTTTATTTGAGTTTCAGAAATGGCCAGATTTAACAACTTTCTACTTTAGGTATTTTTCAATGTAAAAGAATAAGTGTATGAAAGGGGAAAATGCATAAAAAATAAAAGTATTTTTAAATACCTTCTTGACATCGTAAGAAAATAATTTTAGTATTCTGCGTATTTGGCTCATCATACCTTTCTTTCGAATGATACCCTTTTTAACCCTCTACTCCCATAATTAATATGTTAAAAGTGTACCACAAATTTTATGCTTGCCTATTGCTATATAGATTCTTCTCTTCATCCTGGCAACAAATATGATTTTTGATATACTTCTTACAGATTTGAAATCTTTGAATTACATTTTTTCTCAGTTCAAAAATTTAGGATCTTCAGAGTGTTAAAACTTCTACAGATATTTAGGAAACAACTTATATAATATATTGATGTTTAAAATAATCAAAATTTTCTACTTTACTTACTCCATAAGCTCATTCAGCTGGACACCTGGCCATCTTCAGGAAGCTCTTATCGTGTGTGAACAGCTAATTTTCACTCTTTCTCTTCATCATGTAGCTCCATCTTCAATCTAATAGCCGATTGGCCTGTTTGTCATTTCATTGCATTGACCAAAATGTAAATATTTCCACACTGGACAGAATATTTGTAATTGATAAAGTTAGCTAATTTTCTGGCAATATTTATACTATTTAAATATTGATTTTATAAATATTTATAAAATGTATTAAATATAATATTTATTATATATAAATATTGATTTTATATTAATTGCAGTATAGTATATATATATATATATATATATATAATATATAATAATAACAATAATAATGAGAACGAAAAATAAACAGGTTAATAATTCTTCACAACAACCCACAAAAGCCAGTTGGGTAACTAGTTAACTTGATTTTTTTTTTTTTAAATTATTTTAATTTATATAATTTATAAAAATTACCTTTGATTAAGCTCTGTTAAAACTGTAGACCTTTCAGGGCGAATCCGCCCCCTCTTCAGTAGCTATTACATAGTCTGCTTTGAGTGAAAATGGTCTTGCCGTCCTTCCTCTGTGTTGATCTTCTAGGAGGTGGTGCCACGCACAATCCAAATCGGCATGCGACTCGTGCCCATTACACGCTAATTGGTCTTTTATTATCTCTATGGTTTCCCGGTAACAAGCATAGTCAGGGTTATTATAATTGGCTATTTTTCTTGTTTCATTAAAATTGATGTTTATATCGTTTTCGTTATTGACTTTAGTGAGGGCTGTCGAGGGGGCGGATTTGCCCTGAAAGGTCTATAGTTTTAGTCAATAAAGAAAACGATATAAAGATCAATTTTAACGAAACAAGAAAAATAGCCAATTATAATAACCCTGACTATGCTTGTTACCGAGAAACCATAGAGATAATAAAAGACCAATTAGCGTGTAACGGGCACGAGTCGCATGCCGATTTGGATTGTGAGTGGCGCCACCTCCTAGAAGATCAACACAGAGGAAGGAAGGCAAGACCAGTTTCAACCAAAGCAGACCATGTAATAGCTACTGAAGAGGGGGCGGATTCGCCCTGAAAGGTCTATAGTTTTAACAGTGTTTAATCAAAGGTAATTTTTATAAATTATATAAATTAAATGCTCTGCTTGAAAGTTTTAAGTTTTTAATATTTTAATTTATTTGAAAAAGAAGAAAGATACTCACTTTAAAATAATTCTGATAAGAATACAAAACATGTAGAAATGTAACAAGAAGGAGCTTTTAATTGATTGTAATTGAAAGTTTTTTTTTTTTTTTTTAGCATATAAAGTCTTTTCTTAAATATCTGTAGAAGTTCTGGCATTTTGAAGATCATGAATTCTTGAAAAAATACCAACTGAGAAAACACAGTTTAAACATTTCAAATGTGTAAAACATATATCAAAATCTATAAGAACTGTTGCCTGACTCTATATTTTATTGAACAGAATTGTAGTGTTGTTTTTACTGCACAGTTTTGACAATGTACTCAATGAATGCTTATATAAACTTGAGATTAAAAATATAATCGTGCACCTAATTTTATGACTATTATTTATGATCTTCTTACTAACAAACTAAATATTGATAATTATTTAATTCTAAGTGAAATGTTTATTGCTGAAAAAACAACAGCTGCGTGAATGGATATCTATATCCATCAGCGGCAGTCAGATGGTTAATATCAAAACTGTTATATAAACTTTTCTATTGGACAGCCTGAAATACAGTGGCGCAGCGACGGGGGGGGTCCAGCGGGTCCGGACCCCCCCTATGAGCTGATATTTTTTTTTCGGAAATTTATACGTTATGCAGGGCCTGATTATCGTAGTAGCAGGTGGGGCCCGGGCCCCGGGCCCTGAGTGGCAGGGGGCCCTAAAACTAATTTCTTTGGTGATTATTTGACCACTATTTGTTCGGTGTTCAAAAATTTTGATCATTTTTTCAACTATTTTCACATCGTCAAGTACTGCGGGGATCTAAGAAAGCATGTTTGTCCCAGGCCTCATGTGAAGTTAATCAGACCCTGGCATTACGTATAAAAATTTGAAAAGAAACTTGTACAAAAATCGACATATTTTTACTTTCCAAACATACATATGTGAGGAAAGTATTGTAATTATGCCAAAAAATCCGACTGCAAGAATTTGAAGTTTCTACACGATTTAAGGTTTCCTATAAGTTCATTTTTGCCATATTTTCGATGATGTATGTATTTATGTATGTGTGTGTGTGTGCCTTTAGATAGCTTTTAACACGATAGCGTCTAAAAGCTATTTTCCAATAAGCTGAAAGTGTGTACGTATGTTATAAATCATTTTAGCAACAACCCTACTGATTTTGGTGAATCTAGTCCTGTTAGTTTTTTGTACAGAGACACAAAGAAAAATTCCTTATCAATATGGCCTATGGGCCCAAATTTTTGTTTAAGTCAACGTCAACGTCAACGTGAGTGTTTCGGAATACCTGCAATTGGGTGCAACCAATGCTCCATCGAAAGTATAAAAATTTTAAGATGACTTTTTCAGAAAAAAAAAAAAAAAAAAAAAAAGCCAAAAGAGGTTTTTAATTTAGACTCTAAAAATATTCCTCGCGTGAGCAGAGATCTTTTAGAGTGAAGCACCAGAAGCAAAAATAGATAAATAAATAAATGAAATGAAATGAAATGAAATTTTTAACTCTTTGCGAAATCCTAAGTGCAACAGAGAAAGCTATTGCATGCCCTGACGAGACAAGTCCGGACGGCTGAAAGGAAGCGGCGGCTGAACAGGGTGTCCCAAAAAACACGGGAAACCATTCGTTTGGAGTCCCGCAATTAGTAAAAAAAAAAGAAAGTGTGCATAAATTTAAATAATTATAATAAAATTTAGAGAAAATCTTTAGTGAAATAAAATATAGAACTTATAGTGTCTAAATGCCTTATTCAATAAAGGTGAAAATTTATACACAAGTTATGGGTCATTGTCGCACAAACAGTGTAGATTTTGAGCATTTACAGTTTTACTAAAATGACGCAAAGAAAAACTCTATCATTATGGCCCATGGGCACAAATTTTTTAAGTGCGATAGCGTCTTTGTAATGTGAGTCGATATATGTGAGTGAACACGATAAGGTTTAAACGCATAGTTCGAATGAGCTGAAAGTTGATACGTACATTATAGGTCACCATAGCACGAACTTTAAAGAGTTTAGAAAATTTAGCACTTGCATTATTTTTTTTTTGTTACAGGGACAAAGAAAAAATCTAATTATAGCCTTTGGGCTGAAATAATTTGAAGTACGATTGTGCCTAAATGCCTTATTCGACTGAACTGAAAATTTATATACACATTATAGATCACCGCCACCGTCACACGAAGGGTACGAATTTTGTATAATCTAGCACTTGTAGTTTTTTTTTTTTTTTTTTTTACAGGGACACCACAACGGAAATTTCTTTATCAATGTATGGCTTATGGTTATGAGCTCAAATTATTTCAAGTGTGATGGCCTCTTTCGATTGAGCAGAAAATTTAAAACATATTGTAGGTCACCGTCGCACGAACTGCATACATTTCGGTGAATTTAGCTCTTATAGATTTTTACAGGGACAAAACAAAAAATTCTTTATCATTATGATCTATGGGCTCAAATTACTTGATGTGCAATAGTGTAAAATTAAACAGTATATTATAAGAAGAAAAATACTCAAACATTGTATTATAATTATAATTTTTTTTTTTTTTTTTTTTTCTTTTTATTATTTAGCGACTTTTTTATTTGACGACTGGAGAAAGTATCCAGGAGCGGATTATATTATTCTTTTTTGAAAGAATGTTTTTCGGCAAGTTTGGGTGTAACAGTTTTCAGAAAACCTCTGATTCTAGCGTCAAAGCACTAAATTACCTTTTCACGGAAGGTGACAAATTATTTTGAAACTGGAAACGTGGGAACCTTTATTAGCGGACTTCAAATTGGAGTTGAAATCCCTGTTTTTGATCTCTTTGCGGTAACATGTGTTGTGCGTGTGCGCTATTATTCTCCAGACAAGATGCGACCCCACACAGGTCGCCGTTGATAAGTATTCCTGAAATTTTTTCTTTGTTTGCATACCTCTAGAATTTCTAAGAAAAAGGGATTATAGACGAGGGTCAGTTTGGGAGAAGTTCAGAACCAATGAAACATAAAAATTTCTCAATAGGTTACAGGTTTTTTTTTTTTTTTTTCCCCCTTCTCATTTTTCGTTTCACTTCTGGTTTTTCCGTCTCACAATTTTCAATTAGAATTTTCATTCAAGTTATTTTTTATTAATTAATAATGAATTAATTACTATTTACAAACTATGAGTCATCCAAAAAAAAAAAAAAAAAAAGAAAATTAAACACACAAATTGCGTCTGAAAATTACCGAAGACTGGATTTTTTTTTTTCAACCGAAGAAGAAGAATCTCAAAAATCCAACCGCTAAAGATGTCACAGACAAAAAGGGTAAGCATTTTTCTGTTCCTGTTTTTAATGGTTTAATTATAAATTCAAATTACAGATATAAAAAAAAAAAAAAATGTATTAGAGTAGGGTTCAGTCTGCTTATCTTCTATAGGAATCTAAGTCTGAGTGGACTAGCATCCTGCTCTCCGGTCTTTCTGAAGGATTCTAGTCCGCATTCATGTGAGTTTCGGAGAAAACAACGCAAACACTGTACGGCTAGACAAATGAGCGCGACCTGGGTTCATTCAAAAGGACGATAAATCTAGTTTTAAATATCTTAAGTCAATACTTAAATGTATAGATCTAAATCAACAGAAAGTGTAAAAACTCAAACAAAATTTATCTCTAATTGTAGTAAATTAATCATTAATTTGAAGAAGATAAATTTATTTGCAAATATGAGATTTTCAAAATCGTGAAAGGGGTATAGGTAGTGAAACATTTAATTAAAAAAAAAAAAACTCTTACTGTTTTGGATAAATTTTTGATTTGAGCCAAAATTTATGGATGAAAGTAAATGTCTTTAAAGTGACTTAATTACTTTTTTTTTTTTTTTTTTTTTCCCTTTCCATTGTGAGGAAAACTGAAACTTACTGTAGTGTTGCACGAGATTTAAAAATTATCCTTGAGAAAAATGAGATGTAGATATAGGTTTACAGTTTTTCCGTTTGGGGTTTGAACTGAATATTAAACTATTATGATATGAAGGGGGTCATTACAAATTTTTTATTTATATCTTTCTAACATAATGAATAAAGTAATTTTTGGCACATTCTTCGCCAGAAAAGAAAAAAATATGCACAGTTACTTTTTGAAATTACTGACATAGTTATTTTTGTTCAATTACACCTAATGGATTCTAAGATATAATTTTCAATATTTATGGCGTAACAACAACACTTGTTAAGTTATATACACCAAAGTTAGACCAACAGTTGATATCATTGTTATCATTATTATTATATCGTAATCATCACTGATATAAAATTCAGCAAATTCCATATGATAGGTTCTGGGGTAGAGCTTTCAAAAAGTATGGTAAAAAACGGCATAGAATCGCCAACTATTATTTCATAATCTTATCTATTCCATTTTTTTGAAAGATACACAAACTTAAAGAGGGTAGGGGGCATTCCCACGAGGGGGGAGGGAGGAAGCGTTGCTCCTACATATTCAATTTTTTCACCAACTGACTATCAGTGTTGCTTTTTTCTTCTTATTTCATAATGATTAATAAATAATAAATCTCTTTACGTACATTTATACGTAATTTTGTCCTATACCACCATGTTAAAAATTTAGAAAAAGTGGGATGATAACGTCACATGTTAGACAATTTCCCCCAAAATTTGATAGGCACTAATTTATGTCAAATTGCAACTATATGTCAAACTTTCTGAAATTCTGTACTGTAGTTCCTGAAAAACATTTGCCACAAAATTTTGTCACACACAGACATTTTCCAAAAATGCTCAAATCGTGCTCTAGACTTCTCAAAACGTGCAAATCCATCGAAAACGCGAACACTGTCAAAATTTTTCCCGAATCTAATATTTTCTTCTATTACATATCGAAGAAAGTAAAAATAAAACAATGAGACGATTTTTAAAAATATTTTTGGTCCATTTGCAGAGATTTCTTCTACATTTTGCATTTGAATCAATATGTTAATTTTATTTCGAAATTTGAAGATATAACTTTGAATCGTGTTGTTAGAGTAATCCCTTTTTAATAAGAAAAAATGCGATATGCAAAAATCTAAAAGTAACTCGAAAAGTATTTTTTTCCTTATTATTTAATTATTATAATTATATTAGGTATGGTAGGTTTTTCAGATGGGGTTGCACATGGCAACCTGAAACTAGTATGCTGGGGCCACCACAAGACTTTCTTCTATATTTTCCTATACAAATTCACTAAGGAGAAATAATTTATTAAAACTATTATTTATTAAAATTATTTAACATGATGAATGCAAATGATTTTCATCTTATAGAAAACAAACACTAAATATCCAGATAAGACAGTTTTATTGTGCATAAATAACATCTTAAAAATACGTTTTTATAATGGTTATCTCACATATCCAGTTTCGTAAAGTTGTATGCCATACAAGTTGAGATATAGCTTTCCGGTTTCGAGGGAATTTCCAGTATATCAGCGCCATCTATTGGCCTTTAAGAATACAACTTGAATCAACATAATGTATCATAATGGCCGTCTCACATATCAAGTTTTGTTTGATACGCAACAGAACCTGAGATATAGCCATTTATTAAATTACAGAAATCGCTGTATAGCAACACCACCTGTTGAGCAGTTGACACCAAAAGTTGATAGGTACTAACTTATGTTAAAGTACATCTACATATAAATTTATATGCAATTCTATCCAGTACTTCCGGAGATATAGCCTTCCTTTAAATTGCAGATATCGCTGCATAGCACCACCACTTGTCGGCCGATAAGCATTCAAATTGAATCAGCATGTCTCATAATGACTTTCTTACATATCACGTTTTATTTGTGTATACGCAATAGAACCTGAGGTATAACCTCCCCTTAAATTACAGAAATCGCTGTATAGCAGCGCCAGCTGTTGAGCGGTTAACCCTTTCAGGCGCAGTGTTCCCGCTGATGGAACACCTAATTTTAATTCTCAAGTGCAAAAACTCATCCCGGAAATTTTTTAGGAAAAATTTACATTTATATCATAGCAGAAAAATCCTTATTTCTTTAACCTGAAATTTTAAAATTTCTATTATTTAAATTTTGTTCGTGAATTCCGGTGGCAGTGTAATTTAAATAATCCGAATCACCCTGCGCCGTAAAGGGTTAACACCAAAAGTTGATAGACACTAACTTAGGTCAAGGTACATCTACATATAAATTTATATGCAATTCTGAGCAGTAGTTCCGGAGATACAGTTGCCACAATAGTTTTGTCACACACACAGACAGACGGACAGACAGATATTTTTTAAAAATGGTAAAATCAGGTTCTAGATCTCTTAAAACATGTAAATCCGTCGAAAACCGGAAGTCGAAAATTTTTACGAATCCAATACTTTCTTCTATTGAATATACAAGAAAGTATAAAATGGAATTGAACCAAGAAATTTTTATAAATGAAGTGAAAAAATTATTGCCTGTATCAGTCTCATAGACTAAAAATACAAAAAGTTGTCAAATATATCCAATTTCCGAATAAACTTCGTACCAGATTTTTATATTAATGAGCCTTATTAAATAAAATCATACAAAAAACCGATCAATGTATAAAAAATAATTGTAATTTTAATAATTTAAATGATGGCAGCTATGAAAAATGCACATATAGGGCCCGATTTAGACAACCTAAGGCCCTAGGGTAACCTTTTATTGGTAGCCACGCTTGCAGTGGCATAAAAGCTCTTTAGGATGCAGAATACCTGCATACGATTCTAAGTGTGCCCCTTAAGGAAGAGGGGCCCAGGGCAACTGCCCACTTGCCTTGGAGTTAGTCAGGCCATATATATAAAACAGGTTTCAAATGGCCCTTCATGCCTCTTACTTTTTTTTTTCCTCTTTGGACCCCCCCTACGGAAATTTTCTGGCTGCGCTACTGCTGAAATAACTTCTACTAAACAGATACTCTTTTTATCTTCACTGTGAATTCCTCAGACTGAAGTGAGATGAGCAGATACGTCCAAACAGTGAACCTAATTCATCTCTCAAAGTGTGTCCGTTGTATATAGATTTTCTTGGGTGCGTGTGAAAAGATTATCTGTAACAGCAGGCATCACAAAAATGGAAAGAAAATTGCATAGTTTTAGGTTACAAAAACAGTCTCAAGTTACATTCTAAATGAGATATTCCTTAGTAAGTATTCATTACACAAAAAACCTTATCCCGATTTGAATGCAGCCTTGCCGTCTCCTTTTAAGCTAATAAGATTGTTAAAACAAATAACAAAAAAAAAAAAAAATGTCTAAGTTAAGTGGTGGATGGGGTTGTTTTTATCTGACAAAGACAGTTTGAAAATTCTAAGCTGGGGGTACAGGAAAGAAAAAAGGTACGTGTACTGCTATTGTAGATCAAATGTGGCCTGCCTGCCGTCCTTGGGCAACATTTGGCTGCAGAATAAAATTTTACGACTCATGACAGAATTCACAAAATTTATAATTAATTAAAAATAAAATAAACAGCAAAATTGAACACAACTGTTTTGACTCTTCCGAGTAAAAACTGTGGGTAGGTAATGAGATAACTGTTCAAAGTGACCACCCACTGAAAGGAAAGAGAAACAAATATTGCATTCATTATTGTCAATAAAATGTTTGTATTTAGAAATATTATCAACCAATTTCTCTAATTAAAATTTTTGTTTTTATACATTACTTTTCATGCATAACTTGCCAGCTTTTGAATTTTTGTCACCATATTAGCGATGTTTTTTTTTTTTTAATATAATTTCTTGTATAAAAAGGGAAACCCTATTTTGCTAATACTTTTTCGTTAATTTATAAGAATCCTTCCTATTCTGTTTATGTTTTTAATGGTTTTTAGGTTAAAAATAGTGCCTGTTGAAATATTTTTTTTATTTTTAAAACTGCATTTTTTTTCTATAAAATTATCTACTCAGATAAAGATAGATCATTCATGTGACTACTATTCTTTCGGTTTAATTTTTTTTTGGTAATATTTTATAATTTATTTATATTTTTTATGTGCTACTTACAAGGAAACATTCAAAATTGTCGTCTTCAAAAAATATTGCAAAAAATATATGTGATTCTACTCTTCATAAAACACCAGAAAGTGAAAAAATTATCGGCTGAAATGAATGACAGCGACCACAAAAAGTTATCAAAATGAAGCATACTTGACAATTTCACACTGTTAGGCAATTGATCTTGAGTACTTGGCGGAGAAGCAAAAGATGGTTCTGTTCATACACGGTGCTAGCGAACTTACTGCCTAACAGCGCTAAGCTGCCAAAAAGGCTTAATTTTGATAATTTTTTGTGGTCGCTATAGTTCATTTCAGCCAATATTTTTTTCAATTTCTGGTGTTTTACGAAGAGTAGAATCACATATATATATTTTTTGAAGATGACACCTTTTGAAGATTAAAACAGCTGTTGCTAAATTAAACTTCTTGGCAAAAAATTTTGGGGTACTTCAACATCAAAATTTAAAAAATCGCCCAGGAAGATCTACAAATAAAACTGATAAAATAAATATATAGTTCATAGAGTTTAGAGTAGTAAAGAAATGCTATGCAGTCGAATGTAATGTCATGGGCAGTTTTATTTTAACAACTTGACAGTAAAAATTTTTAAAAATTGTCGTAAAAAAAAGAAAATAGAACAACATATGCATCATAAATTATATTAGTACTTTATCAATATGTATAAAATTTTAAAGTGATAATGGCATCCATATTTGTGTGATGCATAATTTATTTTTTTATCATTTTTTTATTGTTCGTGTTTAAGTAAATGTATTTATTTTCCTGACGAAAAAAATGAATTTGTAATTTTTTTTATTTTGGCAACAATTCAATTTTGGATAAAATTTAATAGCTATTATGAGGTTATTATTTTCACATTTTAATTAAAAGAAATCTAATAAAAAAATTGAAAATCGGGCTTCGAGGTGCAAAAGGACCTCTTGGGAGGAACTTTTGTGTCAAATGATATGACTGTCCAAGCTACCATCTTTGCGCTATGCTGTCCACATACACACGCACAGACATTGCCTTTTATATACAGTCAAACTCCGATATAACGCCCCTCGAAATACCGCCAAACCCGTTTAACTGCCACATGTATGCGTGAACAAATCTTCTGAATAGGGAGTACAATGTAAAGTATCCGTTATAACGCCAACTCATATTTTCCAAAAAATTATAACTTTTTGTTAAAATTCGTATGTATATATATATATTTTTTTTTTTCACAGTCAAGTGCTATGCTTATTGTCGCTCTTACCTCCGTGCCAATTACGCCATGCAAACCTCCTCACTGTGATAGATTGAAATAAGGAGGAATAAAACTTGATTGAGAGACAAGACAAAGATTCTTTTAATTTAATGCGTATTTACTCAAACTGTTACGTCGGTGAAAACTTTCTGTTTTTTTATTCTTTTATTTCAAAATGTCCAAAAGAATTATTCTTTCAGTTTCTGAAAAATGGCAACTTTGTGAATATAAAGAGAAATTAATTTGTTAAAATAAATCGCATATGCATCTCAACAGAGCATATCTAGTCATTTTACTCTTTTGTGGCAAAATCCTATTCGTAGACATTTTATTGGCGACTTATCATGGCAACAAGAAAAATGGTTTGATGTTAACAATCCCCAGTCAAATATTAAAAAACTGAAATCAGTTAAACATGAAAAGTTAGAAGATGCTCTTTACATGTGGATATTGCAGATGAGAGCGAAAAATGCTTCTATAACTGGAGACGTTAAGCATAAATTCTTCCAAAGTGCATTACCGGAAATACCGTATCAGAAACATTATTGACTGTATCAGTAAAAATGATTTTTCTGCGTTCTCCCTAAAAGATGCAATTCGGATTATGAAAAGAGCGTGGGATGAAGTTCCTACGGAGACTGTAGTTAACTCTGGAGCCATACTGGCTTAAAAAATAGTGAAAGATCAGTTGATAAAATAAGCACTGCAGAAATTAAAGATTTACAGCATGTATAAAAAATTTAACTTGCATGCAGCATCCTCTCACGGCAGTTGAATATATTAATGTAGACAAAGATGTTCAAGCATTTGAAGAAATGAGTCAAGAGGAAATTCCTGGGCTAATAACAAATAACAACCCAAATTCAGATTCATACATACAACCCAAATTCAGATTCGCCTGAAGAGGAAATTGAAATTAAAGAAGAAGAAATTAAATCTTATGGAGCAAAAGCCTGCATTAACAAACTAAGAATCTTATTTAGTAAAAAAAAAAAAAAAAAAAAAAATCAACCATAAAAAGATGATTGATAATCTTTTAACTTTAGAAAAAGGCATTGAGAACATTTCTGTAACAAAAAAAAAACCACTATTTTAAAATATTTTTCTCCTTCATAAATACAATTATTACGTAGATCGAAATAAAATACTACTTATCACATATCCAGTGCTATGATACTCAATTTTTCTGATACTTTTAATATAATGAAGTAAGTGAATGTTTAATTTTATTTCATTTATACAGTTAGGATTGTAATTCGATATAGCGCCAAATCCGTTATAACGCCATATTATTATACGTACCGATGATGGCACTAAATCGGGGTTTGACTGTGTATATATATATATATTTTTTTTTTTTTTCCCGTATTTCTATGGGTTTTTAGCTTTTTGAGTCGTATTAACCCTCGACGATAGGTTTAATGCCCCAACCCTACCCTCCCGCTCCTTGATGTGTTTTTCTAGTCAGTTTTGTCCTTTTATTCCTTCCAGTGTTAGCCTTTTTTTTTTTTCGCACTTGACATTGTGAGTTTTTTGTTTTTCGTCCCATGCTTTTTTCTATGGAATTTTGACTCCTTTTTCCCGTGTTTCTATCTATTAGTTTTCAGCTCTTTTTCCTCGTTTTTCTACATTCACATCACACATGAATGTAGAGAACAAGGAAAAAGAGCTAAAAACCCATAGAAACATGGGGGAAAAGTGTCTGCTGTGTTTTTCTAGAGTGTGGGTTGCTAGTGGGTACTAATCCTGAAGATTCATTTCAGCTCAAAAACACACTAGCTCTAAATTTTTGTCAAAATCATTAGATTACTTTTGAAGAAGAATACAGTTTGTTATTTTTTCACCTGGGCAAAGTATGAGTTACTTGTGGAAGTTAGTCTTCTTAAAGATGAGTGCAGTTCAAATTGAATCTAAACTTAAAAAGCCATTAAATCTAATTTTTTATCCAATCATTCAAGTAGTTTCTAAAAAAAGCAAGCTTTTGCCACATGCTTATTGAGGGTTAACAGTAAAAGCTAATTTTTGTGAAGATGAAGATATGTCAAATGGGTTTCTTATCTCAAAAAACCCTTAACCCTAAATTTTTATTGACATCATTAGGTCCATTTTTGAGATGACCAAGTTTCTGCCATATTTGCATGACTGGAATGTCGCCGTGTGCCAACTTTCCTGAAGATAAGGATAATTCTATCCCCGAAACATTAAATATTTATATCAAAGTGAGGCTTTAATTAATTTTAACTGGATTATCTTTTTAGTTTTATTGATAAGGTGATGTGAAAAAAATACCAATTCATTTTTTATTTCATTTAAACATAGTGACCAACGAAGTAAGCAAAGCTTGCTACTCTCTCTATATAAAACGAAATTTTAGTATGTGTGTTCTTTATAGACTGAACTGATTTACCCACATTTATTTTGCAAAATGATCTGTGTATTCCCAGGGAGGTTTAAAGATTTTGAAGTGTTCGATTTGACAAACAGAACAAAAATTGGAAGCTTTTAAAAAATTTCATTCATGGTGCCATCTACATTTGAAAAATACACTTGCTATAGGCATTAATACTTATACTCATGTCACAATTCTGAATTACAAACATTGGTGTATAATTATTTATTATACCTAAAGATGGGAAATAATCCAAGGATTCCGAATTGACCATTTAAATTAAATTATTCCAATTAATTAAAAAGATATTAGCTAAAACCCTCATAATAGCTTTAGAATTCTTTAATACTTACTATAAAGTTGTTGCCAATTTTTTTTAAAATCTTTACGCGATCATTTACAAAAATTTATTTTTTGACATAAAAAGAAATATGTTTTAACAATGTGCAATAAAACTGAATTAAAATAATACTTTACGAAAAGCTAAAATTGCACAGGATAAAACATTCTGTGAACTAGCAGACGGGAGTGATTTCATTTCAGTAGTCTTTGGCGGGTGAAAAAAAAAAAAAAACACTAAGTTATTTGGCAAACACATTTAATTCCTTTCAAAAATTATGGATTCTTTTTAATAATGTATGTATATTAAAAGAACAAGCAATAATATGAACAATATATATTACATTTGAGAATTGCATTTAAATATTTAAGTTTCTTTATGTTGTTCCAAAACATGATTAATTTAAAATAAACTAAATATTTATTCGCATTTTGAACAGCTTTAGTTCATTGACTAAATTTGAAATTTGCCACCTAAGTAGCTAGGATGTTTCTTGCAAGGTCTTTACAGATGGAATTGTGGTAGATAGCCAGTTTAATTGTTTAATGTATCACCAAAATGGCAAAAAATTTTAAGAGTCACTAAGAGAATCCTACGTTCATGTTTTATAAGTGATTCATTTAAACACAGAGAACAGCGAAGTGGGTGAAGTGGGTGAAGTTTGCTAGTATATATACTCTATAACAAAAAGGACGCACCAAGCAGGAGTAATGCAAACTGGACATAAATGGACATACATACAGGTTTCAATGGAAAATGCAAAATTTTAATGTTTGGCTGCCATTGAATGAGCATGCGACACTGCAACGCATCTTAACTGTGCAATTGGCAGAATATAAAAAATGAGAAATTTTGATTCCAGGTCATAAGTTTTTTGAGAATTTTATTCCGTCTACTCAGAAAGACAGTAACTATGCCTCGCATACAGGGGCAAAAACAGCATGTGCAGCATTTCAGTGTGTTGTGTAGTTGGGCTCAAAGAAACCAGTTGGTCTGATCTGCGAATTTTTTGACAGTTGGATAGGAGTGGTACCACTATTAGATGATATTGACAGGAATGGGTGAACCATGGCCGAACACATCGTCAGGGAGGAAGCGGTCGGCCTAAAGGAAGGACAGAAAGTAAGAACCTGTCAATTTCAAAGCTCCAATTCATCATTATCGTTGATACTACGGGTAACTGATACTTCAGTGACTTCAAAGACCCTTAATAGATGGCTTAGTGAAATGGCGTTGAGCTCAGTCTCCGGATATCTCTTCCATTGAGGACGTTTGGAGCATCATAAAAAGGGTCCTACAACCAGCTCGGGATTTTGCCAATCTAATGCACCAATTAGACAAAATTTGGCACGAAACTTCACAGGAGCACATCTGCCAACTCTATCAATTAATACCAAGCTGAATAACTGCGTAGATAAGGGCCAGAAATGGACCAACACATTATTGACTTGTTTATTTTGTGAGGCCCTTTCTCTTGATTAAATCATTCAAATATTCTTAAACTGTAATCAATTGTTTTTCTCCACATGTACATCACATCGACCACTTTTTGTCTCTTTCGGATAACTCTTTCTTTGTGTGTCATTTTTTTTTTTTTTTTTTTTTTTTTGTTATAGAGTGTATATATATATAAAACAAGTTACATGATTAACTCGTTTAATATAAGAGAAGGATTACTATTGTTTTATCATAATTTATTTAACTGTAATTTTACATCTCCCAATTGGAAACTATGATGTCACATTTATTAATATCACACAATCAGCAGATTGGGAAGAAAATCATATATAATGAAAATTTTTATTTTTTCAACTGAGTGAAAATAATGCCCGGACTGGGAGTTGAACCCCGGATCTTTGACTTACAAGGTCAACGCTCTACCAATTGAGCTATCCAGGCCGACAACAGGTGAGCATTCCGTATTTCTTCCTCCCATTGTTAAATGGTGTTTTCCATTACCTGCAGTTTATTCTGTCGAGCTATCTACATGATAGACCAGATGTTCTGCCTAAAGGTTGTATGAGTGAGTAATGCTCACCGGTTGTCGGCCTGGATAGCTCAATTGGTAGAGCGTTGACCTTGTCCAGGGTTCGACTCCCGGTCTGGACATTATTTTCACTCAGTTGGAAAAATAAAAATTTTCATTATATATGATGTCACAATTTCAATGGCAGCTATAACATGATTGTCCATTTTGTTTCCTCACAAGAATCCCAATAAATTTGTTATTTAGTATTTCTTTATTAACAGAAGATATCATTTTATAAATTTTGTGAATTCCAACACATTTTGTAAAGTATTACAGGGTGAGCTCCATGAAACTTGGGAGGCTGCAACCCTGATCTAACCCATCACTGATCAGCGAGCATATGACATTTCTGTAACACAGATTTGTAAACGTTATATCTGTTCCAAAACATGTTGATATGATTTTTTTTAATCTTTAATGAGATAAAAAAGAGGGGTGTTTTAAGTTTGAGTTTTCTGTGTACAGTGCAGCCACATATCCTAAAACTAGCAGTGATGACGCTTCCAAAATGTTGTAGGGATGCCAGACCCCTATTTTAGCATTGGACTCGTTGAGTTAGCACTTGCACAGATGCTACCATGATTTCATGAAATGTAGTCAAAGAAAATGTGTGTGTATGTGGTGCTGTACTCCCAAACAAATGGACTTATTTCGGTGTGTTTTATTTATTCTTAGAATGCTGATTTAACTGGGACGATTGTTAGCTCTGATGAATGAAAATCCCTTTCGATATTTCTTTAAATGAATTAAAATGTGATTAAGGCCACTTTGGATGGGTAGCTTCCAACTCATCTTAAATGGCGTATGGTTTTTGGATTAGAATTTAAAAAAGCTCTTAAAAACAATATCGAATTTTCAACTGATTTTGATTTGACAAAAAATAAAGCTTAACTATGAATAGTAATTATATTTACCATCCAAAAATATCCCAGTTTGGCTGAAAATTAAAGATTTTAAAGAAAAATGATATGGCAGTCTAGCAGCCATCATTTACAAAAGAATGTATTTCCAAATTTATTATTTTTTGTCTGTTTAGCTTTCATGTCAGTTTTTATCATTTAACATCCAGGGGCAATAATAATTTAATTTAACAGGGCAATAATAATTTTAAGAATATTTTAACGTATTTTATATCATAACAAAACAAACACTTACATCATAATGGTTGTCCAAAAGATTATAAGGAATTAAAAATATCACAATTCTTCCTTATCTGTTATATATGTTTTGAGGTCGCTGTCGCTGTTTATTGAATCAATATAAAAGAATAAGTGAAAATGTTTTATTGCATTCAATGATATTTGCTAAGCCATGTGACTATGTGTGATATGCGAAGCCTTCCCAGTGTTCTGCAGTTTTAATGTATTTTCACTGAGAGAAAAAAAAAATTGACTCCAAAAAGCAATTACTATTCAAACTAATAGAAATAAATTGTGCGAAAAAGTTTATACAAATTCCTTCGCCTGACTACATAAACACAATTATTAATCCTAACCTTTGAAGTCTACGCAGAGTTAAATAAAAGGTGCAAAATTACAAATTTTGCCAAAGAGGTCCGTTATTAAAGCTGTGCTATATGTATATTTAAAATGAATAAATAAATAAACTTTGTAGTTTTATGAAATTTATTAAAAATTAAGGTGAAAACATAAAAGAACCTCATCAATTACACATAAAGTATCAATTAAAAAATATATAAATTGTTCTATTGTAGAAGTACTAATTAAATAAAAATATAATAATTTCAAGCTAATGCCAAATATCCATGTGAAAGTATTTCCAATTTAATAAGTGTACCAAGTTTTGTAGCGTAGCTAATTTTTAATTTTTTTTAAGTATTATTCACGCGAAAGTAAAAATACTTTATTTTATGTCGAGGAAAAAGATAAAGGCGTCTATCCGCGTTTGTAATGATCGATAGATGGCGCTCTCTGAACTGCAGTTGTTAGTAAATATAATAGCCACGTGTATTTATTATTGTTCTTTCTCCGCCATTATTTCATGGAAAATCGATTGCATAATATGATGATATGCAGTGGTGTGATAATTTCACCTTAGCCCACCAGAGGGCGAGCATTTCATTACAATCGCGGATAGGCATCCAATATTTATTTATTTTTAATAGTTTTAAAGTTAAAATGGGATTTTTATTTAATATCTTTTGATCCATTTATCTGATTGAACTAAAAAATACGGCGTTAGCCATATTTTGTCCTGATTAATAAGTGTACCACTTTTCGTAGCGGCCGGTTGAATAGTACAGTTCTCCATAGCGAACAAAAAATCCCATTAGACAAGCAGTGAGCTTTATATAGATAGATAAAACAATAAAGGACACCGTGAAGATGAATAATTCGAGACAAAAGTGTAGTTATCGGTCTCAAATCAAATTTGTAAAAAAGCATCAAATTTTATTTAATTTTGCGCCGATTTCAAGGGTTATGATTAATAGTAGTGTTTATGTTGTCTGGAGAAAGAATTTAACATAGACTTTTTGGCACAATTTCATTTTATGTTATTACTCAATTTATGTTTAGTAGTTTGAATATTAATTGTCATTGCTTTTTGAAGTTGGTTTTAGTTTTTTTATAAAAAGGTTTTATTTATTTTTTTAGGTATGATGTACCGTCTTCCGCCACTAATTTTTGACAAAAAGTACAAAAGTAGGCCATGTACTAGAGTTCTGCACGGGCCGGGCCGAATTTTTCAATTCGCTGTCGGGGCGGGTCGGGCTCATATTTTTTGTGTGTACTCGGGCCGTGTCGGCACGAATCTTTTTCTAGTTTCCTCGTTAATCAACGAAAAAGGAAAATGATAAAATACTTTTTCAGTCATTTTTTACTTTCATTAATCTACTACTGAAAGTAATAGAAATAGTAATGAAAGTATTGTATTCGGTCCAAAAATTCGATATGGAGATTTCACCTGATTTACATGTTTTAAGGTCTCCTGCGTCCAAAAAAGTGGTTTTTGGCAATGGGTCAGTGTGTATGTGTGTGTATGTATTTAGGGAATCTTCTGTCTATTATATCTCGGAAACTGATAAAGATTGATTTACGAAACTTTACAATTGAAACAGGTCTGGTGTACAAATGAATTTTCCAAATTTTGGTGAAAATTAGGAAAACAGAAGTGGGACATTCGAAACCGGAAGTGAGGCCGTATCTTAAAAACGGCTCTAACGATTTTCTTCAAAATTGCTGCATAAACACTGTGTTAGATGTCCTTTCGAATGATATAATTGGTTAGTTCAGGAAAATGGATAAGCGTCCTGTATAAAGAGCTGAATTTCAGGTCCTGCAAATGCATTCCTTTCAAAATAGCTGCATGTTTTTTTAAGCTATTGTATAGCTTTTATCGCGGGCTTTGAGTGCGGCGACCGAATCAAAAAATTCCGTAACGAAAAAAAAACCTAACACAGTTCGGTAGACTTCGGCTGTACGAAGCTCGCACAGATCGAGACGAGTTTCCCCGAAATCGGACGAATACATAAGCAGCTGTTTGTGAGAAAGTATATAGGTGTATAGGTATATATCATCTATGTACAACAGTGAATAGCTGTACGCGTAAAATTTGTGTATAAAGTAGATCAGATAAAACTTGAATATCTCCATTCGACTTGCAGGCCTTTAAAACCTATTAAATACCTTTTCTCTATTAAAATTTGTTTTCTTATCATTATTGTTATCTTATTCATTAATATCAAAGAAAAACCTTGAATATCCCCATTCGACTTGCAGGCATTTAAAACCTATTAAATACCTTTTCTCTATTAAAATTTGTTTTCTTATCATTATTGTTATCTTATCATTATTGTTATCTTATTCATTAATATCAAAGGAAAACCTTGAATATCCCCATTCGACTTGCAGGCATTTAAAACCTATTAAATACCTTTTCTCTATTAAAATTTATTTTATATCGGTCACCACGCTCAAAAAGTGTAACTTGAATTAATATCAAAGAAAAAACTTGAATATCCCCATTCGACTTTCAGGCCTTTAAAACCTATTAAATACCTTTTCTCTATTAAAATTTGTTTTCTTATCGGTCACCACGCTCAAAAAGTGTAACTTGAATTAATATCAAAGAAAAAACTTGAAGACCCCCATTCGACTTGCAGGCTTTTAAAACCTATTAAATACCTTTTCTCTATTAAAATTCGTTTTCTTATCGGTCACCACGCTCAAAAAGTGTAACTTGAATATCCCCATTCGACTTGCAGGCCTTTAAAACCTATTAAAATACCTTTTCTCTATTAAAATTTGTTTTCTTATCATTATTGTCATCTTATCATTATTGTTATCTTATTCATTAATATCAAAGAAAAAACTTGAATATCCCCATTCGACTTGCAGGCCTTTAAAACCTATTAAATACGTTTTCTCTATTAAAATTTGTTTTGTTATCGGTCACCACGCTCAAAAAGTGTAACTTGAATTAGTATCAAAGAAAAAACTTTAATATCCCCATTCGACTTGCAGGCCTTTAAAACCTATTAAGTACCTTTTCTCTATTAAAATTTGTTTTCTTATCGGTCACCACGCTCAAAAAGTGTAACTTGAATTAATATCAAAGAAAAAAAATTGAATATCCCCATTCGACTTGCAGGCCTTTAAAACCTATTAAATCACTTTTCTCTATTAAAATTTGTTTTCTTATCGGTCACCACGCTCAAAGAGTGTAACTTGAATTAATATCAAAGAAAAAAAATTGAATATCCCCATTCGATTTGCAGGCCTTTAAAACCTATTAAAATACCTTTTCTCTATTAAAATTTGTTTTCTTATCATTATTGTTATCTTATCATTATTGTTATCTTATTCATTAATATCAAAGAAAAACCTTGAATATCCACATTCGACTTGCAGGCCTTTAAAACCTATTAAATACCTTTTCTCTATTAAAATTTGTTTTCTTATCGGTCACCACGTTCAAAAAGTGTAACTTGAATTAATATCAAAGAAAAAACTGGAATACCCCCATTCGACTTGCAGGCCTTTAAAACCTATTAAATACCTTTTCTCTATTAAAATTCGTTTTCTTAACGGTCACCACGCTTAAAAAGTGTAACTTGAATATCCCCATTCGACTTGCAGGCCTTTAAAACCTATTAAAATACCTTTTCTCTATTAAAATTTGTTTTCTTATCATTATTGTTATCTTATCATTATTGTTATCTTATCATTATTGTTATCTTTTTCATTACTATCAAAGAAAAAACTTGAATATCCCCATTCGACTTGCAGGCCTTTAAAACCTATTAAATACGTTTTCTCTATTAAAATTTGTTTTCTTATCGGTCACCACGCTCAAAAAGTGTAACTTGAATTAGTATCAAAGAAAAAACTTTAATATCCCCATTCGACTTGCAGGCCTTTAAAACCTATTAAATACCTTTTCTCTATTAAAATTTGTTTTCTTATCGGTCACCACGCTCAAAAAGTGTAACTTGAATTAATATCAAAGAAAAAAATTGAATATCCCCATTCGACTTGCAGGCCTTTAAAACCTATTAAATACCTTTTCTCTATTAAAATTTTATTTTCTTATCGGTCACCACGCTCAAAAAGTGTAACCTGAATTAATATCAAAGAAAAAAAATTGAATATCCCCATTCGACTTGCAGGCCTTTAAAACCTATTAAAATACCTTTTCTCTATTAAAATTTGTTTTCTTATCATTATTGTTATCTTATCATTATTGTTATCTTATTCATTAATATCAAAGAAAAACCTTGAATATCCACATTCGACTTGCAGGCCTTTAAAACCTATTAAATACCTTTTCTCTATTAAAATTTGTTTTCTTATCGGTCACCACGCTCAAAAAGTGTAACTTGAATTAAGATCAAAGAAAAAACTTGAATATCCCCATTCGACTTGCAGGCCTTTAAAAACCTATTAAAATACCTTTTCACAAAAAATAGAGTTAGATCATTCAAATTTGGTACATCGAGGTTTTCGATACCTACAAATCGATTGCGGATGTTTTTGGTATTTTCTCATTGCGGATATATTCTCATTTATTCAATAAAAGAAAAAAATTTGTTTTCTTATCGGTCACCACGCTCAAAAAGTGTAACTTGAATTAATATCAAAGAAAAAACTTGAATTAATATCAAAGAAAAAAAAATGCTGCATAAATAAAATAAATAAATAATTATAATTGCATAAGTTGATAAAAAATGCTATGCAATAGCTTTACCGCGGCAGTCCTCGAGTGCCACACGTATTTTTTTTTTTTTTTTTTTCAAACTTGCCCTATTAACCCTCTTTTAAATATCCTTTTGCATGTAATTGTTGTTTTCTGGTCAACAATTAATTATGTCAAGCTTCGGAAAAAGTTGGTTTCTCAAAAACGGCTTTAACGATTACCTTGAAAATTGTTACATAAACCCATTTTAGATACCCTTTCTCATGCTTTACTTGGTTATCACAGGAAAATTAATTGTTATCCTGATCAGATAGATTAGTTTTGATCGCGAAAATTGGTGTTTCGAAAAAAAAAAAAAAAAAAAAAAAAAAAAAATCCCTGTGTAAACTCTCTTTTACATGTCTTTAGCTTTCTCTTACCAGAAAATTTTTAGATGTCTATTTCATGAGGTCAATTCTATGTCTTCTGACAACACTATCTCCAATAAGAGCATATAATACGTGTAATAGTGGATAATGGAAGTCGTGTGGTTGTTTCACACCAGATTGTTAAGCTATTGTATAGCTTTTATCGCGGGCTTTGAGCGCGGCGACCGAATCAGAAAATTCCGTAACGAAAAAAAAAACCTAACACAGTTCGGCAGACTTCGGTAGACTTCGGCTGTACGAAGCTCGCACGAATCGAGACGAGCTGCTCCGAAATCGGACGAATACGTAAGCAGCTGTTTGTGAGAAAGTATATAGGTGTATAGGTATCTATCATTTATGTGCAACAGTGAGTAGCTGTACGCGTACAATTTGTGTATAAAGTGTCTTTAATATGAATAAACAAAGTGCATTTATTTGTGTATAAAGTGTTTTTAATATGAATAAACAAAGTGCATTTATTAATGAAGAAAGTGATGAAAAAATAGTGAAAGAAAATGAGTGAGTACTCTATATACATACATTTTATTATTATCACAAATGCAGTGTTTTTTAACACGCTTTTATTAGCTTCACCTGTATGTATGTATGTATGTATGTTTGTTTGTTTGTTTGTTTGTAACTTCTCTGGGAGCAAACAAAAAAATTATATTGTGAAATAAAATATTTTTGTAAAACAATTGAACCGACTCCAAAAAGCAACTACTATTAAAAAAAATTGTATGAAATGAAACTAAATTGCGCCAAAAAGTATAAAATAATTTCCTTCGCCAAACAACCTATAACACTACAATTAATCATAACTTTTGAAGTCGGCGCAAAATTAAATAAAATTTAATTAGTTTTTAAAGGTTTGTTTTTAGATCGGTAGCAACAAATGCTGTCGTCTCGAATGATCCATTTTCATGTTTCCTTTATTATTGTATTCACTGTATACAATTGGTCCATTGGTAGCATCTACACAGAACAGTGGACATTTTTCACAATGCAGAATTTATGTTTCTACGAAGTTAGAGTTTTCTTTGCAAATTTGGTATAACTTTGATAACTATCATCCTTGGTGGCTTTTGGATTTGGCGTTGAAAACGTATTGCAAAAATATACACGCAAGATGTATATTTTCATAATACATTTTGTACGAAGTATTGTTTCATATTCTTGATTACTCTCTTAATATACCTTATCAAATTAATCATGATATCCCAAAGAAATTAAATATGTTTGCCAGATAATTTTGCGATTTTTCTTTCACCAAGGACGTCAGATACCAGCATCTTCGCCAACTTTTGCTGCTTACGAAATCTTATTTGTTTTCTTGAATCAAAATAGTTTTCGGCTGCGTTTTGCAGGTGACAATGTGAGATGTGTAGTTTGAATAAGATTCGATTTTTGTATTGAATAAAGGCATCAATTTTTATTTAATTTTGCGCCGACTTCAAAAGTTATGATTAATTGTAGTGTTATAGGTTGTTTGGCGAAGGAAATTATTTTATACTTTTTGGCGCAATTTAGTTTCATTTCATACAATTTTTTGAAGTCGGTTAAAAAAATACTTCCCCTTCGTGAACGATATGGCGTAGAGGTAAGGCGCCGCGCTACGAACCTAAAGGTCCAGTGTTCGATCCCCGTCAGGGGAAATTTTTTAAAAATGGTTTTTGTTAATTCTAAGTTATTAAGCTATTGTATAGCTTTTATCGCGGGCTTTGAACGCGGCGACCGAATCAAGAAATTCCGTAACGAAAATAAACCTAACACAGTTCGGCAGACTTCGGCAAACAGTCAGCTCGGCAGACTTCGGCACGGTGTTTGTGAGCGTGCGACTAGACGTATGCGTATAGACTAGCTGCTAACTGCTCATAACTGATTCTATCTCTTTTGACACAATGCTAGGTGAGACAGCGTGCTTTTTGGCAGCGTCCACGAGTGAGTTCGAGCCCGCGACTAGTTGAACCTTAACGTGTATGTATATGGTACGACTGTACGAAGCTCGCACGGATCGAGACGAGCTGCTCCGAAATCGGACGAATACGTAAGCAGCTGTTTGTGAGAAAGTATATAGGTGTTTGTATATAGGTGTTTGTATATAGGTATGTACAACATCTATGTACAACATCTGTACATCTATCATCTATGTACAACAGTGAATAGCTGTACGCGTAAAATTTGTGTATAAAGTGTTTTAAATATGAATAAACAAAGTGCATTTATTAAAATCCCCCCAAGGCACAACTTTGACATGAGTCCCCCCAAGGCACAACTTTGACATGAGCCCCCTCCCCAAGGCACAACTTTGACATGCGTGCTCCCCAAGGCACAACTTTGACATGAGTCACCTCGCTAAGGCACAACTTTGACATGAGTCCCCCCCAAGGCACAACTTTGACATGAGTCCCCTCCCCAAGGCACAACTCTGACATGAGTCCCCCCAAGGCACAACTTTGACATGAGTCCCCTAAGGCACATGAGTCCCCCAAAAGGCACAACTTTGCCATGAGTCCCCCCCAAGGCACAACTTTGACATGAGTCTCCGCGAAGGCACAACTTTGACATGAGTCCCCCCAAGACACAACTTTGACATGAGTCCCCCCCAAGGCACAACTTTCACATGAGTCCCCCCCCAAGGCACAACTTTGACATGAGTCCCCCCCAGAACTTGAATTAATATCAAAGAAAAAAAAATACTGCATAAATAAAATAAATAAATAATTATAATTGCATAAGTTGATAAAAAATGCTATGCAATAGCTTTACCGCGGCAGTCCCCGAGTGCCACACGTATTTTTTTTTATATAATTTTACTGACTGGTATGTCACATAACATTTTATTTTGTTAAAAAATGTCTGTAACTTCAATTTAATTGTTTATCATCAGTTTGTCTGTTCGCGATCTGATTTTCCGCAAATATTTTTAGCATGTCTCGAAATTAATATATTTTATTTCAAGTAATATTAGGTGGTTTTCTATTCAAAATATTGTATGCTTGTACTATTAGTTTGTACACATGTACAAACAAAGAAATGAGATGCGTTACTGTGTATCGTTTCGTATGGTCTGTGGTGTTTGGGTGGAATTAAGGTTATGAAAATCCTTCCGCTGCAACTTTTTTCTCTAAAGCTCCTTTTTCTTTTCTTCAAGGCACTGGAAAAGTAGCATCATTTTTAGCATGAGCAAAAGCATCTTTTTTATTGAATAGGGTTTGATTATCATTAAAGTTTTGTTTACCAGATCACATGAAAGATTCGGATACGTTACGGTATATAAGAGGAAATGGTTGAAAGGGCATTTTTAGTAGTATTAACCATTTTAAATTCCTTCCTATATTGTTTGATGAATGCTAATGTTTTCGATTTGACTTTCTGTCTATCTTTGTGCCTTCTGTACGTCTGTAATAATGAACTTCTGTTTATATATAATTATCTTGTAAAAGTTCAGCAGTTTTGTTAAAGAACAGTCTATTGCTTGGCTATATAAAACCTCTGCAAAACACATACTAAAAATCTTTTTCATAGAAAGGCATGGATTTTTTAAGCTATTGTATAGCTTTTATCGCGGGCTTTGAGCGCGGCGACCGAAACGAAAAAAAAACCTAACACAGTTCGGTAGACTTCGGCTGTACGAAGCTCGCACAGATCGAGACGAGTTTCCCCGAAATCGGACGAATACATAAGCAGCTGTTTGTGAGAAAGTATATAGGTGTATAGGTATCTATTATCTATGTACAACAGTGAATAGCTGTACGCGTAAAATTTGTGTATAAAGTAGATCAGATAAAACTTGAATATCTCCATTCGACTTGCAGGCCTTTAAAACCTATTAAATACCTTTTCTCTATTAAAATTTGTTTTCTTATCATTATTGTTATCTTATCATTATTGTTATCTTATTCATTAATATCAAAGAAAAACCTTGAATATCCCCATTCGACTTGCAGGCATTTAAAACCTATTACATACCTTTTCTCTATTAAAATTTATTTTATATCGGTCACCACGCTCAAAAAGTGTAACTTGAATTAATATCAAAGAAAAAACTTGAATATCCCCATTCGACTTGCAGGCCTTTAAAACCTATTAAATACCTTTTCTCTATTAAAATTTGTTTTCTTATCGGTCACCACGCTCAAAAAGTGTAACTTGAATTAATATCAAAGAAAAAACTTGAATATCCCCATTCGACTTGCAGGTCTTTAAAACCTATTAAAATACCTTTTCTCTATTAAAATTTGTTTTCTTATCATTATTGTTATCTTATCATTATTGTTATCTTATTCATTAATATCAAAGAAAAAACTTGAATATCCCCATTCGACTTGCAGGTCTTTAAAACCTATTAAATACGTTTCCTCTATTAAAATTTGTTTTCTTATCGGTCACCACGCTCAAAAAGTGTAACTTGAATTAGTATCAAAGAAAAAACTTTAATATCCCCATTCGACTTGCAGGCCTTTAAAACCTATTAAATACCTTTTCTCTATTAAAATTTGTTTTCTTATCATTATTGTTATCTTATTCATTAATATCAAAGAAAAAACTTGAATATCCCCATTCGACTTGCAGGCCTTTAAAACCTATTAAATACGTTTTCTCTATTAAAATTTGTTTTCTTATCGGTCACCACGCTCAAAAAGTGTAACTTGAATTAGTATCAAAGAAAAAACTTTAATATCCCCATTAAACTTGCAGGCCTTTAAAACCTATTAAATACCTTTTCTCTATTAAAATTTGTTTTCTTATCGGTCACCACGCTCAAAAAGTGTAACTTGAATTAATATCAATGAAAAAAATTGAATATCCCCATTCGACTTGCAGGCCTTTAAAACCTATTAAAATACCTTTTCTCTATGAAAATTTGTTTTCTTATCATTATTGTTTTCTTATTCATTAATATCAAAGAAAAACCTTGAATATCCACATTCGACTTGCAGGCCTTTAAAGCCTATTAAATACCTTTTCTCTATTAAAATTTGTTTTATATCGGTCACCACGCTCAAAAAGTGTAACTTGAATTAATATCAAAGAAAAAACTTGAATATCCCCATTCGACTTGCAGACCTTTAAAACCTATTAAATACCTTTTCTCTATTAAAATTTGTTTTCTTATCGGTCACCACGCTCAAAAAGTGTAACTTGAATTAATATCAAAGAAAAAACTTGAATATCCCCATTCGACTTGCAGGCCTTTAAAACCTATTAAAATACCTTTTCTGTATTAAAATTTGTTTTCTTATTATTGTTATCTTATTCATTAATATCATAGAAAAAACTTGAATATCCCCATTCGACTTGCAGGCCTTTAAAACCTATTAAATACCTTTTCTCTATTAAAATTTGTTTTCTTATCGGTCAGCACGCTCAAAAAGTGTAACTTGAATTAATGTCAAAGAAAAAACTTGAATATCCCCATTCGACTTGCAGGCCTTTAAAACCTACTAAATACCTTTTCTCTATTAAAATTTGTTTTCTTATCGGTCACCACGCTCAAAAAGTGTAACTTGAAATTATATCAAAGAAAAAACTTGAATATCCCCATTCGACTTGCAGGCCTTTAAAACCTATTAAAATACCTTTTCTGTATTAAAATTTGTTTTCTTATTATTGTTATCTTATTCATTAATATCAAAGAAAAAACTTGAATATCCCCATTCGACTTGCAGGCCTTTAAAACCTATTAAATACCTTTTCTCTATTAAAATTTGTTTTCTTATCGGTCACCACGCTCAAAAAGTGTAACTTGAATTAATATCAAAGAAAAAACTTGAATATCCCCATTCGACTTGCAGGCCTTTAAAACCTATTAAATACCTTTTCTCTATTAAAATTTGTTTTCTTATCGGTCACCACGCTCAAAAAGTGTAACTTGAAATTATATCAAAGAAAAAACTTGAATATCCCCATTCGACTTGCAGGCCTTTAAAACCTATTAAAATACCTTTTCTGTATTAAAATTTGTTTTCTTATTATTGTTATCTTATTCATTAATATCAAAGAAAAAACTTGAATATCCCCATTCGACTTGCAGGCCTTTAAAACCTATTAAATACCTTTTCTCTATTAAAATTTGTTTTCTTATCGGTCACCACGCTCAAAAAGTGTAACTTGAATTAATATCAAAGAAAAAACTTGAATATCCCCATTCGACTTGCAGGCCTTTAAAACCTATTAAATACCTTTTCTCTATTAAAATTTGTTTTCTTATCGGTCACCACGCTCAAAAAGTGTAACTTGAATTAATATCAAAGAAAAAACTTGAATTAATATCAAAGAAAAAAATACTGCATAAATAAAATAAATAAATAATTATAATTGCTTAGTTGATAAAAAATGCTATGCAATAGCTTTACTGCGGCAGTCCTCGAGTGCCACACGTATTTTTTTTTTTATATATATATATATACACATATTTTTGAATCGGGCCGGCCCGGCCCGACCCGAATTTTTCGATTTCATACCGGGCCGGGTAAGAAAAGCTTCCGTACAGGCTGGACCGGGCCTCAAAATTTCAGCCCGTGCAGACCTCTACCATGTCGAGGGAATTCTATTGAATTCTCAGCTGTGCAAAATGTTGGCGCTCTGCGATGTATATAGTCTTACTATCGTGAATTTTGTAGTTAGAGTAATAGTTTATTATTATTCATTTTGAAGAATATTCATGGACTGGAACCTATCTGTTTATTTAAGAACACCGCACACGAAAATGCCAGTGTTTCCGTAACATTATGTATATTGTACATATCACTATGCATAAGGAAGCCATTTGGTGCCTATATCAGATTTTCTTTAATGGACTCTATCGGTTTTTACCGATACCCAACACGAAGTCACATACCCAACATGTGACTTCTGATTCTCCATTTCCCTATGAATTTCCCTTTAGGATGCAAACATTTCCCCATAAAACACAAATGCTGCAAACATTATAATTCTGCATTTTTCCCTGTGGTATAGTCACGAGTCAAGTGTTTATTACGTAACGCAGATAAAGTCGATTCATTTAAATAGTATAGTGATGAGTGAAACGGGCAAAGCCGACTAGTGTAAAATAAATGAAAAAGAAAAAAAAAAGAAACCTTTTATCATTTACCTTCTTCACTAATTATCCAGGAAAGTGAAAATTATCTCCCGGCCGTGCCGGCCCGTATAAAATGAGTACAAGGCGAACCCGAGTTGAGTATGCTCGGAAAAATAAGCCTGGTCCGGGGATTTAAAAAAAAAAAAAAAATCACGACGGACTAGGCCTGTTTACGTCTGTACTTAATATACACTGGCGACGATACAGAGCCTGCGAGGTCTATAGTACTGGTGATCCTTAAGAATAAAAAAAAAAAAACCTCGATAGGGGGGGGGGTCAAAAAGTGAGGTTTTTTGCAAGTAAAATCTATTTTTATAAGCTGCTGTTATCAATATTGCGGAAGCTTCATACACTTACGTTTTGTTGTGCCAGCAGTGAAATATTCAAAATAGATTAAATGAATAATCTTGTTAAGTTTCGTCATATTAGCTTTGAATTTAAGGTACAGCGCATATTGTCATATTTTTAGAACGATTTCGAAGAAGAATTTAAAAAGAAAATCGTTTGGCTTTAAAATTTCTGGCAACAGTTTAATTTATTTGAAATGATAAATATCGTCTGCTGCTGTTAAATATATTCTTCCTTCAAAATGTCACTGTAAACAAACTGGGGAGAGAAGGATATGTTTTTGCCTTTTCCTAAGAAATTTTTTGTTGTGAAATGAATGAAATTAAAATTTAAAAGGGCAAAAGGAACAACTTTGTTAATCGGAAAATGAAAAATACGTCATTAAACACGGAGAGAAGATTTCAAACGAATACCCGAAAAAGGTACGTACTGTTTCTAATATTTCTGAAGTGATACCGCTATTAACAAGAGAAAATCTGCTAACTAGACATCAGTTGCCAAGTTATTAAATACATCTGCTGCAACAGTAAGTAAAATAAACCAAAATTAAGAATTTAAAAAAGTTGAAAATAAACATACTGCTTTAAGACCTCTATGGCTCAGCTTTCCCCCAGTTTCAGTAATTTTACCCAGGGCCCGATTAAGTTATGAAACTAGGGGAAGCTCAGCATCATTTCAGGGGCCCCCTTTCATTTCGAAAAATATTGTTTTCCTGTTACATATTGTAATATAAAAATGATATAGACCAAACAATAGTGTGCGTTTATTAATTTTTTTTTTTTTTTTTCATACATCTGGGTGATTTCTACAGAGAACTTTAAAATCATACAACTTTTTAATTACGAACATTCAGATTTTTGAAGTTAAATAATAGACTTTTTCCGAAATAGTGAGTGTTTTGTCTTGTTTTAGGTAATCTTTCTCAGAAAAAATTCAATATCAGTGTGAAAATAGGAAACAAAAAATTCAAGACCCTGTTTTTAATCCTTATAGGGCCCCCTCTTAAATTTTAGAGGGGAAGCTTGGGCTTCCTGAGCCTTTTGGGTAATCAGTGATTTTACCTCATATATTCATTCTACTGGTGTTAGTTTTCTCTCTCTCTCTCTCACAGGCACTTGTGATTGTTCGTTTTTTGGTTTTCATCCCACATTATTATTTATGGATTTTTGACTTTTGTTCTTTTCATTCTAAAGTGCAGTGGTCATACAGTCATTTCATTATTGAGCCGTGTGGCTCAGTGCAGAACATTTTGTAGAATTAGAAAGAACCTATATGAAAACCATTTAGCAGGAGACAAATGGATGGACATTATGGTACTTGATAGCCTATTTTTGTTTTCCAATTAATAGGTATAAATTTCTGCACAATACAGAATTTAATGGACTCTTCCCAGCGTCATCTGCTCAATCCATAGATATAGTAACATATACAGATTATCATAACCATGTTATCGAGCAAAAATTTTTTATGCCGAAAAAAAGTTCTAAATTTAGCCATTATGTGGTACTGAAGAAAAGAAAAATGAATTTGAAACTGTATCTGGAGTTTTTCATTCACCTTTAGTAAATAAATTATTCATAAATTTTATTTACTAAATTATCAGTGTGTATTCCTGTGTGTAATTTATTCGGGAAAAGACGGATGGGCTTTTCCCGAGAAAAAAGGCATCACTTTCCCCTCCTCCATGATCAATCTATGTCCTATTACTATATCTATGGCTCAATCATGTGATAGGGGAAAACAAAAAATCGAATTTTGAGAATCTAATTCAATTAAAATATTGTTCTTAAGAACAAAAGTGTTAATATTTAATATAAAATAAAATAAAAGTAATATTGTGCATTTGTAAACAGTAGAATAACTGTATTTGTAAATTTAATAATTTTTAAAAAAATACTTTGTGTTTTTACAAATGCATTGTGCCGAGTTTGCATTAGTTTATTTGTATTATTATTCGCGATTAAACCCGCTGGTCTAGGCGCAAAAATGTTTTCTTCGAAGAACTTTTAATGCTATGTTTTAATTTATGAATCTAATCTTTTAAGGCAGACATCGGATGATTCTTCATGTCATTTGAAAGCAGCACGACTCATAATACGAATTTTCATTAAAATTGCGTCAATGTTAATTACTTACATTTAAAACTTTATATGCGAAAATCTTTTGTCTTAGAATCTATTTATATAATTTGCAAGAGAGGAGCAAAGCTTCCTAGATCTAGGAAGCTTTGAGAGGAGACGATTCCGGTTCGTACTCATAGCAAGTTGCCTTTCATACTTTAGTTAATTTTAAAAAATCTAATTCTCCGATCGATAAGCTGTTTAGTCCGACGAAGTCAGAAAAATCGCCCCTTTCAATGGGTACCTTATTCGTAACAAAGTTTTGATTAGATTTTTTTAAAATTAATTAAAATATGAAAATAATAACCTGTTAATAGCTTCAAAATTGGACATTTAAATTTATAATTGTTACCAATTTTTTTTCTATGATCAGATTTACATATTTAATTTTATATATATACACCAACTACTATTAACTAACTCAACTACTATTATAACCACAAAAAATTGTCTCACGCGATAGATGTAGCCGATCATAGCATATTGTAATAATTATATTTGGCATGAAATTGTTGTCATTTTATGCTTGATCGAATAAATCAAATATAAAAAATAACGTGAAAGAAAACATTATGTACACCACGTATAGTGTTGTTCCTATGTAACTGGGATTCAAATATAAAAGGGATACTTCAGTTTTTTCGATACTATCTATTTCGAAACTATTATCTATTAAGCACCTAATTTGAAGCCCACTGGTATGGCATTGTTGCAGGTAATAGGGACAAGCACCTGAGTTTTAGCGGATGACCAAATCGCTGCCGAAGGCAGCTGGGACTTAAAGCGAGCTTTTGAGCCATTTCAGTATTTTATTTTATTTTATTTTTATAAAGCTATATAGAAAAGAGTTTCCTTTAAATGTAGTGGCCAGCGAAGGAGCCTTCGTTGATTCACTACCTTAATTGATTTCACATTCCGTCATTTTTGACGGGGTTATCAGGGGTGTTTGTGTTAGGGGTTTACCCCTGATTTCAGCGTTTTTACTCAACCCATCTGTATTTTCATATTTCCTATAAAGTTATTTTTTGCTTTCATTGGTTGTTCATTTGTTATCCAGGTGATACATGAATGAAATGTAAAAGGATTGAGGGCTTCTGGTTTAAACAGTTAGGGTATTATGTAATTATTATTATTATTTTTTTTTTTTTTGGGGGGGGGGGGTTAATTTGAGGCTCTAATTTTCAGGGTGTTTATCTTTGAGTCACAACCACCCCTGGGTTATATACTAGTATTTATATAATTTGCAAGAGAGGTGACGATTCCGGTTCGTACTCATCTATACAGGAAGTTGCCTCTTAATTTTCATATTTTAGTTAATTTAAAAAAATCTAATTGTCCAATCGATAAGCTTTTTAGTCCGACGGATTCAGAAAAATTGTCCCTTTTTTATGGGTGCCTTATTTGTAACGAAGTTTTGATTATATTTTTAAAAAATAATTAAAATATGAAAATAACTTGTTAATAACTGCAGAATTGGACATTTAAATTTATAATTGTCAAAAAAAGTTACCAGATAATTTTTATTTTTAATTTATTTTTTTTATTTTTATTTTATTTATTTTTTTTAGCGTAAAATGAAATATGTTTTCACGCGAAAAATAAAAAATTATAAAATATTAAAATTCCTCATGCATTTGAAAAAATGAAAATATGAAAATGGAGCAAAAAAACAACCATAACCTTTTTTAATGTACTCCCATTTTAGATTTTCACTTTCCGAACACAATAGTATTGTAATCATGTCAAAAATCCGAATTCGAGATTTTGATGTTTCTATACGTTTCGAGGTTCCCTGAGTCCGTTTTCACCTATAGATTTTGGTGAATCTAGCACTTATAGTTTTTTTAGAGGGACAGAAAGAAAAATTCTTTATCATTATGGTCTATCTATAGGACCAAAATCTTAAAAGTGCAATAGCATCTAAACGCCTTATTCAATTGAGCAAAAAATTTATACACATATTATAGGTCACAATTACTCAATCTGTATAGAGTTTGGAGAATCTGGCACTTACAGTTTTTTTACAGGGGCACAAAGAAAATTTTTTTTATCATTATGGCCTATGGTGCCAAATTTTTAAAAGTGCGATAGCGTCTAAACGCTTTTTTAATCTGAACAAAAAAAAATTGTACACATGTTATAGGTCACAGTTGCACGAACTGTATAGATTTTGGTGAATTTAGCACTTACAGTTTTTTTACAGGGAAACACAGAAAAGTTCTTTATCATTATGGCCTGTGGGACCAAATTTTTACTTTCTTCTATATTCAATAGAAGAAAGTATTGGATTCGTAAAAATTTTCGACGTCGGGTTTCGGATGGATTTACACGTTTTGAGAGCTGTACAACACGATTTGACTATTTTTAGAAAATGTCTGTCTGTTTGTCTGTCAGTCTCTGTGTGTGTGTGACAAACTTTTGTGGCAACTGTATCTCAGGAACTACTTCACAGAATTTCATACAAATTGGTATGTAGTTGCACCTTGACATAAATGAGTGCCTATCCACTTTTGGTAAAAATTGTCTTACAGGTTGCGTTGCCATCCCGCTTTTTCTAAATTTTTAACAGGGTGGTATAATACAAAATTTTGTATAAATGTGCATAAAGAGAATTATTTTTTAATAATCATTATGAAATGTACCAGAATTATTTATAATAGATATAGTCAACTGGGAAAATTTTTTTAAATTTTTTTGTATGTCTAGGAGCCTCGCCTTCTCCCCCCCCCCCCCGGGGTGGGGAATTCCCCCCTCTCGGGGAGTAAATTATCATGATGGGTATCTTTCAAAAGAGCTCGCCAGTACCTTTAAAACGAATGGTTGAACGATCTGTGATAATTTAAAATGAAGTTATCGATTTTTTTTCATTTTTAACAATATATATATATATTTATGTAATATTGACAATAAAATTGACTTTTTTTTTATATTTAGTGTTATACTACTTCCCTAATATGGAAATCATCTGCATTATCATGGAAGATAATTTTTTTAAATAATAATTTTAATAAATTATTTTTATTGAGTGAATTTGTATAGGAAAATATAGAAGAAAGTCATGTGGTGGCCACAACATACTAGTTAAAAGTGCGATAGCATCTAAACGCCTTATTCAGTTGAGCTGAAAATTTAGATGAATATTGTAAATCACTGTTGCTCTAACTATAAGCATTTTGGTGAATATAGCATTTATAAGTTTTTTACAGGGACACAACGAAAATTCTTTATCATTATGATCTATGGGCTCGAAGTTCAGTAGTGTTAAATAAAACATCGTGTAATATAGGGAGAAAAATACTCAAACACTCTATTATGGTTGTCTCTTTTTTGTTTTAACAACTCCTCTTTCTTTACTTTATCTACAAAAGTGTTAATTACTCAATATTCGGAAAGTCGAGTGGAGTCACACCAGATTTTTTTACTTTCCGAACACTGTAGTGAGGAAAGTATTGTAATCATGTCAAAAATCCGAATTCGAGATTTTGATGTTTCTATACGTTGCGAGGTCCCCTGAGTCCGTTTCCACTATTTTTGAGATGATGTATGTATGTGTGTGTATATGTATGTATGTGTGCATGTATGTGTGTGTGTGTGTGTTTGAGTGACCACGCTACCGTCTAAACGCTTTGTTCGAATAAGCTGAAAGTTGATGCGTATATTGTAAGTCACCATAGTACGAACCCTATAGATTTTGGTGAATCTAGCACTTATAGTTTTTTACTTTCTTCTATATGTAATATAGAGAAAGTATTGGATTCGCGAAAATTTTCGACCTCCGTTTTTTGACGGATCTACACGTTTTGGGATGTCCTGAACACGAATTGATAGTTTTTAGAAAATGTCTGTCTGTCTGTCTGTCTGTGTGTCTGTCTGTCTGTCTGTCTGTCTGTGTGTCTGTCTGTCTGTCTGTCTGTGTGTCTGTATCATTTTTTTGTGGACGCTGTATCTCACGAACATATGAATGAAATTTAACCAAACTTGGTATTTAGTTGCACCCTGACATGAACTGGTGCCCATTAGATTTGGGGATCAATAGCTCAACAGGTGGCGCTGTAATCGCATTTTATGCAAATTTTTAACATGGCAGCATAGGACAAAATTCCGTATAAATGGGCATAATGAGAGTTATTTTAAACTTGTGATTGTAAAATTAATTTGAATTATTGATGATAGTAGTAGTTAACTAGGAAAAAAAAATTGTGCATGGGGGGGCATCGGTTCCCCCCCTGGGGGGGAAGTACCCCCCCCCCCGGGGGGGTTAAATTTTGAAGATGGGTATCATTCGAAAGATCTCGTCAATACCTTTAAAACGAATGGTTGAACCATAAATCTGTGATAATTTAAAGCAAAGTTATCGATTTTTTTTACTTTATCGATTTTTTTTTTTTTTTTTTTTAATTATTGTTAGTGATTGAATATGTATTAATTTTCACAAAAAAAAAAGAAAGAAAAAGAAAAAGAAAAAAAAAAAATCTTTTTTTTTTTTTTTTTTTTTAATATTGTTACTGATTGAATATGTATAGGAAAATATAGAAGAAAGTCTTGTGGTGGCCACAACATACTAGTTTTAAATTGCATTTTAAAATTAAGAATTTTTGCATGCATGAACATTAAGTATGAACATTGAAATTTCATCAAAATTATTTAAATTAAAAATGAAATTTAAACTTTAAAATTAATTTAAAAAAATTCTCTAACATAAATAATTTTAAAATAAAATTTATATTAAAAAAATAAAATAAATAAATAAATAAAATTCAATGGTAACACTTTGTAGACATTCAAATATACTCATGTATCTATTTTACTCTCTGTAATAAAGGTTTTACAACACAATTTCAAATATTTTTAAAACCTGGAATTCTCATGATATTTCCCCCATTCAAACATAAACGAAAAACTGAAATGAATGATAAGTGATCTCAGTACCATAATCTAATTTAAATATCTTTTTACTCATACAACATATGCATATAATATATATATACTCCTTTCATTTTGTCTAGTAAAGCCTATAGATGTTACATTGTATCAACCAGAAATTTTTCCCAGAGACATAATGTACTTGAATTATCTTGTATGTACCTGTACAAGAACCATTTGATTGATCTCAACTAAAAGTTTAGAGTAGCATCCCAATATGATACAGATTGAGAATACTGTGTTTACACTTCTTGTTACTTTCTTCTATATGTAATATAGAGAAAGTATTGGATTCGTAAAAATTTTCGACCTCGGGTTTTTGATGGATTTACACGTTTTGAGAGCTGTAGAACACGATTTGACCCTTTTTAGAAAATGTCTGTCTGTCTGTCTGTCTGTCAGTCTGTGTGTGTGTGTGTGTGTGACAAAATTTTGTGGCAACTGTATCTCAAGAACTACTGCACAGAATATCATACAAATTAGTATGTAGTTGCACTTTGACATAAATTAGTGCCTATCAACTTTTGGTAAAAATTGTCTTACAGGTTGCGTTGCCATCCCGCTTTTTCTAAATTTTTAACAGGGTGATATAGGACAAAATTTTGTATAAATGTGCATAAAGAGAATTATTTTTTAGTAATCATTATGAAATTTACAAGAATTATTTGTAATAGAGGTAGTCAACTGGGGAAAAAAATTTGTATGCATAGGAGCCTCGTGAACCCCCCTGGGGGGGAAGTCCCCCCTCGAGGGGAGTAAATTTTCAAGATGGGTATCTTTCGAAAGGTCTCGTCAATACCTTTAAAACGAATGGTTGAACTATAAATCTGTGATAATTTAAAACAAAGTTATCGATTTTTTTTACTTTTAACAAAAAGTAACTTAGAAAAAAAATCGTATTTTTTTTTTTTTTTTTTTTTTTTTTAACGAAGTTTAACCAGACTTGGTATTTAGTTGGCCCCTGACATAAACTGGGGCTGATTAGATTTGGGGATCAATCACTCAACAGGTGGTGCTGTGATCGTATTTTTTCTAAATTTTTAACATGGCAGTATAGGACAAAATTTCGTATAAATGTACATAATGGGAGTTATTCTTAACCTGTGATTGTGAAATTAATATGAATTGTTGATAATAGTAGTAGTTAATTAGGAAAAAAATCTCGGTCATCGCTTCCCCCCCAGGGGAAATTACCCCCCGGGGAGGGGGGGGTAAATTTTCAAGATGGGAATCTTTCGAAAGGTCTCGTCAATATCTTTAAAATGAATGGTTGAACTATAAATATGTGATAATTTAAAACAAAGTTATCGATTTTTTTTTTTTTAACGAAAAAAAACTTTGAAAAAAAATCGTATTTTTTTTTTTTTATTGTTACTGCGTGAATTTGTATAGGAAAATATAGAAGAAAGTCTTGTGGTGGCCACAGCATACTAGTTTACAGGGACACAAAGAAAAATTCTTTATCATTATGGTCTGTGGGACCAAAATCTTAAAAGTGCGATAGCATCTAAACGCCTTATTCAATTGAGCAAAAAAATTATACACATATTATAGGTCACAGTTACTCAATCTGTATAGGGTTTGGAGAATCTGGCACTTACAGTTTTTTTACAGGGGCGCAAAGAAAAATTCTTTATCATTATGGCCTATGGGGCCAAATTTTTAAAAGGGCGATAGCATCTAAACGCTTATTTAATCTAAACAAAAAATTTGTACACATGTTATAGGTCACAGTTGCACGAACTGTATAGATTTTGGGGAATTTAGCACTTACAGTTTTTTTTTACAGGGTCACAAAGAAAAATTCTTTATCATTATGGCCTGTGGGACCAAATTTTTACTTTCTTCTATATTCAATAGAAGAAAGTATTGGATTCGTAAAAATTTTCGACCTCGGGTTTTTGATGGATTTACCCGTTCTGAGAGCTGTAGAACACGATTTGACCATTTTTAGAAAATATCTCTCTGTCTGTCAGTCTCTCTGTGTGTGTGACAAACTTTTGTGGCAACTGTATCTCAGGAACTACTTCACAGAATTTCATACAAATTGGTATGTAGTTGCACCTTGACATAAATTAGTGCGTATCAACTTTTGGTAAAAATTGTCTTACAGGTTGTGTTGCCATCCCGCTTTTTCTAAATTTTTAACATGGTGGTATAGTATAAAATTTTGTATAAATGTGCATAAAAAGAATTATTTTTTAATAATCATTATGAAATGTACCAGAATTATTTATAATAGAGATAGTCAACTGGGAAATTTTTTTTTGTATGTCTAGGAGCCTCGCCTTCTCCCCCCCCCCCCTGGGGTGGGGAATTCCCCCCTCGCGGGGAGTAAATTATCATGATGGGTATCTTTCAAAAGAGCTCGCCAGTACCTTTAAAACGAATGGTTGAACCATAGATCTGTGATAATTTAAAATGAAGTTATCGATTTTTTTTCATTTTTAACAATATAGTGCGTTAAGAAATTATAAGACCACAAGCTAATTGGTGCATTTCTGAAGAAGAGAGCATAATATGGAAATTTGTAGTTGCGTATTTAAAATTGATAAGAAAACGCATCCTATACTAATTCCAACTTTTAAAATTAAATTAAATTTCATTAAAACTTATTCATTTTTCTAAAAATAAAAGACTGTGACTGTTAAGAAATTATAAGACCACCTGAGAAAATTAGCATATTATACATGACGTCAAACTCAATATAAAGAGCATGCGTCAGTATTTCGTAAAAGCATTACCTAAGAAGTAAAGGCTTAGGTTTTGAATGTGTTATCTACGATTAATTTGATGATGCCTCGAGGTAAAGAATTATTGGAGTGCGAAGTAAGAAAAAATTTATTTTATAAAGGTTCTGGTAAATCTGAAAGAGATATTGCTAGGTTAATGAACCGTTCTAAAACTACCATTCATAATGCCATAATTAGAAAAGATTATTGAAGCAAAATAAAACGATCTGGTAGAAAAAATATTTTGACAGCACGTGAAAATAGACAAATTTTTCGACTGTCAACTAAAAAAGGTCTTTCAACTCGTGAATTTTCGAAACGTTTGAGCAAGAAAACTTCACATGTAACAGTCTGGAAGAGTCTTAAATTAAATATTAATACGAAATTTATGAAATTGTAGAAAAAACCAAAGTTAGTGAAATGCCATCGAGAAAAAAGATTAAAATGGGCTAAAAATGTCATGTCATGAAATAAGGAGTGGAAACAAATTATATTTTCTGATGAAAAGAAATTGAACCTTGATGGTCCCGATGGTTACAAGAACTATTGGCATGACTTGAGGAAGGAACCAAAAGAATGCTTCAGTCGACAAATGGGTGGAGGATCAGTAATGATTTGGGGAGCTTTCAGTTATGAGGGGTTGTGTGATTTACAGCGGATTTCGGGTCATATGAACTCTACACAATATCAATCTATGTTATATGATCACATGATACCTTTTGGACCTTTATTAGGTGGTGTTAACTGGATGTTTCAACAGGACAATGCTGCTTGTCATGCATCCAAATCCACACAGGAGTGGTTTAAAAAAGAAAATAATAATGTTTTGCCATGGCCAAGTCGAAGTCCAGACTTGAACCCCATGGAAAACCTATGGGGTATATTATCTCTCAAAATTTATGCTAATAATAAAGAATTTTCATCTGCCAATGAACTGAAAGTAGCCATTGTAAAAGAATGGTACAATATTTCTATAACTGAACTTAACCACTTGGTTACTTCAATGAAAAACAGAGTGTTTGAAGTCATCAGGAAAATTGGAGGACCAATAGCATATTAATTTTTTATACAATTTTGTTTTTTGACAAGTGGTCTTATATTTTCTTAACAGGTTATTTTTCACTTATTTCTAATATATATTCTAATTAAACATTTGTTGCATTATACCAAGTTATTGCAAACTAATTATAAAAAAAATATAAAGCAATATGTTATTTTATGTATTTAAATTATAAATAGAATCTTTATTTTTCTTATAATTTACAAAATTAAAGTGGTCTTATAATTTCTTAACGGACTGTATATATATATATTTATGTAATATTGACAATAAAATTGACTTTTTTTTTTTTTTATATTTAGTGTTATACCACTTCTCTAATATGGAAATCATCTGCATTATCATGGAAGATAATTTTTTTAAATAATAATTTTAATAAATTCTTTTTACTGAGTGAATTTGTATAGGAAAATAGAGAAGAAAGTCATGTGGTGGCCACAACATACTAGTTAAAAGTGCGATAGCATCTAAACGCCTTATTCAGTTGAACTGAAAATTTAGATGAATATTGTAAATCACTGTTGCTCTAACTATAAGCATTTTGGTGAATATAGCATTTATAGGTTTTTTACAGGGACACAACCAAAATTCTTTATCATTATGATCTATGGGCTCGAAGTTCAGTAGTTTTAAATAAAACATCGTGTAATGTAGGGAGAAAAATACTCAATACACTGTTAATTACTCAATATTCGGAAAGTCGAGTGAAGTCACTCCAGATTTTTTTACTTTCCGAACACTGTAGTGAGGAAAGTATTGTAATCATGTCAAAAATCCGAATTTTGTTTGAAATTACCATTAGTTTTAAAGGCATTGACAATTTTTATTTTTAAGATATGAAAATTTTCTCCATAAGGGGTACTCCCCTATGTACATGTATATACATTATGTTTCAAAAAACTTGTCGACTATCTTGTGTGAGAGAGTAGTCCATGAATGCACTTTATTCTGAGTAAGTTTTCGAGTCTGTACACTAAAACTATTATTACTGGAAAACAATTCAATAAAACAAAGTTCTGTCGCTTGGAGCGCAATCTCCCAAGTGCAATCGCTCAGGGTAACTTTTTGAACAACTCTGAATCACACTCTTGCGCAGAAGTCAATTCATTCCTATTTATACCTTTCGGCGATATTTCAATCCAGAAACCTATGAAAAGTTCTAGAACTCGGCCCCCGTGCATTCTACATCTTCCAGGGAACCCTAAAATACTATTTTTCGCCAAGACTGACCTCACTGGAAGTGAATGAACTGCCCCCTTTCAGGGCTGGTAAGTTTCTACCAGGGCGGTTTAAACCGGCATGGCAAAAACTAGTTTCTGCCAGTAACTGACAATAACTGGCAGAAACTAAGAAATCGTGCTAATAAGAAATTTATTCTGTAATAATTTAATTGATAAAATTCACATAAGTATTTAATAAGTAAACAATTAAATCAAGAATTAAAACTAAAGATTATAAAAGAACAAGCAAAATATTTCAAAATGTATTTTGATTTTATTATCTATACATATAAAAGAGTACTTCCACTCACTCACTGACTCATCAACGCTCAGCAAAATCTACTGGAGCCACTGACTCGAAATTGGGTCAGATTATAGAACATATAGTGTAAGCACTCCCTAAGAAGCGATTTTGTGAAATTCACCCCCCAAGAGGGAGTAAGGGGCAAAATGTGATTTTACAAAAACCTTCATATCTCAAAAAAAAAAAAAAAAAAAAACAGATATCCGTAAAATTTTTGCATTAAAATATAGCTAACATAGATAGCTAAAAACCAATTTCTGGAATTTTAGAAATTCGGTCCCCAAGGGGGAAAGGGGGCAAAACGTGGTTTCACATACTCCTATATATCTCAAACAAAAAAAAACACATATACGTGAAATTTTTGCTCTAATATATAGCTAATACAAATATCTAAAAACTAATTTCTGATATTTTAGAAATTCAGCACCCAAGAGGGGGGGAGAGGGGCAAAATGATTTGAAATAATCCTCTATATCGCTAACAGAAAAAAAGATATAGGTGAGATTTTTGCTCTAAAATATAGCTCCCACAAATACATAAAAACTATTATCTCTTTAATTTTAGAAATTCGTCCCAGATGGGGCGGGAAAGGGGGTGGGGGTTATGGGGTAAAAAATAGAAATACAGTTATACCGTTCAAAATTGGTACAGATAGGTTTTAGAGGATAAAAATTAATTTTCGCATGATAAAAATTAATGCAATTTTGAGAATTCATTGACTATAGTGATTCATTTAAAAATAGTGATCGGCGAAGCGGGCGTAACCTGCTAGTCAATATATATAGCAGCTTCAAGGTTTTGGAAATTTGATATTTTTATACAGCTACCTCTCCTGTGGCAGAATGTTAATGTTTCTATGCTTTCTGTGACAAGCCACATAAGACAAAATTGTTTAGTAATGACATATTTCTTTAATTTGGCCATAACATGTCAATTTAATTGTAAAGGTAACAATAATATTAACATGTTAGAGCAGAATTCTTAAATAAGTGATATTAGTTTCTTTTAATCTGGTGAAATTTAGAGAGATTAAATTTTCTAAGCAAGTCTTTCTGCAAAGGACCGTTTTCTTTTCTGTGACAGTGTCACTATGTCGGCTGAGTTCTTCCACGGGGATAATCTTATATTGAATACGTTTAACTCGCTGTTGTGTAGATGGGTTGAATTCTTATTTAAAAATACAGGGTGTCCAAGAATTATCTTTACAACTTTGAAATTTAATAACTTTTGAAACAAAAAAGATATTCACATTCTGTGTTCTGCAGTTATTAGTGCAACTCATAAAGTTTTTTTTCTGCTTTGGTTAGCCAGTTGTAACTGAGCATGTGGACCCCACAGGAGAAAGTACACCCTGTACTTTTAAAAACTAGTATGTTGTGGCCACCACAAGACTTTCTTCTACATTTTCCTATACAAATTCACTCAGTAATAAATAAATAAATAAATACGATTATCGATAACTGTGTTTTAAATTGTCACAGATTATAGTTCAACCATTCGTTTTAAAGGTACTGACGAGATCTTTCGAAAGATACCCATCTTCAAAGTTTACCCCTCCCGGGGGGGTACGTCTCCCCCAGGGGGGAGCCGATGTGCCCACATGCACAAAAAAATTTTCCTAGTTAACTACTACTATTATCAATAATTCATATTAATTTTACAATCACGAGTTTAAAATAACTCTCATTATGCACATTTATACGAAATTTTGTCCTACGCTGCCATGTTAAAAGTTTACAAAAAATGCGATCACAGCGCCACCTGTTGAGCGATGGATCCCCAAATCTAATCAGCACCCGTTTATGTCAGGGTGCAACTCAATACCAAGTTTGGTTCAATTTCATTCATTGGTTCGTGAGATACAGCGTCCGCAAAAAACGTGATACACACAGATAGACAGACATTTTCTAAAAATTATCAATTCGTGTTCAGGACATCCCAAAACGTGTAAATCCATGGAAAAATGGAAGTCGAAAATTTTCACGAATCCAATACTTTCTCTATATTACATAAGAAAGTACAGAAAATATTTAAGATGTCTATTTTATTGATATAAATTTCATTTAGTAATGTAAATGAAATAGGCAGTAAATGAAAAATTTTTCTTTTGTAAGCAAATACAAATGTAAGTGAGTAATCAAAGCATAAAAAAATTCACAATATATATTAAGTATGTTATATCATCATTTCATGTTATTAAAAGATCAAATCACCAACTAGATACACATTTGTTACTTTTTTTTTTAACTAAGTATACTATAAAATGCAAATTTTTCAAATTGTGTACGTAAAATTGCACACAAACATACTGTACTCCACCCCCCCCCCCTCAAGAAAAAAGTATTACTTTTTTTTTCTGTTTTTTTAATTTATATATATATATATATATCCACACTATTTTATTTGCAGTTTATTCTGAATAAAATGCATTCGGGAGTTTAATACTCTATATTAATAGCGTCTCAGATTATATCACGAAATGAGTTTTTGCCATGGATTGCCAGCTTCTGCCGGCAGAAACCCTTTTGCCTGTAAAACTACTTTCACTGCAAGCGTGGATCAGTTTCAATTATTTTTTGTCGAAACGATACGATACGCGAGGATAAAAAAATAATATTTAGTTAAGCTCAATGGACTAACCAGAAAAAATGAGGACATTAGTCTGATGAGATTATTTTACGAAAAAAAATGGTATTTTTAACATTTGTTTCTTCAGAATCTTTGCAAGCGTCTTTTTAAACCTATCTATATTTTAAAGATCTATACCGAATAGGAACTTTTGTGTCATAAATTGATTAAAAAACACGACCATAAAAAATATATTCAAAATAGGAATTAGTTTATTTTATTTTTATTTATTTAACATATATATATATCAAAATTAATAAAAAGTCATCGCCAGAATGACGACAAAAATTTAAAAGGAGTCGTGGGAGTCCTATATTAAAACTGTACTGCCTGTGGAAGTATGAAAATTGGGTCGTGAACCGTGAACTTTATTTGGAAACGTTTCTTTGAATGATTTTGGTTTCACTATTGTGCAGTATTAATTTGGTTCTAATAATAATTTGGCTTCTGGTCAATTAGAATTTTAATTGGGTGGTGAAATCGGTATAACATTGATGAGTTTTTGAAATTTTAAAGGTAAAGAAGAAAAGAAATAAAGGGCGAATATTTCGCACGGGTTTGCTAGTTATAAATATATTCATCTAGCATCCGCTTTGGTCTAATGGAATATTCAATTTCGTCGAGTTCCGCAAAGTGGGTGATGCTAACACAGTGACACTTTCTAAAAATGTTCCAGTCGTATTGAGGACACCTCAAAATTATCAGTCCACCGAAAGCCGGAGTTTTCCCTTTTATGTATATACAGACGAAAGTAATATATATATATATATATCATTCAGAATAACATATTGAAAAATGAAATGTGTATGTATGCCTATTACGTACAGTGTGAACTACAAATATTTCATTCGCATCTACAAATTTCGTCAAAAAACTGATTTCTTCTGTGCAGCATTTTTTTTTTTCTTTATTATTATTTTCGCGTTCGATTTTTAAAGCCCTCGCCACACCCTCCTTTGACTTTTTTCTTTTATTTTCGGTCGAACAGTTTGAAGCCAGTGTCTTTTTCCAATATACAAAACCTGTTTCCGGATCACAAGAGGTGAGTCTGAAAGATTAGTTCCGGCTGCAAAAGGTAAAAACAAAGGAAGTGCACCTCCCCATAAAAGGGACACTTTCGATTTTATTTCTTTTTTTTTTTTTTTTTTTAATGGCCAGTCGCGTGTTTGATCGCATTTTGCCAGTCGGAGAAGAACGGGCTCGGAAAAGAAAGAACCGAAACAGAATCGCGGAAAACAAAACCGCATCCACACTTTTCCGCTCTCTGAGCGTATCGAGGTCGGGCCCCGATGCGGAACTCCGATTAGAGAACTTCTGAAATGTGTCGAGGAAAAGAAAAACATCTCGGTTTTCTTTTCCATACTTCTGGAAGATTCAGATGTCCCGTTCGGTTTTTGGGAAATGGTATCGTGCGAAAATTTTGTCCTTTTAAGAGGTGACCGAAGACGCAAACTGTAGGGTCCGTTTTACCGCCTTTTCCTGGACTATCTTGAAGGGTAGAATTCTGTTGCAGTCTCCATAAGAAATACCATTAGAGTATTCATGCATCGAATGTAATGAATCGCAAATCCAGCTGATCTTTTTTTTTTTTAGATTAATTTTAAATTCCAAACGAAGTTCGGACGACTTGAAATTGAACGAGGAGTCGTTCTGACGACATTTTCAGTTGTATTGTGATATCAGTTTTGTCCTCTCTAAACCCAAGAAATTTCGACTGATATTGACTGCAAAAAATCAATGTCTTCCATTTCAAAAGATAGTCTACTGTGAAAAGCCAACTGGCTGCCTCGAGAGACATTGAGTGTGAAAAATCGATTCTTGAAACTTTACTACCAAGACATGGGTGGCCACTCACTGAGTGGAATGATTGCGTTTCAATTCTCTGAAAATACTCACTCTCAGACATGAATGATAAAATTCTCCATTTTTTAAAAATTCTACCCTCGTTCCCGTGCCATCTATTCTGAGAAAAGAGGGGTGACATTCCACTGTTTTTGCCTGTGACAGCGGATCCAGAATCGACCTGGAGTGGGCTTGACTTTTTCAAACGGGAAGTGAGTCTTTGCAAATACTATTTCTCTGGAATTTCTTATTTTAGTTTTAACTACGTTATCTTTACGTTCTCAAACCAGAATTTATACTTGACGACAGGACAGAAAAATATTAAGAAAGGAAGATTTTTAATCCTTTACGTTTCCTTTGGCACCTTGTTTAGATAGAGGATGCGGTTTGCATTTGCAATCTGCTTTGGCTAACAAATTTCTGTGTGAGTACTTACCACTTACGCATCTCGATGAACTTAGGCCTGACGTTTGAGATGTTATTTCAAAAGATGTAACTGCATCACCCTCTTAAAACGAAAACAGATTATTCCTTTTTTTCATGTGCAAATTTCAAATAACATATTGGCCGTTCATCTACACTGAATTTCATTTTTCTGTTTTCTCAAAAAAGTAGGAAGATCATTTTTATTTTATTTTATTTATTTATTTATTTATTTATTTTTTTTACTGAGACAATTTTTGAAACGTTTTTAACTGGATTACGAAATTTTAATATTTCTTTCGTGTCAAAAGTGAAACAATTATTGCCCACATTTCAGCTTTATGGGATCCCGAAAAAGCGGGAGGGAAAAGTTAATTTTTTTTCTGGGCTAAGAAAACATGGATCGTGCATCATTATCAAGGTTAAATTTCTTCTGAAAAATAAAAGCAAGAAGTGATTCCGAGTTTCTTTGACATCTTTTTTATTTATGCAAAAAATTGTATTGACTGCTCATTTTCAGGCACCCTGAAATATCACCATGAATTGGCTGCTGTTTTTGATTCTGAGCTCTTTCTGCTCGTGCCAAGCCATAGGTTCCGACTCGGACCAGTACCAGATCGGTGTGGGCATTGCCGATATCACGGGACCTGCTGCAGAAATAAACATGGTAAGTCTTAACAGTATTTTTTTTTTTCTGTTTCTTTTTAAATGTTCATTACTTCTCACCCCCCCCCCTCCCTGCACCTCTTGAAGTACAAATTTTGTTCAATAACGCTACCAAGATCCCTGTGTGACTCCACTCTACTTTCCGAACATTAAGTAATAAACAGTTTTGTAAATAAGGTAAAGTAAGAAAAGTCGTTATAAATAACAATATTATAGTTATTATAGTCGTTATAAATAATAACAAACAAAAGAAAAAATCATAATTGGGTGTTTCAGTGTTTTTTCCACATCGTATGTTGTTTTATTTAACTCTATTGTACTTTGAGCCCATAGGTCATAATGATAAAGAATTTTTTGTTGTGTCCCAGTAAAAAAGCCATAAGTACTCGATTCACCAAAATTTATACAGTTTGTGTGACGGTGACTTATAACATGTGCATAAATTTTCAGTTTATTTGAATAAGGCGTTTAGACACTATCGCATATTAAATAATTTGAGCCCATAGACCATAATAATCTAGAATTTTTTGTTGTGTCCCTGTAAAAAAAACTGTATGTGCTAGATTCACCAAAATCAATAGAGTTCGTGTTACTGTGACCTACAATATATATATCAACTTTCAGCTCATTCGAACAAAATGTGTAGACGCTGTCGTGTTCACTCACTCACACACATACACACATTACCGTAAAAATAGCAAAAACGAACTCATGGTACCTCAAAGCGTATAGATGCACCAAAATCTCAAGGTCGAATTTTTGTCACGATTACAGTACTTTCTTTTCATAGTATGTTCGGAAAATAAAAAGTTTGTAAAAAAGATAAGCGGGTCTGGCAGATAAAACTAGACTTTATTCAAACACGTTGAAGATGAGTCACAAAGTTAAAACCGTTGATGGTTTTAGATCGATCGTCCCATAAGTTTTGAAGGGGCACCAAGCAAGAAAACATTTAATCGCGAAGCCAGTGGGACGCAAAATAAGTAAGTTGCGTCTACGCACCCATAATACTCCCTCTTACATTCTTACCTTTAGTATTTTAAGGTCATCTCGTCATCGTTGCTCGCTATCATCGTCATCAGTGGAAGATGGTTCCACCGAAAAATCATCCGTCTTAATACTGACAGGTTGCTCAACCTCACACCGTCCAATCAGGTGCCTTAATGAGTCTATCTTGCCGTAGCCGATAGATTCTGCTCACTGGAAGGCGAAGGGTTCGATTCCATGTGGGACTTTTTTCCGTGGTTTGCACCGAAACTCGCGTCAATAGGGGTTGAGATCCCTTAGAACCCCCGCCCCCCAGGTTAGGGCATTTCCCTTCCCCCAGACCTAAGATCCCATAGACCTTATATAGACAGACTACGCCACCAATAGGACTTCCCATTATAGTGAATGTCTTCAACATGAGGGTGTAATCTGAAACATTCATCCTTTGCGGTCAGCGCCGTATCTCACGTGACAGGGAGTTGAGGGAGATTCTTCCATAAGAAAGCACTTATTTTTGTAAGAATTCAAACAAAAAATTCTCCCCTTCAGAATGGTTTCTCACAAAAAAAATTTGTTTATAATTAATCTATGACATTTTAGCTTTCCACCGATGCGTAAATCTAAAGGCTTAAATAAAACGTATGCGTACAATACAGAAATTAAAAAACTCAAAACTACTTTCTTTCCTATAGAAAAATCACATAATATTCATTCTCGTCTCTCTCTCCAGGTCTGCATCACGTGATAATTTAGCTGGGGAAGCTACTTCATGTCTCAGACAGGTTTCCACTTGGGCTCATTGGGCGCTTTCTATTCAGAATCCTTTGATGTGGTCACGCCAGCTCACTCCTGCTCAAAACCCTGGAACGGGGTCCCCTGCTGGGTAGATATCTTTGTCAATTTTGCATGCTTTCCTTTGAGGTAACTGCCCAATCTGATAAAAAAGGGCTACAACTGATGACAAGACATTTGGCTCTTTGTGTCGGAAGCGTGATTAATGACATTTTGAGCGTTGATCTTGAGCCCAAGTCGATACTGGCCTTAATGAGGGATGAGTAGAAATGGTCTATCTGTATAAGGTCTATGCTCCGCAGGGTAGGGCATTTCCCTTCCCTCAGACCTTAAGACCCTAGCGTGGTATATCTCAACTCTGTGAATCTCTGTCTTCCTTGTCTTCCTGTACAGTGATTTTTGTCGTTGTCATTCTCGAACTTTTCCCCTCATTCTCACTGAAAAAGACGATCTTGGTAGTGTTTTTTTTTAAACCTGTGTCATTGTAATCTAGAAGCAGTCTGGTACTATCTATCCCGCAGATTAACACGGATACAAAGAGTTTCCAACGCAACAAAACGAATTGACCTTGAAAACGAGAGTTCACTTTAAGGTGTATTAAAAAAAAAAAACGCGAAGGAAAAAAAGAAAGAGTCGGTCTAGTTGGTTGCGTGCTTCGGGGTCAGTGTGTCAGTGTACTGTCTCCCTCCCGAGTTCTTTTTCACGGTCTGACTGAAAATGAACGGCAACGGATGAATCACGGCGACTTTTTTACCCCCAAAACAAGCTGTTTCTGCGACACTTTTGAAGTCGTATTTAAATGAGGGAGGTTCATTCACTCGTAACGCGTAGGATTAGACGAGAGGGGGAAGGGGAAAAGAAATAATGAGGCTGTCCTCATGAGTCACGAAGCATTACTTTGCTTCTGTTATAATTACTGGACGCATGAAAGGGCTCGATTTGAGGTTTCGGACACGATTTGGACGACACTTTTAGAAACTGGACCTCGTGACATTGACCTCGTGAGCTCTTTCATTCGCGAACTCACGTCTCGTGATGTGTCATTCTGTGAAACTTGAAACGAGGATGAACTTCGAAATGAAAGAGCTCTGGTTAGATTTTGCCCTTTCCAGATAATTGTTTTTCTAAAGTTTAGGAGCTTCTTATATCGCTCAATAAGTTTTTATTAACGTTGGAATTGAACTGTAAGCCTAAAAGGAGGAGACTTTCAAGGGTAGAGACTACTCAATGGGCTTTTTCTTTTCTCACCCATCTGTGGTGCAGTAAGAATTGTTTTCGAGTCACATCTTCGACAATTAAGTTTTGTCGTGCAGACGTCAATTCCCCCCCCCCCTTCCTCCCTGAAGGCAGACACAACTAGGTTTGAAGCAGTGTGTGTGCCTCTCTGTGCAGGGCTTGATTAACGCACGAACCGATTGAGCCGTGGTCTAATCCCTTGACTTGAGGCACCAAAATTTCGTTTTCAAAAAAAAAAAAAAAAACATAAATAAAAAGTAAAAATTATGGCAAAGACAGAATTTAGTTTAGTATGGAGGACTATTAATTTCATTCCAAAATTTTTATTTTTTATTTAAAATTTCGATACTAAATTTATTTTTATCTCATTTTTTGGCCGTAAAACTGGGCTACGTATACTTTTTAAAATGACTGAAATGAATTAAAATGAAGTGTTGCCACCTGAATTTCATACTTTTGTTAATTTTAAAAAATCTAATGGTCGTGTCAAAAAACTGTTTGCGCCCCTGGATTAAAAAAAAAAATCGCCCCTTTTTTGAATGTGTAACGATACTTGTAGCGATAGGACTCATATTTCTAATTTATTTTGGTGCCAAATGGCATGACAGTTTTCTAATGAAAAAGTTCTCACATTCGGTTGTTTACTAGATTATTCTCCCGATTCAACCTTTTTAAATATCATTACTAATTACTAAATGTTCAGAAAGTCGAGTGAAATAAATTCCAGATTTTTAATTATGAAATTACAAGAACTGAAAAGGACATAAGTAGCTTTAAGTAGAGTTTAAAGGAATAAATACAATAAAAATTCATTCGAATGTCAATATGAAACCAACGAGATAAATAAAGTTGAGTGATAAATCGCAACCCTGACATGGTCCAACATGAGTCACGTGACATGAACCCTTTATGCGTTGGTTCCCTTGGTAACAGCTTATTTTCAATAAATTTCTATGGCAACGGTTTGGAGATTATTCTTGGCAAAAGTCATAATCGCCAATGCTTTTGTTTACTTATGTAGTTTAATATTCTTTTGTTCTAAATCATTTCGATTTTTATTTTACTTCTCTTTTATTTCGTGTAGTCGAAATTTAACCGACAAAGTGCTTAAAAATAGTTGAAAAATTATTATTTGTTGTTAAATTTAGCTCTTTAGTTTGACTTTTCTTTTATAAACGCGTTTAAACTTTGTTGGGAAATGATGAAATAGAGTTCTAACAACCACGTGACTTTCTTCTTAGCAACCGTACTTTGCTGAAGGACAACGCTAATTTTTCCATGCCTTTGGAAGCCTAGTAGTCGAATTTTTTTATGCTTTTGCAAATACATTTACAACGCTGTGTTACAATAAATTTGTAACACTATTCCGCATTGATAAAATGGGTCAGTGAGGTCAACTGTCCCTCAGCAAACATGCTCGTGACGTCATCTGTTAGAACTCTATAAAAGGTATTTTATTATTTATTAAAATGTGAAATGTGTGAAAAATTATTTTAAAAAAAATTATTTCGGTCGCAGGACTGTCATGTTACCTAATAATAATGATAATTTGCCGAACTGAAATTTTATATGCCAATATAGAGATAAAGGGCCAAACATAGCAACCTATTGGTTCATGTCACGTGATTCATCTTGAACCACGGAAAGCTAATCCTTCATCCATTGAATCTGCACTCTGCACTCTAATCATGAAAAACGGCAGTTTTTTGAGTGACGCAAGCGGAAGAACAAAATGAACGCTGCGAACTCATATATACGGCTAGTTTGACATCAAAGAGATTTGTAAAAGCCGACACTTAATATCTCAGCAAATATGCCATATTTTGTTCTGATCTTTTCAAAATAGTCTTTTATCTTCTGTCTTAATCTATCCTGAAAATTTTACATTTCTACATGCAGTATGTTTTGAGATCTGAATCTCAATTTAAAGCCAAAAAGGGAAAATGGATGGTGTAAGTTTGTAATGGTCTAAAATCATGAAAAATATCTCTAAAACGGCACGAACGATTTTCTTGTAATTAATATATGTTAATGGGATCTTTCTGAATCTAGTAACGTTTTCGTTTTTTTTTTTTTTCAGGAAAACTCTTGTTTTTTGTAAAAGTTGTTTTAAAAATGGAACTATATTACTCCGCCAATTGCATGCTTTCCTTCGGCGAAAACGTCGTGATGCGGTTCTTACTTGCAAAGCTTGAGTTGGTCCCGTTGGTTGGTTGACCAACGTGAATGCAGTCAATGAATTATTTAAATTTTCCTTTTTTTTTAACGCATAAATACTTTATTACATTTTTTTATATATTTATTGTATATGTACTAAGTCAAATTCACTTAAATATATTTTCTCTTCTGCTATGTAAAAGATATTTTTTATTTCAAAATTTCATATTTAGCCAAAAAAGTATTTAGATAACATTTTAAATAAGGAAGTATTTTGTAATTTTCGATATTCCATTTTATCATAATAATGAGGAATTTACAATTTTTTAAAGCGAAAAATTTTTAATCATTCATAAACATAGATTTTATAGTAGCTCAATGATTTGCGATTCCTATTCATGTATCCTTCTGCACCGGGAATGGGAAAAAACAGCAAATGGAGTTTTGGCGCCATCTTTCGTTTTTAACTTAAAACATACACTTTCGCAAATATATATACTATATATATATATATTTAATTAAAAATCTCTTTTTAAAATACAGTTAGAGTTTATTCGTATATTTACTTTTCAGACTTTAAAATTATACATATTTTAAATATTAACATAATCAAACTAATTTTTTTATTATTATTTAAAGCAATAATGGCTAGGGAAGGAAAGAGGGGATAAATACACTGTATATTAAAAAAAAAAAAAAAAAAAAAAAAAAAAAAAAAACATGAAAATAGAATTATAATTCATGAAAAATGTGTCAAATAGCAATTATTGAATAGGCGAGACGTATTAATCCTGGACGATAGGTCTAATGCCCCATCCCTACCCACCCGCTCCTCGATGTCTTTTTGTGAATTTTGTCCTTTTATTACTTCCGGTGTTTATTATCTTCCATGACAATGCATACGATTTCCACATTAAAGTAGTAGTATAACACTTAAAAAAAAAGAAAAAGTCAATTTTATTCTTAATATTACATTAAAATAATAAAAAATAAATAAAAATAAAAAAAATCACTGGACACTTCTACCTCGCTGTGTATGAATCTGAGAACGCATATGTACTATTCTTGTTATTTTTACTTTGGTCGCGCAATTGGGAATCGCGCCTATGGGAAGACACCATTAGAAGACTTAACTGTTGACTGTGAAAGGAAAGTTATTTAAAAAGCTTCTCATTTAATTCAGTAATCGAAATCCCCGATGATGCTTTGGAATTTCAAAGCGAAAGGTTTAGGATAATATAAAGATTAATTTTACGTGTTTTTAATATGAATAACAAATGACACGTGTTTAATGAACTCTTTTTTAGAGATATTGTTTAATAATGTTGTTATGTATTTCCTTCTTAATTGGATCTATTAATCGTCGTTGTGTTGCAGATGGGCTACGCGAAGATGGCTCAGGTGACGAAGGGCATCCACATGCGGCAATTCAGCCGCGCCTTCATCCTCTCGGACAACGTCACCAGGGTGGTGTTGGTGTCCATCGACTCCGGCATGGTGTCGCACATCGTCAAGATAGAGGTGAGTGAGTGCACAATTTTTGCTGTTACGCGGAAACGTTTGTTTCCCCTTGTGTGCGTTTCTAAACAGACAGATTCGCTTCCTTTGTCACATTCACGGACGAAATGGCACGAAAAATGATCCGCATTCAATACTTTTTAAGGATCAATGCGATTTACAGCAGAAATGAAAAGTTAAGTAAATATCTAGGTCGTTTACTCTCTCTCTCACATAATTCATACGCATGAAGATGACATTCTACTTCATATATATATATGTATATGTATATTAATAAAATCAGACTTTTGTCTGTAAATTTGTCAGAATCGAAAAATTTTGCAATATCTTCATGTTTCGCACACCATGAAAGCCGAAAAGGACTTCAGAAAATTTTGCCTGTGTGTGTGTGTCATCGTGTCTGTAGGTCGCTTTTTTTGTCCGGGCATCACTTGAAAACGGCTGGACGGAATTCAACGGCGCTTGGCATAAACTTAGATCTTTACCGAACTTAAAATTATATGTATCAGTTTTTCAGAAATTCCCCTACGTTCCCCCCTGGGGAGAAAAAGACAAAAATCACGTTTGTCCGGGTATCACATGAGAAGAGCTGGACAGAATTCAACGGCGCTTCGCAGGAATTTAGGTCTTTACCCAACTTAAAATTATATCTATCAACTTTTCAGAAATTTCCCCACGTTCCCCCTGGGGGACAAATTACAAAAACACATTTGTCCGGGTATCACTTGAGAACGGCTGGACGGAATTCAACGGCGCTTCGCAGGAATTTAGGTCTTTACCCAACTAAAAATATCTATCAGCTTTTCCGAAATGACTCCCCTTTCACCCCTGGGGGAGGCAAAAGACAAAAACACGTTTGTACGCATAACTCGGCTCCTAATGACTTCACAGTAAAAAAAATGCACATGGGGAGACTAAACATGAGTACAAATAATACATTATCTGCATTTAGGAATTTTCGATTTTTAAGAAAAGGAAGGGAGAAATATTGAAAATTCCTGATTTTTGAGTAAACCTCTACCAAAAATGGGACAAATATATTGAAAAAAAGGCTATGCGACTTCCTTAGAATATTTCTAAACACACATTTTTTTTTTTTTTTTTTTTTTTTTGGGGGGGGGGGGGTTACGAGGGAGCAAGCTTGAGACACACCTTTTAGTGCTAAATTTGTTCTGAGAAATCTGTGGTATCTGCAGTCACGACATTTGGTGCGTAAATTGTTTATATGTATCCGACCCTTATTGTAACGGGATTTTACGAAATCCCCCCTACCCCCTTGGCGTCGAGAGGGCTGTAAACACGTGTAAAAACACGTTTTCCTGTTTGAATTCGCCTTAGATTATCTTAGATTGGCGAACTTTAGTGTGTGGATGTTGATTAGGTGTACGCATTATGTACTTTGTCGAGATTTCGTGAAACTTCGAACTTAGCCACTGGGGAAGGCGGAGTAAGAATCGGGTAAGTTTCTGCCGAAGGCAGTGGGGACACGGACTCTTCACGTTGCGAGCGAGGAAAAACCTCCACCGAGCACAACGGGAATTTTCATTCAGGTTAACTAATAATGATATGGGATTTTGACAACTCATTTCTGTATTGTGTCCAGCGAAGCGGGCAAAGCCTGCTAGTATATATATATATATATATATATATATATATATATATGGGAATTTATATTTCCCGGCTATTACCTTTACTTCCATTGTGTGACGTCACTGCTATGTAGTTATGACGATATTACTACGTCACTGTTTGTATCATCCTTTCAATGTATGCGCACGCACCGAGAAGCGCACCTGTTTTATTCAGATGATGTTTAATCGTTGTCGAGGGAAAGACGCTCCCGCTTGGATGTAAACCAAAGTATAATTATTGAGTTGACGTGGAGCGGTTCTGTCAAACACACAGACGGTGTTTGCCGCTCGTAAAATGCAGCAATTTAAGTGTTTATGTAATGTCCCCTTTTTGTTTTAAATAAATGTTGTTATGTCACGATGGTCTGTAGCCGTTTCCCTATATTTTGGGGGCTCGACCTATCCGGAAATACCCCTAGCATCACGAAAGCCGCTACTTTTGTTTTAAAACAGTAGCGCGAAAATGCTATTCGTTCTCAAGAAAATTCTACTAAAAGTTCTGATCGTTGACGTTTATCTATTGTTTCGTCCTGTTCTTCGTATCTCCTGGATGTTTCTTTTGCTTTAGACGAAATTCATTTTTTTTTTCTGCAGACGATATTTTTTTTTTTAATTATTTCATTGAAATACATACTGAACACTGGACGTTGTTCAATACCAGAGCTGCAAGTAATATTATTAGATATGCCAACTTTCTGCCGATGTGGAGTATATCAGTATTAGTGCTTTATTCTTCATGCTTGACGTATTCTTGTTCTTAAAGTGCTTCATTTCAAAAGTGAATCATTTCGACGTTTTTCAAATGATAAGAGCATTCTACATGTAAGTCATGGATTCATCATCATCTAATTCTTCCTGCTTAATAAAATGTTTTAATCATCACGGCATAAAGGACTGCCCTTAATGTCAGGTAGGAGCATGCATTTTTTTTTCTCCTCTTTGTATGATAGTATATAAAGAAAAATTTTTTTTTTCATTTGTAATTAAAATTTGAAATTCATTCATTGCCGTTTTACGCCCTTTAAAATTATTTGTTTGTTCATTTTTATATAAATAAAGAATTTTTCCCCCATATTCAATTACTTTCCATGAATAAAGAAATATTCTGTTCCCCAATATTTATTTATTATTCCTAAAAATATATATGTTCTGGTTTTAATCCATTTTTTTTCCCCAATATTTACTTAAAAAAAAAAGAAAAAAAAAAAGAGAACAATTTTTTTTTTATTTATTTCAGTATCCTTATTTTATTTTTATTGCATCCTAAAAATGGCCCTTAAATTAGGCGACCTTCCGCTAGTTGCAAATTCTTTGAAATATTCTAAAACAAATACCATAAAATTGTTAAACACACTATTAGGATACCCAACATTTGATCATCAATCGCGTAAACGTATGCGAAATTTTAGCGGTTTTACTGCCGATTTCGACATTAATAAACATCAAGAACAAATTTTAAAATCATTTTCTTTGTCCGATTTTATATCAATCGCTAATTCGCTACATTTAGAACCAGTCGGTAGTAAGGAAAATTTATGCAAAGAAATTTTTAACGCACTTACTAATTTATCTGAATTTCAGAAAACATTAGATACTAGTTTTTTGTCAGACGAAGACGATCTGAGTGTAAATAATCATTCTGTTCAAACCCCCTCTTCGAATGTTCCCACTATTACTTCTGTTTTTGAATCTCAAACGCAAACAGAAACCGAAACTTTCCCTTCGAGTGTTCAAAATATTTCTCCGAATGAAGCTGCAGACGCAATGTCTGATTTGAGTAATCATTTCTGGTTCCTCCTTCGAGATTTAGCTAGCACATGTAGAACTTTTTCTGGAAATGATTCATATTCTATTCGTAATTTCTTTAATGACATTGAGGAACAATTCTGTTTATTTCCTAGTCTTACCGATCAACAAAAACTTATCTTTGCTAAACGTTTAATTAATGGTGCTGCTAAAACATTTTTATTTTCGCAACGAAATCTTAATACATACGAGTCATTTAAAGCCGCGTTAATTTCTGAATTTTTGGATACCATACCATCCATCGAAATACATAAACAGTTAGAAAACAGAAAAATGCGTTATAATGAAACTGCTACGCAATATTTTTTAGCGATGCGCGAAATTGCTAACCGCGGTAACTCTATTATTGACGATTCTTCGGTAATTCAATACACCATTCAAGGTATACAGGGTAACCCCTCTGAGAAAATTCTTCTCTGTGGAGCAAAATCTTTTTCAGAATTTAAAGAAAAATTGCGTATTTATGAAACTGCTCTTAATACAATAAACTTAAATCAACGAAATTCAGTTAATTATAAACAAACATATGACAGTCGAAAACGCAGTACTGGTCACACACAACCAGCTTTCACTCGCGAATCCAAATTTAATATTGGTCCGGCATCTCAAAATAAATTACGTTGTTTCAATTGCAACGATATCGGTCACTTATCTAAATTTTTTCCTAACCGTTCTCGTGGCCCTAGGTGCCTTGCATGTGGTCTTTTTGGACACAAGTCTACCGATTGCCGCCGAACCGCTGCAAATGACGGACCTCCTTCCAGAGATAGAGTTAACACTGTACATGAATCGCATGCTTCTCATATGTGTAAACAAGTTAAAATTAGTGGTAATGAATTAACTGGTTTGGTTGATACTGGTAGTCAGTTAACCCTTTTGAAACATTCTGTATGGTTAAAAATAGGTTCCCCACCGTTGTCAAAAATTAATAAATCCTTAACTGGTTTTGGCTTTGCGCGTATACATGTTATCGGTACTTTTAATTCTTTTATTACTATAGACGATCAAGAGTTTTCAGCAACTATTTCAGTTGTACCTGACGTGTCCACATTTTATGATCTTATAATTGGATGTGACGTCATCCAACAAGCGAACATTAGCATTTCACCCACCGGTGTTACTTTTTCTAGTTTTTCACAACAAAATGAGTGTACCGCAGATCCAAATTTTATCATGACGATCACTGACGATAATCCCAAATTTGATATTGGTCCTAATGTTTCACGATATATTCGTAACGACATTAACAAACTGTTGTCGACCTATAAACCTAATAAAATCAAAACTGCGAACATTGAGCTTAACATCACTTTAACTGACGATACACCTATTTTTCACTCACCCCGACGTCTACCCTTTACCGAACGAGACATTGTAGACGCACAAGTCTCTGAATGGCTTAAAGATGGTATTATCGAACCAGTGTCCTCCCCATATGCCAGCCAAGTGGTAGTCGTTCGAAAAAAAGATGGTAAACATAGAGTTTGCATCGATTACAGGAAGCTCAATCGTAAGTTAGTTAAAGATCACTACCCCCTCCCCCTAATTGATGATATTTTAGATCGACTTCAACATGCAAAAATTTTTAGTACGATAGACCTACGTAATGGATTTTTTCATGTACCCGTAAACAAACAGAGCCGCCCTTTCACTAGTTTTGTAACCCATAACGGTCAATTTCAATTTCGCTACATGCCTTTCGGACTTAGCTCCTGCCCTTCAGTGTTCATGAGATATATAAATGCCGTTTTTAGAGACTTGATTGCTGCCGGCATAGTACTCCCTTATATGGATGATCTTGTAATTCCCGCGAGTAACGAACATGAGGCCGTAGAACGTCTAAAAACTGTTCTTCAAACAGCAAGCGAGTACGGACTCGACATAAATTTTAACAAATGCCAATTTTTACATACCAAAATAGATTTCCTCGGTCACATAATAGAAAATGGTAAACTTTTGCCATCCCCCTCCAAAACTAAAGCTGTTTTAAATTACCCAGATCTGAAAAATGTTAAAGACGTACGTAGATTCCTTGGCCTTACAGGATATTTTAGGAAATTTATCCCTCATTTTTCTACCATTGCAAAACCCTTAAGTGATCTTCTGCGTAAGGACACCCCTTTTCAATTTCAATATGAACAAAGAGCCGCATTTCAAAAATTAAAATATTTACTTTCCCAAGAACCAGTTCTCAATATTTTTAATCAAAATTCCCCTATTGAGGTACATACAGACGCGTCTATAGATGGCTTGGGGGCAGTCCTGTTGCAGAAAAACATGCATGATAATCAATTCCACCCAGTCTTCTATTTTTCGAAGAAAACATCGGATCACGAAAGAAAATATACTAGCTTTGAACTTGAAGTCCTGGCTGTGGTAGAAGCCCTCAAAAAGTTTAGAATCTACCTGCTCGGAACAAATTTCAAAATTATCACAGACTGTGATGCGTTCGTCAAGGCACTTAATAAAAAAGAAATAAATTCCCGCATTGCACAATGGGCTCTGTACCTTCAAGAATTCCATTATAATATTGAGCATCGAACAGGTTCCCGCATGGCGCATGTGGACGCTGTAAGTCGAGCTCCACAATGTTTCATCATCCAAGATAGCCTTCATATCAAACTTTTGAAATCTCAACAATCGGATGCAGAAGTTCAAGCATTAAAAACGCTTTTGCAGTCCACACCCCATGATAATTACATTATAAAAAATAATCTTCTATATAAAACAGTGAACGGTGTTGATTTACTCGTCGTCCCTAACGACTTGCAGAATAGCATAATTAAAGAAGCGCACGAGCGTGGACATTTTGCAGCACTCCGTACCCAAGAGCTAATAAACAAAGATTTTTATATACCTCACCTCAAAGACAAAATCGAAAGTTGCATTAAAAACTGTATAAAGTGCATACTCTATAATAGAAAACGAGGTAAACAAGATGGTTTCCTCCACCCAATTGATAAAGACGATGCACCCCTGCACACATACCATGTTGATCACCTTGGTCCCCTAGCTACTACATCAAAAAAATACAAGCATATATTGGTCGTTGTTGATGCGTTCTCCAAGTTTACCTGGCTGTATCCCACAAAATCTACAGACGCCGCAGAAGTTATTAGCCGACTAGAAAGCCAACGATCCATCTTCGGTAACCCCGCCAGAATCATTACAGATCGAGGTCCAGCATTCACTTCCACTGCATTTAAAGACTATTGCCACGACCAAAATATTACTCACATACCAATTACAGCAGGTTTACCAAGATCGAATGGTCACGTTGAAAATAAAAATTCTACTATCATCGCTGTACTATCCAAACTATCATCCGACAACCCTGAAAAGTGGTTTTCCCATGTACCTGCTCTCCAACAAATCCTCAACTCGACATTTCAAAGAAGCATAAAGACGACACCATTTGAATTACTATTCGGTACCAAGATGAAAAATAAAGATGACATCAAGATCTTGGAGCTTCTCAACGACGAATCTACAAACACATTCCAGAGGCAACGTGAGGAGCAGCGTATCGACGCGAAAAAACAGATTCGAATAGTGCAAGAAGAGAATCGCAGGCAGTATAACCTTCGAAGACGACCAGCTGCTAAATTCAAAATCAACGATTTAGTCGCAGTTAAACGCACCCAGTTCGGGCCTGGTCTGAAACTAAAACAAAAATTTTTAGGTCCATACAGGATAACCAAAATAAAACCAAACGACACATATGACGTCGTCAAGTGTGATTTCGTAGAAGGCCCATTCAAGACCAGCACATGCGCTGAATTCCTGAAACCTTGGACCGACACTTGTGAAACACTTACTTAACATTCTTCAGGACTTTTTATTTTTTTTTTAAGACTTAATTGACATATTTCTTCAAGACTTTTTATTTATTTTTTTTTTTTTTGAAAAGAACTCTTCCTTGGACATTTTTGTGTGCAACATTAAACTTTTTTTTTAATTATATGTTGAACTTGAACTCACCAAAATAAGAGAAACTCTATTTTTAATGAACAATTTTTTTTTCTCCCATGAACATTCTTCAATACCTGATTTTTTTTTGGTGAAAATTATCTACCTATTTTTTTTCTACTTGTCTGTATGTATATTAACATCTTATCTTATTTTATTTTAGTATTTGATGATATGATTCAGGTTTTGAGTGTAATATTTACTCTATTTCCATTTGGTAATGTATACATTTCTTTTTTTATTTAATTAATGCAGCTATATTATTACTGTATCTATAATTCTATTATGTAGTGTTGTATATTGTATATTTTTTTTTAATTTCTTTTGTTTTTGTATAATTTAATTTTTTTTTCTTGTTGTTTAATAACCTTCAGGCGAGGCCGCCTGCTTGGTCATGATGGCCGATATGGGAATTTATATTTCCCGGCTATTACCTTTACTTCCATTGTGTGACGTCACTGCTATGTAGTTATGACGATATTACTACGTCACTGTTTGTATCATCCTTTCAATGTATGCGCACGCACCGAGAAGCGCACCTGTTTTATTCAGATGATGTTTAATCGTTGTCGAGGGAAAGACGCTCCCGCTTGGATGTAAACCAAAGTATAATTATTGAGTTGAAGTGGAGCGGTTCTGTCAAACACACAGACGGTGTTTGCCGCTCGTAAAATGCAGCAATTTAAGTGTTTATGTAATGTCCCCTTTTTGTTTTAAATAAATGTTGTTATGTCACGATGGTCTGTAGCCGTTTCCCTATATATATATATATATATATATATATTAAACTGAAAAACATACCTTGGGTTGTCTGTATGGAAAATTGGGTGAAAATAAAAGGAGGAGCAATGCATGAAATTATCAGTTAAAAGTATTCAGGATGTAAACAAAATGACGTAAAAATCATTGCCCTAATATTTGCAATAGTTTAGCTAGTATTCAAAATCTTCAGTCAGTGAAAGCTTACTTTATTCTTAGCAAAATAAAAAAAGTTTGATGGTTCTAGGATAAAAATAAAAGAAGTTACCTTCATTTATATCTTTACGTGCAACATTCTATCTGGCTGCAAATCGGCCAATTTGACATATGTAAAAAAAAAAAAAAAACATAACTGGAAAATTCTTTGATGAATCTCAAAGTAATCGACATTTCCAGAATCAGCATGAAAAGTGTTTCCACAACTCTACCCAATTTTGTCCAAATCTGTGTTGGCCTGGATGATCTGACATACGGAATGACCCCTGTCGTATTTTACACTGTCAACTGTTGCGGCATGAACGAAAAGTTCAGTGTGACGGACGCGGCAGTAACCGCGTTGAGATAATTAGATAATACAGAAATTAAAAAGAAATTAAAGATGTGGTTTTAATTCAGACTAGCAGGCTACGCCCGCTTCGCTGGCCACTGTATTTAAATGAATTTTCAAAAGAATTGAATCGCCATTTATTTTTCATATCACGTTATAAATAAAAACTTAAAAAAAAAAAAAAAAAAACCTACATTGAAATCGCTCTACACCTCACTTCGGGTACCCGTTGCCTAAGTCTCCTGATCTTTATACCCTATTAAATAAAATATTTCTTCCGTTTTGCACTCGTTTTGCTTCCGCAGACGATGAAAATTGTGATGGCATGTCTCCGGACCCCCCTCTAGGTGTGAATCCCTGACCGTCACCCATTGCCCGTTGCGCAGCACGGGTGCGACGTAAAATCCAACCAAACCACCCTGCACTCGTTTTGCAACAAGGGTCTTATGTGAATGCTACTCAAGAATGAATCAACCATTGTTTACAAATTTAATGGATTAATTATGTATGGGACATAAGTGCGCTGCCATTTAAAAATGGCTGCTCTTAGAACTTCAAAAACTGATAATATTTAAAAAGTTATTCCTTATTGTTTAATATATTTGTTTTGTCTTTTACTTTAAGATAAAAGCAATCGAATGATATCGCGTTGTGAAACTTTGCAACGTAGCATCTTTAAATCTAATAATTTGATGTATAGAGTGTCCTCACAAAAAAAAAAAAAAAAAAGAACAGTTTTTAGAGCTCTTTAAAAGAAGAAAGTATAACATTTATGCAGTACCTTTTTAAAAAATTCATCAGTTTTTGCTAAAAAAGAAATGTCCGACTTTTATCACCGAAGTAGTTAACCCGCCGACAAACTCTTTGCTTTATTTGTATGGATGGTTCTGAAAACTCCAATTCAGATGTAAATAATAATATGCAAAACTTCATCTCAATCGGATGGGATAATCCATTCGAAGGTACGAACTCTACCTCTGCTGTTTTCAGAGGACTGTGTCAACTACTCGGCCCAGACAACTCACGAACCCCCAAGTACGCAACATTTCTGGTGTCAGAAGTGGGATAGCTTAATAAATTCCTGATTCTGGCTTCTTTTATCTCTTTTCAGTTTCCTGGGGCAAGGATATAAACTTCTCTTCTACTTTTCTCTCGAGATGTTCCTCCTCGAAATTCTCTTCCATCTTCATAAATCTCTCTTCAAAATTCCTTTCTACTTTCATTGGTTTAAAATTCGAGAAGACATTTTGAACAGTAGTTTGGGGGCCCAGGCCCTCCTAATTCTGTCATTGCTTTAGCATGTATTGTCGTCGGTATTATACATGTATGCTTAATGACAGCTCCGTCAGGCAACAGGAAGTGGGTTGAAATTGGAAACAGATTTTAATCTGTCCCTACCCCTTTCTCCATTTCTACTCGAGTCTGTATTGTACGCAAAATTACAACTGAAAAGGGTGATGAGAAGTGGATCAAAATTCAATTCTTAATGGGAATTGACCTACGCAATACATGAATAACAACCCATAAAACCATGCAAAAGATAGAAAGTTTTTCTTCATTTTACAGTTGATTTACTGGGCTACACAATCGGAATTCTTATTCCGATGCGTTAGGAAATCATTGGATGAACTTCAAAATCGGAATATAGAAATAATAATTGGGGTTATTAAATGAAATAATATTTGATTTTTATCGGATTAACTCATAAATAACAATATAAACCAAAAATTTCTCAAAAATAGGAAATGTTATATTTCCCCCCCCTTTTCCTATCATCCATGAGTCTTATAGCCATTTTTTTTTTTTTTTAATGTGTTTGATAGTATTTAGAAGAAAATAGGGAGTGAACATTGAAGGGCTAAGGGGAGAAGGGAGGATGAAAATGGATGCAATTGAAAATATACAAATAGTTATTATAAAACTAATTGACCCACTTGTCACAACAACCCACAACGTTGGGCCAACAAACGTCTAATAATGGGGCTAAACCAGTGACCCAGAGGGTCTGTCCTCGAAGCGGGTAGACAGGAGATGCCCGGTTCAATCCCAGGTTTCGCTCGTCGGCCTAGCTGTTCAGAGTGACTGAAACTTGAGTCAATGCGGGATAGCACCTCTTAGAAAAATATCCTCGCAGGCTTTAGGACCTAGAGCAGTCAGTCGTCCTTAATCCTAATACCATACCCTACCGCCTAATGGTCGACATAACCCAATGAACTCAATTTATTCTTCTACGTTGAGTTCTCATGCCTGTTCAATGTCATTTATCATCGATTTAATGGATATCTTAAAAATAATGACATCCTCTTTTACAAATCATACCATCTATATAATGTTTTAAAGACCCAAAAACATTGAGAAATTAATATATATGTATTAATTGTGTCACTCAACTCTATTACATTATAATCGTTAAATGATTTCGAGGTTCTTCTCTGTACAAAAGAAAGATAAAGGGCAGCCTCTGTTATTTGAATTGAACTACCGCTACCGCTACACCCACTACCGCTCGGCACTGTTTTTTTTTCTTTTTTCAAATTTTGTTAACCACTTCAGTTTTTTAATTTGCATTATGAGGGATATCAATTGTTTTTAATGGATGACATAAACATTCAAACAATCAGATAACTAGCAACTACATACGCTAAAACTCAGAGTAAAACTATTTGGCATTCTGCTCAGTTCCCCCCTCATATGCATGTTCTCAGAAATTTCTAGTGCAGGACAAATTATATTCATGTTAAGAGAAAGGAATTTCATCAAACGCTTCACAAAATAATAGAATGAAATCTCCGCCTAATAGGTTACCCACCGTTCACTTCGATCTATTTATCTTATTCTAATCTATTAATTTATTTTATCAGGGTCAATTTCATAGTTTAGTTTTCATGCTACTACTTCCGAACGCAACAGTCCCCAAAATGCATATTTATATGGAATATCGCCCCATTTTGATAGGTTGATAAAATCTTAAATAACGAATAACTTACGAAATTTTTCTATTAGAATATTTGTAGTCAATCATGTCCAAACAAGTATCATAAATGTTATTTTGAAGCTGTCTGATCCTCAAAATGGATGTTTATGCTCAATTTTGTTGTATTCTGCCATGTTAAGAAATTCGTAAATTTCCAATAACTTGCGAAATTTTCAAAGTAGCCTATTTATAGTGACTGATGTTATTTCCGGCATCAAAACTGATATTTTAAAACTGGTCTGACATTTTTACAGTAAAAAGTTTCCATTTAATGCACGTTTAAGTGAATTTTTGTCCTGTTCTCCCATGTTAAGAAAATCATAAATTTCTTATAACTTACGAAGTTTTTAAAATCGAATGTTGCAAATGAATAGGGTTCTGGCCAGTGTCGAAAGTAATATTTTAAAACTGATCTGACCTCTCTGCGATCATTTGTTCGTGAGATATCGTGTTAACAGACTAACAAACTAACGGACTAACACACTGACACACTAATAGACATCCTGCAGACTGCAGAAACACCAAACTTATTTTGATATTTTCGGATTCCTCACACCTCAAAACTTGTAAAAAAGTAAAAAAAAAAAAAAAAAAAAAACCGAGGTCTAACATTTTCACGGTTACGTAACTTCCCCGTACCTATAGTATGATGGGGAACTCATAATGGTACACAGAATAATTTAGAATTCGTGTGAAAGAGGGGGATTCATTTTCCCATAAAAGACTCTAAAATTATCTTTCATCCTTTTTAAGAAACGTTGCAAAACAAAAATAAATTCCCACGTCGTCCCCTTCAATAATCGGATCAGACGACACGCGAAATTGCTTCATACAATCATGAAGTCTGACTTTTTTTTTTATTTTCTCCGAAGATGACCAGCACCACTTCCGCGGACACGTGCACTCGAATGCGTGAGTGCCGCGAGCGCTGTTCTTTCTAGAACAGGAAACTGGGATGTCACTTCTATTAGATTCATTTTTCGTTCGGATGACTGGAAGCATTTATGACCTGGAAACACTCGTCTGAATGGTTATATGGCAGATGCGTACATGACATTTGCGTACAAGCTGAAATTAGTGACACTTGCGTACAAGGTGTTCCAAATGTTACAGATCTGTTTTCGAAAAATCAAGTGGCATTTCCGTACAAAATTTGTTTCGCTGTATTTTTCGTTTGTAACACAAAGGGGTTGTATCCATATGTTAAACTTGAAGATAAATACGTGAATTTTCTCTTATGCATGTAGTCTTACGACTGACAAAGTTATGAGCTTAAGGCATATAAAAGTTACAAGCTATAATAGCCGTAGTTACTTTCAGAAATGACATTCAATTTTTTATTCACTGAGTCAAGATCAATAAAGGTCCTTATAAATGCTATTAAGATCATTTTTATTTCTTAAATACTTTTTTACTTTTTAACAAGTATGAATTTTTTTGTCTCCAATAAAGAAAAAAAAAAGTTAAAGAAAGATATCTCTTCTTTATCAATAACGAATTGAATCATATTCCAATTCCTGAAATTATTTGTCGTTCACCTATATGCCTCTCTTTGTCCCCCCCCCCCCCCCAAAAAAAAAAAAAAAAAAAAATGTGTGTTTAAAAATGAAAAAAAATCGATAACTTTATTTTAAATTATCGCAGATCGATGGTTCAACCATTCGTTTTAAAGGTATTGGTGAGCTCTTTTGAAAGATACCCATCATGAAACTTTACTCCCCTCGAGGGTGGACTTCCCCCCCAGGGGGTGAGGCGGGGCTCCTACATACACAATTTTTTTTCCCCAGTTGACTATCTCTATTACATAAAACATATATTCGTTTCATTTGGTTTAGTGCAGTCCAACGAAAAGCTTTCTGTAACATTCCTATATGATATACATTTAGAATACCGAGTTTGGAATTTCTGCTACGACTTGTCCTTGAGATAGGCTGATAACACAGACAGACAGACACACAGACCATTCGCTAAAAACATGATTTTCGTATTCAGGGGACCTCAGAACATGTAGATACAACAAAAACGCACGTGCAAAAATTTGTCCCTAAAACAATACTTTCTCGACCCTATGGGTAAGAGAAAGTAAAAAGAAAAGAAAAAGAAAAGAAAAAGAAGGAAAGAATAGAAAAAAAGAAAAAGGTTTTAATGTTTGCATCATATGGATACAACCCCTTCATGCAATGATCCTCAAATAAAGCGAAAGAAATGTTGTACGCAAGTGCCACTAGATTTTTTGAAAACTCACCTGTAATATTTAAACCACCTGGACATGTACGCAAGTGCCACTGTTTTCAGCTTGTACGCAAATGTCATGTACGCATCTGTCACAACACCGTCTGAATGAGGGAGCTTTTATGAACAGGCTCCCTAATCTGAATTCTTCATTTCATAGTTTTTATTTTTTTATTTATTTATATTTTAACAATTTTCTAGCAAAATCTTAAAAGTGTTTTGGAATTCGGTTTGCCTGTCTGCCAGACTTGCCCTTTCATTGACGTCAATTTATTATCACATACATAATTGTGTTTATTCTATTGCATACAATACTTAATTAAATAATTAAGAGATAAAAGGAACTTTTAATATACCATGTTTTTAAATTTTCTGTTGAATCTTATAGCTATAGAACTACATTAGCACTTTATCAATGAGTAGAAAATTTTGATAAGTGATGATGACGTCCATTTTTGTGAGATGTATAATTTAACTTTTTATAATTTTTTAATGTTCACGTTTAATTAAATGTATTTATCTTTATGTCGAAAGAAAACGAACTCGTATTTTTTTCTTTCTTTTTTTTTTTTTTTTTTTTTTTTTTTTTCTTTTGGCAACTATTAATTTATCAGCATATATAGTTACAGCCGGTAACAAAAGTATCCGAACACTAGCAAAAATTATTATGTAAAAAAAGTAGAGTTAATACTGTTTCGTTCAATAAATCCTTGTCGAATCGTGTTCTTAGTCAGTCTAAGAACATGATTCGACAAGGATATAAATTCGAAAAGTTATGAGAGATAAAATGAACAGAATTTCGGTTCCATTGAAAATAAAAGCTTTTCTATGAAGAGCTTTAGCTGCATTTTTATATTTTTATTATGATTCAATGATTGCCCAATGAGAATGCAGTGCTCGCTGATTATAAATGAATATTAATAAAAACTAGGAATCTATATATTAATAGGCAAGCATAAAATTTGTGGTACACTTTTAAGTGTAGTGTTTAAGTTTTTTAGTTAGAATAAAATTTAATTTGCAAAAAAGTGTAACTTTTTTGTTTATTAACCAAACTTGATGAAATTTGAACTGCAATTTGGCCTTGTGTTGTACAGGCTGTATATTATATGTTTGTGTTCGCGAGAAAAAAAAAAAAAATTGAAAACTGCAATTTTTAATCCCACTTCAAAAACATGTGAGTTAATGAGTAGCAGATTATTATTTTTTTTTCCCCTCAAAACGGTTTCCAATACAATCTTCTGCTGTTGCCACCTAAAATTCATACTATAGTTAATTTAAAAATATCTGATTGTCCGATCGATAAGCTGTTTAATCGGTCGGATTTACAGAAATTGCCCCTTTCGTTTGGTACCTTATTTGTAACGATACGACCGATATTTCTAATTTATTTTCCTCATTTTAAGTAAATGTACTTTTTTTTTTATTATTCTGTCGAAAAAAATAGGCAACAATTAAATTATGAATAAAATTTAAATTGCTAATTTATCAAAAATTTTTAATTAACTAAAAGAAAACTAATCAAAAATTCGAAAATCGGGCCTCGAGTTGCATCAGGAGAGGTCATTACGAACCTCCATGCAAATGTGTGTAGCTCTGCGATCAGCCGTTTTCCTAAAGATCTCTGGATATACATACACAATGACACACACACAAACATCTTATTTTATATGCATCGATACATTTTTCCCTTTCATACACGTATTATTTTACATTAAGAAATACCTAAAAGTAGAAAGTTGTTAAAGCTGGCAATTTCTTAAAACTCAAATAAAACCATAGACACAATAATTTGTATAATGTAGCATCACTATACTCTCGACTACAGATTTTTTATTCGAAAAGAAAAGAGCCACTAAAATGGCAGAAATTTGAGTGCATGAGTGGTAGATTAAAAGTTTATACTGTGCAAAATAAACTCAAGTTAAACAAGAACGAAAAATCATGCAGTACGCATTGATTATCAACACTTTCCAACTTCACGTATTTGTTGTATAATATAACTTTCAATATTCTTTGCCTACGTTATCACACAACAGACAGAAGCACTGAAAAGTATACAGATAGTCTAATTAAACTTAAAATCACTCTTAGACATTGTTGGAAAGTGTTAAAAAAGGCTTATGCAAAAGAAAATGCAGCCGTTAGATTATAATTGCAGCCCTAATGTATCTGACTATTTTAGTGCATCCCTGTAAATCTGAAGGTTAATCATATTAGATTCTATACAAAATATTATGTTACAGTATTAACAATACATAAAATTTATTCATGATTTTTACAGTAGAAAGTTATTTAAATGTGATTTTTAAAAATGTATCTCTTAAACTCAATGTATTGGCATTTTTTTGGTTGCCCCTCCACATAAACTAGTTGTACAGGACATATTAATGTCATTTTAAATAGGAAACATTCCATAGTGAACTTGACTAACATATGACATTTTTTTTTAATTCTGAAAATATATACGGACGCTGTGGCGGGAGACAGACAGATAGAAAGATAAACAATCGGACAGACAAATACACAAACTGAAATCATTTTCACTCTTAAAAATTGTTTGAAAGTGCTAAAAACGCTTAATCTAAACGAAAGTGCAATTCCAGCAAATTTTTATTAATATCTCTTAAAGAAACTAAATATTTTTGTGTGTCCCTGTAAATCTAATGCTCATCATACAATGTTCCATAGCAAGCGTTATTTTGTTCATATTTCAATTTCATTAAGCTTTGTGAAAAGTAAAGTTATTAAAATCTGGCTTATAAAAATACTTCTCATAGAACGCAATGCTTTGGAATACTTTCGGGTGTCCGTGTACATAAACCAGTAGAGGTACGCACTCCATTTTCAATCGGGAACATCGGATAGGGAACTTGAATAACATATATCAGTTTCTGGAACTTCCATTAATATTTACGGGAGTTAGAGCGCGGACAAACAAACAGACAAACCGTAGTTATTAACACTTTTCAACCTTGTTGGAAAGTGTTAAAAAGGATTTGATTTATGAGAGTAATTTTTTTTTTCTAATTTTATTAAGATCTAATTAATTTGAAGACATATTTTTAAGCAAAAACATAATGCATTCCAATTAAATGAAACTGACTACTTTTTTAAAATGAATTTATTACTATACGCAAGCGATGTGAGGACGTCACTGACCGTCCGTGGGGTCAAGCAAAAATTTCCATATGTTAATCGGTAATTGGATTGATTTTAAGTATTAATTGGTTTAATCACAAAACTAAATAAAAATCTAGTGTATACTCAATATTTAAACATTAAAACTTCTTCACACACCATAAAATTAAAGAACAATATAACCGGTTTTGAAAGGACGTGGCCTTTCTTCATCAGGTGCAAAAAACACGTACTACTGCCATGGAGGTAAAAGCAAAACTCAATGAGGGCCTAAGAAGAGATGTTTTTTCTAAACTTGTAGCTTCTCTTTGAAACCACTGCCTTAATACTATGAAAAAGTTAAGAAACTCGGACTTTCCCTTTCAATCCCTTAAGGGAACTCTCTACTTATCGTCTCTGAAAGCTAAAGCCAATGTTAATCTACTGAGAATTTTGCACCATTATAACTCATCAACTAATCCATATTTTAAAATTCTGTTTGCACATTCATAAAATGCATAATTGTTAAACAATTTATCGCTTTCTAAAAACTGTTTTCTTTAATTTTTAATATTTCATTTTTAAGCTTAAAAATGCAAAATTTCGCATTTTCCAACTCCAAAGTAAAACAATCTATTTTTAGAAAGCGATCAATTGTTTAACAATTATGCATTTTATGAATGTGCAAACAGAATTTAAAAGTATGGATTAGTTGATGAGTTGTAATGGGTCTAAGTTCTCCATAAAATAACATTGACCTTGGTTTCTGGTGACAATAAGTAGAGAGTTCTCTTAATTGTTATATTAACTTAGTAGAGAGTTCTCTTAATTGTTATATTCCTACAATGGATATAGATGGATCAACGAGGGTTTTTATGAATTCCGTTTCAATTTGGGTGAAGGCTGCCTCCGTGTTAGACGTCACTTTCTGAAGTTCGGTGGGCGAACTCCTAGTGCTATGATCTGGTGTAAAATTGCATGGACAATCTCAGCTGGTACGGATTTTGGGTCGTGTTAACAGTAACCGGTATATTAATGAAGTTGCGGAACCCAGAGTTGTTCCCTTTCTTCAGGGCATCCTCGGAGTTGTATTTCAATTCAATAAGACTTTCTGGTTCGTGCAAAAGGTAAAATAGATAGGGCCACGCAAAAATAGTATATTGAATGTGTTTTTTCCATGAAGGTAAAGCTTTTAATATATTTTTTTTGTAAGATTTCTCCCCCCTTCATTTGATGAGTACATAATTTTAACAGTGAAATATAAGGTCCAGCTTTTCAAGTTGCAAAACGAGTCAGTCGCTTTTATTTCGTTATTCTTTCGTTCGACAGGTGGCCAAAGCCCTCCGTGCCAAATTCGGGGATCTGTACACGGACGAGAACGTGCTGGTGACGGCCACCCACACTCACGCCGCCCCGGGAGGCCACCTGCAGTACTTGCTCTACCTGATCCCGTCCCAAGGCTTCATACGACAAACTTTCTTCAGTCTCGTGAAAGGGATCGTCAAGGTAAGAAGAATGGTTCAGTTGGAAAACTCTGAAAATAGTGTAATTTCTTTAACTTTTGTTACTTTGTAATAGTTTCTTTCGACATGTCCTGTTTACTTTGTTATGCATAAAATCCTTTTTACTCCGTGTCTATTCACTTTTAAACAATAAAGATTAGGCTGTTCTTTGGTTTATTTATTTTTTGTTTCAACAAGTAAGTGGGGAGGGATAGGTCTTCACGAAGGTTAAATTTATTGATCGAGAGTAGGAGATTACTTAAGTATGAGAAGTTTAGTAGATTTCACAGTGTGTCAAAAGTGTTGTAATTAAAAGTGGGAATGAACTAGAAGACCAACTTACGCTGTTCTAAATGTGCATAAAAAAAAAAAAAAAAAAATGAAATTACTGAAGCCCAGCAGGAAAAACGAATCCACCCTGTCAAATGGGTACGTGGGCCTCGTCGAAAGCTGTTCTGAGATGAGCATCGAGGATCTTTCTGAAATATTCACGGTTCCTCAGTGACATTGCCTTTATTTTTATTTCTATTACCCTACTACCGTAGGGAATGGAAGTATTGTGTTCGGTCCGAAAATTCGATATCGAGATTCACCTGATTAACACGTTTTAAGGCCTCCTGAGTCCAAAAAAAGTAGTTTTTTGGCAATGGGTCAGTGTGTGTGTATGTATGTGTGGAATCTTCTGGCTATCCTATCTCCGAAACTAATAAAGATAGAACTACAAAGCTTCAGAATGGATACAGGTCTGGTGTACAGATGAATTTCTTGATGGTCCTGATGGCCTAGTATAAGAGGGTGTTCGGATTTTTTTTCAAACTCGCCCTATTAACTCCTTTTTAAATATCCTTTTGTATGTAATTATTGTTTTCCGGTTAATAATGGATTATGCCAAGTTTTACTAAAAGTAGGTGTCTCAAAAACGACTCTAACGATTTTCTTGAAAATTGTTACATAAATCCAATTTTAGATACCCTTTCTCATGTATTATGTGGTTATTGCAGGAAAATTAACGGTCATTCTGATTAGGTAGCTCAGTTTTAGATCTCGGAAATGGGTGTTTAGAAAAATAACCTTATCATATTTTTTTCCCCTTACTTTTTAATTCCCTGTGTAAACTCTCTTTTATATGCCTTTACACGTGTATCAAGTTTCTCTTACTGGAAAATTCCAAATAATGCATGTAATAGTATCTCCAAAAAATGCATGTAATACGTGTAATAGTGTGTAATGGAAGTCGTGTGGTTGTTTCACACCAGATTTATTTCTTCATTTTTAAGAACCCTTCTCATAACCTGAGTATTTGTGAAATACCGAGCATAGCCCCTTTATGCGCATTTAGACATCACCTGTTAATTGATTTGCTACGCAAAAGAAACGAAGCACCTTGATGAAAGTGATTGTTTCTATAGTGAAATGAGATCATTTAATGACAATGAAATGACTAAAACTTCAAAGCTCATCCGCGGCTAACGATTGCACAGTGGATGTTCAAATCAGTAAGCAGTGAGTGAAATGGCCCCTCGCAGCGATGCACGTCTAGGCAAGGAGTGATAAAAATATACTAATGGCATCCTGCGATACAATCTGCCAGGCTCCTCATCCATTATTGTTCCAGATCTGTGACATTTTGGGGTGTCCGAATCTGACGGCCTACCCTGTCGCAGACATTTTCCATGGGAGAAAGGTCTAGTGACCTTTCTGCCCAAGGAAGTGTATTAATTATGCGGAGGCAGTGTCCGTAGATATTCGAACCGCATGGGACCTGACATTATCTTGTTGAAACGAGCCCCAGGATGACGTGCCATGAAGACTAATGCCACCGGCCGCTGGATGGAATCAACATATCGTTGCACTGTTAAAGTTGTAAGTAGAATAATTAGTAGCGACCTGCTGTCGTACGAGATAGCACCTCACATCAGGGGTAATGACTGTATGCATCTGTAAAACAAAGGCATATTTAGACCGTTGGCCAGGGTGATTGCGACCGCTTAGTCCTGGGACCTCATGACTCGACTGCGAAGGTTAGCAGCTACAAGAGATAAGGGAAGTTGAAGAACTCTAATAAGCTGAAAACTATGTGGCTGCTAGTCTACTGGCAACCATAGTGATTGGCTTCCACACCAATTCAGACTCCTTCTTAGGTGAAGGAGTGTGTGTATGGGTGGGGGAGGGGGAAGCAAGTGTCTTAAAAGACGATGTGAGCGTAACTCCGCCTAAGCCAAGCACCTTGGAATTGTGGAAGGATCCACTGAGGATATGGAAGAGGCTGTAGCACTTTGGATCTTAAGGTATGAAAAGATTTAAATGAAGTATTGCCACCTAAATTTCATACTTCAGTTAATTTTAAAAAACCTAATGGTCGTGTCAAAAAACTGTTTGCACCCCTGTATTCAGAAAAATAGCCCCTTTCATTGGGTACCGAATTTGCAACGTTAGGTCTGATATTTCTAATTTATTTTATGTGTTATACAAAAGTTGTTTCCACCTAAATTTCATACTTTAGTTATTTTGAAGAAATCTAATGGTCGTGTTGAAAAACTGTTTGCACCCCTGCATTCAGAAAAATCGCCCCTTTCATTGGGTACCGAATTTGTAACGATAAGTCTGATATTCTAATTTAGTTTCATCTTTTTCCGTTTTTAAACCGGAATTCGGCAGAAGGTTTATGACAGTGAAAGTAAGCTGAAAAAAGTCTTAAATAATAAATGGGGACAAAAGCAATACTTAAAAAGGGCACTATCACCAGTTTTCAAATTTAAATTGAGAAAAAACTTTAGTTAGAAAACAAGTTTATCTGGAAGGAGAAAAAATAAACTACCGAAAGTGGGGACGTTTGATTGCCTTCACTTAAGATCAGTTCGGATTTGGCACACAGCCACCCGATCTTGTCTCGCATTTGGCCTTCCAGAGTCTTCCTTACGCCGATAAGTTCCTTACACCAACTTTTGCTGCTAGTACCTACGCACAGCCATGTCCAAGGAATTTGGTTTGGTCATCCAGCTTCACGCATTCTGACTATGGAACCACGTTTCAAGTCGTCCACTTTGCTATAAGGTCTTTGACAACGTCTTAATAACAGTATTCGTTGTGTCTCTACAGGAATGAGAAAAGTTAAACCTTCCTCAATTTTTTATTAAAATCACACAAACAACTGTGGAAGAAAATCATATTTATTGAAATTTTATTTTTCCGACTGAGTGAAAATAATGTCTGAGTGAGTAATGCTGACCGGGGTGTCGGCCTGGATAGCTCAATTGGTAGAGCCTTGACCTTGTAAGTCAAAGATCCGGGGTTCGACTCCCGGTCCAGGCTTCCTCAATTGTTTCCGGATTTATACCATACGAGTTGCGCAATAGAATTACGCACTATGATCGGAATGAGCGTTCCTTGGCTTTGAAAATCGAATCATGTGCATACTTCGTGTACAGAAATTTGCAGGCCAAATTTCGAGAGGATCGAATTATTTTTCAGGGGTGTTTCAATTTTTTTTACAAGGGAGCGTAACATGAATTTCTGTATCGAATTTTCCTCCTAGTCTTCAGATTCCTTGAAAACTAATACGTATATGAAACTGGCATCCATAAAATTACGCAGCCAATAAGGATAAGGTAAATGAATTAAAAACGGGAGAAAGGTATCTCTAATCAAGCCTAACCATCATCCGAGTTTCTTCCTGTTATCGTGAATGGCAAGGGGAGCCATAGTAGATGCCAGCTAGATTATAATTCTTGCATAGAAATGGATGACTACACATTTAGGATAGAGAACTAGACAGAGTCCAGTTAAATTTTATATCTTGTAGTTTATTGTTTATTTCTCTCTTTTTGTAGAGTATAGAACGTGCACACTCTAACCTGCAGCCCGGTTACATTCTCTGGAACGAGGGAGAAGTGGAAGGGGCCGGCATCAACCGCAGTCCTACCGCCTACGCCAACAATCCGCCCCAGGAGCGACTCAGGTCAGGAACCTCTCTTACAATAATTTGGCATCGTGCAAGGGGATCAAAATGATGCTCATGATAATGCTTCTTTTTCAGGTACCGAGACAACGTCGACAAGACGATGTCCCTGCTGAAGTTCGTGAGCGTGGAGGGAGAGCCGCTGGGGATGATCAAGTAAGGCACATACCCTTCAATTTTGTTTTAAGTTCTCGATCCTACTGCAGGTAGGGGAAACTCTCGTACTCCTCAACATCTCAGATCTCTGATTTTTTTTTATGATTTCGCACATTTTGAGGATCGGAACTTGGATGTGTGATCTGTAATGAGAAACTTAGCCTAATTACTGTTAGCCACCCTTTAGAATAAGCTAAAAATTTTGCCAAACAGTATTTTAATTTTTTGTACAAAGCACGGATCTTTGTCTCAAGGCTTTTGTGACACCCGTTATTTTCTGTTGAAAATCATGCAGAGATTCACAAAAGAGGTCCTCTCCTACATCACGGTCTAAGAAGTGCCACTTATCGTAAAAGATTTTTGAGGCAGAAAAAGATGCCTGCAAAATATCATAGGATTATCATTCATGACGGCTACACGAAAATATTTGTATCTATTAAGGGATAGAAGCGGACGTTTCTGCATTTTTTCATTCTCCAGTCATGTTGAACAGTATTTTTGACTTCCTATTTTTAGTGTATGATTATAGGGTATTTTTCCTTTAGACGATTTTCTTCTTTCCCGACCCTCCCGATAAACTGCCGAATTATGTTTTCGAAATACTCAACTAAATGAGAGGCATCTCTAGCAGGGGGAATCAGTGTCATCTCGCCTTATCAACCGACTGATTTTGTACCTCATGGTCATCTTGTCTGTTTGGTTGAAGCCTTCTTTGCTACATCTTTAGCCTTAAGAATCCAAATGAAACAAGAAACAGGGATGAGTTTCAGAAGTTTGCAAAATTGCTTACTTTTCCCCGGTGTGCTGATGTCAAAATTCGAAGATTTGCCGTTCCTGTACTGGTGAAATAAGCTCCTCAGTGAAGGAGATGAACGGCTGTATTCACCCATAACTTCAGCTCCCGGTCGAATACGAAAGCTTGAAAAGCGTCTCCTGTCAGGGTTCAACTTTTCACCAAAATGGGACGCGTTGCTTCTGCTATCTCGTGACATTGTTATTTTCGGCCAAATTTTGTTCGAAAGTTGCACTCTGACTTTGCTTTTCAAATTTTTTGCGTTGAACCGGGAGTTGAAGTTATGGGGGAATACAGTCCTAAGTTTTGTATGCAGATTTCGAATGTAACTTCAAATTCATTTAATTTCTTAACCCTTTCAGGGGCGGTGATGCCACTACAGCATCACCTAATTTTAATTTTCAACTGCAAAAACTCATCCCAGAAATTTTTTAGCAAAATTTTACTTTTATAACATAGCAGAAAACGTCGTCAAATTCTTTCATTTTAATTTTGTTCGTGAATTCTGGTGGCAGTGTAATTTAAATGATCTGAATTACCTTGCTCCGGAAAGGGTTAAGCATGTTGATTACGCCACTTACCTTGTAAGAATTTCGCATGTCGGGCAAGCACCTCGACTCCATCATACATTTCAGTTTCGTATTTGAATTTTCCTTGAAACCTAATATTCTTTTAAGACTTTCTTGGACTGTTAAAAAATGTTAGGTGTGAAGTGGTTGTGGTGGTGTACGGAAGTTCGAAAGTAACGAGTTGAGGTAATTTAAAAGTTCAAAAGGTTTACCACTTCACCTTAATTAAAATGGTTATAATAAAAAGTAATCATTTCCTTATATTATTAAAATCTGTGCGCATCTGTCTGTCTGCCTGTCTGTCTTTCTGTCTGTCTGTGAGAAATGCCTTGTCATAGCTAAAGCTCCGGCGCTAATCGTCGCAGCGCTTCGAAACCGGTGTCGACAGACGCAGCATTTCTTCATCTCGACATCGCGATAATTCGCTAAGCGATGCGACCCTAATTAGCGGAGATATTAATTAAAACGTCGACCCATATCTACCGAAAAATGACCCAGAATTCATGATTAAATGCTTAAAAAGCGACATTTTTACGGAAAAAGTGGAAAATAAATTAGAAATATCAGTCGTATCGTTACAAATAAGATATCAAATGAAAGGTCCGATTTTTCTGAATCCGACGGTTTAAATAGCTTATCTATAGGGCAATTAGATTTTTTTAAATTAACTAAAGTATGAAAAAAAAGGTGGCAACAAATCACAACAGTTCTATTAATTTCGCAATAGACGTATTTCGGCTACCATGGCTCCGGGCGAAAGAATAAATAGATTTTACTTCCAGCTTTACTGATTTTGTACTGGAAATAAAAATTGCAAATTTCAAAATGCTTCAATTTTCTTCAAAATTAATTCAAACTTGCTACAAACTTTTAACATCACAAGACGAAGTTCCAGTTCAAATATCATCGGGTTTCGAGAATAAATAAAAAATGTACAATTTAATTGCAAATTAAATGTTATTATAATACGCGTATTTCAAATTCTAACTATGATTAAATTATTTTTAGTACATCATTCGAAAGATATTTTAAAGTACTTTTATATTATCGAAAGCGGGATTCAAGATTTCGCTTCATTTACATGTTTTGAGGTCTCCTGAATCGGTTTTCTTTTGTATCTGAGCTACTAATTAAAATAATTCCATAAGTAATACATCATAAGATAGCTTTGTTGGTTTGAAATCGAACAGTAGATTACAGAAATGTCTACCGCCAGATGGCGCTGTAATATTTTAAAATTTCAATATTTCAATTTCTAATTATGATTAAATTGTTTTTAATACATCATTCGAAAGATATATTAAAGTTCTTTTATATTATCGAAAGTTTTAACCAGATTTGCACGTTTTGAGGTGTCCTGATTAAGTTTTCTTTTGCATCTCAGCTAATTCAGTTAGACCGTTCAAAATTGGTATATGTAGGTTAATTAGGAAGGGCTGAAAGGGTGGGGAAGATGTAGGCGTGCATCGCGCGCACGGGACAGCGCTGCCGAAGGCAGTGGGGACCCGGTCCGACTTTTTAACCGATGAGAAATGATTTTTTTTTTTCATTTTCTTTTCTTAAGAATAAAAATTTGATTTGAGAAGGAATATGTGCGCGTAGCGTGCGTATACCTTCACACGTGCGTGCGCAGCGCGCATGGGTCTGCGCTGCCGAAGGCAGTGGGGACCCGGTGTGAGTTTTTACCCGATCAGAATTTTTTTTTTTTTTTTTGAGGGGGGGGGGCACGGAGGGTCAGGGAAGGAAGGAATACGCGCATGCAGCGCGCACGGGGCAGCGCTGCCGAAGGCAGTGGGGACCCGGGCCGACTTTTTACCCAATCAGAAATGATTTTTTTTTTTTTAATTTCTTTTCTTAACACTAAAAGTTACTGTTAGTGATTCATTAATTTTAGTGATTCATTTGAAAATACTGACCCGCTAGCGGGCGAAGCTCGCTAGTTCAATAAATAATAACAGTAAAATGAACAAATGGTTTAGGAATTTTGCGAGGGAAATAGAACATCGCATTACCTTTAATCCTTTCGAGTCGCCCAATACGAAAAAGGAAAGGCGTCAGTCCTCAAAGGGAAAAGTACCCCAGTTTGAAAATGTTTCATGATCTGTGCGAACCGAGTGATTTTTCTTTCTTTTTTTTGCAGTTGGTTCGCCGTTCACCCGACGAGCATGAACAGCTCCAACCAGCTGATCAGCGGGGACAACAAAGGGGCGGCGTCCCTCATGTTCGAGACGGCGATGAACGGGAAGAACGCACTCCCGGGAAAAGTAAGTATTCTGCTTCCATTGACGGACAGGAAGGGAGTCTGGGAGTTAAAAATAAAATTGTAACCATAAACTTTGGATCGATCGCCACACGAGCTTCACCCGTAAATGGCTTCTTATGTGCTTTGATTGATTTGATAAAAGAGCATGTGTTCCCATACACATATATTGTACATATGTATGACGCATGCAAACATTTTATTATATTAGGCGTGCGGGGTCGTTTTCATAAATACATTTTAAACTAAAATAAGCACGATAATTTTAACAGAAACCGCACATGTGCTTTATTCAAAGGGGTGGCCATCACCAGCCACACCTTTCTTTCAAGCAATTTGTGGATACTTCCGAGTAGAAGCATTCAGAGACTTACTTTTCGACTTCATCCTACGTTGTGAAGGTGTTGCTTTGAAAGTGCGTGTACCGTCGAGCGGAGCGGAACAAATGTTAGTCTAAAAGGCAAGATCTGGTGAATGCAGAGGGTGAGCTAATATTTCCTTTAACAAGTTTTGAATTATGGGAGGGTGCGTTATCCTGAAGCAAAATTACCTTGCCACGTCTTGTTACACATTGTGGTCATTTGAAGACCAAAACATGTTTCATATTGAGTATTGTCTGTCAGTAGCGATCCCTGTTAACTGTTTTGCCGGATTTTAGCAGCTCATAAAATTTGCAATGGTTCGTCTTCAAACTTTTTTGTCTGACCTGGCCGGTCGTTGTTGTTTGCGACAAAGTCACCTCTTTTAAAACGGTTAGATGGAACATATTCATAATAAGCTTTCCTTATAATACGATAGCTTTCACCAGCACTTTTCTTCATGTTAAAGTAATGAATCAATACCTCCCGCATATTGCCACGTTTCAGCGTAACTATATCTATTAAGTTAATACCTTCGCCCCACTTGACCTCTGAAAATTGGAAGCTTCTTGTCAGCGCAACAAAACAGCCGACACATCGCCTCGCATCTACGTTCTACTGCAACTCCATCTATTGAAAACAATCCTCATTATTAACCGGTACGCGTAGTATATACACACACATTACACAGACGTCTATTATAAATACAAGTGATTCTTGCAGATATCTATTACACGCTCCGACAGTTTTTGCTCTCAAACCTAGTAGACAGACGCCCGTATTCACCAATAGCTTCAACTCCCGGTTGAACACGAGAATTTGAAAAACGCATAAAGTCAGGGTACAAATTTTCAGCAGAATTTGATGCTTTGCTTGTGCCATCTAGTGATATAGTTACTTTCCGATTTTTTGGCAGAAAATAACCAATCAAAGATTATGTGAAATCATCGTCGCTAGATGGCAGAAGAAGCCGGTCAATTTTTTTAGAAAGCTGCACTCTGCCTTTAGACGCTTTTCAAATTCTTCCGTTGAACCGGGAGTTAAGTTAATGGTGAATGCGGCCGTCAATAGATCGAGTTCGACCCCAGGTCGTGCTCGTGGGTGTAGCTGTTCGGTGTCTATAGTGCTTTTATCCTAAATTCGCCTGAATGGGGATCAGGACTGCTTAGAATGACCCTTACGTGTGGGGCATTTCATCTAGACCTGGGTTCCTTGTAAACCAAACTGGACTTAATCCATACCGTACACCCACCTTTTCGGAAACAGGCCACTCTAAATTATATAGACTTTCAATCGTCCTAATGACGCTGATCCAAGTGACATGAACTGAGAAAAAGGTCTTTCTCAAATCCACTTATAGCTGCTTTTAGAGTTCAGCCTTTTGAAACCTTTATAATTTAATTTTATGCAAGCTAGATAACGCTTACGTGCATGCTTCTATTGTGAAATTATAGTGCTAGTAGTGTTTAGCGATGTGTTTAAGTACACAATAATTCATGAATCGTAACTTTCTCAAACTCATTATCCACAAATGGAGTTTTATTCAAATCAATCTATTAATAAGGATGTGCTATATAAATTGCGATTTCAAAAATCACACTTGATGACCCTTCACACAGAATTAACGGAATAAAAATAGAATCACCCTTTTGTACGATAGGGGTGTCGTCAAATATCAATGCATTGCTAAAATATTAGGCGTTTGAATAGGATTCCGCCCTTGTCTTTAGTAGTACCGCTCAAGAGTACTACAAATGGGCGATGCTTCTATTCGATAGTTATGAATGTCCTACGTCAGCTTGAAAATATCGAAATTTATTCCAAATAAATACAACATCTGAGCATGCATTAAAAGAAAGTCATGGGACGTCGGAGAACCCTTTGTGAAAGGCCGCTTCAAAGGCGATAAAATAATTTTTAACATCGAATAGTTACAACAGATGAAAAATGGCTTTATTACCAGAATCCCAAGCTCGGGTAAAGCGGGTCCATCGAGATCATCCTTGCAATAAGTTTATGCCCTGTATCGGGTAGGATGAGGAAGGCGTGGCCTATTATGAGCTGTTGGAATCAAGTGAAGCTATATAAATCGACAATGAAGAGAATTACAGTAGAAAAACAACCAGGATGAGTGAACAGACACAACAATATTATTTTGACACAGCACACATGTTGCAAACGTTGGAAAAAATGTCTATCGTCTCTTTCTGAATAGCAGTTCAGTTCTTGCGTAGAGATCGATGATTGGTTTAATCATTGGACCGCATCCGAAAACCAGGATTTCTTCAGAAAAGTCATCCATCCATTGCCTGCAGGATGGGCGAAAGTGAAAGTGACAGATGGAGCATTCTTTCAGTCTGTCATTATTTTATCTTCTAAACAAGCAAATGTGTTTTATTCTACAAAAAAAAAAAAAAAAAAAAAAAAAAAAAGACGGTTTCATAGTCACATATCTCGAAATAGAAACTTGTGTTTATTTTGCCTTTTTTAAAACTTCGCTACATAAGGAAATGCCGGGTTCGATCCCAAGGACGCTTGTCGGCCTAGCCGTTCGACGTTCTCTAGAGTGTTCTCTGAAGCTCACATAAATTTGAGTTAAGGCCCCTCAGGAAAGATCCCTGTGGAAGGCATTCCATCCAGGCCTAGGACCCTCGTGGGGTCAGTCGGCCTTAACACCTACACCACCTTCCCTATATAACTACCTATCGCTCTGGCCTTCAGTTTTGCCTGGTGACGGGTTCCAATTTCGGTTCCAGCCTGATGTAGAAATCCACTTTAAGCCCTAGTTCCGGATGTTATGTGCAAAGAGCCCAATTCCCTTGCATAATTACCATTTAAAGATAAACTTTTTTTTTATTATTGTAGATTAGCGGTTACTTTAATCTACGGCTTCCTGAAACCTTTTTAAATCGACGTTGACTTCTGTCATTTGCAAATAATGTGCTTAAGTATCCAGTACTATGCAGAATATTTTTAAGGTACTTTTCCGCTTGCGGGGTGCAAACGAAAAATCGCCAGTTATTAATATTAGAACACTTTAGAACATTTTTGTTTTCTGAGTAAAATATATTAACATTCTTTCTTCTACCTGAATTTTTGTTTTACAAAAATGATGAAAATTTGGGATTTGCCCACAACTGAAGAAGATGCAGTCTATTTTTGTCAAGAGAAAGGTTTATTGGTTAGGAATGCAATATGCGATTTGAATATAAATAGCAATAATAATATAAATAGCAATAATATAAATTGGCGGTAATATTCAATTGATACGATAATATTGAATTGGCGATTTTTCATTTGAGCCCCACAAACGGAAAAGTACCTTTTTAAATCTGGATATCCCTGTTGTTTCTTAGGGATCAATAAAACTTTACTTGAACTTTACTTAAAACTTTACTCAATAAAACTTTACTTTCATACACCCTTGTATGAAAGAATTTTTCAGGTTACTTCAATTTATAGCTTCCTGAAAGCAAACAAATCAACATGACTAGCAGTCATTTCTGTACCATAAGGATCAGTAATTAATGAGAATCGATTTTATCCACCTATCTCGACTGATATAATCCATCTTCCTGGTAATAATTTTAACAAAGACTTCAAAATACTCTCTCCTGTTAAAGGGCAAAGAGGTTTTGCGAGTTACTTCAATTCATGACCTCCCAAAACCAAACAAATCAACACTAATAGAGGTCATTAATAATATTATTTTTATAAGGATCCATCAATATGAAGAATAAATTTTATCCTTATATCTTTATTACTTTATATTGTGATAATTTAAACTTTACGTAATCAGATTTTTTTTAAGATTGCTTTTTGATTACATAGTGCTGCCATCTGTTGTCATTTCATACTGTTATATTCTTTCAGTACAGAAACGTTGTTTCTATATATCTACTATGCAAGAACTCATATTTACCTCCTGAAATTATATGTTATGTTAAGAAATCGTGTCAGAATGGGTAGAAATATGGGTAAAATGAATGGCGTTTTTTATTTCTCTCAAAAACCAACCCTATTTTCATGAACTGAGATTTCTTGAACTAAACCCTCAAATATTACGTGATATTTCTGAATGCAACATTTCCAGCCTGGTACAAAATAATTAATTTCTATTTCTTGGAATAAAAAAAAGATAATTAATGGAATAAAAACACAGTCTTGAACTCAGAATAATACTTACCCATTGGCAGTTTTATAATTTCACCACGAACTGTACTTCCATGGATTTCATATATCACAGTGCTTTATATATCATAGTGCTGCCACCTGTAGACCATTTAGAGAATTACATTCATTTTCTCAGGCTCTTTCATTCATAGTATAGTTACAGTAGAACCCTGTCCGATTATCAGAGGCACACTTTAAAATGCAATGCAATTAGAAAGCAATACATTCCAAAACTACATACAAAACCACGTACATTCAGTTTTTATTTATAAATAGTCTTTACTTACGGTATTATAATAATATATTGTGCGTATTAGTTGCATGAAATCAGTAACTAAGAGGCCTCTTTTAATGACCTGTGACTGCGCTCAAAGTTGATACCGGACACTTCCTGTTCTGCCGGGTTCGATCCCAGGTCGCGCTCATCGACCTAGCCGCTCGGTTTTGGCGTGGTTTTCTCCGAAACTCGTGTGAATACGGGCTAGGACCCCTTAGAAACTCCCACGGAGGGCATTTTCCTTTAAGCCCAGGTCTCTAGTGCAAACAGTTGGCCTTAACCCGAACACCAACGCTAATTCCCCTGCTTTCATTTGTATAACACTACCACATGTATTATTCATTCTTTAAAAACTTGTTTTAATTGTAAGGTGCAAGGTATTCAACCTAATGCAAAACCACATTAGACAGAATACAAAAATATTAAATACTTAAGAAAAGAGGAGCATTTTTACTAAATGTTTAGCTGCGCATGCGTAAGCCTCAACAAAATTTCATTTGAAATAATTTATTAACCAAATGTATTGAGCTACTTATATGAAAACCTCAAGCAAATATCGAAAAGAAAAGTAAAATCATAAGGGGTTTCACCTAAAATTTATTTGGATGAAATCAATGGTAATATATCATGTTCGTTGATTGTCAATAAATAGTGACCCTCTTCCTTTCATTCCACCCACCCTCCTTCCCCCCCCCCCCTTTTTTTTTTAGAGGAACTGGAATGCAGGTCATTCCATTCTATCGACTATACCTTTTAGATTTTTACGATATTTTATTGTGTTTCCATACAGGTAGCTCAATAAATTTGGCTCGTCCATGAAATTTTGTTTATCTCTGTGCATGTATTGCTAAAAATGCTCATTTTTAAATAGATATTTAATATTTTTATATTCTGATGGCAGTAGGTTGTGCCTAGGGTAGTATGTCAAGTTTCCTAAAAATGGCTGTGTACTGGACTTAATATTCTGCCTATTAATAAAAAAAAAAAAGTGCTCTTTATTAATCTTTCTAACTGAACGTATGCGTTAGTCTCCTATAAAAGAATACATGTTGTTAAAAGAAACCTCATGTTGTAGTCAGAAATGTATTTCTAGCATTATTTTTCACAGAGTGATCCCAAACATTCTGTTTTGAGCGAGTCACTTTTCGTTACTCGCTTTCTTTTGTTTACTGATGTTATATATTTTTATATAAATAGATATATGTGTGTAAATATGTCTTTATATAAAGAGAGAGAGAAATAAGAATGCTCAATAAGCAATAATACAAGTAGGACTTTGAGGCACCTCATCCTAATTTAAATTCACTGGTAACATGCTCTTCGTCTTCCGTTTCAGGGTCCTTTTGTTGCTGCTTTTGCCCAGTCGAACGCAGGAGACGTTTCTCCGAATATCGGAGGCGCCCTCTGTCCGGGAGATCCGAATGATGTGTGCGACATCGAGTCGAGCACCTGCAGGGACGGAGTAAGTATTTCTCGTACCTTCTTCTCCAATTAGAGCGTTCTTAAAGGGGAGAAGTGGTTCATAAATAAACAGGTAAGTTCTGATCGATGAATAGGCTTTATTCGAGGACGAATCATTTTGGAACAGTTTAATCAGTGGGCCGTGGATCTGCGCTACAAGTCATTGATTGCTGTTTCTGATTGAGCGTTAGGATCGCCTGTCTGACACGAGTATGAACGTTGTTTTCTTGACTTCTGTGGTATGAATAGAAGCAGCCACCACTAGGAGAGTGTGTAACATTTTCTCAGAATCCAGTAAAATATTCACGCCGCAAGAAACGCAGAAATTTCTCTCCCGAAAATGCCACCTTTTAGGTTTTCAAACATAATTTCGAATTGGGTAGTGAAAATATACTTTGTGACACGAGGAACGGGATAGATCTTTTTGGAGATCGACCTTGTAGTGAAAACTTAGATACATCCTTAACGATTCAGTTTGATAAATTTTATTTTCTTTTATTCTATCTGACGTTCTGAGAATGAACAAGCTGTTGTACGCTGCTATTTTCTTATTTTCCCAAGGAACTAGAGATGGGATTTCTAGGAAGGAGCCTTGTCCCCTTTTGAAAGAGACGTTTAGGATTTTCTAAAATAATCTACAGAATTTTCACTTTTAACCTCCGACAAAACTATAAACAGAAACCATCTACTCCGAGTAAGGCACTGATTTTAGATCTCTTAACCTATCTACAATAAGCTACTGATTTTAGACATTTAAAAAGTACAAAAAAGCCAAGCTCAAAGAAAAGAGAATGGATTCAAGTTGTGTCTAAAAAGGGTGTGATATCCAATTCCCAAGCTTACATTCTAATACTTATTTAATATTCCTTTTTAACTCAATTTTCACACGTAAATCAAGTGCCTTATGATAGGTTGATAGAAATCCTTCTTTCCTGTACTCAATACATCATAGCGTGTTTCTGAAAATTATTTATTTTTAATTTATCCATGGTAGGCTTGGCGGCCATCTTTCAAAATTTTACGTTAATTTGAATTCTTTTATAAATCTCACCCATTATAGGATGAGAAGGCACCAAACTAATCACTATTAAAACTTAAATTGATTCAACTTGTGTGCATAACAGAAGCTTTTGCGAAGTTTTTCTTGTTTTTTTTTTTTTTTTTTTTTTATTGAGCTTGGTTTTTAAAACGACCGTTTCTGCTTGATGAACAACTCATATGGGTGCTCTCTGGGATGTCTGCTGTTTTGTGACTATTATTTCACAAGTCGTAGTGGGCTCGAATTGTTTCGTTAATGTTCGTCGAACAAAGCCCATTCATCTACTAGAAGTGCCTGTTGATACAAAGGCCACTTTCTACTCGATGGGAAATAACCTCCTGTTAGTTTCCAATTATAATTTCGAATCGGTACGCTATTACTTTCTTTTTTAAATATTTTGCAATTTTTTTTAATCAATTCTATATAACCCTTCACATTTCTTTAAAGAATTTACATGTTTCTTTTTTCTCTTCTAGAAGGAGCGCTGCATTGCCCAAGGCCCTGGAAAAGACATGTTCGAGAGCACCTGGATCATTGGACAGAGGCAGTACGAGAAAGCCATGGTAATTTCTTTTTTTTTTTTTTTTTTACAATTGTGAGGGTGCGGGCATTTTGTTTTATAGTATGCTGATTTTCCTTTTATGGTGAGGTAATCATATAACATTTGTTGGCCCTGGTATTGACCAAGACTTCCTATATAATACAGGCTACCCATTCGCTGATTTTCCCTTGTCCGCGAAGAATTGTTATAGATGGCGATACCAGCCAGGTCTTTTAGGGATATTGTTTGCATAATATCCCTATACTGAGGAGGAATATCCCTACGTTATATAAAATTGAGAAGAAAAAGTGGAAAAATTAGCCTAATCCATACATAATACATGAAATTTCTTACGAAACAACCACACGAAAGTCCCTAGGAAGTTAAAACCCGTTGCTACATCCTGAAAATATTGCTAAAGTCCCTATGTCTAGGGACAAATTCTTATAGTTGACAACACTATAGGGATTTGTGAGTCTCTTTTTAAAGGCAATTTATATTTTATTTTATGTTTAAATCTTTCATTTTTGTATAATTTTGAAAGATTAGTTGATTATTGTGGGAGGTAAACTTTTTTTTTTACGCAATACTTATGTAGTATTTAAAAAACAGCTCTTACAACTTTGTCTACGCTTCCATGTTATCCAATGGGCATTTAAGAAGTTCCATCCCACACTCTAAACGCCATCTAGTGAGTAATACACTTTCAAAGGCGAACATTTTCTCCCATAGAAGACCGTTAGAATGGCAAGTCTGATATTATATAGGGAGTCTTGGTATTGACAAGACGATTGTAAAGTACAGTTAGAAAATGTTTAATAATCTATGCCAACCGCCTGATCTTTGCTTTCCTGTTCATTGATTCGTCTGTTGTTATAGGAACTGTTTCGGACAGCGAAGGATCGAGTCAAAGGTCCCGTCCATTTCATCCACCAGTATGTGGACATGTCCAACATCAAACTGGAGGACGGCAACGGTACTCTCAAAGTAAGCTCTAGCTCGCAGTTTCATTCCCCTGTGTTTGTTTTTACACGATTGCCTGGAATTGGATCGTTCATTCACTCTGTGATTGGATAATTTCCTCCCCTCGTTCTCTGAATGTTTTTATAACTTAAGTGCAGTTTCCACTGAGGCAGGTTCAAAGTCGTTTCGAGCGGCGCTATTCAGATTCCTTTGACCTGATTCAACGAGGTTGTTTCGAAGGGGAAAGTGCGTGGTTCTAACCCCCAGCTGAGATAATTGAGGGGCCGGAATCTTTGTCAATTTTGCATGCTTTTCTTTGAAGTAACGGCGCAATCTGATAAAAAAGGGCTACAACTCATGACAAGACATTTCGCTCTTTGTGTCGGAAGTGTGATTAATGACTTTTTGAACCTTGGTCTAGAACTCGCAGTGGAAACCGGCCTTTATGTACGGTAAATGTCTCGCGGTGGACTAAAATCGTTATCGTCAGGATCTGAGATTTCTGTCATTATCATAGTGGTGATTCACGTGATTGTCAAGTTTTTCGCCTATTTTTCGCACTGCAAGTAGGAAAAATGTACTCGAGCGCTCTCTTTTGCTTAATTTTTGCTTCAACAGAAAATATCATGCAAAAATGAGTTAAGGAGTGTCACCGTGTTAACCTGGGGTTGGGTAGGTGAAGGATGGAGAAATAGTCTATTTTCTGTTTACCTCAACCCACTTGTATTGAGGAAAAGAAATTCAGTAGAGTTTTGTTCGCATTAGAATAAATATGGAAGCAGCGTGGACTGTAGGGGCCCAGCAGCACAGATACAACGAAAAATGGGGCATTCTAATATACATTTTTTGCCTGGAAGGCCGTGCTGATTTATTAGAACTCGACACACAGGTTGCGAAATTTAACAGTTTACAAAGGGAGAGTCATTATTTGGAAGGGTTTTGGCTTTGCTTGACTCACCTGCGACGAACTGGCGTTATGGGGGTCTTTGTCAATCGGTACTCGATCGTTCAATGCTCGACCTAAAATTTTATTGGCATGATCTGCACATCACCCTTAGAGGTAACTTCCAAACCTTCGTTCATAAGGTACCGCAGTGTTCCGTTGCAATGTCCACGATTAAACGGGGTGATTGTGAAATGCCTCTCCCGGGATAATCGAAAATTCCGATTCATGAAATGTTATGTTAAATTTTGATGAATGATATTAATATTTACATTATTATAACAGTAGAGCAACAAAAAATCGGCCAAAAGACTGCGATTAAAACATCCAATCAAAGAAAATGTTCCGATCACAGAACTCCAATTCCAGCCGCTTGTGCTCCGAAACAGGCCATTCTTATGTTATTATTTCTTTTCCAGAGAACTTGCAAGCCCGCCATGGGATACAGTTTTGCTGCCGGAACCATAGACTGCCCGGGAGAGTTCGATTTCCTGCAAGGTCAGTCTCTTTGGATGCATGTATTTGTGATGGACCTTTTCTAATACATTATGGCTTTGCATGTTCATGTGATTTATTGCGTTCTTTATAATGTATATGCAAAATGAACGTTCATTTCTCCAGTGATTTTAGCTGAAGAAAGTTCTCTCTGTGTGTTAAGTATTCTTTCTTACAATTTCAGGCACCACTCAGGGTTCTACCCTGTGGAACATCGTGGTGGACTTCATCCGGAGACCTTCCAAAGAACTCAAGGCCTGCCACCACCCGAAGCCCATACTGCTGGCCACGGGAGAAGTATACATACACTTCCTCATAACACTTCGGCCAAAAACATTTTAATGCTCTGAAATCATTGACTTCCATTTATCTAGACCAGGGTTTAACTTGCTAAAAGAGTTTCTTTAGGATTTTAATTAAATTGCACAAGCCGAAATTTAATTTGACTCTTTGGATACTATTGGTTTCTTTTTCTTAACTTGGTTAACCGCAAAATTGTTTTCTATGGCTTTTGTTCAATACTGACGATTTTAACCAAGCACCCATACTTGTAATTTAGGAAACTTTAATCGGTGAAACTTTATTTCAGTTCCAACAATAGAAAGAGGCACCTCAAAATGAAAAAGTGGAGTCATGGGTAGGGATAGACCATTGCACAATAACAGTGCTCAGAATACTTCTGTGAAGCAAAGCTTCTATACGCAAGCGAAGTGTGACGTCACTGACCGTCCGTGGATGCAAGAAAAATATTTCCTATGTTAATCTCCCATTGGATTTTTTGTAAAAAATTATTAAAAATCGAGGAAAATTGTTTCCCGGTTTTAATCCCCGTATTTGGGTATAGATATGTATTAGTTATCGTATGCATGTGTTAGATTGACTTAATTTGCTGTGAAATTGACAAAATTATAATTTTAAATTTCAAAACTCTGTCATCCTTGGCGTTTTTTTGTATTGGGCGATCAAAAACGTAATCTATCATAATAAATATGGAAATATACATGCCAGATGTATATTTCCGCAATATGTATTGTACGAAATATTGTTTCATATTATTCATTACTTTCTTAATATAAGTTGTTAAAATAACCATGATTTTTGAAAGGAATTAAATATGTTCGCCAGATAATTTGGCGATATTTTTTTTTTTCGCCAAGGATGACAGATATGAAATCTATTCCGCTGCAACATATTAGTATCTTATATCAGACACTTTATTTAGACATTTGAAAACAAATTTGACTTCAAATTATGATAGAATAGTTATAATTTTATATTAGTTGGATATTTATTGTGTAAATATCATCCTTTGAAATGAAATGTTTATGTTTTCAATCGAATATGGAAGTTTGCCATTCTTTTTTCTAGAGTTTTGAAATTTAAAATTCAAATTTTATCAATTTTACAGCAAAAACAACTTAATCTAACGCATGCATACGATAACTAATACATATCTATATCCAAATATGGGGATTAAAATTGGGAAATAATTTTCTTCGATTTTTAATATTTTTTTACAAAAGATCCAATGGGCGATTAACATAGGAAATCTTTTTCTTGCCTTCACGAACGGCCAGTGACGTCATCACTTCGCTTGCGTATTCTGACAAACTTTTAAATTGAAATATTAAAAACTGATAATTAAATCCAAATATACTAAATAAATTTTCCCGATATTTTCAGTGGTTTTATTATTATTATAAGATCTTTTTTTCAGCTTACTTTCTATGTCATAAATCTTCTGCCGAATCCGAGTTAAAAGCGGAAAAGGGGGGAAAATAAATTAGAAATATCAGACCTAGCGTTACAAATTCGATATCCGGCGGTTTTTCTGAATACAAGGGTGCAAAAAGTTTTTCAACACGACCATTAGATTTTTTTATAAATAACTAAAGTATGAAATTTGGGTGGCAAAAAAAAAAAAAAAAAAAAAAGTACATTTTTATTGGGAATTTCTAACACACGTGACCAATAGGCAATGTAAGATTAATTTTTCTTTTTACTTTCTCTTACCCATAAGGTAGAGAAAGTATTATTTTGGGGTCCAATTTTCGAACGTGAGTTTTTATTATATTTACATGTTTTGAGATCCCCTGAATACGAAAATCATGTTTTTAGCGAATGGTCTGTGTGTTGTGTTATCAGCATAGCTCAAGAACAAATAGTATCAGAAAGTCCAATCTTGGTATTTTAAATGTGTATGATATAGGAATGCTACACCAAGCGTTTCGTTCAGATCAAGCAAATGGTTCCTGTGCAGGGACGCCCAAGAAAATTCAAATACATTACGTCTATGGGGGAAATTGCTTTTAAGTACAGTTTAACATCTATAGACTGCACTAAACCAAATGAAACGAATGTATGCCCCCCCCCCCCCCCCTCACACAGAACTAATTATCCTATAAAACTCTTCCGAAGCCTAATTTGAATTGTTTAACATAGGTTTACATAACAGTAGTCGTTATCTTAGCTCTTAATCTCCAACCTGTAACCTGTATTTATAGTATTCAATTTCAGGGTAAGAGAAAGTCGTGTGAGTGACACACCAGATTATTTTATTATTTCTTTTTAGCTTACATTCTCTGTCATAAACCTTCTGCCGAATCTAGGTTAAAAATAGAAAAAGGGGAAAATAAACTAGAAATGTCAGTCCTATCGTTACAAATTCAGTACCCAGTGAAAGGGGTGATTTTTCTGAATCCAGGGTTGCAAAAAGTTTTTCGACACGACCATTAGATTTTTTTTAATTGACTAAAGTATGAAATGTAGGCGGCAACACTTCATTTTAATCTTTTCATACCTTTTAGTGCGAATCAAGCTAATGAAAAAAAGTCTTTAATTTAAATTTTTTTTTAATTTTATTTTCTTTTTTCCAACAAACATTTGAATAAAAATTAGAGCTTATCCGGTTCTTGCTTTTTAGTGAAATTTTCACCAATATACTTTAGCAAAATACGATATCTTTTAGCTAAAAACACTAATAGTAGTACAAACCCTGTTCTAGACACATATAACAAATCATAAAGGTGCAGGCAAAATAGATAAATGAGATCAAAAATCTCAGGGGCTTACATTTTAAGAATTACAAAATTTCGATTAAAATACAATTAAAATAAAATAAATTTTAGAAAGTTGTTGACATATTAGTTTCAAATTAAAATATACTAATTTTATTTACATATAATAATATATTTATTTGTTTTTACTTGTAATTTGTGTACGATCCACGAAACGCAATGTAAATTTTTTTCCACCTACTACGCGCAATATAAGTGTCTGTTTGAAACAGATTCGTGTACTCTAGCTTGTCGGTAACGCTACGATTCATTGTAGAACCCATAGATGATAACACTTAATATATTAATCAAAAAGAAATAAAATAGAAACATTTAAAAACAATTTTTTAAAATATCATTATTTAAATTTGAAGTAATTAGGCTGTGTATATTTTTCGGGGTCATTCACGAATCTGCCCGATGAGTGGAATGACACCCAACACGGGTCATTATGAAAAAGGGTGTTCACTGTATTTGTGCATTGAATTACATAGAAAACGGCCTTAAAAAATAAACAATTAAAAGCACAAAATAAGCTTAACAAGTAAAATGAACAGAATAAGGTAAATCCATCGAAGATCGGAAAAGGTAGCATTTTATCCGACGAATTGGACTTACGTCTCTCACTTGTTGTAAGTTTATAGGATAGAAAAATATCGTAGCAAGAATTTTTTTAAGAAAGAAAAAAAGAAAATGTATTAAACATTAAAAGGACTTCAATTACACTGCGCTGCAATAAATAAATAAATAAATAATAAAAAATCGATCCCTGATACCATTTTTGCTGATTCTTATGTAAAATGATCTCCTGAATCCGAATAGGATCCCCATTTCGCCCCACCAACCACCGTTTTCTCGGGACGTCACCCCATCCCCCCATTTTTACTTTCCGAACACTATAGTGAGGAAAGTATTGTAATCATGTCAAAAATCCGAATTCGAGATTCTGATGTTTCTATACGTGTCGAGGTCCAACGAGTCCGTTTTCACTATTTTTGCGATGATGTATGTGTGTGTATGTGTGTATGTGTGTGAGTGAACACGCTAACGTCTAAACGCTTTGTTCGAATAAGCTGAAAGTGGGTACGCATATTGTAAGTCACCCTAGTACGAACCCTATAGATTTTGGTGAATCTAGCACCTATAGTTTTTTTACAGGGACACAAAGAAAAATTCTTTATCATCATGGCCTATGGGAGCAAAATCTTAAAAGTGCGATAGCATCTAAACGCCTTATTCGATTGAGCAAAAATTTTATACACATATTATAGGTCACAAATACTCAATCTGTATAGATTTTGGAGAATCTAGCACTTATAGTTTTTTTACAGGGACACAAAGAAAAATTCTTTATCATTATGCCTATGGGGCCAAATTTTTAAAAGTGTGATAGCGCCTAAACGCCTTATTAATCTGAGCAAAAAATTTGTACACATGATATAGATCACAGTTGAACTAACTGTATAGACTTTGGTGAATCTAGCACTTACAGTTTTTTTACAGGGACACAAACAAAAATTCTTTATCATTATGGCCTATGGGACTAAATTTTTAAAAGTACGATACCATCTAAACGCCTTATTGAATGGAGCTGAAAATTTATATGAGTATTATAAATCACTGTTGCACTAACTATAAGCATTTTGGTGAATCTAGCATTGATAGGTTTTTACAGGGACACAACGAAAAATTCTTTATCATTATGATCTATGGGCTCAAAGTTCAGTAGCGTTAAATAAAACATCGTGTAATAGATGTAGAAAAATACTCAAACACTCTATTTTGCTTTTCTCTCTTTTGTTTGTTTAACAACTCCTCTTTCTTTACTTTATCTACAAAACTGTTAATGACTCAATGTTCGGAAAGTCGAGTGGAGTCACTCCAGATTTTTTATCACTTTTCGGTCATTTTATGTCCATGAATTTGATTTGCTCAATGGAAAAGAATTATTTTAACACTTAAAAACAAAAAAATATAATCTATATATATAAAAATGAATGTTTGTCTGTATGTGCTTTATAAAATCGTAAACGGCTTGACCGATTTCGATCATTCCTTTTTTTGTTTTTTTCCTTATAGGTCAGGGATGGTTTAGGAAAAAAAAATTGAAAAAATCTTTAAAATTAATTAAAATATGAAAATAATAAACTTACTGACTTATATTGACTTAATATAAGCCCAACGAGATATATAAATTAGAGTGCTGATTCAATGGATCAAGGATTAGCTTTCCGTGGTTCAAGATGAATCACGTGACATGCTCTAATAGGTTGCTGTGTTTGGCCCTTTATCGCTATTTTGGCATCTAAAATATCAGTTCGACAAATTATCATCATTATTATTAGGTAACATGACAGTCCTATGACCGAAATAAATTGTTTTTAAAATAATTTTACACATATTTCACATTTTAATAAATAATAAAATACCTTTTTTTTCATCGTTTCCCAACAAAATTTAAAAGTGTTTATAAAAGAAAATTTAAACTTTTAAAGAGCTAAATTTAACAACAAATAATAATTTTTCAACTATTTTTAGCATTTTGTTGGTTAAAGTTCAACTACACGAAATAAAAAAGAAGTAAAATCAAAACCAAAATGATTTAGAACAAAAGAACATTAAACTACGTAAGTAAACAAAAACACTCTCCAAACCGTTGCCATAGAAATTTACTGAAAATAAGCTGTTACCAAGGGAACCACCGAATACGCAGGTGCGAGGAGAGCATGTCACATGACTCATCTTGGACCTTCTCAAGGGTTACCATTTATCACTCTACTTTATATATCTCGTTGTATAAGCCATTTAAATTTTTAATTGTTGCCAAAAAAAGTTTACGAGACGTATTTATTTATTGTTTTCAGCATAAAATGAAATATGCTTTCACGCGAAAATTAAGAAATTACTAAATGTTAAATTGGTCGATGAGAAAATGAAACTTTATAATTTTAAAATGAAATAGTAATATTACAAATCTAACATATTTCTTCTGAATTTTATATCACAGCATTTTTTTATATACCTCAACTTCATATTTTTTTTTTTTTTTTTAGTATGGCGGATGAAACACGCTTGGCATAAACGTTAATTCAGCAATATATTAAAGGTATTTTCTTATTGATAATTCTTGACAATTTTTTATAATTTTGATGCTGAAGTAGATCGGACATTTTTCGCCAAGGAAAAGATAGAAAGAAATACGCAAGCTAAGTGATGACGTCACTGGCCGTTCGTGGATGCAAGAAAAATATTTCCTATGTTAAACGCCCATTGCATTTTTTGTAAAAAATTATTAAAAATCGAGGAAAAATATTTCCCGATTTTAATCCCCGTATTTAGGTATAGATATGTATTAGTTATCATGTCCATGCATTAGATTAAGTTATTTTTGTTGTAAAATTGACAAAATTTGAATTTTTAATTTCAAAACTCTAGAAAAAAAAATGCCAAACTTCCATATTCGATTGAAAACACAAACATTTCATTTCAAAGGATGATATTTACACAATATCCAACTAATATACTGATTAAAAGGGAAATGATAAATATTCTATCATAATTTGAAGTCAAATTTGTTTTCAAATGTCTAAATAAAGTATCTAATATAAGATACTAATATGTTGTAGCGGAATAGATTTGATATCGGTCATCCTTGGTAGAAAAATAAAATATCGCCAAATTATTTGGCGAACATAATTTAATTCCTTTCAAAAATCATGGTTATTTTAACAACTTATTTTAAGACAGTAATGAATAATATGAAACAATATTTCGTACAATGCATATTACGAAAATATACATCTGGCATGTATATTTTCGTATTATGTTTTTGATCACCAAATACAATAAGCGCCAAGAACGACAGAGTTTTGAAATTTAAAATTAAAATTTTGTGAATTTGACAGCAAAATAATTCAATCTAACACATGCACATGATAACTAATACATATATGTACCCAAATATGGGGATTAAAATCGAGAAATAATTTTCTTCGATTTTTAATCATTTTTTACAAAAAATCCAATGGGCGATTAACATAGGAAATCATTTTCTTGCATCCACGGATGGTCAGTGACGCCACACTTCGCTTGCGTATAGGAACAATAATCGCATAAATTATATTTTGGTCTAAAACGGCAACAAAAATTTAAAAGTCGCCAAGGGCATTAAGGCTGTACCATGATCAAGTTTACATATTAGTTTATTTATTTTTCTATATACCAACTACTATTAACTAAGCATGAAGTATATATATAAAAAAATAATAATAATTGTCTCATGCGATAGAAGTAGCCGATCATAGCATATTGTAATATTATATTTGGCTTGAAATTGCTGTTATTCTATGGTTGATCGATTAAATCAAATAAATATAGAGAATAACTTGAAAGCAAATATTATGTACATCACGTATAATGTTGCTCATATATAACTAGGATTCAAATATAAAGGTCTACTTCAAAATTTTCGATACTGTCCGTATCGAAATTGTCATATATGATAAGCACCTAAATGGAAGCCCACGGGTAAGTCATTGTCGTAGGCAATAGGGACAGGTATCGCAGAATGCGAGGACGAACAAGGCGCTGCCGAAGGTAGCGGGAATCCAAAGCGAACTTTTGAGCGATTTCAGTATTATTATTTTCTCTTTTTTTCATAAAACTATATAAAAAAGAGTTTCCTTTAAATATAGTGACCAGCGAAGCGGGCAAAGCCTGCTAGTGTATAATAAGCAATAGAGTTCTAACAACCACGTGCCTTTCTTCTTATCAACCGTACTTTGCTGAAGGACAACGCTAATTTTTCCATGCCTTTGGAAGCGTAGTAGTCGAATGTTTTTATGCTTTTACAAATACATTTACAACACGTGTTACAATAAATTTGTAACGCTATTCCGCAATGATAAACAATGGGTCAGTGGGGTCAACTGTCCCTCAGCAAACAAATATCACCTGCTCGTGACGTCATCTGTTAGAACTCTATAATAATAAATGATTAATAAAATATAATATATGTAACATATAATTTCAGTAGCAAATCCCTCCCCCCTAAATTTTTCCCTTGCTGCAAATGTTCATGTTTTAGAATTTTCCAGCTCTGTAGCCCCTCAGAAGATATTTAACAGTTAAAATAATCCCCCCCCCCCACCTACAAATCAAATTTACAGCCATAAAATGACCGAAAAGTGATAAAAAATAGGGAGGCGTCCCTAAAAAACGGTGGGTGATAGGGCGAAATGGGCGTGCTATTCAGATTCAGGAGATCATTTTACATAAGAATTTGCAAAAGTGGTGTTGGGGCCGATTTTCATGCAGAGCAGTGTTATTAGGAGTTTATTTTACTAACATTAAATTGTTTCAAATAAAAATACATGCACATGCAACTTGTCTTTGCTAAATTACAATTATGACAGGAAATTGTGTGCATATTTCCTATAAAGTTCTTTTACAGTGAAGCATGAAATAATGGACACATTATGTTCTATGGACCTGAAGTGTTACTGAATTTTTTTCGATTTTCTAAAAGAATACTGAACGAAAGGGTCTGGAACTTCAGACGTGCGAAAAAGATTTTAAAACTCACATTTTCCACTATCGACTTAGCCCAGAGGACAATGAGGAGACCCATCACAAATTGAAGAAGAGCACACATACTTTGGATCACCCTGTATCATTAAAAGCTACAAGTGACTTGTAACTTTAACACATTGTTGCACATACTATGCACAGAATTTGTTTGCTTGTTTTGGAAATTTTACAACTATTCAGGTAGATAAAAAAAAATTTCAAGCATTATTAATTTTTTTGCTTATAACTAGAACGAATTTCCATAAAATTTTACGAAACTTGCGGGAAAATATCAAAACATTGTTCTGAAGCATAAAATTTACACCTGTAATGTTCGCTGAGATATGAGCATTTATAGTAAATATTTTTTTTACTGCGCATGCACGAAAGATACATATATATAATATAGATACATATATATATATATATATATATGTATATATATTTAACATGAATTGAAAGCTAGATATAGTGGGCAAATTATTTTGTCAAAAATTCATTTGAATAGAGTTAAAAGTTTAGCAAATGGTCGGCAAAAGAACGAGTTAGATTTTATATATTTTCCAGAGTTGAAATTACCTAAGGGGTTTTTCACATGCTGCGTAATTGGATGATCCAATTATTTCAACCCCGTTGCAAAAGTTCTTTTTTAACACGCTTATATTAGCTTCACCTGTATGTATGTATGTATGTTTGTTTGTAACTTCTCTGGGAGCAAAACGTGATTGCACAAAATCCTTCATATCTCAAACAAATAAACAGATATCCGTAAAATTTTTGCTTTGAAATATAGCTAATACAAATGTCTCAAAATCGGTTTCTGGAATTTTTGAAATTCGGTCCCCAAGGGGGGCGGGGGGAGGGGGGGTAAAACGTGATTTCACATGCGTAAAACGTGATTTCGCATAATCCTATATATCCCAAACAAAAAAAAAAAATAGATATACGTGAAATTTTTGCTCTAAAATATAGCTAAGGCAACTATCTAAAAACCAATTTCTGGAATTTTAGAAATTCAGCCCCCGGGTGGGGCAGCAAGGGGGGGGGGGGTATGGAGCAAAAACAAATAGAAATACAGTTAGGCCGTTGAAAATTGGTACAGATAGGTTTTAAAGTTCTGCAAGTCGAATGGGGATATTTTCGATTGTGTAAAGTTATTAGGAGGGGCAACAGGGGGGGGGGAAGGGAGGGGGGGAACAAAAAAATAAAAATAGTGTCAGATCGTTCAAAATTGGTACATAGAGGTTTTCGATACTTACAAATCGATTGCGGATATTTTTGAATTTGTAAAATTATTAGGAGGGGCGGGTAGGGGGATGAGGGGTAAGGGGGGGCTATGGGGCAAAAACAAATAGAAATACAGTTAGGCCGTTGAAAATTGGTACAGATAGATTTAAGAGGCCTGCAAGTCGAATGGGGATATTTTCGATTGTGTAAAGTTATTAGGAGGGGCAAGAAGGGGGGGAGGGGGGGCATAAAAATAAAAATAGTGTCAAATCGTTCAAAATTGGTACATAGAGGTTTTCGATACTTACAAATCGATTGCGGATATTTTTGAATTTGTAAAATTATTAGGAGGGGCGGGTAGGGGGGTGAGGGGGTAAGGGGGGGGCTATGGGGGAAAAAAATAGAAATACAGTTAGGCCATTCAAAATTGGTACAGATAGATTTAAGAGGCCTGCAAGTTGAATGGGGATATTTTCGATTGTGTGTAAATATTTTAACCAAAAACTTACATACTGTAGCTATTTATGTGATAAATAATAAAATAATAAATATAGTTTAAAATATAGTTTAAAAAGCATGCTTTCATAGCACATCGAACTAAAAAGTGAAAAATAAATATAGTTTAAAAAAACTAAAAAACACGCTTTTAAAGCACATCAAACTAAAAAGTGAAAAATAATTCTTAATATAAGCTGAAAACAATAATGAACGAAAAATACTAGTATAATTGTGAAAAAACGTGGGGTGCTTTGTGCCATATTTTTCGTATATCGAGCAACCCACGCTTTTTTCACAATTATACTAGTATTTTTCGTTCATTATTGTTTTCAGCTTATATTAAGAATTATTTTTCACTTTTTAGTTTGATGTGCTTTAAAAGCGTGTTTTTTAGTTTTTTTAAACTATATTTATTGTGAAGAACTCCTTATGAACTCACAAATCGAAGTAAATAAATGAAAATGTGTTACAGTTACAAACGTAAAAGGGCTTTTTCACAAAAAAGAACTTTTGCAACAGGGTTGAAATAATTGGATCTTCAAATTAATTACGCGGCATGTTGAATTTCAACTCTGGAAAATACCTAAAATCTAGCTCGTTCTTTTACTGACCATTTGCCTAATTTTTACTCTATTCAGATGAGCTTTTGACAAAAGTTGCCTAATATATCTAGCTTCAAACCTGTGTAAAAAAAAAATTCTATCTTTTGCGCATGCACAGTAGAAAAATATTTATTATAAATGCTCATACCTCAGCCTATTTTAGGCTTCAGAATAATGTTTTGCCAATTTTTCTGCAAGTTTCGTAAAATTGTATGGAAATTCGTTGTAGTTATAAGCAAAAAACTTGCCAAAAATCTAATGTGCTTGATTTTTTTTTTTTTTTTTTTTTTTTTTTAATAATCTACCTAAATAATTGTGAAATTCTCAAAACAAGCAAACAAATTATGCTCATAGTAGGCGCAACCATGTGTTAAACTTACAAGTCACTTGTAGCTTTTTCTGATACAGGATGATCCAAAATATTTGCGCTCTTCTACAATGTGTGGTTTATCCCCTCATTGCACTCTGGACTCAGTCGATAGTGGAAAATGTGAGTTTTTAAACGTTTTTTACATATCTGAAGTTCCAGACCATTTCGTTCAGTATTTGTCTTATGTCATAAAAAAAAATGTCAAATAAATAAATGTATAATAATAATAATTTAATTAACCACAGTATATGTTTCAGAATTTTGATACAATAGAGAAAATCATGCTGAAATTGGCTCATTATTCATATTTCTGTTAGACAAATGTACCTTAAAAATTCGTATACGTTATAGTAGTGTTTACAAACGTACGAACTTGGAACAAAACAGTTCAAACAACCTCTTGTTAATTTTTTTCTTCTTTTAATTAAATTTGTTTAAACGCCGTGTTAGTGGTTGAATGTGACTCCAGATTTTTCTTCTTTTTTTCCAGATAAGCCTTCCGTACAAGTGGCAGCCAGACGTGATACCGACCCAGCTGTTGAAAATAGGAAACGTCACTGTCCTGGGTGTACCGGCGGAAGTTACGTAAGATCATTTTTCATTTCTTTTAAAGAAAGTGTTTTCTCGAATAAGGGTCCGTTCGAATGAGGAATTGAAAAGGTCAAGAGAGAAAATTCTTACGATTCGCATAGATTGAAAGACAATTTCCAAGAGTATTGGCTCGATAGATCGTTTAACCTTCCCTGTATTTCACCTCCTCGATAACAGTTTTTATAGATATATTCTGTTTTTTATCAGGAGGGGAGAAATATCGCACAACATACCTCTACAGCTTCTCTTTTTAAGAGAAAGCATTTAAAAAAAAAAGATTGTAAAAGAATACTCGCTCAGTAGTGTATTGAAATATTAGTATAGTAAAGATAAATAGCCTCGCAACACAACTGAAAATGAATTTTGAGAAACCCTGTAAACTGATCATTTATGCTAATCAGCCTATTCTCTGTACCGGGTGGATAATTATGAGCCTACCTGAATAAGATTTCGTTGTTATGCTGTATAAAGATAGGTTTAAAGTAGATACCTGTCGTAGCCCGTAATAGACCTGAATTACTTTGGCAAACTATGAGTAGAGAAAAAAAGGAAGCGAATGATGAAAGGGAGAGAAAACATTTAATGTTTCTTTTTTAGCTCTCTTGTCATTCCACAATCACGCAAAAAGGACGCTTTCTACAGCGCAAAAACATAGGGTACATAGGAGAAATGGGCATGTGATATTGAGTTGCAAAGAAACAACATTCCTGTGAAATAAGGTACGTAAAGCCTGGGTACTTCGTTTATAGATATCATCAAAATAGTCGGATAGATCAAAACCCACACAGCCACTTACATCTATAAGAGTATCTATTAGATGTCTATAAAGATCCTATTAGCCCGACAAAAGTCACTCTTTTTTACACCCATTAGATGTCTACTGAATCTTCAAATATCCAATAATTGGACTTTATCAAGACTTTTCTTAGATATTGAAGGGAGATAATAGACCCAATTGAGAGATCTACTGGATGTCGATACATTATAGACTTTTTAATATCCAAATTTGGACATTAAAAAATCTGTAATATATCCAACAACATCTATTACACGTTCAGTAGATCTCTCAATTTAGTGTATTATCTCCCTTCAATATTTAAGAAAAGTCCAAAAATGTCTAATTTTTAATTATTGCGATATCTATAATATGTATAATAACCTTTGTTAGATGTTCTATAGATCTCTAAATAGGGTATATACAGGGTGGCTGAAAAGTTCGGGCAATATTTTTAATTGTTTCACCAGTGTAAAATTATTGCATTAACAAATGAATCTACACAACTGAACGAATAACAATCTTTATTCATTCAATAACAATAAATTAGAACAAAAACTTTTACAACAAATGCTCAAAATTACCCCCCCCCCCAGGAGCCTCAATACATTTGCGCAGTCTCTTTTTAAAATTGCCGACGATGGTCGCACAATGTTCTACCGTAATTTCATCCCAGAAGTGCGTCAGAACTTTTTTGAGCACTTCTATATTAGCGTATGGTGTAGCCGAAACCTCTTGCTCTACGATGGGCCACTCTGATTTATCCATTGGATTGATATTCGACGAATTTGTCGGGCAAATGTCCTTGCCGCCCCAAAAGCCTGAAAACATCTCTTCGCAGACGGCCATTGTGTATTTGGCAGAATGCGCCGGAGTCCTGTCTTGCTGAAATGTAAATCCATCTGGGTCGAAGTGCTGAGTCGTCCACGGTTCGAGTACGCTGCGAAGGATCAGTTGCTGGTACCTGGCGGCATTGATTTTGACATTTCTTTGGATAAAGACAATCGGCGTCTTTCCAGTGGCACAGGTTCCTCCCCACACCATCACAGAGTCCGAGAAATGACTGCGGTCGACTGTTTCTGCTGCTGTAGTCTTCTGAGTATCTGAAGTCGATTCTGACGATTACAGAACTGCTCGACGGTGAAAATCTTCTCATCCGTGAAGAGCACTTTGTTCGAGCGACCAGCACCGACCAGCCGAAGTATTTTGCGGCAGTTTTTCAGCCACTTCATAGCGTCATTCAGGATGCGGACGCAGGCAATCTTGTAACTACAAAGTCGCAGCTTTCTCTTGACGATGTTCTGAACGCGTTCTCTGCTGATTCTGAGCTCTGTGGCAATCTTGCGCATCGACAGCCCTGGTCATCGCACCTTGTTGATGTTCTCCGGAGTAGGGGAAGTGGTTGAACGACCACTCCGAGGACGGTCTGTAGTCCCACCTGTCTCTTTGAAGCGTTTCACGATCTTGTAGACGGTCTCTGATTAAAACCAGCCGTTCGAACAATGTCGACCGTCACCGTTCTCGTTTTGTGCAATTCCACAACAGTGATACGTTCATTTTCACAGCTCATAATGTAAACAGATCAAATAAAAAACAAATAAATTAAACATTTTCTGGATTTAAATGACACGAGGAATTCATTAAAATTGTTCAAAGCGACGTAAAACCGCGATGACAATGAAAAAAGATAAAAAAAATCGTACAAATGCTTATTGCCCGAACTTTTCAGCCGCTCTGTATATTCATTCAATGTCTAAATAATGTCCAATCTTTGATATTAAGATAGCTATCGACATTCTTAAGATATTTTGTACCTTATTGGGTCAATTCGATGTAATTTAGATATCTAATGGATATAAGTGGCTGTGTGGAAATGTTTTTTCAATTGTGCTAGGAGGTTATTTATTTATATATATATATATGTATTTCAGTGCTCTTGTAGGGTGAAAGTGTTGTGCGATTTCTTCCTTCCCCATTGGGAGCTTAGAGTGCCCTGTTGGGGCTGAAATAAATTAAAGGTTATATTGAGTAAAGTACTAGCAGAAAGTGTTTGATCATTTATGACAATCGCGTGATTTTTCATTCTTTTTTAAACAGGTAACATGAAAAAGTTTTTACGCGAAAATGCTGTATTTTCTTTTAATGGCGTTTCATTCCATTTGTATTTCAGGACAATGGCTGGAAGACGGCTGAGGAACGCCGTGCAAAAAGTAAGTCACCTCTGTTTCAGTGAATACTTTAGAAATCGACTTATTGTAATCCTATCTATACTAGCTGTCCAGAGACCTCTGAAAATTTTCACTCTGTAAAATCCTCCTCGGCCGATCGCAAGACAGACTGCTCCGTACAAGTCGCTTTATTTCAATGTATTGTGGAACATACATTGTGGAGCGCTACACGATTATGAAAGTAACACTGAAATAATTGAATGAAATTTAAAGGAAAATACCGCCGATTTTTAACATGGCAGTATAGGACAAAATTTCGTATAAATGTACATAATGAGAGTTATTTTTAACTTGTGATTGTAAAATTAATATGAATTATTGATAATAGTAGTAGTTAACTAGGGGAAAAAAATTGTGCTTGTGGGAGCATAGCTTCCCCCCGAGGGGGAGGGGAGAGTAAATTTTAAAGATGGGTACCTTTCGAAAGGTCTCGTAAATACCTTTAAAACGAATGGTTGAACTATAGATCTGTTATAATTTAAAACAAAGTTATCGGTATTTTTTACTGTTAACAACAACAAAAAAAAAAAACTTTAATTTTTTTTTTTTTTTTTTTTTTTTTGAGAATAAAATGGATTTTTTTTTTTTATATTTAGTGTTATACGAGGGTTGCTATTTATATTTCTGGCCTAATAATGAAAAAACAAATATGTAGGATCGAAATTGGTTTTATTGTTTTTCAAAATATTCTCCATGATGATCAATACACTTTTGCATGCGTTTGAACCAATTTTCAAAGCACTTTTTCCAGTCCGATTGAGGTAACTCCAAAACATGCGTTTTGAATGCATCAATCGCTTCTTCGGGGGTCGAAAATCGTTGTCCACGTAATTTATTTTTGATGTGTGGGAATAAGAAGAAGTCATTGGGTGCCAAATCAGGGCTGTACGGCGGATGACCCATCAGTTCGATCTTTCGCTCAGTCAGAAATGCATTTGTTTGAGTCGATGTGTGAGAGCTCGCATTGTCATGATGAAGAATGATTCGCCTGTTCTTCTGTTTTTTTTCGAATTTCTCCGATGACTTCTGGCAAACAAATGGTCGTGTACCATTCAGAATTGACCGTCCTGCGTTGCTATAACACCACTGTTGCCACATGACCGTTAATGCCGAAGAAACAGGCAATCATTTGTTTCGATGTGCTTCTTCCTCGAACAACTTTTGTTGGTTTTGCCTCGCCTTGGAAGACCCATACAGTTGATTGCTGTTTTGTTTCCGGCTCATATGCATAGATCCATGATTCGTCACCTGTGTAGATGTTATACACAGCCTTTGATGTACCTTGAACGTATTTTTCCAACATTTCCTTGCACCAATCGACACGAGCCTTTTTTTGAGCGTTTGTCAGATTATGCGGGATCCAACGCGAACAAATTTTTTTTTACGCTCAAATGTTCATGCAATATTTTATTGATGCTAGTCATACTAATGTCCAAAGACGCCTCAATCTCACGGTATGTCACATGACGATCTTGCTTTATCAGTTCACGCACAGCATCGATCTTTTCTGGCACAACAACGGGTTTTGGACGACCTGCACGGGATTCGTCCTGGATCGAACATCGACCACGATTAAATTCGTTATACCAATTTTTTACAGTGCTGTAGGATGGCGCTTTATCGCTGTATAAAGAATTAAGTTCATCGAAGCACTCTTGCCTTGACAATCCACGTCGAAAGTTATGAAAAATAATCGCACGAAAATTTTCACGATTCAATTCCATTTTTTGAAAGAGAAGAACTTTTCAATTTACTGTCAACAACACAAATAAAGCTATAATGGTAAATCGTCTGCTGAATTTACGTTTAAAAATATCAAACTTTCGATTAAAATCGTCTGTGGTCGCCTAGCAACACTTACTGTTGCCAAGGCCAGAAATATAAATAGCAACCCTCGTACTACTTCTCTAATATGGAAATCGTCTGCCTTATCTTGGAAGATAATTTTTTTTAAACAATAATTTTAATAAATTATTTTTACTGAGTGAATTTGTATAGGAAAATAGAGAAGAAAGTCATGTGGTGGCCACAACATACCAGTTTTTTTTTTTAGGTTTTTCTTGTTTATGTATGAAGGTTATTTTTTTCTAATTACAAGGACGTTAGGGAGACTATGGAAATCTATACTTTGCTACTACAAAATTAATTTTATCAATGCTCGATTTCTTTGAAAATACGGTGTGCCATCGGAAGTTACATCCGAACGGTTGCGAAAATAAAGGCTGTCTAATAATGAGAAATTCTGTATTGTTTTCCATTTCTGTTTATTATTATTATTATTTAATTATTTTATTTTATTTTTTAAGAAAAAATCACTTCGAAAAATGCACATTTTTTATTATGTGTTTGAAATGTACGTAAAATGTATGTGGGAGTTTAAATAGGTAGCCTATTTCTAAAAGAAAGATTTTTTAATCCTTTATATACCGATGGGAATTTAATACCCCATTAGATTAAATCGCATGTATGGACAAAATTGCGATGATATATATAAGGATCGATCCGATATACTTTAATGGCATTCGATGCTCCATAAGCCTATCGGGTTCAAGAAAGGGCATGTTTGTGCCTTGCCTTTACTTTGCCTATGGAAATCGCTGGGATAAATAGTCAGGGGTATACGCTAGAGCTCCTCCAATTCCAATACAGGCTGGCTCATCAGGCATTTTGTTTCCCACTTAGCGATTGTTGCCCACGCGGTTCGAATTTCAACTATTTCAAGTGTAATCACATAAAATTGAGGTTTTGCAGCCGAAAATTGCTCAAATCATACCAGAACTGCTTTAAGAACGTTTAGATTCCCAACAGATGAAGAAAGGCGAAAGAAATGGGCTATTCATTGTCCAAAAGAAAATTGTACGCTTAGCTCTCAATCACAAATAGGAAGTGTCATTATGATATGTTTTCTTGCATTTTTTGTGTCAATTATTTGTTTTTATTGCTGTTCGATTATCTAAATGTTGTATTTTACAACCTAACTTCAACGTGTATAAATATTTAGAATTAACTCATTTAACAGAAACAGTGATGGCTACTTTTTACAAGGGTCATAAGGAAATTTCGCCAAATATTACCGCCAAACTTATCAAGTACAAACAATAATTCGCTCTTCTGTTTAGGCAAACTCGCCATTTTAGGCGATATAAAGACGCCGAGTAATGGGTCTGCAACTAAACGTCGCCAAGCTATATTTCCGCTGAGCAACAATGATCAGCTGTGAGTCAGCTCGTATTATAGGAGTCTTAGTATACGCTACCGAAGTGCCGACGTCCCTGACCCTCTCTGGGCACACACCCATGACTCTCGGACAATGACCCATTAGCACGGGAACACACTGGTTGGTGTGTGCCCAGAGAAGCTCAGTGGCGTCCCACTTCGGTAGCGTATAATTTAGAGAAGTACTTTGTACTGAACCTCTTAATTTTCTTCCAGGTACTGTATGAACAGCAGGAGGAGAAACCTCGCCTGGTGCTGGCTGCTCTGAGCAACGCTTATTCCTCTTACGTCACTACTTTCGAGGAGTATCAGGTGAGCACTGCTTTCTTTCTTGAAATCTTGACTCGAAATGGACGAAAAGCTATAGGACACTTGAAAAGTTTAGGTTGTAGTCCATGGGCCAGCTAGCCAAATTGAACGAAATGGTGTGATTTGTCTCCCATACAGCCACTGATATCCATCAGACATCTAAATGACATCCAGTCATCCATAAAAGGTACACAATATCTCAAGAATGTCTATCAAAAGTCCTGGATATCCGGAACTCATTACAGACATCTATTACATGTTTAAATGGAGACAAAATTCAAACGTGCCTTTTTTAATGTATTACTAGATGTAACGTGTTAGATCAAAACAAGATTTAGACATTTTCAATATCTGTTAGATTTAACAAGTCCAATGATTGGATATTTGGAGATTTATTGGATATGTAACAGACATCTAATAAATGTAATGATCTGGTGTGTCACTCACACGACTTTCTCTTACACTAAAATTTAATACTATAAATACGGGTTGCAGATTAAAAGGTAAGATGACGAGTACTGTTATGTAAACCTGTGTTAAACAATTCAAATTAGGCTTCGGAAGAGTGTTATAGGATAATTAGTTCTGTGTGAGGGGGTGGCTACCGTCCCCCTCAACCTCCCGTTTCATTAATGCACCTACATTTATATAGAATTTAATTCGGCTATTAAAAAATAATTATGTTTTTAAAAAATAATTTATTAAAATTATTATAAAAAAAAAAAAATGATCTTTTATGATAATACAGACGATTTCCATATTAAAGAAGTAGTATAACACTAAATAAAAAAAAAAAAAAAAATTGAATTTATTCTCAATATTACATTTTTTTTTTTTTTTTTTTAATGAAAAAAATCGATAACTTTATTTTAAATTATCGCAGATCGATAGTTCAACCATTCATTTTAAAGATAATGGCGAGCTCTTTTAAAAGATACCCATCATGAAAATTTACTCCCCAGGGGGGAGGCAAGGTTCCTACATACACAAAAAAAATTTTCCCAGTTGACTATCTCTATTATACAAAATATATATTCGTTTCATTTGGTTGAGTGCAATCTATAGACGTTAAACTCTACTTACCTGCAATTTCCCCCATAGACGTAATGTATTTGAATACTCTTGAGTACACGAACCGTTTGCTTCATCTCAACGAAAAGCATACTGTAGCATCCCTATATAGGATACACATTTAGAATACCGTGTTTGGAATTTCTGCTGCTATTTGTTCTCGAGATAGGCTGATAACAGGCAGACACAGAGACCATTCGCTAAAAACATGATTTTCGTATTCGGGGGACCTCAGAACATGTACACATAACAAAAACTCACTTTCGAAAATTTGTCCCTAAAACAATACTTTCTCGACCCTATGGGTAAGAGAAAGTAAAAAAGTGACATTTGTCGTGCTAACAGATATGTGTAGGATGTTTAATGGATCATTTTTAAACTTTTATAGTGCCTGTGTGTGGGGGGGGGAGGGGTGTACTAATTTTCCTTTTCACCGTTGGTTGATATGTTTATGAGGATGTCGAAAAACTATGATGGCCATCTCAAAGTATTAGCTAATGAAAATGGCAACCCATCTAAGATGGCGGATGTTGAAATTTTAATAAATCAAGTGTATCTCGAGAACTATTCATTCGATTGCATTGCTTAAAAAAAAAAAAAAAAAAAAAAACTAAAACTCTACATGTGTGCTTCAAATTTTGTGGTATGCACTGCATAGGTAAAGTCAACCGTTCATGAGTCATTAAAGAAATATTAAAAAATTTCTGATTTTTTGTCAGAAGAAATCAATCAAGATTTTACAAAATATCTTGTACATTAGAGAGGGAAAAAAAAAGATTAAGACGGAAGGTGTACTGTAGTAATTTATCTTTAATCGGATACAGTACATGTTTGGGTCTGACGACTAAAAACCCACATGGAAAGATGAATTTGAGTTTATTTAGTTTAAATCGATCCGTTACTCAATAACTGCGTACAAAAGAAAAAGCTTCCGATACACTGTTTCAATAAAATAAACCGTTGATGAGTGTGTAAGGAAATTTCGAAAATTTTCTGATTTTTTTGTGAATTTTTTTATTAAAATTTTACAAAATAACTATAGTACATTTACATAAGAAAAAAAAAAACCTCAGATAAAAGAACGATATAAACTACCTTTACGGGAACATCCTTTGAAACGGTATGACATCGAAACAAAAATTAAAAAAATAATCTTGTTCGTCCATTTCAGAATATTCGTACAAATCGTACAACCTGCAATATCTTCTTTTTCAGTACTATTTTTTTCCAAATTTGACAGTCTGCACATGCTTGTGCACTTTTAAGTTGTTAACCGTACAAGTGCAGAATGTAATAGGACGACTTTGGACAAGAGCAATTTTGGGGATCTAACACTGCTTCCATTGCGCAAGTACTCCAATCATCCACTTGATGTTTAGCATACCGTCTTCATCTGGCATCCATCCATGATCCTCTGAATCTGGTATTTCGGGGAAATTATCTAAACACTCGGCATGAAAATTGTCCCCCAACACCATTTTGGCAAATTCTTATGTAAAATGATCTGCCCCATCGCCCACCCTTTTTTAGGGACGGCCTCCTATTTTTATCACTTTTAGCTTTTAGGTCATTTTATGGCTATAAATTTGATTTTTAGGAAGGGGAGGGGGAGGAATATTTTAACTGTTCAGTATCTTCTGAGGGGCTACAGAGTTGAACAAGGGGAAAATTTAGGGGGAATTTGCCACTGAAATTATGTATTACATTTTTTATATTTTTTTAATCTATTATTAATGTTGTTTATTAAACATTAATTTTTTCTGTTTTTAAGTGTTATTTTTTTTATTTTATTTTTTTTATTATTCTCCAAATCAAATTCATGGCCATAAAGTGACCGAACAGAGATAAAAATTGGGGGAGGGGATGGTGTCTCGAGAAAACGGTGGGTGATTGGGCAAAATGGGAGTCCTATTCGGATTCAGGTTGTCAATTTACATAAGAATCAGCAAGAATGATATCAGGGATAGTTTTTTTTTTTTTTTAGCGCAGAATGATAACTTTAGCAATCTTTGCATGGAGATTTTTGACTTTGGAACAGGGGCATCTTTGTTCATTTATATTTTCTATTTTGGTACTTCTTGATGACTGACTAGTAAACTTTTAGATTAGATTGTGGTGAAAATTCAAAAGTAAATTCACTCCCAAGCCGTGGAAACAGCAAGCTAAGTTATGTGCTGGCTTGTAACAGTTCCGTCGCTTTGAGCTTTCCTTGCCTCAAAATAGCACTTACTTTATCACAGCCTGTCCACGCATATAAAATCATGGCAATGCTGATTTCATACTACAGCCAATCTGATTCACCCACTAGATTCGTGTTTTATATACAGGTTGCTGCAGGATATGCGTGTCTGCTTCTTCCTTTCCGACTTTCATGCACCTCGAATAAAAATAGATGTGTCTGCAGAACAACTGCGAAATATTCTGGCAAAAATAAAGGTGTGATCATTAAATCAAACAGAAAGCTTGACAATATTATTTTCATAGCAAAAAAGCGACGTTTGAATAGGCTTGAAGTGTTCAGTCATCCTTTGGGACTTTTATCTTAGAGTATTATATACAGTGTGATCAGTTTAAAAGAGTAACGTTGGTTTTTCTCATTACCCTTAAATCTGACGGATATGGCAACTATTCTAACACCGAAGTATAATTGTTTGAACCTTGTTTAAGTGTGGGAGACAATTTCTAACACTGTTGGACTGTCACAACTTTATTTGTGAGTTAAAACAGAAAGGGAGACGCACAGTTTTACTTAATCCTGTGATAATTTTATTTTGGAAAAACAAATTTAATTACAATTTTTTACATTATCATTATCATTTCTACATTATCATTTCATAGGGTTTTCCAGAGAAGTCCTGTAAACATCGATGAATTAAAACAGATCATAACTGAAGAAATCTCGTCAATAACACCAACCATGCTGCGAAGTGTGTCAAAAAACTTGGTTGACCATTTTTAATGTAAACATGAACCCATCGAACCAAGTTTTATGACACAGCATTGTTGGTGTTATTGACAGGATTTCTTCAGTTATGATCTGTTTTAATTCATCGATGTTTACTGGACTTCTCTGGAAAAGCTTATGAAATGACAATGTAAAAATGATAATGATAATGTAAATGTAATGTAGGAATGATAATGTAAAAAATTTGAATTAAATTTTGTTTTTCATACATAAAACTATTACAGGATTAAAAACATTGTGCGTCTTCATTTCTGTTTTACCTCACAAATACAGTTGTAACAGTCCAACAGTGTTGGAAATTGTCTCCCACACTTAAACAAGGTTCAAACAATTATACTTTGGTGTTAGAATAGTTGCCATATTTAAGGGTAATAAGAAAAACCAACGGGTACTCTTTTAAATGGATCACCCTGTATATCTAACCCATATGGATCTATGAATAAAACTATGAAAGCCGTGCTAGAAAACAACTGGAAAGCTAAGAAATCGCCTAGAAAGGTTTCTTGAAGTGGAAAAACTTGCCTCTTCTCGAGAAGAAGCCTATACGCATATCTGCTACATATACAGGATGCTGCTATGGAATTTCCGAATGTAATATGTGTATCTATGGCCCAGGCGAGTTGGTTCTGGGTCTTTATATATCATACAACATCAACGTAGAGAGTAACCTCACTGTTAAAAAAATGCAGAAAAAATACAGAAATTCTCTGTAATTTCAGAAAAATAGGCGTATATTACGGAAAAAATACGTAGACAAAACGTATTTTACGACTTTTTTTCTGAAATTACAGAGAATTTCTGTATTTTTTCTGCATTTTTTTAACAGTGCTGTATGTGAAAAGCGGATCTAGTGGACAAATCAAATTGATAGACATAAAAAAAAATATTAGCCTCTGTCGTTGGCTGTAATGTAAAATCAGCTTTGGAAAGATTACATACATGGACAGGTGATACATTAAGTGCTTTTTCTGGGCAAGGATTAGCCGAATTTAGCTTACTGGTTTAAAGACTTGGGAATGAATTTACACTTTCGAATTCTGACCACAATTTAAACCAAAAATATCACTAGTCAGTTATGCTCAGGGCACACACTAAAAAGAAAATATAAACGAACTAAGATACAACATGTTGGATGCCAGAGGGATGCCACATGAAGACGGTATGCTAAACATCAAGTGAATGATTAATGCCCCTGCTCCTGAAAAACTCCCTAAGCTACTCTTTTTTAATATCGTGACATATCCGATTGTGTACTTGTATGGTTAACAACTTAATGCGCACAAACGTGTGCAGACTGTCAAATTGTGAAAAAACAGTACTGAACAAGAAGACATCGTATACTTTAATTTTTACGAATCTTCAGAAAGTGACAAAGAGGATGGTTTAAAATTTTGTTTCGATGTTATACCGTTTAAAAGGATGTTCCCGTAAAGGTAGTTTATATCGTTCTTGTATGTGAGGTTTTTTCTTATGTAAATGTACTACAGTTATTTTGTAAAATTTTAATAAATACATTCACAAGAAAATCAGAAAATTTTCGACATTTCCTTAAACGCTCATTAACGGTTTATTTTATTGAAATGGAGTATATCTCAAGCCTTTTCTTTTGTATGCAGTTATTTAGTAAAAGGTGGATTTAAACTAAACAAACTCAAATTCATGTTTCCATGTGTTTTCAACCGTCCGAGCCAAACATGTACTGCATCAGATTAAAGATAAATTATTACACTACACTTTTCGTCTGAAGCTTTTTTTTTTTTTTTTTTTTTTTTTTATGTACAATATATTTTGTAAAAACTTCATTAATTTTTTCCACATATATATATTTAATTACTAATTAACAGTGGACTTTACAGAAACAGTGCATATTACAAAATTTGAAGCACACATGCCGGGAAATAATTAAAACGGAAGAATAGTTCTCGATATCCAAGTGTTTTGTTAAAGCCGAACATCCACCCTATTGAATTGGCCGCCATTTTTATTAGCTACCACTTTGCGATGGCAAACAGGATTTTTTTTACATTCTAATTAGCATATCTAACTACGGTGAAAAGAAAAATTAGTATCTCCAAATTGTACAGATATGTTGGCTGGCCCATGGACTTAACATGTAATTAACTGTCTGCGACTCGAACGATTATCAACTGATTGCAAGAACTAATATACAACGGTACATTTATGTTGTACAGGATGTATGGCGTATATACAAGGAGGTTATAATTAATGTGACCGTATTCAAACCCCTCTCTAGAACTTGTTCTGCCTATCGGATTTTAATGAAATTTGGTATATACGTTATATGGATCACGGGAAACGATTTCTCCAATAAAAATATAATTCAAATTTTGACCGCCAGGGGAAATTGCGACGCTTAAAGAAGGATAAAAAATCTCTCATAATCATTAAAATTTATTCAGTTACAGAATGTGCTCAAAGTGTGCTCCACTGACATCCATTACGCGTTGCAAGCGCATTGTATCAATGGTAGCGGGAAGAAACTCTCGAGGGATACGCTGGCTTTTAACTCAGGTAATGTTCTAATTATTCCTCTATAGACACGGTCACCACATTCAGAAATAACAAGGATTTAAGTCGAGTGAACGAGGAGGCCAGGCATGCGGAAAATCTCTGGGTATCACACGATTCTCGCCAAAGTTAGTACGAAGGAAGCTGTTCTTTGACTTGGCACCCAGTGTGGGGAGTTGCTCCATCTTGCATGGTTTGCAAACATCGCCGTTCCTGTAGAGCAGGAATGACCAGGAGTGTTTGCGTTCCGGATCTTTTATTTTATTCTCCACCAGTAGTTACGATTTGTGTTTTTGGCTATATTTAACTGCTGAACATTACTAGAAAACCGCTAATAATATCACTATTAAAAAATTACTGGTGAAAAATAAAATAAAAAATCCGGAATGCAAACACCCCTGAATGACTTGCTGTCGAAGGAGTTCATTATAACGTGTACACGTGACAGAGCACCTTTCAGAACCCTGAGGAGTGATAGTTTAAAAAAAAAAACGGTCCGAGGATAAAATCATCAGTAAATCCACACCGTGCAGTCACGTAATGAGAATGCAGTGGTTGTTGGTGCAGGACATTAGGAGGAGAAGCACCCTATATGTGGCCATTTTGATTACTCACAGCTCCATATAAAGAAATGTGCGCCTCATCTGACGATAGAATTTTCCAAGGCCACGCGTCGTCAACATCCATTCTCGACCAAAATCGGCAAGCAAGTTCTGAGCGTGTTGGGTGGTCTTGAGGTTGCAACATTCGCATCATGTGGATCCTTTAAAATGGATCGCAGAATTTTTCGTACTGTGGACCGAGGAATTGTCAACTCACGTGCCACCGATCGAGCTTTTGCTGAAGAATAGCGGGAACTGGAGGCTCTTTCAGCCACAACAGTAGTGACTTTTTCGACAGTTTCATTCACAACCGGTTTCCGCCCTCTGCTTGGCAGCACATTCAAGTCTCCAGTCTCTTCAAACTTCCTAATCACCTTCAAACCGTTCAAGAGCCCTTTTTCGCAATCCCTTTAAACGACGAGCTAAGCTATTGCTGCCATTCTGATAAAACAGTTTTACCAGTGCAGCTCGATCTTTCTTCTGTAAGGGCACGATTAAGAGGACAAAGGCACGCAGAATGATTTTCTCGCTCTGACTGCAATTCCCTTTATTAAGGCTCCTATATATAAGAGCTGGCGCATCAGGCATTTTTTTGCCTTAGGTTTGCCACATGTACCCAGCGTTTTCTGTGCATAAACAAACGGCAGCCATTATTTCTACCGTCTTGTATTGCTTTGGAGTTACTTGTTTAATCATTTTCATAATTTTAGCTCGGTAAATTATCCTATGGGAGATTGTTTAGGGATAAATTGCTATAATCACTCAAGAAAAGAACAAAAAATGTTCAGATTTTCATAAGATAATTTAGGAAGAATAAAATAATTTAACTTTTATTTACTTATATTTTTCTCTGTGTTTTTTCACATGTTCAAATGTAAAAATAAAAGAATGTGCTATTTTAATCATATTTATGTTAATAACCATAAATTCTTACTGTGCGTTTGAGTTTTAGCGGCATTTTGTGTGGTCGCCAAAGTTGTTTCGTTTCCGTGTCGTAATTGCGTTTTTTTTTTTTTTTTTTTTTTTTTTTTAAGGTTCTTTTTTTTTTTAAATGAATAATATATACTAGAAATAGCAGAAAAGTAAGTATATAAATAAAGATTTTCCACTTTTAAGCAGTAAGCTCTTTTTTTTTTTTTTTCCAAAAAGTTATGATTGTATTTGAAATTGAAACAGACAGAAATAGTCCTAACAACACATCTTATCCCCAATACATCCACACAATATCCTGAGGATGAAAAAACATACCAAGAATGTATTGTGTATAATTGTGTTGTTAGGGATATTACTTGTTGCTTATTGCTCTTGATCGATCGTAGCTTCAGATCAAGATTTCTTAAAATCGCTAATCAAGCGATAAGGACGCCAAGCGGGAATGCTGCCCTCATCCGAGGCAACAAAATGGCGATGATGCGCCGGCCTATATATTTTATTTAAGGGGCTCTACTCTTTATAGGTTTCACTAATTTACATAAGAAATCTTTAAAAAATGCCATTGGGTGGTCAAAATTTGAACTTTTTCTTTTTTTTTTTTTTAAATTGCAGAAGTCGTTTCTCCATGGTCCTTATGACGCATGTACCCAATTTCATCAAAATCCGATAGGCAGAACGAGTTCTAGAGGAGATCTGAATAGGGTCACTTTATTTGTAACGACCCTGTATTAGCTACGATGGATATTAAAATTTTTTGACAACGAAAAAACAAATGTTGGGTGGATTTCGTTGAAAATTTCACAGGAGGTGCATATAGGGAAGACAATGAAAATCTATATTTGAAGGGGGAAAAAAAGATTAAATAAAAAAAAAAAAAGTTCAATTAAAATGTTCCAATTAACCGTTTACTTTACATACATCACGAAATCTACGCAGACCAGCTGAAGCTTTTTGTATACAGCTCGTTATCGTTCATGGAGGAAATCTGTTTTCACGTGTTCTTTCACTTAAATTCGATAAAATCAATCGGAATTTAATTCAATATTTCAGTAGGGCCTACTAATAATAATAAAGGGATAAAAATTTCAGATTGCTTTGAAATTAAATTTAAATAATGCCTTATAAATTAAAATAATAATAATAATAATAATAAGACGCTTTTATTCCAAAATGAACTTAAATTTATCAGAAATGTGTTAAAAAAGAATTATGCATGTATGCAAAGAATAAAATTCACTTGTATCATTGGACACTGACAAAAAATAAACTCTATTTTAAACAATTCTGTGTGAAAAAAGATTAGTGAGTTTAATTTTTGTTTAAATAAAATACTAACCGTTGTTTAGAAACGCAACTTCCTATTTTAGAGCAAATAATATATTTTTTTATGCTTATATTTGAACTGTATGAAACTGAACTGTTTTGTATGAAATGAGATAATAACTGTTATGTTAAAGTTATTAAAAAATAATAATAATAAAAATCCTAAATAATATTTAAGTTAGTAGTCCTATTTTTGATTCAGACTTTTCCTTTTCCCTATTTGCAACCTTTTAGATTTTGTAACAGACTATTTATATAAAAATGATTATATTACTATAAAAAAAAATTCAAGGTGGTCTATCGCAAAGGGTAACGACGCTTTTTTCCTGCTTGCAAGAAATAGGACCGAGTCCTACTCATGAAAAATAATTAAAAAAACTTTTAATTTCCCGATATAGTAAAATTCTCCAGTTTATTTTTCCGGGTCACTCACACTCAGCGTTTTTCTGTTTTCCAGGTCCAGAGGTACGAGGGCGCGTCCACGCTGTACGGCCCTCACACGCTGGAGGCGTACGAGCGACAGTTCGAGATGCTGGCCGACAGCCTGCAGCTGCGGGAGAGGGTCGACCACGACTTGCAACCGGCCGACTTGCTGAGCCAGCAGGTCTCCTTCAAGCTCAACGTCATGTTCGACGGGACACGGAGGGGAAGAAGCTACGGAGATGTCCTGCAGGACGTCAGGCCCGAATACACCGGGGTTGGTATACTACACATCATCCTGTTCAACAACCAGTGATGCCAGATGGTCGAAAATTATTTCCCCAAACAGGTCTTAAAATTTCCCCAAATCAGGGGTTTCTTTCGAAAAAAACCCCAACTTGATTTCTACTAAAAAAAAAAAAAATCAAGCAGATTTCTTTGATTTTAGCTCAGATTTTTCCCCAAATGAAGGCAATTTTTGAAAAAAATCCCCAAATAACAATAAAGCTATTATAAGTCTCTAGTCGTAGGGGTAAATCATTACGTTGCCAACATTGACAGAAAGTTGAAGAACGCCCCAGATTTGTCCCCAAAAATTTTAGAATTCCCCAAAAAAGTCTCCACAAACATTTGGTCCCCAAACTTGTCCCCAGAAGCCTCAAAATCAAAAATCCCTAATCTGGCATCACTGTCAACAACGCACATTATACAGAATATTTCACAATGAAAATTAATAAATAAATAAATGAGGGTTAATTGAACTGGAAGTGTCGCTCACCCGTAGACGCGCATCTACGAGGTGAGCCGGGCATTTTCAAAACAACAGGGAAAACTTCGAATAGTTAGATGGAGTTTCAAAGTTAATGGAAAAGTACTACATCACGTTCAGCGGCTGAACCGTTCGGAGTTATCCGTGGTTTTATCCGACACTCTTGAAAATACATGCCTGTGCTCTAGGAAGGGCATTTGTCCGAGGCCGAAATCTTTCGCTCAGCCTTACCCCACACACCAAAGAAAAAAGGGCCTACAAGTGTGACCTATACAAACTGATATTATTACATTTATGCACCATGAGACAGTCGCATAATATTTGGGAAGGCGCGAATCAGTCTGGCGATTAAAATCTCTGCTCGCTCTATGGACACTACCCTCATCACCGAAGGTGGTTGCTAAGAAGCACCTGTGGACAATACAGACATCTTTTCCACATCAATACAGACATCTTTTCCACATAACAGTAAGGTTAAGTTAAAAAGTAGAGTAAAGAATACAGTTTACACACAAAAAGTGTGAAAGATTTTAAAAGGGGGAGAGGATATAAAAAAGAAAATGAATAAACGAGCGGAATAAAAATACTGATTGTATTTGTTCGTTTGTGTTGTAGAGTTAGGGCTCGACATCGTATGCATGATATCGGGCTGTCTAAATGGGTATGGCCTACAGGTCGCGAAAGATTCATACTGTCTCCAAATCACTCAGAAATGTAATTCCGAGGCCATCAAAAATGGCCCATTATGCAGCAGCAGAAAAACAACAGAATTCAATTCAAGGTCCGATAGAACTTCGAGTACCACTCGTCCTTTAGAGACGCAGCTACGAGGCAAGCAAGACATCGTGCAAGTCGTTGAGAGGGGTTGGGCAGTAAAACGGAAAAGACACTGAATAAAATCTATGAAGAATATTCATTGGCATTAAAAAAATACTCAAAAACATACTTATTGTTACTAAAAGGGATTATACACTGAAAAGCCAAAAAAAAAAAAAAAAAAAAAAAAATATATATATATATAGGCGTGCGTGTACAAATAACAGAGGTATAGAACCAATGAGAATAACGCAATACGCAACGGTCAACAATGCCTGTATAACATAAGAGTTATCCGTTAAAACTGCCAGATCGATTCCTGCTGCCACAATGACAGATGATCAAGATTTAAGCGACTTTGAACGTGACGTTATACTTAGTGCGCGAGAGAAGGGTGATAACATCTCCGAAATAGGGATGAAATGTGGATTTTCACGAGTGTACTGTGAATATCGGGAATCCGGTAAAACATCCAATCTCCGACAGCGCTCCGACCGGAAAAAGGATCATGAAAAAACGGGATCAACGACGACTCACAGAAGTCATTAAACGTGACAGAAATATAATCCTATAGTAATAACACATCTTAATAACAAATCTTTAATACAAATGTTAATAACAAATCTTTTAATGAATATTTTATTTTATGAAAATATGTTTGTTACGTTTACTATGCTATTATATTTATTATGTTTACGCACAAGAATAAATAAATCAATCAATAAAATAAAATAAATCAATAATATCTAAAAATTTACTTAGTTTCATTTGTTATGTACGTATACAATATATATCATTTTTTTTCTGTATTTCTTTTGACAGGGGTCCACAGTTACAGTGTCGTTTGTCAGTGGTCACCCCAGAAATGATATGATGGTAAGTATACATTTCCTATTAAAAAAGAGAAAAAAAAAAAAAAAAAAAAACAGTAGTTGACAAGCTGATTAAATCCATGAGGACACGAAGAAGACGAACATCTAAAGCTTTAACCTTCGCTTTCCCAAGATCAACGCGTTACTGCAGAAAAATGGCTTTCAGGTGCTGCTTGGCACGTTTGGCGAACATCACCAGCACCGCGCCTTTTTGTATCGTTTAGAAGTTGCGACATTCCACTGGTTACGTTTGCTATCTCTGGCGAATGAACGCACTTTTTTGAATGAGGCGGGCTTAACTAAATTTCAACTACAAAATGGGGTCAAATCTTTGGAAAGCGAGGGTTGATGTTACACTCGCACTAAAGGGTTAGATTTTGTCACTCTACAGCCTCAATGGTGCCTTTGGTTATATCGATATGTAGGATAGAAAAACACTAAACTAATCCGAATGAAATCGGATAGTGGACTCGTCTTAGAAATCTCTTTGATCCGCTATTTTAACATGTTTTTATTAACTTCGATTCTTGTTTGGTTCTTTGTCCAGTACAAATCTTGCAATCGATTTTTAACTCACTTCCTAGCTAACTAAACATTTGAAACCTTCACAATAGCTCAGAACATTTTTATAACAGTTTTAGTTAACTGTTCAGGTTCTTACTGCCTTCATATGATTTATTTAACTAACTTCCCGACTAGCTAGACATTTGAAACTTTCAGAATAGTTCAAAATACAGTGAAAATACATTTTTTAAAATACTTTTAACCAACTGTTTCGAGTCCCTGCTGCCTTCGGCACCATTACCAGTACAAAACTTGCAATCGGTTTTTAACTAACTTCTCGGCTAACTATTTGAAAGCCATTTGAAGCTTTTATAATAGCTCAAAACACGATAACAATGAATTTTTTTAATACTTTTAGCCAATTGTTCCGGGTTCCCGCTGCCTTCGGTAGCGTTTATAGGATTCAACAGAGAAATTAAAAACATGGTTTATAAAAAGTTCTTTTTATCTTGTAATTATTTTTATTTATTTTATTTTATTATTAGCCGCCTTCAGCGACCAGCTAGTTCGCGATCCCTGAAAAATCCGACTTTACGAAACTCCCTCTCGGTGGCGCCCGCGGCGCCTTTTTCCCGTTTCAGGTCTAATAATAGGTTATTGATATATCGTGAAAATAGCTTATTGAAATCGCAGTAAATTCCCGCTCGGTAGCGCCTTCGGCGCCCTCTTCCCTTTTCAATATCTGAAACAGCCTGTTCGCTCACCATGTTATGATCTTTCAAATTTCTGACTTTAGCTAAGTCCCGCTTGGTGGCGCCTGCGGCGCCTTATCCCCGTTTTAGAACTTACAACACCTTCCTCGCTCATTAGAATTTGAAATATTTAAATTTGAAAATATTACAGCGCCATCTGGCGGTGTAAATTTCTGTAATATATTGTTCAATTCCAAATCAACAAAGCTTTCAAATGATGTATTACTTATGAAATTATTTTAATTAGTAGCTGAGATACAAAAGAAAACCTAATCAGGACACCTTAAAACGTGTAAATCAGGTGAAATCTCGAATTCCACTTTCGATTTGATAATATAAAAGTGTTTCAAAATGTCTTTCGAATGAAGTATTAAAAATAATTTAATCATAATTAGAATTTGAAATACACGTATTAGAATATTAGAATAAAATTTTATTTGCAATTAAATGTAAATTAAAATGCATTTTTTTTTTCTTGTATTCTGCGAAATTTCTTTCAGTTTTCCCCGAAACTTGCATAATTCCGGGCTATATAACATTAAAATCCTTAGTACGGTATGTGAGCAGAAATTCGAATTCGAAACTCTGCAAAATATTAAAGAATAAAGGTGTTCTGGGTATTCCGTTGTTTTCTCCGAAACTCCCGTTCCTTTTCTACATCTTTGCCCCTTCACTCCCCCCCCCCCTTTCCGCCGATAATAATAATTTTACACTCGAAAATATTCGCATTCGATTTACCTTGTATGTCAAATTTTATACTTCTGCGTTGAGTAGGGGCTGAACGTATAGATGCTCAGACAGAGAGACAGACAGACAGACATCTTCTTTTATTATTATAGATTATTATTATTATTTTATTTATTTATTTATTTATTTTTATTATTATTATTTTTATTTTTTTTTTAACGATATCCGTTTAAAAATTTCAAGCACGTATTAAAAATGCATTTAAAAATTTTAATGTTGAAAGTATTTGTAAATTGAATGTATATTTATGTCGAAAGAAAATGAACTCGTAATTTTTTTCTGGCAACAATTCAATTATAGCTAATACTTTAATGGCTATTTCTATAGTTATTAGGAGGTTATTATTTTCAAATTTTAATGTAATTAAAAAAAAACTATTCGAAAATCGGGCTTCGAAGTAGTGTGTTGTCACCGGGTTCCGAGCTATTCTGAAAGTTTCAAATGTCTAGCTAGTAGGGAAGTGAGTTAAAAATCGATTGCAAGATTTGTACCGGTCAAACAAGTTAATAAAAACATGGTAAAATGTATTTGTATGCCAATTTGCATGAAATTCTCTTTGTAACGTCTTCGTCTCAACCGAGTTCATGAATCCGTAACAGCCACTTAGAAATTTCATATGCACATAAAAGTATTGATGGAACGATTTTTATGAAGCTCGGTATGCACATGATCGATATTGCCTTTTTGAAGTGAAAACTTCTTTAGGCGCGTTGAGCACTTTTGGGTGAAGAAAAATCTTTGAAATCGCGTCATCGTCAGCTGACGCTTTCCATTTGAAGTGAAAACTTTTGGGTGAACAAAAATCATTGAATTCGCGTCATCGAAACGCTTTCCATCCTTGTATGATACAAATAATGTATCATAAGATTAACTTGCTAATGTGAAGTATTAGTAATTATATACTGTATATTGTTTTAAAATCTGGTGCGGCTCTACACGACTTCTCTCATCTCCGAGCACTGTCTCTTTTGCAGTTAGACCTCACAAAACCGTGAGAAAGGCCAAAGCCGCAATTTTTCTCACGTTTTTACAATCTGGTGCGGCTCTACACGACTTCTCTCATCTCCGGACACTGTCTCTTTTGCAGTTAGACCTCACAAAACAGTGAGAAAGGCCAAAGCCGCCATTTTTCTCACGTTTTTAAAATCTGGTGCGGCTCTACACGACTTCTCTCATTTCTGGACACTGTCTCTTATAGATTGCAGCCGGAAACGTTGCAGTTAGACCTCACAAAACCGTGATAAAGGCCAAAGCCGTCATTTCTCTCATGTTTTTACAATCTGGTGCGGCTCTACACGACTTCTCTCATTTCCGGACACTGTCTCTATTCCAGTTAGACCTCACAAAACCGTGAAAAAGGCCAAAGCCGCCATTTTTCTCACGTTTTTAAAATCTGGTGCGGCTCTACACGACTTCTCTCATCTCCGGACACTGTCTCTATTGCAGTTAGCGCATTAAATAAAATTGTAATATAATTTTTGTAGTAGTAGTTTATATTAATGAATAAAAAAATACTTCATTTAAAAGTATTTCCTACACAATAAAATATTTCCTGACGATTCAAGAAATACACACGTAATTGTTCACGTTTTCACTTCTGTCGGCACTCCCGAAGTGCAACTTTTTTTTTTTTTTCTTTCTCTATCGCTATTTCAAATAAAAATATGTCATTTTTTCGTTGTTCATTGATAAAATGTGCCAATTTTTAATTATCTTAACACTCTGAGGTCTAAGCCCGAGCGTCACTCGGGTTGCCGTTTTCGGCGAAGCGAACTAAGCTCGAGATTCTCTCGGGGTCAACTTTTAACTCTCTGAGCTATAAAAGTGCGACTTTTCAAATACCATCTACGAACCTTTTAGTTCCAAATATATATATATATATATAATTTGAATTATTTAGTACCATAGTAACACCCAGCAGACAAAAAATAGATGAAGATACCAACATAAAATTAAATTTTAATTGAGATTAAAGGGCAGCTCTAAACCGAAGTAAGTATTATATAACGATCTAAAATCAGAGTTACTTCTTTGATTACTTTGAGCGTTGTTATCTTTGAGTAAATTTTACTAAATAATGTTTATTTACAAATAAAACCTATTTTCAGGCATTTGTACAACATTTGGGTAAGTTTTTATTCAAGTCTATATAAAATTATTTTATGTTAAAAAATGGTGTTTTCTTATGTGGAACCCTTTATTTTTTTATTTATTTATTTTTTTTTTTTTAACATACTTTTTTCAATAATTTCTCATTAAATATTAATTTTTAGCCTATTTAAATTGTTCCTTCATTATGAATAAGAATAGTTAGAAGTTTATAATAAAAAAAAAATTACTAAAATACATATCTGCCAGGTATTTTTAAAAAAATCATGTAAAGTACCAAAAACCCTCAGTTAACAGTGAGATGTGTGGTCGAAATAGCTCAGACCTGAAAGTGTTAACAAATTATGTGCAATATTTTTGCATCTGATTCGGGAAATACGTAATCATTTAACCGCTATTCGGTAAAATTCGAGCTTTTTTTCAAAGCCTATTACCGAAATACATATTTATTAAAGTTGAAAATCTGTTTTTTTATCATCTGATTACGACTATTAAGGTACAGATTTAATGCGTCCCCTATGTATAAGTTTTAATTAATAAAAATTTAGTTAGTAAAGAGTAAAATATTATTTACGCACCCCTCCGTAAAAAATACTTTAAATTATAGCTTTATAATGCAGCCAAATCTAACATAGCTAACAAGGAATGTTGGAAGCGGTTAGGATTTATTAGAAAGATATAGGCAGAGTTATTGGCAGATCTTCATTAAGCAAGGCATTGAATTCCCGGGTATTAATAGCGGCTTGATATCAATCCTTTTTTTTTTCGCTACCTAAGTAAGGTAAGAGTTTTTGCTAGACGGGGTGACTTTTAGTTTGATTCCTTTAGAAATCGACCTATTGCGCAATCACTTCGTTTATCTATCTATCTATGTATATATAACAACAATTTTGTCATCACGATAACTCCCGAAATAATACTCCAAATCGAATCAAATTTGGACAGCGAAGTTATTTTATAAATATCTTGGATCAGAACCAAGTTGCTCCGACTTTTTGTTTTCAAGTGGCGGCCACTTGAAAATTTCAATTTCACATTGTGAAAAGCGTATTTAAGGCCGGATTTGCTTGAATTTTGGTGTAAATATAGACCACATAAGGGTCTCAATAAAGTTTATTAAAAAACTTTATCCTCCATTTTTAATAAAGTGGCGGATATGTTAAGTTAAGCGGGGCATTTGAAATCAGGCTACCACTTGAAAATTTAAAATCACGATAACTTCCGAAATAATACTCCAAATCGAACCAAATTTGGACAGTGAACTTATAAATATCTTGGGTAAGTTTGTTAACCAAGTTGCTCGCCCATTTTGTTTTCAAATGCAGACCACTTGAAATTTTCAAGTTTACATTGTAAAAAGCATATTCCGAATTTGTTTCAATTTTGATCTATACATCATAGATCATATAATCGAACCAAATTTGGACAGTGAACTTATAAATCTCTTGAATGAGTTTGTTAACCAAATAGCTCCGCCATTTGGTTTTCAAGTAGAGGCCACTTGAAAATTTCAAATTTACGCTGTAAAAAGCGTATTTGCTTGAAAGCCGGATTTGCTTGAATTTCAGTGTGTATACATAGAATATATAGGGTCACAACAAAGTTCATTAATGAAATTTATCCGCCATTTTTAACAAAGTGCGGATGTTATAAACAAAGCGAGACAACTTGAAATTAGGCTACCACTTGAAAATTTATAAAAACATGATAACTTTTTAAATTCTGATTGAATTCGAACCGAAGTTGGACAGTGATCTTATCATATAATCATCTTGGTTGAGTTCACTGGGCAACTTATTCCGACGTCTTGTTTCTAAGTTGCGGCCAATTGAAATCACGCTACCACTTGAAAATGTGCCATCACGATAACTTTTAAAATTCTAAACTGATTCAAACAAAAGTTAGATAGTGAACTTGTGATTCAAATATCTTGGAGTTCATAAGTTCTTGAGTTCGCTTGGTAACTTGATCCGCAATTTTATTTCCAAGCGGCGGCCACTTGAAAATTTGCCATTATGATAACTTTTGTAATACTGAATCAATCCGTATCAAATTTGGGTAGTGGATTTATCATTCAAATATCTCAGATAAATTCGCTGTGCTTTTTTTTCCAAGTGGTGGCCACTTGAAATCACGGTGCCACTTGAAAATTTCTTATCACGATAATTTTTTAAATACTGATTTAGTTTAAACTAAAGTTGGACAATGAACTTATCATGCAAATATCTTGGATGATTTCGCTGGGCAAGTTGCTTCGCCATTTTGTTTCCAAGTCGCAGCCACTTAGACTGCCACTTGAAAATTTGTCATAACAATAACTTTTGAAATACTGCACTGATTCGAACCAAAGTTGGACAGTGAACTTATGTTTCAAATATCTTGGATGAGTTTGCTGGGCAACTTGCTCAATTTTATTGTTTCCAAGCGGCGGCCATTTAAAAAATTGTTATCACGGTAACTTTTGAAATACTTAATCAACTCAAACGAAAGTTTAAAAATGGATTCATCATTCAAACAACAAAAATCTAGAAACTTCGCGTAACTCGTGAACTGCTGGGCAAGTTTCTCTGCAAATTTGTTTCCAAGTTTCGTTCACATGAACGCTGCCAATTGAGAATTTGTCATCGCGATAACTTTTGAAATTCTAAATTTATTCGAACCAAAATTGGACAGTGGACTTACCTTACAAATATCTTGGATTTGTTCAGTGAGCAACTTTCTCCTCCCATTTGATCCACTTAATTTTTCAACAAGATGACTTTTGAGATTCTGAATTAATTCGGACTAAATTTGTACAGTAGACTTATCTCACAAATGGATTTGATATATTTGTTCGCCAACTTGGCCCGTCATCTTTTTTCCAAGTGCAGGCCACTTGAAAATTTTAAATCCACATAAAAGGTATTTATGAACCAATTTTCTTAAAACTCCATAAGTACACAGCCTACATCAATATTTCTACCAAGTCCATTAATAATTTGCAGACACCATTTTGTTTCAAAATTGCAACTACTTGATAAGGAGAAAGAAATCAACCTACCCTTCCGAATAAGCCGGGAGTTCATGTTACGATAGCGTCGTTTTTTACGAAATATAAATTTAATTGACTTTTTTACTTTCTTCTATATGTAATATAGAGAAAGTATTGGATTCGTAAAAATTTTCGACCTCGGGTTTTTGATGGATTTACACGTTTTGAGAGCTGTAGAATACGATTTGACTATTTTTAGAAAATGTCTGTCTGTCTGTCTGTCTGTGTGTGTGTGTGTGTGTGTGTGTGTGTGTGTGTGTGTGTGTGTGTGTGTGTGACAAAATTTTGTGGCAACTGTATCTCAGGAACTACTGCACAGAATTTCATACAAATTGGTATGTAGTTGCACCTTGACATAAATTAGTGCCTATCAACTTTTGGTAAAAATTGTCTTACAGGTTGCGTTGCCATCCCGCTTTTTCTAAATTTTTAACATGGTGATATAGGACAAAATTTGGTATAAATGTGCTTAAAGATAATTATTTTTTAGTAATCATTATGAAATTTACAAGAATTATTTATAATAGAGATAGTCAACTGGGAAAAAATTTTTGTATGTGTAGGAGCCTCGCCGCCACCCCTGGGGGGGAAGTCCCCCCTCGAGGGGAGTAAATTTTCAAGATGGGTATCTTTCGAAAGGTCTCATCAATACCTTTAAAACGAATGGTTGAACTATAAATCTGTGATAATTTAAAACAAAGTTATCGATTTTTTTTACTTTTAACAAAAAAAAAAAAAAAAAAACTTAGAAAAAAAATCTTTTTTTTTTTTTTTTTTTTTTTTTTTTTTAACGAAATTTAATTAGACTTGGTATTTAGTTGGCCCCTGACATAAACTGGGGCTGATTAGATTTGGGGATCAATCGCTCAACAGGTGGCGCTGTGATCGTATTTTTTCTAAATTTTTAACATGGCAGTATAGGACAAAATTTCGTATAAATGTACATAATGAGAGTTATTCTTAACCTGTGATTGTGAAATTAATATGAATTATTGATAATAGTAGTAGTTAATTAGGAAAAAATTTGGGGCATCGCTTTTCCCCCCTAGGGAGAAGTACCCCCCGGGGAGGGTATATTTTCAAGATGGGTATCTTTCGAAAGGTCTCGTCAATACCTTCAAAACGAATGGTTGAACTATAAATATGTGATAATTTAAAACAAAGTTATCGATTTTTTTTACTTTTAACGAAAAAAAACTGAATTTTTTTTTTTTTTTTTTTTTTTTTATTGCGTGAATTTGTATAGGAAAATATAGAAGAAAGTCTTGTGGTGGCCAAAACATACTAGTTTCATCTTCACCTAGTTCTTACAAATTGCACCCAATTAGCATTAATGTAACATTTTGATGTATACGACAAACACAGACAGAATGTGTTCCACTTGTTCGACAACCAAAATGCCGTTCTCGATTTTTGTTCTGCAAATGTAAAAAAATCCAATTTTAATGTCTGGATACTCATCCTCTAATTGCTTAAAAGCCTCCTTTAAATAGCACAATACTAACCTTTCTTGTATGTGTCTTAACTGTATTAACTTTCATTATGCTTAATATTAACAATGATAATAAGAACCTACAAAAAGTTACTCTAATTGTGACATGGCCGTTATTTTGTTTTCCTTTTCTGGGAACTAAACAGCATCTAGGTCCCAATGATCACTGATCCGTGGTACATAAGGGTACTAATATTGAATGCGAGCCATTGAAAGTTGCAATTCAGTGCCACTTACATTGTGTATTTTATTATATTTGCAGAATTTTTTTTTGTTTTTGTAAAACTTGCGTTATGTTAGTATGAAAATACGGATGGAGAATTGCATTTTAATTTATAACTCATCATCCCATGGCCGTCCCATGCTAAACTCACAATAATTATTTACAATAAACGCAAGAATAACGTATAATTTTTAAAAGAATATTAAATATCTACTTTTTGAGATATATCAGGTCATATTTAACCTTGAACTGATAAAAAAAATTAAATGTGTGTATGTGATGCATTATTTTAAAGCCTCTAGTAAATGTTTTCTAATGATGCCAAATTGATGCCTCTACATGAATTAGGTAACAAAATAGGGTTACATATGTAATACAAGAAGTTTGAACTTTTTACCCATTTTTGCAGCCCTGTGTATAAAAAACTGAAAGAGATTGGGATTTATTAATCGGTATACATTCATTTCTCTGTAGAACAAATAAATGAGCCCAATTTCATTAAAATCTGAGGGTATCAGATTAAAAATGCAACTTTTTTGTGTGTTGGTTTGATATGGAATGACCCTGTATCGAATCAGAGAGAGAGGTGTAGTTTAAAGCTGGGTTCACACTTCCGCGCGGCAAAATTTTGTAAATTATTTGTTATCAGAAGGTGACCCTTGAACTTTTGGACGTGACATGTTCACAATGAAAGATTTTTATTTCCCTCATAAAATTTTATTAAAAAAAAAAAAAAAAAAAAAGAAATCCAAGTTTTCCATGCCAATTATCCCCGAAAGTGTTAGTCGCCTTTCGACGTACGCCGCAGCTAATATTCCACATCAAAAGGATTTGAATAGAACCGAACTTTCCACTGCTTGTCGTGGAGCGTTAGTGTGAATCAAGCTTTATGAATGGGGTGTTTAAGGCTGTGACCGAGGGGTTTCTTTTCAGACATTTTCTTTGGACTAACACTTTGGTTTTTCTCTTTTTAAACTGCCATGTTAGGCATACACAAAGAAAAAGAAATCCTTGCCTAAATATTTTCTAGATTTTTGTCATGATTTTCACTCGTTTAATTTATTACATAACGCTTTTTTTTTTTCTTTTAATTCATTATTTGGATGAAGTTTGTTATTTTCTATTTTGCAGCTCGACCGCACTTTCTTGACGGTGGAACGCTGGAACAATGCGACAAAGGAATGGGACATCGTAGCCACCGACGGAAACTGGGAAACTAAGTAAGACATCGCTCTAAATTGTTCTCATTTAAGCCAGCTAAACATGCCTACGGAGTCGTGGCCTAAAAAGCTAATCTGCAATAGTTGTGTGTGCATCATGTGAATGTACACTGAAGAGCCAGAAAAACTAGTATAAGCATGAGTATCCAAATAACAGAGGCATGTAACCCATCCATGTTACGTAATGCGGTCGACAAACCCGCAAAAGTTATTATATAGTTATTGTGGCTATAATGATCGATTACCAAGATTTCGGTCACTTTGAATGAGGCGCACAATGCACGAGAGATGGAATATAGCATCTCCGAGATCGCGATGAAATTTGGATTTTCGCTTATAAACATATCACGAGTGTAGGGTTAATATCAGGTATCCGCAAAATATCCAGTTTCCAACATCGGTGCGAAGACCACCGACGACGATCCGTAAACGATCCTCTAATGGCTCAATGCCCAGACATCAATAAGTTTCAGCATACAAACTGTTCAGCGGACCACCCTTGATAGGGGCCTTCAGAGCTGAAGACCCACTTGCATACCGTTGCCGACTGCACGGCACTAAGATTTGCGCCTGCCAACTCCGCCATTGGACAGTTTATGACTGGAAACACATTGTCTGGTCTGGCGAGTTCCGTTTTCATTTGTATTGGGTGGATGGACGAGAATGGGTATGGAGATAACCTCATGAATCCAGTACGTCAACAGTTCAAGCAAGTAGGGCCTCTGTCATGCGTGTGTAGTTGGCGAGAAAGGAGAATACTGATATTTTTACAGACGACTCTGACACGTGATAGGTACGGAGGTACGTAATGATAAGAAATACTTTGACGTAGCCTTTTGGCTTTACACGAACCATAAACAATATACACGTCAAAAGCTGTACGGCTATTTCTGTATGGCGCGTGAACATGTGTACCAATTTGTATGCCAATCTGGTGATTTTTGTGGCCTCTATGGTGATGCAGAAAAAATCTGTCTATAGGCCTCAATCATAGGAAAAAGTTTGGTGTATCCCTGTAAACGAACCACAAACAGAATATACATCCAAAACTATACAGCTGATTCTGTGTGGCTCATAAACGTGTCTATCCAATTGCAAGTCAATCGGGCGATTTTTGCGGTCGCTATGGCGCAGTGGCGGAACCAGAACTTGACTTTTTTTTTGGGGGGGGGGGGCTGAGATTTTTCAAAATGCTATTCTAGACAAATTAAAAATTTACAATTGCAATATTCAATTGTGAATGTCAGTGTTTTGGGGGGGGGCTTCAGCCCCCTAGCCCCCCCCCCCTTAAATCCGCCACTGCTATGGCGAGACATACAGGCACTCCAAGCACAGAGACCCACAGAACCCAAAATCTGTTTGAGTCTCCCTATGCCTCCACTGACGTTTCTGTAATAAGGAGCTTGAGTAAGTATTAACTGCCCCGGGAGGGTCTATTCGTCTTTAGTACTATTCTTTGTATTGTACTCCAGCACTATTGCTACCAGTGAAACTACTGACACGATTTCACAATGCAATAAAATAACAGAGTTCAGAGAGAACGATGGGATTGGGAAGCGAATTTCTTAAATTTTTGTCGCCGGGTAAGGGGTTTATAGTGTAGTGAATAGGAATGTTAATGAATAAAAACTTTTCATGCCAAATATCAAGTTTATGACTCAATTGGTTTCCAAATTGTACAATAGAGCCCGTACTTATCTCCTTAAGGGGTGTAGCATTTTTTTAATAGAGTCGCCATTGTGAACATGAATGAAAACTTTTCATACCAGATATCAAATTTTTACCTCAAGCAGTTTTCCAATTGAACGGCACATGAAATGAGTTAAAGGGGGGGGTACCCCACTTCACCCCCTTTAAAGCGGGTTCAGCAACATTTTAATAACGTAGTGACTGTGAACTAAAAAAAAAAAAAAAAAAAAAGATCATATCAAATTTGGAGTTCAAAACTCGCCTCCCTCTTTTCCCCTTTTGAGGCGACAGGTGTCTCCTATCAGGTGCTGCGGAACGTGGTTGCTAATTTTCTTTCGAATCTATCCAAGAGGCATGGTTTGTACAGCAAACAAATAAACCTTTATATTTATCTGCATTGCTTAATGTAAATTTTATTAAGCATGTTAAAAAATAAGTGCAGCTTATAATGTTGAAATTGAAATAATGTCTTTTATCATAGAATATAGTATGTTCTATGAGGAACTTGTATAAGTTTACCTATGTCAATTTCTTTTTTCATTTCCTCAGGTATTTGTGGGAGCGAACCAATCCCTTAATGGCAGAGAGCATGTCTACAGTTGTGTGGGAGATTCCGAAAGACGTTAAGCCGGGAAGATACAGGATACGTCACTTCGGAAACTCAAAAAACATTCTGCAAGTGATCAAGCCTTATGTCGGGACGTCAAGTGAATTTGACGTTCTTTCACGTTCTTCATGACAGAGTCTCAACATGTCAATACTTCCATCTCCATCACCCTTCCTGCCAGAGTCATTCTAGAAAAGAATTTACAATTCTAGTGCTAGATGACGCCCTCTAACGAGAAGAAATGTAGTTCGTCTGTGTCGGAATATAATTACACGAACTCTTTCATTACCATTGCCTCGAAATCGCCTCATACAACATTGCCTATTGTAACGTCTCACTTAAACCTGAGCCTTGACTTCACAGAAGATCGAACGATTTTATCCATTTAATACCGTCTGTACTACAGATATTATAAAAAGTATTAACTGATTGTTTGAATAGAATTAAGGATATCTGAGAAATGGGAACTGATTAACGAATTAATTTTCCTCTTTTGCTATCTTCTGTTATAGATTATACAACGTAGTGTGCTTATGTACGATTTTAATCGACTCTTTTAAATTAGGAATGTTCAGCTGTTAATTATTCAATACATTCACGGAATGGCATGATTTAAAAAAGAACAAAAAGTTTCAACTTGGACAATACTTTTGATCTGTATAAGCCTGCATTTAGGAGGGCTCAAGATGTAACCAACCGTTCTTTCGTGACGTCATTTAGAGACATTATTACAGGAAGTGTTTGCTCCTATGTCATTTTTTATGTTACACAATTTTTCACTTGTTAAGAGTAAGAAAAATTTCACGATTCAGCATTTGAATACCTCTCGATCCGTGTCCTCTTTCCTGACAGAATAATTTTAAAAAAGAATTTATGATTTTTGTACTGGATAGGGTTCTCTTGTGTGCAGAAATAGAAGCTTGGAATAGCGACTCGGAACATTGTCATTGTCTTACGAACTATTTGATTGCATTGTCTTGAAATATCTTTATAATTATTTTTCATGTTTATACGATCTTTCACTTTTTTTTTTTTGTGTGTGTATAAAACAGTTTGTGGTTTCATCATTTGAATATCCTTTCAACCTGGACTATTAGAATGATTGGTTAAATAAATAACTGACAATTCTTTATCGATGGCGTAAACAGAAATGGAAACACGTTAGAGTCAGAATATAATCTCGTCAATTGTTTCGTTATACTGTCTTGTCATTTGTCCAGAATCATTCAATTAAGATTTTACTATTCTACTGTTATTCATTTTTCACATTTCTTTTTGGAAATACAGTGGAACCTCCACGTATCGAACTTCTACAAATCGAAAATTTATGAATCCATATCTTTAAAAAAATGTTTCTATATAATATTATATAGCTTAAAATATATATATATATATATATAGATTTTTTTTTTCATTGCAAGACGAATCAAGAGTTTTATCTCCCTCGACTTCGGACGGTGATGATAGGAATCGACTGGCACACCAACCAAAAATTGAATCGTGAATTTAAAAAGAATTACGTTCGGAAGAAAAGTGTTAGATTTTTTCTTTTATGTGTCTGATTATGTCATTCCCTTTCACCACCCACTACTCCTGATTTTGGGAGTAGAATTTCTGTTCCTAATTGTATCTATTATTCATTTACAAGTGGTTTTTTTTTTTTTTTTCGTTATCTGCGTACAACTTACCTTTTAGTGAGTTACTTTTTCTAATTATGCAAATCTGTGACAGTAACGTTTCAAATTAGGCTTTAACACTTTTGTATAAACAAAGAAAACAGGATAACCTTAACACAAAAAACACACGTCCTTTATCCAAATGAATGGGCATCACTAGCTGCAAATTTCTCCCATCTTTCAGGTAATTGGTGGATACCATCCCCGTAGAATTTTGGGTCCTTTGAGGCAAACCATTCAGAGGCCCACTTTTCCGCTTCTTTATACATTGTGAACTGCTGCTTTAAAAAAAGGCACGTGCCATCGAGCGGAACTAGTAATAATCTGAAGGAGCAAGGTCTGGTCAATAGGCAGGTGAGTGAATGTTTACCAGGCAAGATTCTTTAACGTGGCTTTAATAAGTTTTGTATTGTGTGACGGTGCGTTATCATGAAGCAAGATTACCTTGCCGTATCGTGTTGCCCATTATAGCCTTTTGGAGATCAAAGCATGGTTGAGATTGTCTGTTTGTTGTCGGTAGCAATTACGTTTAAACCATCGTTCACATGTGTATTGACAGGGAGCCATGTTCACCCTAAGCTTCCCAGAGTATAGGATAACTTTCAGCAGTTGTTTTTTCCCTTTAAAATAAAGATGAATCAACACCTCCCGCATAGATTCTTTTTTGGCACAGACTTTACCCTGTTTCAGCACCTTCGCTCCACGTAACTCCTGAGGAATGGAATCTTGTTGTCACTGAAACGAAACTGCCCTCACAACTAAAGCATTCTAGTGCAGCTCCATCTATTGAAAAGGGTCCGTATTATCAACCGGTATACCTAAGACTCCTATAATACGAGCTGATTCACAGCTGATCATTGTTGTCCTGCGGAAATATAGCTTGGCGACGTTTAGTTGCAGGCGTATTACTCAGCGTCTTTATCGCCTAAAATGGCGAGTTTGCCTAAACAGAAGAGCGAATTATTGTTTGTACTTGATAAGTTTGGCGGTAATATTTGGCGAATTTTTTTTTATGATCCTTGTAAAAAGTAGCCATCACTGTTGCTGTTAAATTAGTTAATTTTAAATATTTATACACGTTGAAAAGTAGTGTAGGTTGTAAAATACAACATTAAGATAATCAAACAGCAATAAAAACAAATAATTGATGCAAAGAATGCAAGAAAACATATCATAATGACACTCCATATTTGTGATTGAAAGCTAAGCGTACAATTTTCTTTTGGACAATGAATAGCCCATTTCTTTCGCCTTTCTTCATCTGTTGGAAATTTAAACGTTCTAAAAGCAGTTCTGGTATGATTTGAGCAATTTTCGGCTGCAAAACCTCCGTTTTATGTGATTTGATAACACTTGAAATTCGGACCGCGTGGGCAACAATCGCTCAGTGGGAAACAAAATGCTTGATGAGCCAGCTTGTATTGGAGGAGCTCTAGGTATACCTAATAGCTACAAATACGCGCGCGTGTAGAAACCAGTTTTTGTATGTTAAGATTTGTACAGATTGATTTTTTTTCTCGGAACCTTCGACTTTGATAGAGTGGAGTGGCGCTGTACTTTAAAAAAAAACAAATTTGCGATTTTAGTATAACTTTCTTCCAGATTTGATATTGCATCCTTCTCTGTTTGTCAGAACAGACACAGAACCTATGTCGTCAGCAGTAAAATGCACCGATTGTTAAAAAGGGATAAATAAAAATTGCGTATGCGAACCACTATGAGTTGCGAAAAACATTTCATCATGCGAAAAATGGGAACACGAGTGCAGTACCAAATCGGTAACAGTTATTATTTTCTTATTGATTGTGAAACTAAATGTATTAAGAAATGTTCTGTGTTTTTCACCACTGAGAAACAAACAGGCCCACTGTAACTTAAATCCTAGAACTATTGCTTTGTAATGGCTTCCTCTTAGGTTCAGTGATGCCAGATGGTCGAAAATTATTTCCCCAAATCAGGGGTTTTTTTTCGAAAAAATCCTCAATATGATTTCTACTAAACAAAGAAAATAAAATTATATATATATATATATATATATATATATATCAAGCAGATTTAAGTGGATTTAAGATCAGATTTTTCCCCAAATGAAGGCAATTTTTGAAAAAAAAATCCCCAAATAAATAAAGCTATTGAAAATCCCTGGTTGTAGGGATAAATCATTACGTTGTCAACATTGACAGAAAGATTCCCCAGACTCCCCAGATTTGTCCCCAAAAATTTTAGAATTCCCCCAAAAAGTCCCCACAAACATTTGGTCCCCAAAATTGTCCCCAGAAGCCTCAAAAATCCCCGAAATGGGGACAAAATCCCCAATCTGGCATCACTGCTTAAGTCTGACAAAGAGTGTAACGATTATCACATCATTCCAGAAGATGGACTTTTGTTTTTTTTTATATCTTCCTTCCCATCTTGATTTGTAAAATATATTCCTACTTAAACTGACTGTAAATAATAATAAAGTGATTTGAGAAATAAGTTTTCGTTTCTTTTTTTTTTCTTTCTTTCTTTCTTCGTTTCCTTTTGTCCCCCCCCCTCTTCAACTTCAATGCTAAAGGCGCTATCAATCTGCAATCTTGCGTCGATTGCTATTTTAAAGAGGCTATATATAAGATAAAACTGCTGGATTCGCGAAATTTTTCATCTTCTCGCTTTCGATGGAATGGCACCTAATAAAGCACAAAAATAATAAGAAAGCATCAAAGAACTGGCGTTTTAAAGTAATAATTGCAAAACTTTGAGTAAACACCCTAAAATGCAATAAACTCGCAACGTTGCCGCTCTGACTGCAGCACTCGTGCCTACTTTGTTCGACTGACGCAGGGTCGTGTGTTCTTTCGACCCGAAACAAGTGTTGCGAGTTTATTGCATTTTATGGTGTTTATTCAAAGTTTTGTAATTATTAATAAAGCACACTCTGGATTTCAGCATAGATGGCTAGAATGAGCAACGCACGCCAAAACTTTATTCCACTTTACGTGGCGGCTTATAAGTGGCATAGTTCTGAAATGGTTGATTGGTTTTTATCGCAGAACGAAAATTCTATAAATCAAGAACGATTTTTTTTTTTTTTTTTTTCAAGTGAAATTATATTTTAATAGAATAATAATAATAAAAAAAATCTGCACCTATTTTTGTTCTCTAAGTAAAAGATATAAAATCCTGCACTAAATAGAATTTAATTTAGTACCAAGGACTTATTTTAACCCTCTCATGCATGGAAACCTCATATGAGGCTACTAGGAAAACCCCCCAAAATAAATGGTATTTCAAATAATTTGGATTCTTAATTGTACTGTATTCCACTATGATAACAAGGAAAGCTTCTAAAATGCAGCAAAAGATGGTAGCACTAGCTATGCAGTTTATTCTGATAACTTAAAAGTAGCCATTTTGTACCAGCATTAGAAGTCACAGAACAACCGATTTATGAAGACCATTTCTGCACTTTATTTGCAAATATCAAGTAAGTAAAAATATTTGCTGGTTTCTACATTATTTTTACTGTAATGAACAAAAACTTATGAGTTATTAACAATTTATTAGCTAAAATAAAGCTATTTTTATTGAGAACCTCAAATGAGGTTATCATGCAGTTATGGTAGCTAACAGCTTTGACTGCATGCAAGCCTCATTTGAGGTTGTTGATGCTATGATGAGTAGTAGTGCTAGAAATTTTCTTATTAGAGGAGCTAATGCTTAGTTTATTAAATCAATTGTGATTTATATACACTTAATAATAAATACTTGCTTATTTCCATTTGTATGTAATTCATAGATGGCTAATTATGTAATTAATTTGGTAATATTTAACATGATTCATGTATTGAGAGATCATGTTTCTAAACTATATTAATATTTAATCACTAATTAAGTAATTTATGTATGTCAATTCGATCTAATAGAATGCTAGATACAAATGATAAGTTATAGGATGTTAAATCTCTTCTGAAAGAAGGTAGGGGGTCAGTGTCTGTAACTACTAATGAAGAAAACATAACTGTGACTCGATGGGTAGATTAAAAAACTTATGCATGTAGTTTCATCTTTTGCTGGAGTGCAACCAATGGACAAAGCAAAACGTTTTTCTCATGCAACTAAATCTTTGATAGAAATAGCGAGGCCAAATACAGTAAAAATGTATAACCTTCATATGGGAAGTGTTGATTTGATGGATTCCCTTGTAACACTCTATCGTCATTCCCAGAGGAATAAACGATGGTATATGAGAATATTTTACCACCTGTTGAACGTTATTGTAGTCAATGCTTGGCTGCTTTGGAGGAAAGAGGGGATAGAAACGAACGATTTGTTGGAATTCAAATGCAGAATTGCATCAAGTCTCTGTCTCGTATACACAGGAAGCTCATTGATGGCAAAGGAAAAGGGTAGACCATCCAGTAGCAATTCTGATTCCACTGTATCAACAATAAAGAAAAGGAAATTATCTAATGTAGCAAATGAATTGAGATTCGATAACGGAAAACACTATCCAAGGAAGTCCGATGGTAAATTTGCATTAAAATGTAAAAATGAACTTTGCAAAAGTAAAACAAGATTAATTTAAAACATGATGATACGTTAACTTAAGTAGTATAAACTTGTTATTTTTATTTTTATTATTATGTAAAATTCTGGAACAATGAAAATACTTATGAAATTTTGGGTAAACTTATAGACAATATCGAATCACTTTAAATACTTCAGACATGAATGTCTATTTCAATATTTACTTTTCTATTTATTATTACTATTAATTACAAAATCATAAGGCTTTTACATCCAGTCTTTCTTTCCATATCCTATGGGACTTTTGTTGCTTCGTTTTATAAGAATATCTCATTAAAAAATGAAGTTTTTCGAATTCTGTTTTTTGAATATTACTTAATTTTTTGTTAATAACTCTTTGAAATCTATCGCCTTTTAGGTTTCAGCGGGCAATGTTTTGAAAAAATAAATAAAGTTTCATTTCATTTCTTTAGGACTCTAAATTTGGATCGCGAAACGAAATAGTTATTTATTTATTTTTTTAATTGCTCACTAAGCTAAAAGGCGACATGTTCAAAGAGTAATATTCAAAAAATAAATTCGAAATAATTGGCCCTGTGCTATTTATGAAAATTTTCTAGGGGTGGGGACATTATTCCCTTTAAATTTCTCTCTTTTTATTTAATATAGAAAAAGCTTCAAGGAAATTTCTTCTTTCTACATATGCTTTTATATGTATTAATGAAAGTTTATTTCTAAATTTTCTAATGGAGTTGAAACATGTCTATCATTTCAGTTTATCTGTCTGTCGTCGCACCTGCTTTCGTTTATGAATAGGCAGTGTTGTCATTTATTCCACTACAATTTTTGTATAGAAAACAGCAGAAAAATGTTGCAAAAAATTGCTATTTATAAACAGTGGCGGGAAAAGTACAGTCATCGCAACATTTGAATATGCTTGAATTGTGATGAAATCGAAACATAACATGAAAATTCACTTTAGAATCCTCATAAGGAGAACAGTGTATATATCATTTACAATTCTTTTGTAGTGCAATTAAAATAATCGGGTTTACATAATAGTCACGTCTTTTAATTGTACTTTAATAAACTGAAATCGTTACAAGCAGAAAGAAATTCATAGATGATTTTGAAAGTTACTGTGATATATGTGGAAAATGTGTATGCACCAGTTATACATGATATACACAGGGGAACTATAGTGCAATCTAATTGAAAGAATGACATCAAAGATTAAACAAGACGGGGGAGGAAGGTTTAAAAAAAAAAATCCAAGATTTACCGCTAGGGGGATGGATGGCGCTGTTTTACTAAGTAAAGCTTTTTTCGCAATTTGTAATTTAAAATTGATTGCGTACATTTTTTACGCACTGCTTTTGCCCCATTTATTATTTTGTAACTGGAGCCCTCGAGAAAATGTTTTACTTAGAAAAACAGCGCCACATATTCCCCTAGGGAAAATTTTTGGAATTTTTTATTTTTATTTTTATTTATTATTTCCTTGCCTCCTTCCTCCCTCGACTTGTTTATAAATACTGATGTTCATTCCAGCATCAAAACTGATATTTTAAAACTGGTCTGACATTTTTTCAGTAAAAATTTTCCATTTAACGCAGGTTTAAGTGAAATTTTGTCCCATTCTCCTTTGTTAAGAAAATCGTAAATTTCTAATAACTTATTTTTTTTTTAATTTCAATGTTTCAAATGTATAGGGTTCTTGCCAGTATCAAAAGTAATATTTTAAAACTGATCTGACTTCTCTGCGACAATTTGTTCTTGAGATATCGTGTACACAGACTAACGGACTAACGGACTCGCACACTAACAGACACCCTGCAGACGGACACCGTACAAATTTTGTCATTTTCAGAATCCTCACACCTGAAAACGTGTTAAAAAGTAAAAAAACCGAGGTCAAAAATTTTCACGATTACCTATAGTATGATGGGGAACTAAAAATTTCAACAATTAAATTGATTATCTCCTTATATTATTAAAATCTGTGCGCATCTGTCTTTCTGTCTGTCTGTCTGTCTGTCTTTCTGTCTGTCTGTCTGTGAGAAATGCCTTGTGACCGCTAAAGCTCCGGCGCTAATGGTCGCATCGCTTCGAAACCGGTGTCGACAGACGCAGAATTTCTTCATCTCGACATCGCGATAATTCGCTAAGCGATGCGACCCTAATTAGCGGAGATATTAATTAAAACGTCCACCCTTGTCTACCGAAAAATGACCCAGAATTCATGATTAAATGCTTAAAAAGCGACATTTTTACGGAAAAAGTGGAAAATAAATTAGAAATATCAGTCGTATCGTTACAAATAAGGTATCAAATGAAAGATCCGATTTTTCTGAATCCGACGGTTTAAACAACTTATCGATAGGGCATTTAGATTTTTTAAAATTAACTAAAGTATGAAAAAAAAGGTGGCAACAAATCACAAGAGTTTTATTAATTTCGCAATAGACGTATTTCGGTTACCATGGCGCCGGGCGAAAGAATAAATAGATTTTACTTCCTGCTTTACTGATTTTGTACTGGAAATAAAAATTGCAAATTTCAAAATGCTTTAATTTTATTCAAAATTATTTCAAACTTGCTACACACTTTTAACATCACAAGACGAAGTAGCAGTTAAAATTTCACCGGGTTTCCAAAATAAATAAAAAATGTACAATTTAATTGCAAATTAAATTTTATTCTCATACGCGTATTTCAAATTCTAACTATGATTAAATTATTTTTAATACATCTTTCGAAAGATATTTTAAAGTACTTTTATATTATCGAAAGTGGGATTCAAGATTTCGCTTCATTTACACGTTTTGAGGTCTCCTGAATCGGTTTTCTTTTGTATCTCAGCTACTAATTAAAATAATTTCATAAGTAATACATCATTTGATAGCTTTATTGATTTGGAATCGAACAGTAGATTACAGAAATTTCTACCACCAGATGGCGCTGTAATATTTTCAAATTTCAATAGTTCAATTTCTAATTATGATTAAATTATTTTTAATACATCATTCGAAAGATATTTTAAAGTTTTTTTTATATTATCGAAAGTTTTCACCAGATTTACACGTTTTGAGGTAACCTGATTAGGTTTTCTTTTGCATCTCAGCTAATTCAGTTTGACCGTTCAAAATTGATATATGTAGGTTAATTAGGAAGGGCTGAAAGGGTGGGGAAGATATAGGCGTGCACCGCGCTTACGGGACAGCGCTGCCGAAGGCAGTGGGGACCAGTTCCGACTTTTTAACCGATGAGAAATGATTTTTTTTTTCAATTTCTTTTCTTAAGAAAAAAATTTGACTTGAGAAGGAATATGTGCGCGTAGTGCGCGTATACCTTCACACGTGCGCGCGCAGCGCGCATGGGTCTGCGCTGCCGAAGGCAGTGGGGACACGGTGTGAGGTTTTACACGATCAGAAATGATTTTTTTAGGGGCACGAAGGGTCAGGGAAGGAATACGCGCACGCAGTGCGTGTATTCCTTAACTTAAACGCGCGCAGCGCGCACGGGACTGCGCTGCCGTAGACAGTGAGGACCCAGTTCGACTTTGTACCTGATGAGAAATGATTTTTTAAATTTTCTTTTCTTAAGAATAAAAATTTGATTTGAGAAATCAAATTTCATTTGGACCCGGACCGACTTTTTACCCAATCAGAAATGATTTTTTTTTTTTTCTTTTCTTAACACTAAAAGTTACTGTTAGTGATTCATTAATTTTAGTGATTCATTTGAAAATACTGACCCGCTAGCGGGCGAAGCTCGCTAGTCCTTTTATAAAAACTGATTATTTTTTTTTTTTTTTTAATTTTATTTCGAAGCTGAGAAATGCAAATTTTCACTAAGTGAAATTTAGCATTTTATGTATTTAAAGCAAATAAAAAAAAAAAAAAGGGGGGGGGGGAAGGAAAGGATCGATAATCAATTTACGCTTGGGAATTTTCTGTATGGGAAAACATAATTTAAAAATATGCAGTAAAAATGGAGGATACCTAATCTCAACGACTGACAAGACTCATGTTATTCCATAGAATAATAATAAAGGAAGAAGGAGCATGCCAATACTCTAATGCTTACAAACCCCTTCTAGTGAAATGCCAGCGAAAGCTACTTTTGCTCCTCTCAACTTTGAATTAGGGCACCCATCCACCGCGCATTTATCGCTGTTTGTTGTGGGTGCTGCCTCGCAGACTGATTGACAGAGAGACGAGACGATTCAAAAATCTCGCCAACAAGTCGCCAACCAATCAGATTGAAGCACTGTTACAACCGTATACCCGGCATTCCTGGATTTTACAAACCGAAACCAAAACACGTACGCTTCTTCTTCCTTTATTATTATTCTATGTGTTATTCACTGGAAAAATTTGTGTCCACAATCAATCATTACCTTTTTTTTTTTTTTTTTTTTTTTTATTCCATTTTCGCTTTCAGAAAATTCTCAATCATTAAATTAGTACTCGTTTTTAAAAAAACTTATTTTTCACATTTATAATATTTTATTTTATTTTCTAGCTAAAAATTGCAAAAAATGCACTAAAATATTTTTTAACTGAAGAAATAAAATATTAACTAGTATGATGTGGCAATCACATGACTTTCTTTTACATAATTTTACACAAAATTCGTTCAATACAAATTATTTATTAAATTATTTTCCATTATAAATGCAGACGATTTTTATCTGATAGAGTTGTCTCACTAAATGCCGAAAGAAAGTCAATTTTTTGCAATTATCAAAACAAATACGATTTTTTTTTTTCCTAAAAAAAAAAAAAAAAAAAAAAAAATCGATAACTTTGTTTTAAATTATCCCAGACCTATAGTTCAACCATTCATGTTAAAGACACTGACGAGATCTTTCGAAAGATACCCATATTGAAAATTTACTCCCCCCCCCAGGGAGGAAGGGATGCTCCCACATGCACAATTTTTTTTCCAGTTTTACTACTAATATTATCAATAATTCATATTAATTTCACAATCACAAGTTAAAAATAACTCTCATTATGTACATTTATATTATATTCTAAAAATGGTCAAATCGTGTTCAGGACATCCCAAAACGTGTAAATCCATCGAAAACTGGAGTTCGAAAATTTTCACGAACCCAATACATTATATATACATATAGAAGAAAGTAAAAATAAATTTCAAATACGAGTACTGATTTATTGTCGTGAATTTTCTGAATATGAAAATGAAATAATAATAATAATAAACTAGTATGTTGTGGCCACCACATGGCTTTCTTCTATATTTTCCTATACAAATTCACTCAGTAAAAATAATTTATTAAAATTATTATTTTAAAAAAAAATTATTTTTCATTATAATGCAGACGATTTCCATATTATAGAAGTAGTATAACACTAAATATCCAAAAAAAGTCAATTTTATTCTCAATAAAAAAAAAAAAAATAGTTTTTTTCGTTAAAAGTAAAAAAAAAAAAAAAAAAAAAAAATCGATAACTTTGTTTTAAATTATCACAGATCTATAGTTCAACCATTCGTTTTAAAGGTATTGATGAGAACTTTCGAAAGATACCCATTTTGAAAATTTACTCCTCTCGAGGGAGGGGGGAGGGAAGCGATGCCCCCACATGCACAATTTTTTTTCCTAGTTAACTACTACTATTATCAATAATTAATATTAATTTTACAATTACAAGTCGGCAGCAAAAGTATCCGAGCACTAGCAAAAATTCCTATATATATATATATATATATATAACAAACACTTAATACAGTTTTGTTAAATAAATCCTTGTCGAGTTCTGTTCTTAGTGAGTCTAAGAACATGATTCGACAAGGATTTATTTAACAAAACAGTATTAAGTGTAATTTTTTATATAGGAATTTTTGTAAGTACTCGGATACTTTTGCTGCCGACTGTATCATATTAAAAACATGCTTGGCAAGTAAAATTCGATTCACGATTGCTGCATCAAGTATAATTCATACTTGGTGCGGCAAGTATAATTTATACTTGATGTGTATTACTTGATTCGTTTGAGCTATGGCAAACATAATGCATACTTGATACGCATTACTTGATTCATGTTTGAATCATCAAGTTTAAAGCAAGTGGGAACTCGGATTCTTGATCTTGACTTGCATTAAACTTACAGGCTTAAAACGTCAAGCTCGATGCAAGTTTCTTGACATGAGTAGTCAAAGTTGATGATAGCATAATTCAAGTTCTCTGTGCTCTCTGGGGTTTGATTCTCCTATGTCCAGTTCTTCGAAATACGCATAACTGTTGTGGCATTATACTGCTTGCGATACGAAAATCCATCCTTTCGCATACCTATGCGCGGCCTCGTACGAACTCCGTTGGTTGTTGGTATGGCGCCCTCCGCTTTTGACGAGGCATATTGACCCCCAATGAAACGTTTACCGCAGACAGAGGACGATAAACAGATTTCAACGCGCCTTTACAGTATGATGACCAGATTAGAGTGCCTTTATAAATTAAAAGCGTTAATAATTATTACAGTTTCCTAATTAGGGATACAACTTTATGTTCTTTGTAAATGGGGACCAGAATGATGAATAATTTTCCTGTAAAAGTTTTTCAAACTTAGAAACACGGACTGTCCTCAGAAAATGAGGACATCTGGTCAGCATACTTTACTGTCCTTTATATACAGTCGGTAACAAAAGTCTCCGAACACTAGCAAAAATTCTTATGTTAAAAAAGTACACTTAATACAGTTTTATTAAGTAAATCCTTGTCAAAGCCTGGGCCGCGGTAGCCCAGTCGGTAGAGCGCCGGTCTCGTAATTGGAAGATTGCGGGTTCGGTACTCGAGCCGGCCAAAGACCGTCGTGTACACTAATAGTGGCTGGTGCACGTAAAATCTGCCGTGGCCGCAATGTCCTCCATGTTCCCATAAAAAATTATACCTCTGGGGGTCACCGAAGCGGAAGAGCCATTCCTTCCGTGGAGGATCAAAATTGTGATGGGGTGTGTCCCAGACCGTCGCCAATTGCCCATCTGCACAGCACTAGTGCGAAGTTAAACCCAACCATCCATCCTTGTCGAATCGAATCCTGTTCTTTGTCAGTCAAAAAACAGGATTCGACAAGGATTTATTGAACAAAACTGAATTAAGTGTATTTTTTTATATAGGAATTTTTGCTGGTTTTCGGATACCGACTGTACCTGGAACAAGTTACTGGTTCCATGCATGCGCAATCGCTTTGTACTTCTAATCATTTGCATCCCTTACCTCACTTTAGATTTCCTGTAAGTTTGATTCAATTTACGTAATCCCTTCATGGTGTTGCAGTTTTCACAAATCTGAGTGTATAAAACGACTTTTCTTACTTTACTTTATCTATACAACCGTTAATTATTTAATGTTTGGAAAGTCGAGTGAAGTCACTCCAGATTATTTTTAACTATATCTGTTAACTTAGTTAATAATTAAAGTTATTTTATATATATATATATTAAAACTAGCAGGCTTTACCTGCGCCGCTGCTGACTATATTTAAAAGAATTTTGAAAAATCCATATTATTTACTAATATAAAATGTTAAAAAATATTAAAATTAAAAAAAGTATTCCACTAAATATGCAAACAGTATTTATTCTATAGTAATAACAAAGCAACTGATTATAAAATGTATATTTGTCAAAAATTAGTCAAATATAACTTACGTATGAAAACTTATCCCATTTCCTTTCATATATTTATTAAAACAATTAAAAGCCATGCAATATTTTGGCATTTTCAAAATTCATCATTTTATTTATAACTATTGCGGAGTTTCATACCCGCTAATGGCAGATGTCAAACTTTTTTTTCGGAATCAAAAATCTTTGGTCGATAACATGGGTTCTGTCGAATCGAATTCGTATCTATTTTATTTCCCCTATGGTTGATGATATTATCGATTAGTTTTATTGGCAATATTCGATATACTTGTTGCTATGACAACACGACTGATATTTATTAATAATTTTATTTTATATAATTACGATTTAATATATTTTTAAAAAATACTTTCACTCTCAAAATATCTGACATTCTTTATTGAGAAAACATATTTATCATCTTATATTATGATGATGACTATTACAACCTAACGAAATTCTTTAATTCATATTGGTTTAAGCCTTTTTTTTGATTGTCATGAAATGAAGTGCAGCTTGTTTATAAGTGTTCAAAATTATTGAGCTGAATTTTCTACAGTTTATATGCAAAGGCAAAACACATAACTATTATTTAAGCGTAAACAATGCCTGTATGTTTATTATTTTTTTCAAACTTATGACATACGATTTTATTGTTACATAGTATTTCGTTCTGAGATTCTCTCCTTTATTTCCTTAGGTTGAAGCTCCCGAGGCGGAAAATATTAAAGTTGTGGTAAGATGTCGACCTATGAATGATAATGAAAAAGTCGCCAACTACAAAAATATTGTGGAGGTACTTTAAGCTATTTTTAGAATTTCATGTTTTTAATTTTACATCGTAAATATCTCTAATTTAATTTATATTTAAAGGTTTGTTTTAGGCGCAAGTAGAATGTTGTTCATAGTCCGTGTTGATTTAGTTTAAAATTAAATAATTATTTATTTATGAACCAAGGAATTTTGCTAATTGTACATACTTTGTTAATTCTACATATCCTACAAACTTTCTACACTTCCCTAAAAAAAAATGCAACACCTTTTAATGGAGAGGTAGAAGCCACAAAACATTTAATGATAAGAGAAAAATATTTTATCAGATTTTATCTCTGCTATTCAAGCAATAACTTCCTTTAAAACCCCTGACTTAAGATGAATTGATAACTGTAGGAAAAACTTTAAACAATTGAAAGATAAGGGAAAGGAAGTAGAACTACAATGGATCCCAGTCCATCATGGGATTCATGGGAATGAAGTGGCTGACCAATCAGCCAAAAAAGGAACTAAAATTATACAGTTAACTAAATGCGAAATACCTTTCAACTCAATATCAAGAATCATGGAACAACTTCAGTATATCCCCACATCGATATTAGACGATTTTTTGTTGACGATTATGGCTGAATCATAAATCTAAAAATCATAAATGATAATTAAAATCATAAATTCAAAATAAACAACATATAGGCTGCCATATTATATCGCAAACAGTCCAGAACGACATCGTTATTGTTCAGAACGGCACCAAAGAAAAATCGCCAAATTCAGCTGTGGGGATATACTGAAGTTATACTAGAATCATAAAGAGAAAAATGGCTTTTGAATATGAAAGGAGAAAATTAAGTCAAATTGAAAATAAAGAGTGGAAAAATGCAATTTTTCATATTCCTTCAACGCCAAGAAGAACAAGTGTTGCTCAATTTAGACTTGCCATGGGACAGGACTGTTTGCCCAATTATCTGTTCAGATTTGGAATCATCAAAAGTCCAAACTGCTTCATTTGCAGAAACGATGTAGTTTTTGATGCACACAGCACTTAATGCGGAATAACTATAGTATCTCCCCACAGCTGAATTTGGCGATTATGGCTAAATCATAAATCTAAAAATCATAAGCTAAATTATAAATCATAAAATAAATCATAAATCCAAAATAAACAGCATGCAGGCTGTCATATTATATCGCAAACAGTCCAGAACAACATTGTTATTGTTCAAATCGGCGCCAAAGAAAAATCACCAAATTCAGCTGTGGGGAGTTACGATAGTTGTACCCTTAATGCTGTGCTCTGCATTATCAAGTAGCCGTATTGTTGGCAGATATTGGGAGGCCAGAGAACTAATGAGGATGGCAGAACATCGGCTTAATTGATGTTTTCCCTGTTCACAGTTGACTCTTGTTGTATTTCCAAAGCTTCTGTATGTCACCCTTGTTTTGTTTATTGTTCTATTGTTTTGGTGGCATATAATAGTGTCTAAGAACTATTGCTTTAAAATAAAAACTTTCCCTTATTGTTGTTAAAAAAATGTTGTTTTAAGAATAGTTGTAGAAGCATACAATTGTTTTGAAAACAGTACCTACTTAAAGGATAAACTAATATTAATAGCTCTATTTGGTACTTTTGTTTTACTCCCATTCAACTTACCATAACTCTAAATGTGATATTTATGTATTAATTTCATGACGTCGGGAGATACTTATATGTAAAAGATATATTTCATAGGATAATTCTGTAATATTTATATAAGTAATATGCATAAATATATATAAATAAAAAAAATAAAATGCACGTAAAATATGCATTTTATATTAACTACAAGCGAGAGTTTAATCACTGGCATGTTTAAGTACTTTCTAGGTTACCCAAGATACTGTAATGTTAACAGGTTGATCCACAACTCTGTTTGGCAATTTTCTTTCAGTGATTATGGCAAAATGAGATTTTTGAAAATGGTTGCCATAGATCCCAAATGTAAATAAACGTCGCAAAGAATCCAGAACAACATCGTTATCGTTCAAAACGAAGCCAAATAGGGTTCTGGACCAACCTGCAAGTTGTACACACTTACACAGGTTGTTGTTAAACATTGAAATGTTCTGAAACATGTGTTCAAACTAATTCATTAATCACTTCATTTCAGTTCAGAATAGTAATTAATTGCAGTACAATTTTAACGTAGGATTCCATTGGGGACTTTAAAATTTTTGTTGTCATTTTGACAATGCATTATTATTATTAATAAAAAATGTGAGAAATGCCTAGCTGGTTGTCAGCCAGGGTAGCTCAGTGGTAGAGCATCCGTGCGTTAAGCGGAGGTGCCCGGGTTCGATTCCCGGCTCTGGTATTTTTCACATAGTTGGTAAATAAAAATATCAACCTTTACACTCCAATTTACTCAAAATGAATATTCACGGTTGATGAATTCATGAATAAATATTTCTAAATTGAAATTTCGTGGTCTATGGAGTTGTGCTGCGATTAATATTGTCACTTGATACAGTTGCGTTTGCAGACTCGGTGACTTGGCCAACGAATATTATGTGAGAAATGCCTAGCTGGTTGTCAGCCAGGGTAGCTCAGTGGTAGAGCATCCGTGCGTTAAGCGGAGGTGCCCGGGTTCGATTCCCGACTCTGGTAATTTTCACATAGTTGGTAAATAAAAATATCAACCTTTACACTCCAATTTACTTAAAATAAATATCTAGTATATATTTTAATTTAAAGGCACAGTGCATTTCATACATTTATATTGTAGGATTGTATGTTCTCAGTTATATATATATATATATATATTTTTTTTTTTTTTGTGATTGGTTATAATTTCATAATCTTTTAGTAAAATTTTTATTAAAAATTGAATTTTGTGATGATTTTTCTTGTTTGATATGTATTGTTTCTAATCAAATTGCTTTTTTGCAATGTGTTTTATCGTTTGATTAGATTGTTGAAAAGATTGTTTTTGTATGCCCCATTGGAGGTTATAATTGGAGTCACAATATGGAACTGTACCATCTTAAAGTTGCCAAGTGGACCCCAAAACTAAATTTTCCCCATTTGTTTAATTTTTACTTATTTTAAAAATAAGTAATTTTTAGAAAGTCTGTTATGTTATTTTCCTCTAGTTTAATGGTATTTTGATGTTTTTTTTTTACCAAGTACTGACAATTAGACAATATCCAAATCTGGTCCTGATAACCGAAAAGTAGATATAAATTGTATGAATTGCGGTGTTTTTTCCCCCCGGTTCTTTTAAAATCTTATTTTGTTCATAGAGACTATTGAAAAAGCCTTTACTTTTAGTTAGAATAAAATAACTGTATGTTTAAAATTTAAACTGAATGTTCTTTATAGTTTGTATTGATTCTAAGTCAAAATTAATTGAACTTGGTTTGTGTTTATAAAATACATAATAATTCTTAAAACAAAATTATTAAAGAGGCCTACTTGAAGTTCCACATGAAATCTTTTGTTGCGGTGTCACAACTTTTTCAAACATCCTCACATTGTGCTGTTCGAAACTGATGTTTCTTCCACATCTTGATCTTCTGATCTCAATAGGTGGCGCCATCTCTGGTCTAAACTTATAGGGTTATTCTTGTTGCATCAGCAATTACTTGTAAAAATTTCTATTGTTTCCTAATTCAGTAAATATGATTTTCCTAATTCGCTAATTTTATAATGCTCTCAAAATCTATTTTTATTTCATTATTTTTATGGATCTTGGTTAAAGCAGTGGTTGTTTTATTAAATTTTATATTAGTCTGGTGTTCCTTTATTCTATTTTTTATTTTCCTCTTAGTTATTTCTATGTAGCTGCCTTCTTTTTTGTCTTTTCTAAGAAATAGAATATATATATATATATATATACTAGCAGGCTTTGCCCACTCTTTTCTGTATTGCTTTATGAACAAACAAAATAAATAAATAAATAAAATAAAATACTGAAATTGCTCAAATCTCATTTCGTGCTTACTCGTGTGCAGAATCTCGCATGCATGTCTCTATTGTCTGTGACAATGACATACCAGTGGGCTTCCACTTTTGTGTTTATCAGGTAACAGTTTTGAAACACACAGTGTCAGAAAAATTGAAGTAGCCCTTTTATATTTGAATTTCAATTACTTATATGAACAACACTATATATAATATTTACTTTCATGTTTTTTCTTATATTTATTTGATTTTTCTGGTTGATCATAAAATGACAGCAATTTCATGTCAAATATAATATAACAATATGCTATGAGACAGCTAACTTTTTGTGGCTATGTGTATTTCATAGTTGTCAGTAGTGGTTGGTATATAAAAAAAATAAATAAATATGTAACCTGATCGTGGTACAGACTAATTATAGCTCCCCTTGGTGACTTTTGAATTTCTGTTGCCATTTTAAACAAAAATACATAATTTATGAGATTATTGCTTCTGTTTCTTTCATTATTTTTCTTTTCTTTTTTCAATATTTTATAATTTATTTGTTTATATTTTTTTATGGGCTCTACTTGGCTTAAAGTGGCTGTTGCAAAAGTGTCGAAAAATGTCCAATCTTCAGCATCAAAATAAAGAAAAATATGCAGGATTATCAATAAGTAAAGCTCTTTAATACAATGCTGAATTAGCTTCCATGCCAAGCGTGCCAAAAAAATCAGTGCCCCCCCCCCCCAAAAAAAAAAATAAATAAAATAAAAGAAATAATTAAAAAGAAATCTAAAATTGAGGTATTTTAACATACCTCAATTTTAGATTTCTTTTTAATTTTTTAAAAGTTTTATTTAATTTTTCTTTATTTTTTTTAATTTTTTAAAAGTTTCTTTTTAATTTTTTTAAAGTTTATGAAGCAAAATTTCAAGAAATATGCTGGATTTTTATTATTATTATCAAATTTTGATAATGATGTAATTTTTATTATATGCTTAAACAAATTTAATATTCTTTTTTTTTTTTTATTATTATTCGCTTGAAAATATATTTTATTATATGTCAAAAAAAAAAAAAAATAATAATAATAATAATTCATAAACTTTTTTGGCAACAATTAAAAATTTCAACAGCTAATTTTAACTATTTAAAAGAGTAAAATCCGCTGTAAAAGGCACGTTAAAAATATTTAAAAGAATTTTAAAAGGTTAAAAACAGTTAGACAACATGTTTCGTGCTTATTTACTAGCACATCATCAGGTCTCGTCAGTTAATGAAAGCCACCGAGCTTTATCTTGTTGTTCTAAGAAAGGCTGCCATAGGGTTGCTAAGTCTTTACTCTGATTCTGGTTGATGCATTTATCGCCAAATTTCCAAATCATGATCTTTTCGTATATGTCTAATGTGTATTCGATGTGGGGGGTTGCTAGAATTTTACTTTCCTCCCACTTTGGCTGGGCTGCTTTATTGTCGAGTAAAAGTTGCTTTAATGCCGTGTTTCCGTACAATGATTTAATGGAATGTTTATGTTCTTTAATCCTTTTACTCAAATTGCGCTTTGTTTTGCCAATATAATAAGATGTTATATTATTGATTGTGATGGGGATTGCATATACGCCGCCAACTTTTGTTTTTTTGTCACGATCGGATATTATCAGATTTTTCAATGTTGAGGTTTTAAATGCAATATTATATCCAATATTTTTAAATTGTCGTATTACGGGATAGAAACCTTTATTAAATGAGATTGCGCCAATAAATCTACTAGTTTCGTTTCCAGTTTTTAGATTCGTATTGTTAAGCCGGTTTATTATTCTGCGTTTCAACCTATTAAATATTGTGATATTGTAACCTTGATTAAGCATAGTTTTTTTAATTAAATTTAATTCTTTATCTGAGGAGGATTTATAGGTGCAATGTGTGAAGGCTCTATTAATTAATGGTGTAATGGCGTTGAAAAGTAGTTGTTTAGATGTGTAAGAGTTAACAGGTGCTATGTTGAGGGGGGATGTTGGTTTGTGATAAACTTCAGTCCAGATAGTACTATTATCATGATTTCTATGTATCAATACATCGAGGAACGGTATGGCTCTATCTTTTTCTTTTTCGATTGTGAATATAATATAATATTCGAATATAATATAATATTGCATTTAAAACCTCAACATTGAAAAATCTGATAATATCCGATCGTGACAAAAAAACAAAAGTTGGCGGCGTATATGAAATCCCCATCACAATCAATAATATAACATCTTATTATATTGGCAAAACAAAGCGCAATTTGAGTAAAAGGATTAAAGAACATAAACATTCCATTAAATCATTGTACGGAAACACGGCATTAAAGCAACTTTTACTCGACAATAAAGCAGCCCAGCCAAAGTGGGAGGAAAGTAAAATTCTAGCAACCCCCCACACCGAATACACATTAGACATATACGAAAAGATCATGATTTGGAAATTTGGCGATAAATGCATCAACCAGAATCAGAGTAAAGACTTAGCAACCCTATGGCAGCCTTTCTTAGAACAACAAGATAAAGCTCGGTGGCTTTCATTAACTGACGAGACCTGATGATGTGCTAGTAAATAAGCACGAAACATGTTGTCTAACTGTTTTTAACCTTTTAAAATTCTTTTAAATATTTTTAACGTGCCTTTTACAGCGGATTTTACTCTTTTAAATAGTTATTTCGCACGTGGTTTTTAATTATTTAGTGAAGCTAATTTTAATATAAAATTACATCTCATATAGAGACATGTTATCCCACGTGTTTTTGTAGAAAACCACAATTTATAAAAGAATCCACTGTAAAACACGTATAAAATATTTAATTAAAATCATTAAAAGATTAATTTTGTGGTTTCGCCCTGAGCATTAGGGCATCATCAGGACATAGCCATTTTTTAACAAAAAAGTACAGCAACACTATATATACATAAAAAAAACAATTTCGGTTACAGTTATTAAATATGAAACAGATGCAACAGATTAATTAAAATGAAAACATTCCGAAGGCGAAGAGTCAAGCTTCATTTGGTTCACCATGGAGACACATTTTTGTGGAGCAGTTGAGGCCATGCATTAATCTGTGTTGAGGAACTTGCATTAATTTAAATCTTTACAAGAAAAGTTGGCTGATTGGGTTTCACGCCACACCAGTGCTGCGCAGATGGGAAATTAGCGACACAAGGAAATAAACTTGTTTCAGAATCGACACTTTTAAATAACTTTAATGGAGAATTCTTTAGGTAGAATAGAGACAAAAAACTTGCAAGAACTGTAGGAATTATGTAGAAAATTTTCACTGTAAACAATCATTAGAACTAAGGAATTGTTGAAGGCAAATTATATTAGATATCTGGTTGTATTAGAAAATACCAAATTTTAGGAAGAAAAGCAGCATCTTTAAAATTGATTGAATTATATTTAATTATATTCACAGCTTCTGAAACTGTTAATTCTGAGCTAGTTGATGGAGAAGAGATGACTTCTGCTTGGTCAAAAAGAGGTGAAGCTGAGGTTTCGTAAATAAAATTGACTAAGGCTGAACTTTTTCCTTCTTTTACGTTACGGATATGCTCTTGAATTCTTTTGTTTAAAGTTCTTTTTTAAAAGTGGCGATTCTGAAACAAGTTTATCTCCTTGTGTCGCTAATTTCCCATCTGCGCAGCACTGGTGTGGCGTGAAACCCAATCAGCCAACTTTTCTTGTAAAGATTTAAATTAATGCATGTTCCTCAACACAGATTAATGCATGGCCTCAACTGCTCCACAAAAATGTGTCTCCATGGTGAACCAAATGAAGCTTGACTCTTCGCCTTCGGAATGTTTTCATTTTAATTAATCTGTTGCATCTGTTTCATATTTAATAACTGTAACCGAAATTGTTTTTTTTATGTATATATAGTGTTGCTGTACTTTTTTGTTAAAAAATGGCTATGTCCTGATGATGCCCTAATGCTCAGGGCGAAAGGCCTTGACACGATGTGTATCTTTTAATGATTTTAATTAAATATTTTATACGTGTTTTACAGTGGATTCTTTTATAAATTGTGGTTAGCTAATTTTAAACCTGTATAGGAGATATGTACTTTATATAGAAGATACAATATAGATAACGTTTTGCTTCCTTCTCCTCTCTTTGGAGACTGAATTTCTAAAATTTCAAAAATTAGTTTTCAGATATTTGTTCGTGCTATATTTTAAAGCAAAAAACTTTACATTTATCTGTTTTTTTATTTGAGATATAAAGGGTTATGTGTAATCATGCTTTGCCCCCTGTCCCTCCCTTTGGGACCGAATTTCTAAAATTGCCGAAATTTATGTATTTATGTTGGCTATATTTTGAAAAAAAAAAAAAAATTATGGATACAGTATAGCACCGTTTATACACCTTTCAAGGGACGATTGCATATAATTGAAATTAAAAAATAAAATTTTGGTTGCTACAAATTTAATGGCATTAAAGCAAAATTTATGGGACAATGCTGATTAATAAAGTAACTGGTATATTACTTCATAGTATAATTTATGTTTGAAGATAATTAAATTGAAAAATGATTTAAATTAAAAAAAGATTTATTATAGAAAGCAAGAAAAGTTATGCCATTAATATAGGACTTAGGTACTAATTAGGCATATACCTCATATCTTAAGTATTGTATTACATATCTTGAATATTAAACAAACACACATTGAGTATTAATTATATACATATTGCGTATCTTTAATCATAAGTATTATGTCCATACAAGTAGTTATTTAATGACATTAAAAAAAATCTATAGTACTCGAATGACACTGTATTTGTCTGTGAGTATTAAAAATTACATTGTGAACTGAATTGATTATTTGATCCTTTCTGTGTGCGTCCATATGAAATGCTTTCTAGAAAATGTCCATCTTCTTTAGAATGCAAAATGATGACTATTCGAGAATTTTTTTTTTATTTATTTATTTTAGAAAAATGGAAATGATGTATAGCCGATATTGAGCAGTGTGTAAACAAAACATTTTTGCATTAAAATGAATAGGAATGAATCGGGACTTCAATAAAAAGTTGTATAAATGGTGTTTTACAATATTTGTATTTTTTTTTTTTTTAAAGATATGAAGTATTTTTGTGAAATTGTCAGGTTTATAAACCTGACATGATTATCTTAAAGCTTCAAAGTTAAGCAGAGTTGAAATAATAGAGTCCAGTGGAAACTCTATTGAGCAGGTAAAAAGAAATATCACAAGTTTTTCTTTTAAATAAAATCATTTATTTAAAAACTAGATTGATTTATCTAGTGAAATAAAAATATGGCAAACGAAAATAAAAATTATAATACATTTAGACGATTCGTTTAATATTCTTCAGGGCAGATATATTAGTACTAGTACAGAGTAGTTACTGAAGCCTATACTATTACTGAAAGAAGCTTAAAAGTTTGCAGTTTTAAAATGACTATCATCCTCGAATTAATCTAAAAATATTTACTTAAACCTCATCTGAAAAACAACAGCTTTCTGCACAAGCTTTAATATTGTCGAGGTTATCAAGGAAAAATTTAAACTGGAATATACAAACTGCGTTTAACGCCAGCTCCTTCATTACCGGGATTCATCTCGGCACTAATACCGAAAAAGCCACACGATTGCTTTTCTGCTACGCTACTTATTCAATTCAAGCAGATGACGTAGACTTATGACATTTGCATACGGATTGCTTCGTCTAACGTATTAATATTTTATGCTAAAATAAATTTCAAATAAACTATGAGTTTTTAAACATTTATTAACTTAAAATTATAAAAGTAAATAGAAAATAAATTTCTTAGATATTAATAACCATCAGTTTTAATAAAAAAGAAAAGATAGTTAAACTAAAGAGGGAGTGAAACTGAATAAAATATTGAGTGTCAAGAACATACTAATATTTTAAATTTCTAAACCTAACAGAAATGTTTTGCGCATGCAAAATCACATTTTGCTCCCTACCCCCTCTTGTGGACTGAATTTCCAAAAAGGGTCATGCCTAAAAAAAAAAAACAATTCCAATTGGGAGATAAATCATTCATGACACCAGTTCTGGATTTTGAAGAAATTGCAAAAACAATCACATCTCTATTTCTTAAGATTTAGATACAGTACTAACTATTTTATTATAAAAATTTTGCGTATTTCACGACCATTCATGACATGGATGGCTGTACAATATTAAACGTATCGGATGCACTAACTAAATAGTGGCCTATCTATCATACACAAAGCTTCCACGTGCTGAACAACGTGTTGAGGGTGAATTTCTGCTGTTAAATTGCATTCTAAGAGAAAATAGTAAGAAAGTTGCTTGACTTTGCCAACATGGAGTTCTTCAACCCATTTACAAAAACAAAAACAAAAAAATAGTGGAGTTGTTTTAGATTTATCTCAAACTGTTTCCATTTCCTATAGTTCAATATTCTGATATAACTTTTTCTTTCTTTTTTTTTTTGTCCAGATCAAATCTGTCGAAGGATCTGTCACCCTGAGCAACCCAGCAACATCTGAATTTGACCCGCCAAAGACATTTACCTTTGACTACGTGTTTGGACCCGACTCCACTCAGCTGGATGTGTACAACCTTGCGGCTCGACCCATCATCGACAATGTCCTGGAAGGATACAATGGTAGGAGGATGACCTTTGGGTTTAACCTCTAAGGAAATTAACATATGAATTGATAAGGCAGTTTGAACCTCTTGTGAGAAAAAATTCTTGTTTTTTCTAATTTTTTTTACTTTGTTACATGAAATTGAGGAATTATTGGGGCTTTTATGAGTGAATATAAAACATTTTATATTTGAATAGAATACTCCAATTCATTCTGTTCCTTATTTTAAGTACAAAATAATTCAAAATGTACAATATGTATTTAAGGCTGTACATCAGTCAGGTTTCCTATTTCTCTCTTCCCATGTTATCCAATGGAATTTTCGTTGCTTCATTTCTTAAGGATATCTCATTCAAAAATGAAGTATTTTGAATTCTGTTTTTTAATATTACTCTTTAAGTAGGTCACCTTTTAACTTAGTGAGCAATTTTTGAAAAAATAAATTTAAATATTTTGTATAAAGGTCCAAACTTAGAGTCCTAAATTTACTTAAGAGGCCTCTCTGTCTATCGTCTCCGAAAGCCGAAGACAATAATCTTCTATGGGAAATTTTGCCCCATTATAATTCATAAACTAATACATATTTTTAAATTCCGTTTTCAATTTCCGAAAGTTCACAACTATTAAACAATTTATCGCTTTCTTAAAATTGATTTTTTTTTTTAGTTTTAAGATTCCATTTTTAAGCTCAAAAATGAAAAATTTCACATTGTGAAAATTCGTCTTTTACAACCTCAAAATAAAATATTAAAAATTTTTAAAAATATTTTTTAGAAAGTGATAAATTATTTAATAGTTGTTGAAGTTTCTGAATGTGAAAACGGAATTTAAAAAAAATACATAAATTAATAAGTTATAATGGGGCGAAATTCTCCATAGAATAACATTGCCTCTAGCTTCTGGGGGCAATAAGTGGAGAGCTTCTTAATTAAAAACTAATAGCTCATATTAGGTAAACTAATAGGTTTTTGATGGTTTAAACCACAGTTTAAACTGTCACGTCAAAATCCTCAAATTTTACATTTCTTGGTATATTTTAACAATGAAGTAGTCATATTTAAAGAAATAAAATAATGTAGTCTTAAAAAAAAAGTGGTTAGCTTATAAGTTTCCCATGATAAAAATAATTTTTAGAAGAGTACTATCTGTTTCTTATGAATGCCAATGATTTCTGTTTAAGTAAAAAAAAAAAAAAATATTTATTACCTTTACAAAATACAAAAATTTGAAAATAGAAATTTGTCTGTTCTAAGGTGAACTACTACACTTTAAGTTATCAAAAATTTTACAAAGTCTTATTTTTAAAAAGTAAACTCTTCTAAATATATTATACTGACTGATAATGAAAAGGTGTCATTAGTATTTTATCCCAATGAATAAAATTACTGTGCAATATTGCATCATGTTTTTTCATTTTGGGTTATAATCAATATCAATAGCATGTTTTAATGTTATATGATTAAAAATTTTTGAGGTATTGCATGATTAGCTGAACTAAATTTTTAATATGAATTACATAATGCAATTTTAAATTATTTTTAATGAAGAGGTTAAGGGAAAGAATATCTCTCTTTTGTGATTTAATGTCTTAAAAGTATGAAAATTTGCATTTATATGCTTTGAAATATATTAAATTACATTAAAACCCAATATTAAATAATACAGTAAAATTTCTCAAACTGTATGTAAATAAAAATGAGTAAATATCCTTCACTTTTTAAAATTGCTTGCATCTAATTAATTTTTAATCTTATATCTTGATTTCACATCATTATAAGTTTAACAATATATTCTAAAATATCTGGATATTATTTTGTGGATTCATTGATATGATTTAATTTTAAATATATATATATATATATATTTAAAAATTTTCATTGAAATTTCAGCATTCAGCATAATTTAAAAAATTAACCTATCATTGAATTCCCAAACTAAGTAATAACCTAATATGTTTAGTTTATATTTTTAAATCATGATGTTAAAGTGAGAAGGGGGAGGAGGGGGAATAACAGAAAACATTTAAAATTAATTTTTTTTTTGTAATATTTAGTCAGTTTTAAAGAATTTTTAATATGCTTAATTGTGTTACTATAATTTACCATATACATATGCAATTTTTTGTAGCTCTGTGACAAAAAAAAAAAAAAAAGATTTATAAACATTCACCCCTAGTAAACCAGGGTTGCCAACATTTTAATTTATTCTAGAGCATATTTAGTTCCATGTTTATTTTGCACCCCTTTTTTTCTTATTTTATCGTAGTTATATATTGGAGAAAAGTTATATATTGGATTTCTATAAATAAAGTGGTGCAAAATAAAGGCGGGGCTAAAAATGCTCCGGAATAAATTAAAATGTTGGCAACCCTGCATAAACATTTATCTTTTTCTGAATATATATATATATAACCAATGTTAACTTATATACTTAGTACATTGCAATTAAAAAATATTAATACAATTATTTTACGTTACAATTTCCAATTTTCACATGACATATGGTTTTCGACGGTTTAAACCAGTTTTTGACACTTGTCACATCCAAAACCAGTTTTTGACATCAAAAAACCAACCCTGATTTCTGTTGATTTTTTTTTTAGATGTTTGCTTATCAGATGCTTTCACTTGTTCTCAAATAAACTGTTCACATACAAGGCCATTTTGTATAGTTACGTATATGTATTATTCACTTTAGCAAGAACAGGGTTCAAAAAGTAAAGATATGAAAAATAAAGCTTGTTATACAAACTATCGAAAATCGTAGAAATAAGTCTCTTTAGTTTTTTCTAATCCATCTCATAAGTTTTTTGAAGTGAACATTTTATTTTCTGTATATTCTGAAAAAATACATGCAACTGTATAGGTTGAAAGCATTTTGTGTCACAAGATCACTTTGAATCAACTGGAACATATTATTTAATAAACGTCCACCAGTGTGTAGGGCTAGGAAAAATTGTGTAAACAAACTGTCTGCATACTTCTTAAAAAAAATATGTTTTGTTCTAACATTAGCTTTATGAAAACCAGCTATGCCCATCTTATGTTAGTATGTTAGTGCCTCACCAGTGGCTGAGCGTTCAAAACTTGTAGACAAGAAATGTCGGGTTCGATCACAGGTCGTGCTCATCGACTGCAGATATTTCGTGGTTTTCTCCGAAACTTGTGTAAATATAGGCTACCCTTAAAAAGCCCCTCACGGAGGGCACACCACCCAATCCTAGGACCTTTGTGTAATTAATTAACCTTAATTGAAATTTTAATTTTCCGACTGAGTGAAAATAATGCCTGGACCGGTAGTTGAGCCCCAGATCTTTGACTTACAAGGTCAAGGCTCATGATAGACCAGATGTTTCTGCCTAAAAGGTTGTCTGAGCGAGTAATGTCCACTGGTTGTCGGCCTGGATAGCTCAATTGGTTGAGCCTTGACCTTGTAAGTCAAAGATCTGGGGTTCGACTCCCGATCCAGGCATTATTTTCACTCAGTAGGAAAAATAAAATTTCAATAAATGATTTTCTTCCCAATCAGTTGATTGTGTGATTTTAATATATTGTAATTAACCTTAAGTCTAACACCTACACCGATGGTATGTTGGTATGTTTCATTCTATGGTGTTCACTTCCCAGTCCATTTCAGATGTGGATGTTCACAAGGGTTCAGAATCCATGTTAATTCGTAGGTCCTGGTCTAATGCTCTTTAATGTAAAAAAAAAAAAAAAAAATAAGTGAGCTACAACTGAAATCCAAACTCAAAAACCAACTGTATTAATTAAATATGGGACATGACAGAAATACTGTTTTGGTATTTACAAAGAGCTTAGTTGTAATGCGTGAAGGCATAATTCCCCCTTGTTCGTAGCATTTCTCAAGTTTTAGACCATCTGCTAGAAATGTGTCAAAAATTTATGGAGTACTTTCATTAGTTGTTTTTTTAATAAACTGAATAAAGTTGACAACAAGTCTACCAGGATTCTACAAAAGATTCTTCGTGCATATTAAAATATCAGATTACTTGGACTTTTGGTCAATATGGGGAATGTATAGTTGCCTTTAAAATTTTTTGAAAAATTTGTGTTGTATGGGATTGCCAAGAATTGTGATAAACTCATTTTCAGAAGTAGGGCATGTAATAACCATCTTCTTGTTTAACCTTGTTGTAAGAAACATACACCCCGTGGCAAAAGGATTGGTACAAAGGGTTTTTTCTTTGATTTTTCATAAAATAACAATACCTAAATTGTGCTTATCATTTATTATTATCATAAAATAACACTATTCCCGGACTCATTTTTGTTTTAAGACTCATTTAGAAAAAAATTAAGACTAAATTTTTTCTAATTTAAGACTACGCACCGCGACAAAAAGATAGGAACAAAAGTTTTTTTTTTTTTTTTTAAATTTTTGAATATGAATATTTTTATTATGATTCAAATATTTAATATGTTTTTGATATGATAATGTTTTGTTATGGTAATAAATCAGCACAATTTAGATAATATTATTTTATGAAAAATTTTAACGGAGTGTAGTCTTAAATTAAAAAAATTTTAGTCTTAAAACTTTTCTAAATGAGTCTTAAAACAAAAATTAGTCTGGGAATAGTGTTATTTTATGATAAAAATGAATGATAAGCACAATTTAGATAATGTTATTTTATGAAAAATCAAAGTAAAAACCCTTTGTACCTATCTTTTTCTCGCGGGGTGTAGCTATATTTCGAAACTAACTTGAAAGTTACTAATTACTGCAAGTTTGCTAAAAGTTCAATTTACAAGTTAATTTATGCAATTAATAATTACACTCATATCTTCCAACTGGCCACATAAGAGTAAAGATTGCCTAGATAAAAACACACACAGACACATTATTCATAAATTCTTAGAGTTTTTCCTTTCTTGCAATTTTTTTTTTCCTGGGTTTTAGATTTCTCCAAGTTTTAAACCCTATTGATTGTGCAAATGAACTTTTTTCTTTATTATTCTTTAAAGAAAAGAAAAACATGCAAGGAAATCATTTTCAACTTATGTACTGGAGAATAGGCTAATCATGATCTCAAAACTGTCTCACCCTTATTTGAATTTATAGAGAATCAGCCGTCAGCTTTTAGAAGAAAATTGGTCATTGTTATCTCTTTAAAGGAAGAAAAAAAAAAAACAATATAAAAAAGCATTTTTATTCTGCATCTTAGATGACCCTGTTTTTACAAGTTCACTTCTTAATGCTTTATTCACACTTTCTTGCAAATTACCGATAACAATGTTTTTTTTTTTTTTTTTTTTTGTGAGCAGTACTGTGTGACAGAATACTTTATTGTGTTCAGATGTGGAAATTATGCTGAACTGCCTCAGCCTTTTCCTTTTTTCTGTAGCAGAAGGAGGGTTTTGCTCATGAAGTTGTTAGACGAGAAGTACTGGATTCAATCTTAGATCAGCCTTGCCATTTGGAGTCTTCTGTTATTTTCTTCGACACTTGAGTAAATATGGGCTTAGAAACACTCCCATGGAGGGCATTCCACCTAGCACTCAAGCGTTTGCAATCAACCTTTGCTCCCAAACACCAAATATCGTCTACAACAAAGAGTGAATAATTTACAGTATCTCCACTTTTTTCTTGAAAATCCTGAAACTTTATACACTAAGATAAATTTTGCCCTTTTTTGTCCCTGATTTTCCTAATAGCCATATTTATTGTTTGAAAACATGACAAAATTTATCTGTGCAATGCTTATTATAAAAATTAAGCTTATAAAATTTGTATGTAATTGCTCAAAAATTGGTGCTATTGTGCCGTATTCTTCAAGATTTTGTGATAGTTATATATTTTATCACCTATGGAATGAAACTCTATCAAATTTTATGTACAGGTTGTTTAGTATAAAAATATTCTAAATTTATAAAAGTTTTGCATTGATCGTGTCACAGAGAATGCTCTTGTCGAATTTTTTAATGGACTTTCTTGATTACATTATCATGAACTCGATAAGACGGAAATGCATCAAACTTTGTGATGCCTAATATGAATAATTTTGATTAAATTTTAGTAGTAACATTTACTTGTACTAGTATTGCCCAGTGGTCGAATCTCGACCACTTTTTTCAAAGCAAAGAAAAGCAAAGTAATTGCCTTCTCGTAAATGGAATTAAATTGCAACGTGGCTGCGCCAATTGTTTGTCAATATGCATTCAAAGTGAATCAGCAGAGTTTTATTTAATGTATTTCTCTAAGTTTGGTATAATATAGATGCTGAGCCTTTCCCGAAATGAGAGGAAATCGCAGCATGGAAGCACCCCCTCTTCGATGATACGATACAGCCCAAAAGCTGATCGCCACCAGTTCAAACCAAGGTCCAACCAAATATCAAATTTGCTTAAATTAAGTCCATTGGCTCATAAAGTACAGTGTTCAAACTCAGTAAGACAGATATTTTCTGAAAATGGTCAAAATGAGTTCAGGCAATCTCAAAATGTGCAACTTCATTGAAAACCAGAAATCAAAATTTTTTCTGTATCTTCTACTTTCTTCTTATATAGGCAGAGGATAGAATAATAAATCTTCTTTTATAAAAATAAGTAGTCAATTTCAGTTGATTGAAATGCAAGGAGATCTCAAAATGTGTATATTTATCAAAAACTGGAAATCAAAAGTTTTTCCAAATCTTATACTTCTGATTATATGCAGAAGATATACACAAGCAGTGTGTGGCGTCACTGTGACTGTCATTGGAGCCAAGTAAAAGATTTCCTATGTTAACTGTCCCTTGGATTTTTTTGTAAAAAATTATTAAAAAATGAGGAAAATTGTTTCCCAATTTTAATTCCCATATTTGGGTATAATTACAAATTAGTTATTGTGCACATGCGTTAAATTTATTTTCTTGTTAATTTGACAAAATTTTAGTTTTAAATTTCAAAACTCTAGAAACAAAATGGGCATAGATTTGATATATGTTCATCCTTGGTGTTTTGTGCGTTTAGCGATCAAAAACGTAATAAGAAAACATACATGCCAGACATATATTTTCGTAATACATATATATTCTACAAAATATTGTTTATATTATTGATTGCTCATTATTAAAATAACCATGATTTTTGAAAGGAATTAAATATGTTCACCAGATAATTTGGCGATCTTTTATTTATTTTTATTTTTTTCCGTCAAGGGCGGAATGAAATCTGTTCCTTTGAAATGAAATGTTTATATTCAAAAATTATGTTTATATTCAAAAATGGAAGTCAGCCATTTTATTTTTCTAGAGTTTTGAAATTTAAAATTAAAATTTTATGAATTTTACAGAAAAAATAATTCAATCTAACACACTCAGACAGTAACTTATATGTAACTACCCAAATATGGGGATTAAAATCAGGAGATAATTTTCCTGAAGGTTTAAAGAAAAAAAAAAAAAAAAATCCAATGGAGGATTAACATAAGAACTTTTTTGCTTGGCCCCACGAACAGTCAGTGATGTCATCACTTTGCTTGCATATAGTAATAAATCCTTTTTTTTTTTTTTAAATAAGTAATCAATTTCAGTTAATTGGAATGCATTATGTTTTTGCTAAAAAATATTTCTTCAAATTAGAGCTGGCATAAATAATAATTAAAAAAAAAATTAGATCTTTGAAAAATTAAAACTTTCATAAATCAAATACTTTTTTAATTTGCGTATATTTTCAACATTATAAACTTTCAATCTACCACTCATTCACTCAAATTTCTACCATTCTAATGGCTGTTTACTCTTAGAACAAAAATCTGTAGTCAAGAATATAGTGATGCTACGTCTATACAAATTACTGTGCCTATGGTTTTGAGTTTTAAGAAATTGCCAGATTTAACAACTTTGTACTTTAGGTATTTTTTAATATAAAAGAATATGTATATAAAATGGAAAAATGCATAAAAAATAAAAGTATTTTTAAATACCTTCTTGACATCGTAAGAAAAAAAAATTTGTATTCTGCAAATCTGGCTCATCCTATCTTTTGAATGATACCACTTTCAACTGTCTACTCCCATAATTAATATGTTAAAAGTGTACTACAAATTTTTTGCTTACCTATTAATATATAGATTAATAAGTAAAAATGGTACAGATTTTGATGTAAAAATCTGACCATTAACGATTTATAGATATAAAGATTTCAGCACCTCTGTTCAGCAATCATGCCTGAATTTAACAACCTGTATAAGCAAAACTTTATTATAAATTTTGGTTCTTTTATATTAATTTCTAAATTAATAAATTACTACAGATGCAAAGGTCACAGAATCCCCCCAATAAGAAAGCCTTTCGTTTTAATGGTCAGTATATTACCGCTTTATGGGAGCAAAATGAAGAGTGATGCTTTACAGCCATTGTTGTATTATAAACTAGCAGGCTACGCCCGCTTCGCTCGTCACTATAATTAAATGAATTTTCAAAAGAATTGGATCAGTATTTATTTTTTACATCACATTACAAATAAAAACTTAAAATAATAATAATAATAATAATAATAATAAACACTGAAATCGCTTTAGATCTTGCTTCTTCGGGTACCCGTTGCGTAAGGTAGCTCTTTTTCCTACCCATACTGCATCGGGTCCAGTTTCCTACTGTCTACAGAAAGGTCTTTCACGGGCACTTCAATCTGGGTATTTATCGACGACTTGTGGATTTTCTGTTATTTAAGAACTATGATTTTAAAGATGACTGTATCTCAGCATCTATTATATATTTTAGTTTTTGAACCATGCGTTTTATAGCCCCCGTTATTTACACTATATTACGATTTGATTCCGACCAGTGCAATAAAATAAAATAAAAAAGTAGATTTTCTTTTAAAAGGAATTAAATACATGAAAAACAAATGAATTTTAATCAGTTTAATCCTTTCAACTATAAACTACCATTTTTTTCACCCAATAAATATTATAAATAAAAAAAAAAAGATTTTTCTTTTAAAAGAATTATTTAAAAAAATGAAAAATAAAAAGTTGCTATACTATAAAATTTATACATAAACGTAACAATTTAGTTCTGTTGCATTACCATTTGATTTTCAATAAATATAATAATAATTTAAAAAAAAAGAAAGGAAATCGCCTTCAAATGAATGTATTAAATAAAAAATGAATTGCATAATAGCTGTTGCTAAGATATGCAGACGATTACAATCGAAGAATAAATTCATGAAAAATGAAACATAAAACCCAATAAATTAAATTTAAATTAAAACGAAGTACTTTACATATAATTAATTAAATGAGAAAAACCTTTAAATGTACCTCATGTTCAATCATGATTAACCTTTAAATGTACCTCATAGAATCCATAAAAGACCGCAACTTGAAGAGATCCAGCACAGATGATCGTTTGAGAAGGTCTGGGCGCCCAGATGAAAATATTCACGAAACATGAGGTACATTTAAAGGTTTTTCTCATTTAATTAATTATGTATAAAAGCCAATGTTTAAAATCGAAAAAGCATGAATTTTAAAAGTTTAAATTCAAAATTTAAAAAAATCTTGATGAGGTGCACACCTGCAGGGTCCCAGGTACCTATATGCCAAATTTGGAGGCTCTGCAATTAGTAGTGTGAGCACCAGAGCACAGACAGACACACACACAGAGACAGACACACACACGCAGACACTTCTATTTATTTATATAGATGTATAGCTGTGGAATGTTCAGTGTCCTGTAAAAACTTCAACTACAGTATGTCGACCTATTTGTGTGTGTAAGGTGCACAAGCGGGAGGAGAGACCATTAGAGTGAGTGCCCAAATCGCAATAATCATGAATATTTTAAAGCTAAGATGTGCCAAAATATTTTCCTTTTTCATCAAGAAGGGTCTGATAAAATTGTAACAAAACAGAAATTTATATCATTTATTTTTAAAGAAAAGCATACTAATTCTTAAATTTTAATATACCTTATACAAGCTTTTCATAATTTTTGGCTAATTAATTTCAGTCACAATCGTGACCATCCTCAGAGCCAAGACAAACGTCGACGTCCTTCTGTTTATAAACTCGCGGAATGCTGTGGTTGTTACTTCGCTTGTCTTGCAAGATGTGTTGCAAGATGTGTCTTGCAAGATGTGTTGCCATGCAGCAGGGATGATGGAATATTCTCTGTCGTTTACAGTGTTGGGGTTAGTAATAATTTCGAGGGCCTCCCGTTTTAGAGCGTAATTATGGTTATTGTAAGGTGCTATTTTTTGGATGTTAATGGAGTTAATGTTTATGGGGTTATTATTGTGGGTAGTGGAGAACGCGGTAGAGGTTTTTCCTAATTTAAGGTCTGCACGGTGTTCTTTTTCTCTATCGGCGATTTTTTGTTTGGTCATCCCTTTGTAGCAGGCTTTATTACCATTGATATGTTCAAAGTTGATTTTATAAATTCCGGAGGTGGAGTTTTGTGGAATGGGGTCTTTTTCGTTCCGGATGTGTTGAAAAATGTTTGTGTCTGGTTTTATTGGAATGTTTAGGCTATTATTTTTAGCTTCATTTTTTATTTTAATGCTGGCGCCGTTACAAAATGGGATTGCGGTGGTGAAATTAGGTTTAGTTTTCTGGGCATTACTGATTTTGTTTAAAGATTTTAGGCGTTTTTTGTATAATTTATTTATAAGATTTTTAGAATAGTTTGCTTTAGTGGCGATTTTTTTATATTGTTAAGTTCTTTATTTAGTAATTGTTTGTTAGAGCAGATTAAAATAGCGCAGTTGATATAAGATTGAATAGCAGATAATTTGTAAGTGAGGGGGGTTTTACAATTTTTGTTTATAATTTCAGTGTTAGTAGTGGGTTTTCTATAAACGGTAGTGTCAATAGTGTTATTAGGGTTTTTAATGATTTTTATGTCAAGAAAGTTTAGAGTATTGTCGGTTTCTTTTCCGATGGTGAATTTAATATTATTATCTAGATTATTAAGGTTGGTTAGAAGGTTATCTGGGTTTTCGGTGTCGGGTATAATGGCAAAGATGTCGTCTACGTATCGAGTCCAAAGTTTACAATTTTTGATAATATGGTTGGCTGAGTTTTCAATAAGGCGGAGTTTTAATTCTGCAATGATACTGGAAATAGGGGATCCCATAGGGACGCCTTGAGTTTGATGGTAAGTATTATTGTTAAAGTTAAAGTACGATTCATTAAGGAGGAGGTTATTTGCTCTGATTAAAGTTTCGCTAGTTTTATTATCTCCAAACATGGTGGTTAATTTAGTGTTAATTATTGTTGTGATTTCTGGGATATTGATGGATGGGTAGAGATCTTTTACGTCAAAACTAACTAATTTATCGGTATAATTTATATTAGTATTACGAAGTTTATCCAGAAACATTTCATTTGAGTTTATTGAGTAGTTAGAGGGAGGGAGAAGAGAAATGTAAATGTTTTTCATGTATTTTTCGAGTTGGTACGTTGGGCCTTCGGATTTATTTACTATTGGGCGGAGAGAGGGAGGGTTTTTGTGATCTTTGTATTTTGCAAAGAGTCGAGGTATAGTAGAAGCATGGTTATTAAAGGTTGGTTTATTATTGTTGGGCCATTGCCCAGTTTTTATAAGATCTTTTGTTTTATTTATGAGTTTAATAAGAGGTGAGGGTTGGATTTTTATAGCTTTTAGTTTTTCTATTGTTTCATGCATCATTTCGTTATATTGTGTACGGTTCATAATGGTGATAAGATTTGTTTTGTCTGACATAAGGAAAGTTAAATCACGATTGTTTTTTAAGTTTTTAAGACATTTGATATCTTCAGAGTCATTGTAAGTTTTATTTAATTTAGAGATGGATTTTATAGCGGTGTTCCGGATTGTTTGTTGTTTGAATGCGGGAATGTGGTCAATGGCGGTTTCAATGTGAGCTATGGTGTCTTTTAAGTTTGGTTTGTCATTTAGGATGTATTTAGCGCCTAATTTTAAAAGGGAGTCCTGGTGTGAGTTTAGTTCAAATGTAGAAAGATTATTATAATTATACAAAAATTATACAAAAATAAATAATTATACAAAAATTGTAAAAACCCCCTCACTTACAAATTATCTGCTATTCAATCTTATATCAACTGCGCTATTTTAATCTGCTCTAACAAACAATTACTAAATAAAGAACTTAACAATATCAAAAAAATCGCCACTAAAGCAAACTATTCTAAAAATCTTATAAATAAATTATACAAAAAACGCCTAAAATCTTTAAACAAAATCAGTAATGCCCAGAAAACTAAACCTAATTTCACCACCGCAATCCCATTTTGTAACGGCGCCAGCATTAAAATAAAAAATGAAGCTAAAAATAATAGCCTAAACATTCCAATAAAACCAGACAAAAACATTTTTCAACACATCCGGAACGAAAAAGACCCCATTCCACAAAACTCCACCTCCGGAATTTATAAAATCAACTTTGAACATATCAATGGTAATAAAGCCGGCTACAAAGGGATGACCAAACGAAAAATCGCCGATAGAGAAAAAGAACACCGTGCAGACCTTAAATTAGGAAAAACCTCTACCGCGTTCTCCACTACCCACAATAATAACCCCATAAACATTAACTCCATTAACATCCAAAAAATAGCACCTTACAATAACCATAATTACGCTCTAAAACGGGAGGCCCTCGAAATTATTACTAACCCCAACACTGTAAACGACAGAGAACATTCCATCATCCCTGCTGCATGGCAACACATCTTGCAAGACTCTGAAGTGAAGCGAAGTAACAACCACAGCATTCCGCGAGTTTATAAACAGAAGGACGTTGACGTTTGTTTTGGCTCTGAGGATGGTCACGATTGTGACTGAAATTAATCAGCCAAAAATTATGAAAAGCTTGTATAAGGTATATTAAAATTTAAGAAACAGAAATTTATAATTATGACCATTTTTAGTTTTTTAGGGAACAGTATTGGGTGCCCCCTAAAATTTCGTGCCTGTGGCAAACACACCACTTACCCCCTGCACGCTACGCCACTACTTCGGGTAAGAATTTATAAAACAAATTTCTCCATAGAATAACATGGATTAGACTATTGGTCCAATTAAATGAAATATCCCCTTCGTTCTAATCATCTACCCTGGTGCATAAATAAAATATACTAGTAAGGATTTTTTTTTCTGTAGTTAATTTTTATTTTAAGCTTTTTGAATCCTTTCAGGTACGATCTTTGCATATGGGCAAACAGGCACTGGGAAGACATTCACGATGGAAGGCAACCGAGACATCCCTGAGCAGAAAGGCATCATCCCCAACTCATTCGCCCACATATTTGGACACATCGCCAAGGCAGAAGGAGATAAGAGGTTTCTCTTTTCATTCATATCTTTCACACTTAAATTGAAATTAATTTAACTAAATATTTGTCGATTCTTTTTTTTTCCTTAAAATTAACTCCTTCCAGTACAATTTAATCATGAATAGTTGTACATGAAATAATTAATTTTTATTTTAAAATAACATGTGATAAGAATCTGGGATATTTACATTAATAGTATACCATACATAGACAATCTAAACTTGTCATTTTACTACTAGAGGAGTGAAGATTCATTTTATGGAGAATCAGATTGCCACTAACTTAATTTTTAACCACCCTTTGCACCACTTACATTTAAAAATGCAACTGTGGATAATATGAAACACAAAGTATACAGTTGCAGATTTCCCACCAATGACTGTAATTACATTCATTAATAAGCATAAAATTATTCACAACCCTTTTTCCACACCACTTTACCTTTAGAATAATTCTCACTAAATGTTGTTATGATTAAATAAGAATAAAATTACTATAAAAAATGACTGATGTGAAAACAAATCTGGAGTGACTCCACTCGACTTTCCGAACATTGAGTCATTAACATTTTTGTAGATAAAGTAAAGAAAGAGGAAAAACAAACAAAAAAAAAGAGAAAACCGTAATACAACGTTTGAGTATTTTTACATTACACGATGTTTTATTTAACACTACTGAACTTTGAGCCCATAGATCTTAATGATAAAGAATTTTTCGTTGTGTCCCTGTGAAAACCTATCAATGCTAGACTCACTAAAATGCTTATAGTGAGTGCAACAGTGATTTATAATCTAATATATAAAATTCTCGTGTCACAGTGTTTGTTACCATACTCCTCCAAAATGGCTTAACCTATTTTAATGAAATTTTGTATGTACATTCAGTAGGTCTGCGAATAGGTTTTTTATCTATTAATGAAAGTTGTAACTTGATTAGTTCTTTCTTAATTAATTTTTAACCAAATCTTTCAACAACTTTTCTAACTAGATGGCGTGAGTTGTCCGTTGGATGTATAGATGTTTGTTACTCAATCACGCCACAACAGTTAAACGGATCTGGATAAAATTTGGTACCAAGATAGATAATAATCTGGAATAGGACATATGCTACTATTTAGGATCTGGATAAAATTTGGTATCGAGATAGATAATAATCTGGATTAGGACATATGCTACTATTTGATTAGATTTTTTAAAATTAATTAAAATATGAAAATAATAAACTGGTAATTGCCTTAAGCCATTTAAATTTTTAATTGTTGCCAAAAAAGTTTACGAGGTATTTTTATTTATTTATTTATTTTTTTTTTTCAACATAAAATGAAATATACTTTCACGCAAAAAATAAAAATTACTAAATGTTAAATTGGTGAATGAGAAAATAACGTCTTTATAACTAAAATAAAATATTAATAGTAATATGATCTGAATTTTATCACATAGCATTTTTTTATATACCTCAACTTTATATGTATATATATTGCACGGATGAATCACGCTAGGCATAAAAGATAATTCAGCATTATATTAACCCTTTCATGGTCATGAACGTGTATACACGGTCAGAGTTTTTTACTTCTAAATCATTTATTCATTGCTACGAATTTGCTAAATAGAAAACAATCAGTTTCTCAGTATTCCTGATAAATTTGTAATATTATTACTTAGTAATTAATGACTTAAAAATATCTAAAACACATCCCACTAAAATGGCTTCGAAACGAAAAAATTAAAAATGGCGTGACCATGAATGGGTTAAAGGTATTTACTAACTGATAATACTGGACAAATTTTTAAATTTTGTTGCTGAAGTAGATCGGACATATTTCGCCAAGGACAGCCACTTAAAGCCAAGTAGCTCATCAAAAATATAACTAAATTATAAAGTATTGAAAAAGAGATAGAAAGAAATAGGAACAATAATCACATAAATTATATTTTGGTCTAAAACGGCGACAAAAATTCAAATGTCGTCAAGAGGAGCTATATTAAGTTTGTTCTATGATGAGATTTACATATTAATTAATTAATTTATTTTTTTATATACCAATTACTATTAACTAAGAATGAAGTATATATAACCACAAAATAATAATAGTAATAGTTGTCTCATGCGATAGACGTAGCCGTTCATAGCATATTGTAATATTAAATTTGGCTTGAAATTGCTGTCATTTTATGGTTGATCGATTAAATCAAATAAATATAGGAAATAACTTGAAAGCAAATATTATGTACATCACGCATAATGTTGTTCTTATGTAATTGGTATTCAAATATAGAAAAGCTAATTCAGATTTTTCGATACTGTCTGTATCGAAACTGTCATATATGATAAGCACCCAAATGGAAGCCCATGGGTAAGCTATTGTCGCAGGCAATAGGGACAGGCACCGGAGACTGAAAGACAAACAATTCTATGCCTAAGGCAGCGGGAACTCAAAGCGAGCTTTTGAGCGATTTCAGTATTTTTTTTCTTCTTTTTTTTCATAAAGCTATATAGAAAAGAGTTTCCTTTAAATATAGTGACCAGCAAAGCGGACAAAGCCTGCTAGTATTCATATAAATTTTCAGCGCAGTTGAATAAGGCGTTTAGATGCTATTGCACTTTTAAAAATTGGGTCCCATAGGCCATAATAATAAAGAATTTTTCTTTGTGTCCCTGTAAAAAAAGTGTAAGTGCTAAATTTACCAAAATCTATACAGTTGGTACAACTGTGACCTATAACATGTGTACAAATTTTTTACTCAGATTAATAAGGTGTTTAGACGCTATCACACTTTTAAAAATTTGGTCCCTTAGGCCATAATGATAAAGAATTTTTCTTTGTGTCCCTGTAAAAAAACTATAAGGACTAGATTCATCGAAATCAATAGGGTTTGTGCTACGGTCACTTGCAACATGTGTACCAACTTACAGCTCATTCGAGCAAAGCGTTTAGACGCTAGCACTCACACACATACACACACATACATACATACATACATTATCGCAAAAATAGTGAAAACGGACTCAGGGGACCTCGAAACGTATAGAAACATCAAAATCTCAAATTCGGATTTTTGACATGATTACAATACTTTCCTCACTGTAGTGTTCGGAAAGTAAAAAATGAGAGCGGCAACGCACCGTTGCCGCTTTGACTGCAGCACTCGTGCTTACTTTATCCGCCTGATGAAGGGTCATGTGTTTTTTCGACCCAAAACAATTGTTGCGAGTTTATTGCATTTTATGGTGTTCATTCAAAGTTTGTAAGTAATATTTTTTACAACGCCAGTTTTGTGGTGCTTTTTTATTAAATAAATCCTTGTCGAATCCTGTTCTTAGGCTGACAAAGGACAGGATTCGACAAGGATTTATTTAACAAAACATTATTAAGTGTACTTTTTTTATATAGGAATTTTTGCTAGTGTTCAGACACTTTTGTTACCGACTGTACGGAGGACTATTAATTTCAGTTGTAAAATTTTTATTCTTATTTTTTATCTCATTTTTTTACCGTAAAACTGGGCCGCATACTTTTTAAAGTGAAATAAAATGAAATGTTGCCACCTAAATTTCATACTATATTTAATTTTAAAAAATCTAACTGTCATGTCGGAAAACTGTTTGCACCTCTAGATTCTAAAAAATTACCCCTTTCATTGGGTACCAAATTTTTAACAATAGGACTGATATTTCTAATTTATTTTGGTGTTAAAGTGGTCTACAAAAAATCCAGATTGAAACTAATAGTCCTCCGTGCTAATAAATAGTTTGTCTAAAAATTCCATAACTATTATCACTTGCACTACTTGAACATATGAAATATAATAATATGAGATATATCTGTGCAAGAAGTTTTAAAAATATTATGCTTTAAAAATTAGCATTGAAATATGAACGGTAGTACATATAAAAAATAGCTAATGTTTAATTAATTACGTTTTACCATGTTTTTATTAGCTCGTTTTCTTGTTTTTTTCACTGTCTTCTACTGTCCTGAAAGAAACCTAACCCTGGTAAAAAGATAATAACATATGTCAATGATGAATGTTAAAAATGCTGGAGTCTTAAAACCCTGCCTTCCCACTCTTTCGGGTATAGTCTATGAACATTTTATATTTCACGTGAATTTAATACAGTTTACTGAGATGTTTAACAAAATTGCATGCACATTGGAATGATTTTTGTAGAAAATGCTGAATATTATAGAAATTATAATTAGTTTACAAGAGATTACACAAAATATGTCTGATAGGTTATGCTCTTATGCATGGTTATTACTGGATATATATTTTCGGTGATGTTATATTGAGTAGAGAGAAGGTAAAACATAGGGTTGAAGGAGGCATCTGTCCCCTTCACACAGAAAGTTATCTCAGTATTCAACAAGTTAATCTATCTGTCTATAGCAGAGGAAATAAAAGTTACCAGCTGATTAACAGGTCATTTAGGCTTCTGACTGTCGATCTATGAGTCTTACCCTTGAATCCAAGATTTTGTAAATTTTTGCAGTCTCTGAATTTTGTGTTAAAAGGTTTTACTTCTATAGAAATTTCTCCAATTTGCCTTACGATTTATTGAGAACTCTCCAAATCCACTTTATATAGGCATAAACAAATATTTTTAACAATAGGCATGTGGCCTCCATTAATAGGCCTCCACTCCACCACTCTTGCAATTCATTTGGAGTGCTAGTATATAGTATTTTCATGTTAAGTATTTTCATCACTCTTAATTTTTTCCCCACGAAAAAGACCTGAAATTTCAGAAAATGTACATTTCTCTTTCCCTAAAATAGGCTCCTCTAAAAATAATGTGGTTTAACGACTGTAAAATAAAAGTTATTATATCGATTATTGAGTGGATGAAGGTTGTGGTTTTTCTTTCATTACTATGCTTTGCATCACTTTCATAATTACTATTGTACCCCTCCTCCTCCCTTGCCTTCCCCCCCCCCCTAATAAAAAAAGACTTGCCTCTCATCTTTTAGAAAAAAGGTGTAAATATATTACAGGTATGCAAAATCTGTGCATACAAATAGATGTGCTGAGTCATTTCAGAATTGATTTAAGTAGAATTTTTTTAAAACATTTTATTAACTGGATTATTATAGCAGTGTATTAAGTCAATTATTTATATGAATACTTATTTCTGTAACAGGTTTCTGGTACGGGCAACCTATCTTGAGATCTATAACGAAGAAGTGAGGGATCTCCTAGGGAAAGATCAGTCCATACGCTTAGAGGTATGTACATGCTTTTCTTTTTTAGGAATTCATTTTGACTATTGGTTTATCACTCTGTGTACACTGTCATTCGTATAAATATTTTTAGAATGTTTTGAAACTGCTATTGCTTATTTAGGTTCATTAGGGCATGTTCTGCATCGAAAAGGATTTGAAAGACTGATTTTATACTGATTTGAGTCCTGCATTGGGTCAGGTAGCTGGATTTTACTCTAACCTGACCTGACTCACGGTTTGGGTTGGGTTGGCTAAATTTTTTCTATTGCGAGTCAGGTTTCATTTTCAAAGAGTCGGGCCGACTTGAAAACAATTAAAAAAAAAAATTCCCTTCATTATTTGAAATTTGTTTGCTATACTCATAAGTGAATATATGCTTACCCAAATTATGACAGTAAAATAAACATCCACGTTCCCTCTCCGACAATGACTAGAAGTGTGATTCCTCTATTTTGATTCCCCACGTCCTTTTAAAATAGACTATGAACTTAAACTGCTGATTAATATTTTTCTCGTGCAGATGTTTTTAAGAAGTTGTTGAAATGTAGATTTATAACAAAAGTTTAGTATAGGATTAAACGGCAAACTTGAAGTTTGAAGCCAATTTTTGTACACTTGAAAGCACACATAAATAGTTTAAAAAAATATTATGTGTCCATTTTTCAAATGTTTGCATTTTTTATTTATAATTATTAATAATTACATTTTTAACTCTTTTTAAAATGATTTATCAATAGTATAACAATGAAAATTTACTTTATTTTATAACTTTAAAAATGTTTTGCATGATTTTTAGACGAATTATTAATTTTAATTTCCTTTCGGGTCGGGTGCAGGTTGTCAAGATTTTCTATTGCAGGTTCAGGTCGGTTTTTGAGTAGATTAAATTATCTTTGTCGTGCTCGGGTTGATTTAAAATTCACCTGCCGAGTTTACTCTAATTCAGATACATAAAAGTCTATTGTTTAAGTATTTATTTAAAGCACACTTCAACATCTTTATACTGCACAACATGAAACAGAATGAACCTGCATTATTTGCATACAGGAAGGCAGGTTTCCTGTAGAATATGTAAATTGTATAGTATTGATTGTGCTATTTTTTAGACAGTATACGGGATTTACAAAATGTCTTTTGTTTCTTGTGAATGAAACATCTCAGTTGAAAATATTTTTACTGTTAATGGGGGTATTAACATACATGCATTAAGTAATATTCTAACCATGACACAAGGAAAAAAAGAAATACTTTTTTAATTTTTATTATGTTTCTACATAAAGATATATATATTTTTTAACTAATTGAACTGTATAACTGCAATGCATTTACCATTGCTTTCGTAATACTTTCATAATCTGGAGTACAATGCTATGCTTTGCTTATCCATTTTTGCAGTTTTTGGATACCTGAAAAGTGAAATTGGTACTTTAAAATGTATGAAGTTTTATTAAAACCAAAAGTATGTATTATTTTAATAAAATTAAACATAATTTATACATCTCATTAATATATTAAAACCAATGTAACATTTAAAATGAGATAATGAATACAAAAATTTTTAAAACTTTAAAAATACACTTTAATTAAAAACATTAAAATACAAGACAGACGTTTTGGCTAGAACACTAGTCCTCCTCAGTGTCAAACATACAAACACAACATTTACAAAAAAATTCATAAAACATCATAACAAGATTATATATTCAGGAGGAATAGCTTTAGCCTTGTTCAAGGCAGAATGTTGCATTTTAGTAAACGCGCCCTCTAGAAAAATACGGGATTCATATAAATTTACATTAGAGGCTAGAATTTTAAAGTTGTCAAAATCAGGAATAGGATCACTATTGAGGGAATGGATTACGAGTTTCGATCTTAAATCACTTGTTTTATATGAACGTTTATGTACCTTTAATCTAATTTCCCCTGTTCTGCCAGTTTCACTGATATATGTAGAATCACAATTTTTACAGGGGATACAATAGAACAGGGGATACTTGAACGAGGCTAAAGCTATTCCTCCTGAATATATAATCTTGTTATGATGTGTTATGAATTTTTTTTTGTAAATGTTGTGCTTGTATGTTTGACACTGAGGAGGGCTAGTGTTCTAGCTGAAACGTCTGTCGTGTATTTTAATGTTTTTAATTAAAATGTATTTTTAAAGTTTTAAAAATTTTTGTATTCATTATCTCATTTTAAATGTTACATTGGTTTTAAATATGTATTAACTTAGTCAGGGTTCCCCTTTGAGCCTTTGAGAAGGGCGTCGCGCCCTGCCTGCCCTTTAAATTTTTATGAGCGCCCTAACTGCCCTTTAAAGTACAAAAATGCGCCCTCCTTGCCCAAAAAACGCACCCTTTATGCCCGAAAATCGCACCCTTCTTGCTCCCAAATTTAACCACCACGACCCAAAATAGCGCATTTTTTCTCCTTTTTAAATATTCTTAGTGCTTTATTAATACAAATTTTCTTTCTAGAAGCTTTTCACTTTTCTCTGTGTATAGCAAAAGCGAGTTGACACTTAGCAGGTGTATAAACTATTTATCAGCGTAAACATAGTTGCCGTCGAACTTCTTTAAATGACCCTGCAGCCTGCAGGCTATAAGGGTGGGGTGGGGAACAGACCGGTGCCTCCCCGGTGTTAGCAAAAAAAGAACGGGAAAATATGGAAGATATTGCTCTTTTCTTATATTCCAATAATCCTTTTGCATCATAAATCATGTTTTTTTTTTTTTTTTAATCTTTAAAATCACGTTAATAAAAATAGCAAATCTAATTACTTTTATGATCTAGCTGAAGAACCACAAAAATCATCGTTAAGTTCAATCTCATAAATAAGTAAAAAAAAAAAAAAATGACTCAGGAAAGAGAAGTGTATGTTTACTTTAGATGAAAAACCACAATCAATTAGAATCAAAAGCTGAAAGAAGGGGGAATGAAAAGGAAATCTAGATTGTGCAGTGCTTTGGTTTTTATTTACACGATAACCACAGACAAGGATATTCTTTTTATCTGTGACAATAACAAAAGTTCATTTATTTTAATGATATTTTGAAATTTGTGTAAAAATGCTCTTGCATTTCGGTAATTAGTCACAAAATTATTACAAATATCACAAATCATTAAAAAAAAAAAAAAAAAAAAAAAAACTAATTACATCGATTAGCGTAAAATTAAAGCCTATCTTAGGTATTGCTATTAAACATAAATTTTGATAATTAACGGCAAAATGATTAAATACTTCCGCTATCGGCTAAAAAAAGTATTGTGAATTTAGAAAGTCAGCTTTTTATAAAAGTACGGATTTTATTAACATCGGAATAATAAAGTATTTCATAAATAGTTGCAATTAAACGTAAATTTTCGAAAGTTAGCGGTGAAATCGAAATGATCCTGTATTTCCGAAATCGGCAGCAAAATTACTGCATATTTTGAGATTAAACTATAAAAATAACTCAAATTTTATCGATTAATGACGGAATAGATAATTATTTAGAAATTTAGCTTTGAAAACAATGTGATTTTAATCTTAGCAGCAAAATAATAGAGTATTTCGATTCTTACAGTTTCCTTTTTACTTTCTTCTATATTTAATAGAAGAAAGTACTGGGTTCTTAAAAATTTTTGACTTCCGGTTTTCGATGGATTTACACGTTTTGAGAGGTCTAGAACATGATTTGACCATTTTTAGACAATGTCTGTCTGTGTGTGTATGTGTGATAAAAATTTTGTGGCAACTGTATCTCTGGAACTACAGCTCAGAATTGTATATAAATTTATATGTAGATGCACCTTGACATAAATTAGTATCTATCAACTTTTAGTGTCAACCACTCAACAGGTAGCGCTGCTGCACAGTGTTTTCTGCAATTTAAGGAAAGGCTATATCTCAGGTTCTATTGTGTATAATCAAACAAAACTTGACATGTGCAAAGGCCATTATGAGACATTATGCTGATTCAAATTGGATGCTTTCAACCAATAGATGGCGCTGCTACACTGGAAATTTCCTCGATAATGGGAAGGCTATATCTCAGTTTGTATGGCATATAACTGTACAAAATGTGATATGTGAGATACTCATTATAAAAGCATATTTTTAAGATGTTATTTATAGACAATAAAACTTTCTCTGGATATTTAGTGTTAGCTTTCTCAAAGATGAAAATCATTTGCATTCATCATGTTAGATAATTTTAATAAATAATAGTTTTAATAAATTATTTGCCCTTAGTGAATTTGTATAGGAAAATATAGAAGAAAGTCTTGTGGTGACCACAACATACTATCCCCCCCCCCCCCTCACAAAATAAATATATTAACCTGTGATACTCTTTGATGGTTAGATAATGCAGAGTTCAAAATTTAGCAACCTCTGATTTTCATGCTAGTTATTTTGTTTTTATAGAAACTTCTCATTTTGGGTGTTAAATTTGCCTTATGTGTATAAGAACTTTATAAATTTAACTCATTATAGGTACAAATAAGTACTTTTAATAATAACCTATATAAGTAATCCATCCTCCATTATTCATTCTACAGCCAAGTAGTAACAGTTTCCAAGGATTTTGCATGTTGGGTAGTTTCATCCCTAATAGTTGTAGGAGCTACATTTTTAGAGATCAAATTTCAAAAGAATATTTCATTTACCATTATTGAAATCCAGCAAACAAAGTGAGTAAATTCCAAGGATATATTAAATTTACTAACTGATTGTAATATTAGAAATTAGCAATAATACATAAAAAATTGGAAACTATTAAAAAAAATATCATTAATTAAATTGAACTTTTTATCAAACTATTTGATTAGAATGTTTAATATTTTTCTTTAATAATCACTAAAAAAGGTCTTTGGTTTTCATTTTAAGAAATTTGCAAAAATCTTATTAAAGATAATTTTTATTATAGTTCTTTACTTTCATTTCAACATTTATAAGATTTTCAAGAGCTTTTTACATATTTTTCAGGAAGCAATTTTAATACTTTTTATTAGGCTTAATAGAACTATAGTTAAAGATAAAAGAATGTGAAAAAATAAATTTATTTATTTAATTTTTGCTGACTAATTTGTACATTTAGTGGGGGGGGGGGGGGAATTGCTGATTGCTTAGCAACTGCATTTATAAATATAATAGAATTGTTTGTGATTTTGGAGGCTATTTTTTGCGAAGCGATATGCCCTTTTTATAAAATGTGCCCTTTTTCATTCTCCACAAATGTGCCCTCTTTTTATAGCACCCTCCTGCCCCTTTTTCCTTGGTACCAGCACCCTGCCCTTTTTCAAACCTAGGGGGAACTCTGACTTAGTTATTACATCACAATTGTATTGCCACAGAAACAGGGCTCAAAGATTTCCTATATATTTTTTGAAAAATCCTGAAAAATCCCTATATTTTCCTATACTTTATAATTCTTTACACTTTTCCTATATTTCACAAAATTATTCCTATATTTCCCGTAGTCTACTATTTCATTTTAATTTCTGCTTTTTCTGTAAGGCATCTATTTAAATTCTCGTATCTTTCCAAAATACTATTCATGGTGAAAATAATTGCTTTTTCTGCTTGGCGCTCACTCTGCTGATGTGATTGGAAATCATATGTTGCATAATTCGTCACCTGTAAATAATATTGCACACATTATAATTTTAAGAAAATAACAAGATAATGGAAACTTTATTCCTAAATTAATTTTATTTCTAATGATTTATTTAAAAAATAAAGTTTTAAAGCATTCAGATTGTTTTATTTTTTAAAAATATCAAGATTTCTCAAAGTTTTTGTGGTATGTAAATTATTGGATCATGATGTTCAAATATCAAGGTTTTTTTTTTTTTTTTTTTTTTTTTTTTTTTTTTAATTTGTTATTTGTGGTTTAACATGTACATACAAATATATCCTATCCACTGACACTATCAGTTATTTTTCTTATATTTATGAATATTTCCATAAAAATAGTGCATGCATTCATTTAATATAGTATTTTCATATTAAGAATAGATTTAATTTCACAAACAATTCCAGTATGATTCACTGAAATTGAGACTTTGACTTCATAGCTACAACAATTTATTGATTAATAAAACCTTATCTATGGTATGGAATGCATAAAAGAATTTTTTTAAATGATAATTTAACAGAAAATAGGACAAAATTAAAACAAAATTTTTACCCACATCCTCTATATAAATTAAGCAAAGAGTTTGTCGGCGGAACACATCTGGGTGGATCACGCATATTTTTGATTGATCTAGATTTAACGAGTATAGTGATGAAAGTCGGCTATTTTTTTACTAAAAACTGATGAATTTTTTTTTTTTTAAGATAAATGTTATACTTTTTCAAAAGAGCTCTAAAAGCTGTTCATTTTTTGTGAGAACATCAAGTTATTAGATTTAAAGATATCACGTTGCAAAGTTTTCTTTTAATTAATTAAAATATTAAAATAAATATTAGCTATAGTGTAATTGTTGCCCCAAAAAAATATATATAGGTATATACGAGTTCATTTCCTTTCGACATAAAAATAAATACATTTAATTAAACATGAACATTAAAAAATTGTAAAAAAAAAAAAAAAATTATGCATCTCACAAAAATGGACATCATTATCACTTTAAAAACTTCCTGCACATTGATAAGTGCTAATGTAGTTCTATAGCTGTAAGATCCAACAGAAAATTTAAAAACATGGTATATATATATATGTATATATTTTATCTTATAATTATTTATAATTTTGTTGTCATTTTGGCAATGAGTTGATACGGGTATCGCAAATGCGTAAGTAAACATTTTGGCGAGAAATGTCCGAACTACTTCGGTACCAAATTTCAAATTCTGCCAATAGGTCCAAGCTGTTTCATTGTTTTTGCACAATTTTTTGTCAGTTTTATTTTAAATATTTTTGTAATGCGAGAGGAAAAAAAAGGAAGAGCATTTTTGTAAATTGGTCTAATTATACAAAATTCTCCATGTAAAATATTATACGTTTTCTGTTCTGTTTATTATCAAAAAGAAAATGACTAATGCAGTTTTTCCTATAATATTGGCTTCTCTATAAATTAAATTAAATAAATTATCCAGTACCAAGACGTTGCGGCAAGGAAATCTCTGCCGAAGACAGTGAAGTTTTTAAGCAATTTCAGTATATTTTCTTTTTAGTTTTAATTTGTAGAATGGTATAAAAAATATTCATACTTTTTAAAATTCATTTAAATATAGTGACCAGTGAAGCAGGCAAAGCCTGCTAGTTAAGGTATAAAATAAAAATAGGTCTTAAGTAAACATATTGTTACATACACAGTAGTCTCTCCAGACTTTTCACACAGGGTCCTGTTTTTGTGAAATTGTGAAAAATGTAATTTTGCAAAATAAAATTACAATTAAGGTTTCATTTTAGACGCGGTTGGCCAATTTTTGCCAAAATGGAAAAAACCATGGTAAAAACCGCGGAAAAAAAGTCTAGGCAAGAATAGTTTTTACCACAATTTTTGCCAGTGGCAAAAATTACCAGTATTTCAAACAGGGTTTTAAGGATTTTAATTACACAATTTTAATCTTTAAATCATAATTTTTACAAATTAAAACCAGATATTTAATTACACTCTTGATCAACTGATTCTTATGTAAATCATTAAAATAATGCATTCTAAAATTTCTTTAAACTGAAATTTTTAACATCAACAATTAACATAATTTTTTTCATTTTTAAAAATATTTAAATTACCTTTTAGAAGAAGTTTTACTTTTTACAATAACCTTTATGATTTTTTCTTTATTTCTTAATAGGAACTTAGTACCTAAAAAAAATTATTTATTTTGCTTTTTTATTATCATTACTAGACTATCATAGATAATGAAGAATAATTTCTAGAAAATAGCTGCTATAAATTTCAGCAAAATTAAAAATGGGAGCAATCACACACCTAAAAAAAAAATGCATCGATCGTAGAGAAAATTGCTCTTAAATAATCAGTTGTATGGCTCTTCAAATACAGTGAAACCCTGATCTATTGTTCCTGCATCCATCGTTTTCCCGCATTGATCGTTTTATTTCTATGGTCCCTGCACAAATTATATTTAAATAATGTTAACAAACCCACCTAGTCATTTTTCCGCATTCATCGTTGTAAAATTTAGTTATTCTTCATTATTCCATGGCAAAAAGCCTTTTCGCAGGAGGATCCTCCGCGTCATCCGTGCCGACTACTTGTAGTGGATTGTGGCTTTTGACATCTCGGTCTTGGTCTTTACTCATAAAAAGATAGCACCACACTCTGTCAATTTCGGCCGATTCATGGTCATTAATTACATTTTTATTATGCACGATTAATGACCACGAATCGGCCGAAATTGACAGAGTGTGGCACCATCTTTTTATGAATAAAGACCAAGACCGAGATGTCAACAGCCACAATCCACTACAAGTAGTCGGCACGGATGGCGCGGAGGATCCTCCTGCGAAAAGGCTTTCTGCCATGGAATAATGAAGCATAACTAAGGTATTAAACTTAATTAATTTAAAGTGTTTTTGTAAATGGAATTACTTCTTTCATCCTAAAATAACTCTTTCTCCCCATTTCCATGGAGGATAAAAATTGTGTTTCTATGTCTCCACCTCCAGACTATCTATTCATTTTGTAATTTCAGCATAGTAGGAAGCCTCTTTAGTAATCCAGAAAATTGTTTCATCAAATGCAGTTATGGGCAAAAAAATGGTGAAGAATATCAAACAGAAGGCAAGAAAATGATTCTGATGATACAGATGAAGGGTTGTTGTTGCATGTAGCAGAGGTTGCATCTGGTACAAAATTTAGTGATAATATTTGCATGAATCAAGACGTTGCGACATGTGGTATCTTAAACATAGAAGAAATGAGTGATTTAAAAAAATAAAAATAATGTTGAAGAAACAGAGGATAATTTTCACGCCGATGGCTCAATTATGGTGTTTAAAAATGCACAAACTTTTATACAAGCACATGAAATGACACAAATGTGTTGCAAATCTGGATAAACTACTGTTTAATTTATAAAAAGAATGAAAAACCCAATATAAAATTTTTGATTTTTAAAAATAAATTTTACTTAACGTTCTACAGCATTCATTTATTTCTTTGACAGTTTGGAAAATAACAAATTAGTTTTTATTAGTAGCATACTGTATACATTGTGTGTGTTAATCTATAAACATGTTTTCTTTGTGTTTCGACTGTAACCCACATTCATCATTTTCCTGCTTTCATCGTTTTTTTCTCCGCACCGTGTCAAAAACGATGGATCGGGGCTCTACTGTATAAGGACACAATTTTTTTACAACTCTTTCTTTTTTCTTTCTTTTTTTTTTTTTTTTTTAACCTAAATCTAGAGGTTGTTTTTAATAACAAAAATGACCCCTAAAAATTTAAAATCTGTTTATAATCTGTGCAACCTGCATGATTTTTCTTGTTTTTATTTATTTATTGAGTGTTAATAAAAAACAGACTTTTATCAACTTTAAAATATCCATTTAGGCCATTGAAATGTGTCACTCAACAACCCTGTTATCTTTTCTGTAGGTTAAAGAACGGCCAGACATAGGCGTGTATGTGAAAAATCTGACGGGTGTTGTGGTGAAGAATGCAGATGACTTGGATCGCATCATGACCCTTGGAAGTAAAAACAGTAAGTTGGAATGAAGTAGTTTCTATTGTTAAGATTGACTACTTCCAACATATTTAGATGAAAAGGCAGGGTTCCCATTGAGAGCGTGAGAATCTTGCATGCTTTTTTATTTTCTCACATAAAATTTTTAAACGTTTAGAGAAATTGGCGCACTCTTCTGGGACCATTGTAATAAAATTTTTGGTCCAAAAAGTCATTCATAAAAATCAACCATCTTGAAATTAAAAACTTTTCATTTTTCCTAAAAATCAGCCAATTTAAACAAACCCTTCACAAAAGTTGAATGATTTGAAAAGTTATCAAAAAACTTGGATTAAAAAATGACACATTTGTCTGATCAGCTACAAAAATACATTCTATTTCTGCACTGAAACACTAGAAAAACAGAAATTTTCGACCTTTAGATAAATAATCTTGTATTGAAGGTATAAAAAAAAAGTTTCATCCATTTATAGTGCAATAGTTGCCTATTTCACTATAATTAGCAGTGAAAAAAATCAACCTATTTAAGCAAGTAAATGCAAGTAAACTCAAATTATATCAATAATCTGTAAAATTAAACATTATTAACAATTTACATTAATCCAGAATTTTCTTTATTTAAAGTGATTTTCTGTCCTCCCATTCTTTTTATAAATTTCACTTTGTTTCTGAGTAAAGGTGAGACTTTCTCATCCAGTTTTGGCCTCTGATGAGAATCCTGAAAAGGATAGCTTAATATTCACAAGAGCTAAATGTGACCAGGCCGGAAATGAAACCTATGTTCTTAGCTTAATGGCCCAGTGCTCTAGCAGATAAGTTGTACTTGGTTGGTAGAGTATTGAAAGGTTTATTCCTTTTCCCAATCACTTGAATTTTGCAAAAATAATTCAGACTTTCCATCTAAAAATATTTTCTAGATTGTATTATGGATGATTTTTTTTTTTGCTGGGTCTCAGTATTTGACATCCCCCCTCCCCTTACAAGCACACTTTACAATATATTTGCAATATATGCATATATATTTTTTCTATAAATTCAAATTATGTAAAGGGGCTCTATTTTTGAAGTGAGATAGGTCATAAAATGTTCCTAATTTCTCTCTGGATCAATCCCTGTGATTGCAGCATTAAAGTAAATTTTTGCCTGTTTATTACGCAATCGAGCACGTAATTCCATCATTTTTACTTTCTCTTAAGGGTAGAGAAATTCTTGTTCTGAGGTCAAGTTTTTTAAATTGAACTTTTCCTATATTTACCCATTTCGAGGTCTTTTGAATCTGAAAATAAAGTATTTAGTTGTTAGGCTGTTAACAGCATAAATCAAGAATATTGGCAGGAATTCCAAATTTGTAATGCTAAATCGGCACTATTTAAAACTTTTAATGAAATCAGACAAAGGGTTCATGTACAGGGACATCCAAGAGAATTCAAATATATTATGTCTAAGAGCAAAATTTCCCATTTCTTTTAGGTAAAGTTTTAATGCCTTTAAAATGTACTAAAGAAAATAATGTGTGTAAAAGCATAATTTGAATAAGATAGGGTATCAAAATCATCTGCCATTCATGTACAGGGCGATACAAAAGAATTCAGATCCATTAGGGCTATGCTTGGATATTGCTGAAAATGCTTTTCAAGTTATATAATGTGTTTTTTATATTTTGTTAAATTTAAGTGCACTATAGGGTTTGTATGTAATTTATAGACAATATACAGGGCTACTCAAAATTAAACAAATACATTGAATGTAATGGATGTGAGTGCTTTACTCATTTCTACCAAGTTCATAAAAACCACTTAGGATTGATAATTACTTTTTCATACCATAGGGTAGATAAAGTATTTATTTTAATTCCAATTTCCAACTCTTTTTTTTCCTCCTATAACTATACGTTTTGAGGTCCCCTGAATACAAAAAATATTTTTTTTAGCAATTGATCTATGTTTATGTCTGTTATTGGCATGAGTTGACAAATAATGGCAGAAAATTTAAATATTGTATTTTGATGATTTAAAGGAGGATGCCAATCGAAAAGTCTCACCAAGATGGGTGAGTCTAAGAGATCTGTGTGGTGAAAGTTGTCTGAATTATTGGGTATCAACTTTTAAACATAATAAGAGACTTAAATTTTTTATGAATATAAGTATTATGGGGGAAATGATGGATTGAGAAAAGCTGTAACACCCCTCCTTCCCCTTTACACGGAGACATATGTTGAATAAAATTATTCCTTAAACTATTTTTGACTGTTTTTAAAGTATGTTCCTCTACAGTATTTGCAGTCTTATGCTTTAATCTCTAATTTGTTTTTATAGTATTCGAATGCATAGTAATAGGAAGTCGTGCAAGTGCCACACCAGATTCTTTTAAAATATAATCTTTTATCGCCTTTAGGAGTGGTGGGTGCGACGAACATGAATTTGCACAGTTCCCGCTCTCATGCCATCTTCAGCATCACTGTCGAAAGCTGCGAAGAAGGTTTTGACGGCAAAGAGCACATCCGGGCTGGAAAACTGCATCTTGTTGACTTGGCTGTAAGGTTCCTTTCTCTCATACAGTGCTTCTTAGTAATCATCTTCATGAACTATTAACGTCTTATTGGTAGTTTTCTTAACGGCCCTCTTCACTTACTGTCACCAGAAGCCCGAGCCAATGTTATTCTATGGGGAAATTTTCTTTTCAAATAACTTATTAACTAATACATATTTTTAAATTCTGTTTTCACATTCAGAAAATTCCCATCTGTTCAATGGATGGACCTTTTTTTGAAATGTATTTTTTTAATTTTTAATATTTTATTTTGAAATGGCAAAATGAAAAAAATTCACATATTCAAAAATCGTATTTTGCAGCTTCAAAATAAAAAAATATTTTTTTAAAAAAGGTCCGTCCATTTAACAGCTGGGAATTTTCTGAATGTGAAAACAGAATTTAAAAATGTGTATTAGTGAATAAGTTATTTGTAAAGGAAATTTTCCATAGAATAACTTTAGCTTCAGCTTCCAGTGATGGTGAGTGAAGCGGGCCGCCTTTAAAAAAGAGTTCATCATTGGGGGCAAAAAAAAAGATGGTAAATGATCACCAGTTACACATTTTCTTTAATTTTTAAATATGTTTCACGGTGATAATATTTTCATTCAATTAAAATTGATTATTATATAAAAATTATACTGCGCTTGCAGACAAGATTCAATTTTTTTTCGCCCTTCAATAAACCTGTCAAAAAGAAAAACTGGTAAAATCACTGTTTTCACTAAGTGCTTCATCTTATTGGATGATAATCTAAAATAATTTTTTGTTATTATTTTATAAGTTTACTCTTTCGAGAATTTCTATTCAAATAAAAACATGCAGTTTGTATTTAAAATATCTTTTATTTTATTTTATTGCAAAAGAACATTGATATTAACAGTAAGAACTAATAAAATAATTTAAACTAGTATATATTAATTTTTTTACTTTTGTCTACCATTTTACAAATTTTAATTACTAAATTATAACCTTGGTGGTTTTATTTTGGGCCACTAAATTTTCATCACTGGCATGAACACTCGTTAATATAAAAGCTTCGTACTTTTTCTTTTCTTTTTCAGGGCTAATCAATCCTTAGTTTGTAACTAAAAAATGTTATTTAAGAAATAGGCTGTTTTCAGTTTTGCTTTCTTTACAAAAATATCAAGCTTCATGTTTGTTCATTTTCCTTAAACAATGTTATTATGTTTCCGTTAACATGTGTTATTGTTTATTTAATCTTAATAAAAATGAAGCATCTTTAATCCAATTAAAATATATATAAAACCTTACTTCATTGCTTCAATAGCTGCTTTCGCTGGAGGGCCCTCCACCTCGTCAGTAAAAATTCAATAAGAAGTATTGCACAAAAAGAATGAATCCAAACGTCAAATAACAAAAAATATAAACCATGCTGATTTAAAAGCTCTGAAATCTATTAAAAAGAATGATCAAATTACTTGTACCCTCACAGACAAAACTCGTAAAATTGCCATTCTGAATAAGACTGACTCTATAAATGAAATGAATGAAACCTTACAAGATATAGGAACAACCATCGTTAAAAATGACCCAAATAAAAAACTTATTGGTAAAGTCCACCAACTCATTAAATTCAGAAATTGGCCTGAAAATCATCCCCCATCCATCAATAATTTTGTACCCCCCCCCCTTTCCCCCCCCACACACACACATTTGGCCATTTTAAAGACCATAAAAATCCTCCTAAACTTTGTTCGATTGTTAGTAAAAGAGAAGGTCCCACTTATCCCCTAGAAAATATATGACTGAAATTCACCGTAATATATTGCCTCCATCTCATAATAGCCTTAATTCAACGGAAGATTTTGTAAAACTCTTAAGAGATTTAAAAATCAATAAAGATGATCGTTTTGTTAGTATTGACATAGTGAACCTCTTCCTCTCCAATGATATTGATGAAATTTTTGAAATCGTTAACCATTCAATTAAAGAAAAATATAAAACGCCTATTTCAGATACATTAATAGCCACTAACAACTTAATTCTTTGCAAAAGTTATTATAAGTTCAACGGTACAATTTATAAACAAAATATGGGGGTGCCAATTGGATCGCCCATATCCGGAATTATAGCTGAATATAAATTAAGGCTACTTGAAAATACTATATTTATTTAAATTAATGCAGAATAAAATCTTATTTTGGGTTAGAGATGTAGATGATATATTCACAGTAGTTCACAATACTCAAAATATCGACAAAATCCTCAACATTTTAAACCAACTTGTACTAATATTAAATTTACATGTGAAAATGAAGTAGATAATGAATTATAATATTTAAAAAAGGATTATATATAATCTTAACTAGTTTTAAATTTACCTTATACTACATCCTTTAAAATTCTTTGCATATATATTTCGAGTAACATCGTACTCATCTTCAGTGCCAAGTGAAAATTGGTTCTTCTGAGATGATTACTTCGTGGAGAGAATCTGCTGTCACACTGCAGGAACCGGGAGCACTGCACTATTCCTGCAGTGTGGTAACAGATTCTCAAGAAAAAAGAAACGAAATGAAGTGAACCACGACTTCCACTATACCACAAAGTAAACACCGCAGAAGAACCAATTTTCACTTGGCACTGAAGATGAGTACGATGTTACTCGAAATATATATGCAAAGAATTTTAAAGGATGTAGTATAAGGTAAATTTAAAACTAGTTAAGAGTAGATAATGAAATTAACTATTTGGATGTAAAAATAAAATGAGAGGTTAACGGTATAAGAACTTCAGTGTATAGGAAACCCATGGCAAGCAATGAAATCATAAATAATAGGAGTGAGACCTCGTTTAAATATAAATTAAATGCAATCCAAAGTTACATCAATCACGCGATCCTCATTTTGTACCGATAGATCAGATTTAAAAGAACTCAGTTTTATCAAGAAGTTAACGACTGATGCAGGTTACCTGAAAAATCTTGTTAATAAATTATATAGAAAAAGAACTCACTAATTGAACTGTATTCAAAACCGTCAGAAATCCTCAATAAAATTTACTTATTCAATACCCTATAATCAAGGTGCGTCCATCAAAATTAAAAGTGCAGCTAGTAAATTTAATGTTAATATTCCCATTAAACCTAATCCTAATATATTTAAAATTATAAGAAGTGACAAAGACCCTTATTCAGACCCCCCCCCCCTTGAAACTGCTGGTATATACAAAATTCCATTTAAGTATGAAAATAATGAAACAGGCTGTTACACAGGGATGTTGAAATATAAAATAAAAACTAGATTAAAAGAACATCAAACCAATATTAAATACTGGAAAAGTTCTACCGCCTTAGCCAAAACTTATCAAAATAGTAACATTAATATCCAGTTTAACCATACCCCTAAAATTGCAAATTATAATACTCTAACATATGTGTTTTATCGAGAAACTATCGTAATTATTCATAACAGTAATTCCATTAATGACCACAAATCAAAGGCTGGTTTACACTTGTAGTGGCGCCACCTGCTCAAGAGGAGAGATGAGGAGCAAAGTAAGCATCAAAAGTTAGCGGCACTTTCCACATGGCTCAGCACTGATGACGCGGAGGGCCCTCCAGCAAAAGCAGCTATGCATGCAATGAAGCAATGAAGTAAGGGTTTATATATATATTTTTTAATTTAATGTATTATTGTTTTTTATTTTCTAAAAAAAAATTTCATCACTTTTTAACATTTACTGTAGTTATATTTATAAAAATTCATATTTTTGCAACCTGTATTTAAATTTTACGAAGTTTTTATGAGTGCACCTTTTTTGTATCAAAGGTTAATTGAATGCAAATGTTGCATTTTACAGTTATGCTGTGTTACATCATTTTATAGGGTTTTGTGTTTGGTTGATTGATCATGCTCTTTCAGGGTTCAGAGCGTCAGAGCAAGACAGGCTCCAGCGGTCAACGCCTGGTGGAAGCGACCAAGATCAACCTGTCCCTCTCCACTCTGGGAAATGTGATATCTGCCCTGGTGGATGGAAAAAGTACTCACATCCCTTATCGTAATTCTAAACTCACTCGCCTCTTGCAAGACTCCCTTGGTGGAAACTCTAAAACTTTGATGGTATGCGTTTTTATCGTGTTCAGAATTGTTATTTAATTAATAATAACTTCTTGGGTTGGCCCAAGTTTTAATTTTTAAAGCCCATTTTGTTTGTAATAGTAATTTATTAATTTTGACCATTCAGTTGTAGCAGTCTCTGTTTTTAACACTTTCCAACAAAATTGTTAAATGTTTATGATTTTGATTTGTCTGTCTACATCTGTTTGCACTTCAACTCCTGTAAATATCAATGGAATTTCTTGAAGCTGATATGTGTCATTCAAGATCCTTATTCGATATTCCCGGTTGAAAATGGAGTGAATACCACCAGTAGCGGCCCGTGAGATTCCTTTACAGGGGGGCTGCATAGCTGCATGTCTATGTAAGATTTGAGAAAAAAGCGAAAATGATTTTCTAAATAATCTGTTTTAATCGGGGGCTCCGGGTTTTATATGCGCAGACTGAGCAAGAAGCAGCGCAATACAGGATACAGCATAGATTTAAAATTTTATATTATTGGACATTCATTTAAAAAAAAAAAAAAGAAAAATCTGGAGGTTTTATTTTGTTAACTTTATTATGATAATCAATTTTCCCCCAACAAAATATTTTTCATCTGCATGCTATTATTTTCTCCAAGATGGCACGAAGTATACATACATGATTGTAAATCAAATTTTGCTCATTAAAAAGATACACACAATGATTTATATAAAAATAATAATAAATAGTTTGATTACATACTTATGTAGATCTGTACAGTTCTTTGATAATAACTGCAAATAATTCGAATCTATAGTCCATAATGATAAATAATTTCTTTTTGTGTCTCTGTACAAAAATGTATAAGTCCTGTACTCATCAAAACTATACAAATTGCTTGACGATTACCTATAACCTACCTACCAATTTTTAGTTCAATTGGATAAAACATTTAGGCGCAATTGCAGTTCATAAATTTAAGCCCATTAATCAAAATGATAAGGAATTTTTTTTTTGTGTCCTTGTAACAGAACTATATGTCTCACATCCATCAAATTCTATACAGCTCGTTTGATGGTGACCTTTCACATACCTACCAGCTTTCAGTTCAATCGAACCAAACATTTAGATGTTATGATATTCACTCACATATATACACTTACTCACACCATACATATAACACTGTAAAAATAGCAAAAATGAGCTCAGAAGACCTCAAAACATTATAGTAATGTAATGCTCGTATCTTAAAAGTGCAATTATAATAATGCGTTTCATCAATTTATTTAGAACATCCTTTGAAATATTAATTAAAAGAGTTAACATTGACGTAAAATCTTGAACATCACATAGATTATGAAATGCTTGTCTAACATTACGAACATTTTATTGTTATTATTTTTTTTTAATGCGAACTTTACACACATGGTACAGTAAACTTAAATTTCATTTAAATATGAAACCTTAGTATAATTAAAAATGAATTTCCAAAATTTGCTGCACATCTTCTGTATTGCCGTGCGTTAAAAAAAAAAAAAAAAAATCTACAAATGTTAAAACACTATTTTCTTTAGATATATTTAAAAAGGCTTGAATAGTATGTATCAGTTTAATTTGATTTGAAATATTATCCAAGCCAGCAGTGCATTCTGGATGTTTTGTGTGTCCTTGTAAAAGAAGTATATAGAAAAAGTAGCGCGGTCAATATAAAGAACGGATATTAAAATGCTTAAATTTCCGAGCATATTTCTGAAAGTTCTCACTCAAATAGAAAGAGAGATGAAACGAAGTTATAAATGCTTTCCAACTTCGTTGTATGAAAATGTCAGAAATTAAAAATTTAGTAATTTCGTGTTTTTAAGAAAGGTTCGACTGCTAATATTTCTCATCAAAATAGAAAAAACATTAGTGACTAAAATACAAGTGAAAAAAATAAATAAAAAAATAATTATAATAATAACCTTATCAACAAAGCGATTTAACACTTGATAAATTTTAAATATGTTTAAGGCAAAATTTATATAAAAATTGAGATTCTGTCTATTCAATGTTTCTGCCATTGGCAAAGCAAGAAACCGAAAAACCGTGCAAAATTTCCATGTAATATAAAATAAAAATCTGTTTGAAAAATAAATAAAAATGACTTCTATTTTCTCATATAATCCTGAATAACCTTCATGCTAAATCTTTTTTGACACTCATACATAAATAATCATCAAACACAGCGATTACCGCATTAAAAACTGTGAAGAAAAAACGTAGATTACAAAGGGAAATTGTTCTTTTCCAGCATTACCAAAATCCCTAATTAGATCGGAGCTGCATAGGATGCAGCTCCAACCAAATGGTCGAAACTGGTAGGGAAAACGAGTAGGGGCGGTTGTAACTGTTCTTTCCCTAAAGAAATCCCTCTTTTCGGGAGCTGCATGAATGAGCAGTCCCTTTACGAATTTTCGAGGTGCTATTACGTTTAAAAATGGCTAACTTTTCTCAGCTTTTTAATAATTTTTCATGACAACGAAGTAATCTGCTTTTCTATATGCATAATACTATACAATATAATAATATTTATTTTCAAAATATTTTGAAAGTTGATAAAATAATTTTTTCGAATATTTCTGGGGGGGCTGCAGCTCTGCAGCTCCTGCCACGAGCCGCCACTGAATACCACTACTAGTGTGTGCTCAGGGACACCCAAAAGTATCCTAAAGCATTGCATTCTATGAGAAGTATTTCTATAAACCTTATTTTAACACTTTGCACAAAACTTAGGCTTTCTTTAGGATACGATATGATTAGCATTAAGATTTATAGGGCCACACAAAAATAATCAATTACATTAAGGGCTATTATTGGAAATTTGCTGGAATTGTATTTTCTGTTACATTAACATAGCTGCAAAGTTTTACGCCCCGGGAGTAAAATTTATGCTTTTTTGACATTTTTTACACTTTTACGCCCAGATTGCTATTTTTACTCTTTTCTATGATTTTAACATTTTTCTACCGATTTTTTTTTTTTTTTTTTTTCATTTATTTGTTTTTTAGTATTCGATTAAATTTATTAAAAAAATATCTAAAAAGTATGTTTTTTGCTGCTAATGCTTAGTAAACAAAGATCGCAATGTATTTGATCAGTTGATTGATTCTGACTTGATGCTTCTACAACTATCGTTGATCCCCATTTATTGGTTGAAGCATGCTCCGTTTCAACGTCATCGCTTCAGAGGCGTGACGTGTTTCTTTCCTCCTCACCAGACATGCTCAATTCACCTCAATCCTTGCTCATCTCGCAGAAAAGGAAGTATGGGAAACGTGGGTAGAGTGATGTTTATTTTGTTATTATGTTTGTACTTACAATTGTCTCACACTTTTGAAAATTTTGATGACAGCTGAAAAGAAATCTTATTATCAACTGTTTAAAGATAGCTATACAACTGAATTTCAATGTATAAGAGCATCTAGTCAGGGTGAAAAGTTTGTGTATTGTGTTTATTGTCGATCTAGTTTTACAATTTCTCATGGCGGCAAATATGATATAACTAAACACACTGGAAAGAAAAAACGTCTATATTATGCAAAATTAGTTAATATTAGCGAAAAAATTAAAATACATAACTACTTCAAGGAAGATAATCAATTGTATTTTACTATATTCTGAGATAGTGTTAAAAAAAAAAAAAAAAAAACTTTCAACAAATGTAGTTTTTTACATTGTATTTTAATAAATGAAGCTTTTAAATTTATATTTTCTCCCCCCCCCCCCTTTTTTTTTTTTTTTTTGAGTTTGTGAATATAATAACTAATTAAATTTAAAAATAGCTATCTGAAATATTTAAAAATAATTACTGAATCTGATACTTCTAAGCAGTTTGAAAACTATTTTTAAAATAAATCTAATGTGAAATTCAGACTAATTGCATCACTGCGTGAATATATTAATTGTGTAAGTATAGTAAATAATTATGAATGATAGCTAAACTTTGCATTATATTACTTTTTATTAAATGTTAATGTATTTAAAAAGTAAATTAGTGTAATTTTTTTTTTTTTAAATACTTTTAAATCTTATATGCAAAATCAGAAGGAATCCCATTTGCATTTTTTTTTTTTTTTTTGAGGGGGGGACTGCTGCAAATTTTTTTGTTCGTGCGTTGTTTTACTCTTTGGAATTTTCGCAGGTTGGCAGGTATGCATTAAGTTGTTTTTAATACTGTAATAATTTTTAAATGTGAATATGATTTCAATTTGTGTATTTGTCAATCCGACTATCTACCTCCAGCATCTGTAAATATTTTTAGAATTTCTTAAAAGTTATATATGTTATTCAAGCTCACTATGGAATGTTCCCTATTTAAAATGGCATTAATACCCATATAACAATGATCTCCCTACATTACTCCCTGAGATATCCTGAACCTCATGGATTCTTCCTAGAGGAAGAACGGACATGTTTGCGAAATCTGAGGAAAAAATCTAATTTGATATTTCTAGGAATGATTTGACAGAGGTAGTTCTCGGGAGCTACGAAATGACGATGTTCCTATGGAGGGTGCTACGGCAGACATTTTGCATTCCTACGGAATAGGCTGAGAGGAATATAGGAAATCTGGGATTTACCATGGGAGCTCCTGCGGAAGAATGTTTGCTATATGGGTAGGCCCTGTACAACGGGTTTGTGTACAGGGACATTCTAAAAAATGCCAATGCATTGCATTTTAGGAGAAACATTTTTATAAATCACATTGAAATAACTTTCTACTGCAAATATCATAGTGAAATTGACATTTATAGTTAATATATTTAAAAAAATGTTTTGTAAAGAATAGGATATGTTTAGCCTTCAAATTTACAAGGGTGCATTAAAATATTCAGATACATTAAGCGCTGCAATGTAAAATGGCTGGAATTGCATTTCCATTCATGTCAAGCATTTTTAATACTTTCCAACAATGTGTAAGAGTGATTATGAATTCAGTTAATCTATCTGTCTGCCTTTCTGTCCTTCTGTATGAATGATCGTTGTGTGATAGGGTTTCTAAAAATGTTTGTTTTGCATTTTAGTTGAATACACAAGCAGGTATTTTACCTTTTTTGAAAGTTAATTTAATTCCTTGGATTCTGTTGATTTCTCTTTCTTCAAGGTTATCCACAATTTATTTTCATTTATTGATAATTTTAACCAAGCTGCCATACTTATAATTTAAGAAACATGAATCGGTGAAACTTGGTTTCGATTTCAACAACAGAAAAAGTGGCTGCTATGTCGTATGGGGAAAATAAAAAAAAAACTTTATAAAAGCTGGATTAATAGGTAGGGATCGACCAGTGCACAATACTATACAATCCTTGTCCTTAGAATAGTCGAGTGAAGGCCATGGAATTCCACCCTTTTGCAGAGAAGGAGACTACATGACTGTCAAGTTCTTGTTTTTTTTTTTACACTTCAGTTGAGGAATGCACGGAGATTGGAAGTGTTGTGGTCCATTGCCTACTTATTCTTCATTTAACATGGAGATAGGAGGTATTTCATTACCATGCCATTTGATTATCGACTATTTTTCTTTCTCTCATTTGTCGTTTATTTTCTCTTTTTTACTAACATTATTTTTATTACAGTGAGTCCAAATACGGTAGAGCACCGTTTATCCATGAGCGGATTATCTGTGAGTGCGAGAGCCTCAAAAAATAATTTAAATTACTAACCTCCAAAAAACCCAATTTTAATTCAAGCCAACAACTAGGAAAATACAATAGGTTCTACAGTGCGAAGGTCGAAAATTACCGACCTGTTTATTGTGCATCGTAATTTTATAGGTCTGCATGGAATTTTTTTTACGGTTTTAGGAGGAAATGGATTTTTTACTTTCTCTTACCCATAAGGTAGAGAAAGTATTGTTTTTGGGTCAAATTTTCGAAAGTGAGATTTTGTTATATTGACATGTTTTGAGGTCCCCTGAATCCAAAATCATGTTTTTAGCAAATGGTCTGTGTGTATGTCTGTGGGTCTGTCTGTCTGTTATCAGCATATCTCAAGAACAAATAGTAGTAGACATTCCAAACTTGGTATTCTAAATGTGTATCCTATAGGGATGCTACAGTAAGCTTTTCGTTAAGATCAAGCAAATGGTTCGTGTACAGGGACAATCAAGAGAATTCTAATACATTACGTCTATGGGGGGAAATTGTAGGTAAGTAGAGTTTAACATCAAAAGACTGCACTAAACCAAATGAAACGAATATATATTTTTTGTAATAGAGATTGTCAACTGGGAAAAAAAATTTTGTGTATGTAGGAGCCTCGCCTCCCCCCCTGGGGGGAAAGTCCCCCCTCGACGGGAGTAAATTTTCATGATGGGTATCTTTCAAAAGAGCTCGCCAATATCTTTCAAACGAATGGTTGAACCATCAATCTGTGATAATTTAAAACAAAGTTATCGATTTTTTTTTTACTTTTAACGAAAAAAAAATTAGATTTTTTTTTTTTTTATGGAGAATAAAATGGCCTTTTTTTGGATATTTAGTGTTATACTACTTCTCTAATATGAAAATCGTCTGCATTATCATAAAAGATAATTTTTTTAGATAATTTTAATAAATTATTTTTTAAAAACAGAATTATTTTTTAATATCCAAATTAAATTTTATATAAATCTAGGTGCATTAATAAAACGGGGGGTTGAGGGGGGCGGTAGCCTCCCTCACACAGAATTAATTATCCTATAAAACTCTTCCGAAGCCTAATTTGAATTGTTTAACATAGGTTTACATAACATTGTTATCTTACCTCTTAATCTCCAACCTGTATTTATAGTACTAAATTTTAGGGTAAGAGAAAGTCGTGTGAGTGGCAAACCAGATTATTTACTTTAGGGTTTATACTGTTCTACCATGTATTTTTTTCATGTTTGCACTCCATTTTACGCTGTTTTTCGGATTATCCGTGATTACCACCCAATGTCGTGGATAATCAGTGCTCTACTGTATTTGAAAATAGTTTTAAAGTGTTATTTACAATGTGTACAATTATTTTAAAGAACTCATTGCTAATAAAGCAGAGGCAATAATTAAAGGGTTTTTTTATGGAAACCCAAGTAATTACCTCCAAACATAATAACACATAACAAATAAATGAAGACCTTACATACTTCTTGAATACAGCCTTAGCACTTTCGGGAAGGGGCCCCTCCCATCATCAGAGGCTGCACGGTGGCGGCTTGCTTTGTTGTGTTGATATTACTGACTTGATCTTTAGTAGTTCTGATGGTTCTACACCAGTTACGGTTAATTTCCTGTGCCGGGTCGTTGCCATTACAGTTAAGTGGGTTAAACAAAATTTCGATAGTTTCGCGATTCGCGGCCTATATTGCGTTGTTAAAATCAGCCAGTTTGCGAGTTTCGTTAAAATTTATTGTTATGGATTCGGTGGCGTTTATTTTGGTAAGTGCGGTGGTAGTTTTTCCAAATTTAATGTCTGCAGAATGCTCTTTAATACGGTTTTTTATTTTTCGTTTGGTCATGCCTATGTAGTAACCGGTATCATTATTTGTTTTGGTATAAGGGATACTGTAAATTCCGGAGGTTTCTAAAGGATTTATTTTGTCTTTTTCGTTTCTAATGGTTTGGTAAATATTTTTATTTGGTTTAATTGGAATTTTTATATTATTTTTGTTGGCTGCATTTTTAATTTTTTGGGAAACCCCGCAGTCGTACATAATGGCTGGAGTGAAACTTAGTTTAGGATTTTGAAAGTTATTTATAGTATTAAGTTTTTTGATTCTTTTTCGGTATAGTTTGTCTATTAAATCCCTTTTGTAACCTGCTTTAGTAGCGATTTTTCTGATTACATTGAGTTCTTTGTTTAGTAGATTTTTATTTGAGCAAACGGTGATGGCGCGATTGATATAAGATTGGATAGTATTGATTTTATATTGATAGGGGGTTTTGCTATTATGATGAATAATTTCGGTACTACTATTTGGTTTACGGTATACTGTTGTTTCTAGGGAATGGTTATTGGTTTTAATTATACTAACGTCGAGGTAATTAAGAATATTGTTATTTTCAATTTCATGGGTGAACTGGATATTTTTATCGAGTTTGTTTAATCTTTCAAGTATTGTCGGGATATTATTTTGGGGGTTGATAATTGCAAATACATCATCGACGTATCTGAACCAGCAGAATATTTCATTTTTAAATTTTTCTAAAATAGTGTCTTCTAAGATTCGTAATTTTAATTCCGCGACAGTACCCGATATGGGGGACCCCATTGGGACGCCTTTTTGTTATTTATAAAATGTGTCGTTGAAACGGTAATAATCAATACTATCCAATCTTATATCAATCGCGCCATCACCGTTTGCTCAAATAAAAATCTACTAAACAAAGAACTCAATGTAATCAGAAAAATCGCTACTAAAGCAGGTTACAAAAGGGATTTAATAGACAAACTATACTGAAAAAGAATAAAAAAAACTTAATACTATAAATAACTTTCAAAATCCTAAACTAAGTTTCACTCCAGCCATTATGTACGACCGCAGGGTTTCCCAAAAAATTAAAAATGCAGCCAACAAAATTAATATAAAAATTCCAATTAAACCAAATAAAAATATTTACCAAACCATTAGAAACGAAAAAGACAAAATAAATCCTTTAGAAACCTCCGGAATTTACAGTATCCCTTATACCAAAACAAATAATGATACCGGTTACTACATAGGCATGACCAAACGAAAAATAAAAAACCGTATTAAAAAGCATTCTGCAGACATTAAATTTGGAAAAACTACCACCGCACTTACCAAAATAAACGCCACCGAATCCATAACAATAAATTTTAACGAAACTCGCAAACTGGCTGATTTTAACAACGCAATATACGCCGCGAATCGCGAAACTATCGAAATTTTGTTTAACCCACTTACCTGTAATGGCAATGACCCGGCACAGGAAATTAACCGTAACTGGTGTAGAACCATCAGAACTACTAAAGATCAAGTCAGTAATATCAACACAACAAAGCAAGCCGCCACCGTGCAGCCTCTGATGATGGGAGGGGCCCCTTCCCGAAAGTGCTAAAGCTATATTCAAGAAGTATGTAAGGTCTTCATTTATTTGTTATAATTTGCTTCTTGCTTGTTGAAATCTTTAATAATAACACATTTAAAATAAAAGGCAGTAGAAGGCTTCTTCTGGGATCCCTGGAGTGTTGAGAATTAGAGTAAATGTGTAAGTCGTCGTCATTTATTTCAAAAAAGAAGATTTCATGAAATAAGACATTAGAAATGAAATTATTGAACAATGAGTGATAAACCTTCAAGATAATACTGATTCAATCAGTTTAGGTGAATATGAAATTTAAATTTTCATAATTCACTTTCCCAGTTACTAAAAAGCAGTACATTTTTCATAGACAAATACTCTTTTTCTTTGGAAGTTATTTGGTTAACACTCTTAGATTGTCTGGAGTTCATTTCAGGACTAAAAAATATTTTTTATAGAGATTTAAAAAAAAAAAAAAAAATAAAAAAAAAATAAAAACACGTAACTTATAATGGAATGTAGGGCATATTTACGCAAATTTTGGAGGAAACCATGGAAAATAGAATGTTTAATCCAACAAGCGCGACCTGGATTTGAATCAGGAACTTTCCGTCTGCCAGCTCTAGGACCAGAACGTCAATGCTGATGTATGGGGAATATGGATTTGAACTCAGATCTCGTTTTAACCTTTTCAGAATATCTCATGTTTTTCCCTAAAACTTGCATTAGGAAAGCTCTCCTTGCACAGGTCCCTCGTGTAGACGATCGACTCACACTTTTTTCTCGTTTACTATAGCTGACATGGATGGTTAAAGTTGGTTGTCTGCTTGAGAGAGATAGGATTGTATAAGATGTCCTGTGCAGGGGTCATTCTTACAGAACCTAGCCTGTATTTACGCGAGTTTCGGAGAGAACCATGAAAAACCCTGATTGATTAAGATGATGAGCGTGACCTGAATTCGAACTTGGCACCTTTCATCTACCAAATTTATGAACAGGACCTCAGAGCTCCTAGATGGGGTGCTGGGTTCAAACTCAGGTCTGATTGGTTGTCATAACCATTCGGAAATTCCCTTGGTCTTCCACAAAACTTGCATCAATACTGGTTAGGATTTTTGTGTCCCTGTAAATGAATTATTACTGTTTATTATACCAAATTCCATAGAAAACGTACTTTATTGATAGAAACTTACAACTAAAAATACACTTTGGGCAGTTTCAGAATATTTTGTATATCCCTGTAAAATGATCAATTATTCTAACCACCTTACCATACTCTTGTGCATCTGAATAATGTATGTTAATTACAATTATTCATCAAAAAAGGAGTAAATTACATTTTTTAAATTATCAAAATATCTTATAAACATTCCTTTGTTGTGAGCATATGTATTTCAAACCATATCTGCTTCATCCTCAGTGCTCGGATGACTAGTATTTGCCTGCTTCTGTTTTCCTCCTTCACTGTTTTTGCTCCACCCAACTTCTTCACTTCGCTTCAGATTTTCAACCAGATGTTGCCAATCAGGTGGGATGGTGCTGTGCTCTCTATCATTGACGGCATTGTTAGTTGTTAGGATCTCAAGAGCTTCACATTTTAAGGCAAACTGGTGGGAATTATAATGGGCTTTTTTTTTTTTTTTTTTTTCGATTTAAAATCCAATAATATCTGACATCTCTGTAAATACAACCTTAACTCCATCGCTCCCAAGTTTCTAATCAAAAGCCATACCCTAAACAAAAGGATTTACATTTATTCTTTGATTGAATAAAAAATAAAACAGCTTTTAAAGTGCACAATTTATATGCCAGAGGGTTTTATTTCTTCCGTCAGAACAGCAAAATGAACGGGTGAATCATTTGCTGTGAATAAACTTTCCTATGAAGAGTTAGATATTAATCTAATTACTTAAGCTGACTTAATTGTAAACAATACACAAAATCAACCTGTTGAATTTAAAGATATAAAAGTGATGTGAGTTCAAAGAGTTTCTCCAAGTTTGTTTCTTTTATAAACATTTTTATGAGGACTCAGAATTTACGGAGGCCGTAATTTTTAGAAAAGATAAACCATGTAATGTCATGTTAAAACCTATGTTTGTCCAAAAGCCTAAGATTTCTGACTGTAAAAGGACCTTATGAGATTTAGACAAAAGAATTATGACGAAAAGTTCACTAATCTTTCTACGATAGCCTTTAAAATTTAAACTGTAACCTTGTCCATTTGGTGTTATTCAGAAATAGTATTAATTAGTTTCTATGTTTTACTTTTGTATTATTATCTTTTGCACTTTTTTGTATTACCCATATATTTTGTACTCTTTTGTATTACAGTTTGTACTTATTGCAGCATTATCCAAATATGAGAACTGTAGTTTTTATTGAAAACATTTTGGAATTTGTCTAAGAAAATAAAATTATGATCTCTCTATCTGTATTTAATTTTAATTACAAAAATCACGTGTCTTTCCCAAACCGATTCTTTTGATTAAAACTGGAAGATGTAATGAAAGTAATAATCTAAAAAAGGTATAACAGACAGTTTAGAATAAAATTATCTGTGCAAGAATGACATAGCTTTCGATACATCGATGTCAGACTTCCAATCCGTATTATTTTTAATGACAATAACGACCTATTTTGACCTATTTCAAGTATCATCTTTGAAATTGGGTGCAATAACATCATAAATGAAAAGCAACTATTTAAAACTTACACTTTTTACACTTATTCTTCTTGAAATAGAGAAATAACGCCAGGTTTTATTTAAAAAAGCCCTGTCGCACGATAAAAAGTTCAATCAGTGGCTTTATATGTATTTTTAATATATTTTATCTTATTTTCAAACTTTAATATCACTCTCCTGAAAAACCATGGTTTTTTTGAGATAGGACGTTGTTGAAAGGAGTGAGCAATGTATAATTAATTAGTGTTTACATTTAAAAAGTGCAAATAAATAATTGTAGAGTAAAAAAAGAAATGTGGTTCATGCATATGGGCATATTATTTAAAAAAAAAAAAAAAAAAAAGTTAATTATTATTCCTAATATTATTTTACAGTATATGATATAAAAATGAGAAGAGGCAGAAATAGGTTTGTTATCGATCCACATTGTAAAATCTAGTCTTAAATCATTAATCAGTGGGGGTTTTATGTGCTAAAGTTTTAGAAATTTGCTTTCAACACATGAAATTTGCACAAATTACAATTATTATTGTTATTATTATTATTTTATAATCATATAATTTCTGACTGTATACTTAGGATACATTCTGTAAACAGTACCCAAACTTCTAATTACGGCATAAGAAATATTATTTGCAACATAGGTTTAATGAAATGATTACACTGGTCAACTGTTATTTCAGTGGCTAACAATTCCGACCTATTTCTGGGTATATTTCGTACTCTGATTCCAAAAAAAATCTTTTCAGTTTTGTCCCATCAGCTCTAGATTTTTAGCTTATCCACATTATTACATGCCAATGTAACTAACTATACTGGTAATAATAGGGAAATCAATCCAAAGGACCGACCCTGTAGGGTAGTGTAATTTTATGCTCGTGCTAGAACCAAGTGCACAAAAAATAGTAGTGAGCCTATTCTCCACTACCTCCTCAATAATAGGAACCTTATAGTTTCCAAAGAAATTATTCGCTTCAACTGTTCGTCCCCTCAGTATCATTCATTGAGTTTAATTACATTTTAATAATAATAGCTATAACTTTTAATAATACCTATTTAACCCCCTTCCTCTTTCAATAAATATAGTATTAATTTAAAAATTCTCAGCTAATGTGCCGTAAGAAGACTGATGAAATATCATTAAGTCAAGTTTTGTATTAATTAGTAATTAAGTAAATAAATTTATAAGGAATTTGTCATTCAAGTCTAGTATTTCATTTTAATGTCTCGCCTAGTTTCAGCTTTTCTTGTCTTTTTGCCAATGTTATCCCTGTATAGTAAGTTTTGGTGGATACTAATTTGTTCTAATGAAATTTAAAAAAAAATATATTCTTTTATAAAGGACTTTCACATACATCTTTCATCCAGATCCTGAGCTACCTCAGTGTAAAACATACTTGCTCTGTGATCTATGTTATTGATATTCAGTATGGGTGTTTTGCACTGAGGAATCTCAGGTCTGAGACAAAAGACCTACGTGAAAGCCTTTTATAAAAATATATTATACATATTTTTTATGAATTTAATTCTTAACAAAAAGAAGCTTTTAAGCATTGTCCTGATGTGTTTCTGTTCTATGTCAGCTAACCAAATAAAACTTTTACCTATCCATGTCAATGTTTGAATACTAAAGCATTTGCTTTTTTTTCCATAGAGTAAAGATTCAAAACTATATTTATAATGATTTTCAGTTCTAGTAATCTATATATTAATAGGCAAGCATAAAATTTGTTGTCCCTTTTTAACATATTAATTATGGGAGTAGAGGGTTGAAAATGGTATCATTCGAAAGGTATGGTTAGCTGGAAGGTGCGAATACAAATATTATTTTCTTGCGATGTCAAGAAGGTATTTAAAAATACATTTATTTTTTATGAATTTTCCCCCATTTTTCCCTTTTATACACATATTCCTTTACATTAAAAAATACCTAAAAGTAGAAAGTTATTAAATCTGGCAATTTCATAAAGCTCAAATAAAACCATAGACACAGTCATTTGTATAATGTAGCGTCACTATACGCAAGCGAAGTGATGACGTCACTGTCTGTCCATGGAGCCATGAAAAAGATTTTCAATGTTAATCGTCCATTGGATTTTTTGTAAAAAATTGTTAAAAAATAACGGATATTATCTGCCAATTTTAATTCCAATATTTGGGTATAGTTATATATAAGTTACTGTCTACATGTGTTTGATTGAGTTATTTTTTCTGTAAAATTGATAAAATTTTAATTTAAAATCACAAAACTCCAGGGAAAAAAAAAAAAGGCAAACTTCCAGTTTCGAATGTAAACATAAACATTTCATTTCAAAGGATGATATTTAAACAATAAATATTCAACTAATATACTAAATAAAAGGAAAATGTATTTGTTACTAACTGCTGCATGTATAAGTAGACGATACGGAAAAAATTCCGATTTCCGTTTTTTGCTGAATTTACATGTTTTGAGCTTTCTTTACGTTTCAATTAACTGAAATTGGCTACTTATTTTTTAAAAAAGTGTCTTTATTGCTAGCTTTTGTGGATAGAAGAAGCAAGTAGAAGATACATAAAAACTTTTGATTTCCGGTTTTCGAATTTTCGATGAATTTACACGTTTTGAGATTTCCTTGCATTTCAATTAAGTGAAATTGATTACTTATTTTTATTTTTTAAAAAGTGGATTTATTATTCTTTCCTCTGCATATATAACTAGAAAATATAAGATTCAGAAAAGTTTTGGATTTTCGGTTTTCGATAAAGTTACACGTTTTGAAATTTCCCGAACTTAATTCGACCATTTTTGAAAAATATCTTTTTTTTTTTTTTGTTCAAACACTGTACTTTATGAACCAATCGAATTAATTTAACAGAATTTGATACTTGGTTGGGCCTTGGTTTGACATGGTACCTATTAGCTTCTGGGCTGTATCACACAACAAGGGGCGTTTTCACGTTGGGATTTTCTCTCATTTCAGGAAAGGCTAACATCTACAGAGAGAAATAGTTATATTAAGTAAAACTCTGCTGATTCAGTTAGAGTGAATATCGGCAAACAATTGCCGCAGCTGTGTTGCAATTGCATTCCGTTTAGAACAAGGCAATAAATTTGCTTTGCCTCGCTTTGCAAAAAAAAACAATGGTCGAGTTTCGACCACTGGGCGATACTAGTTCATTTTAATGTCTCGCCTAGTTTCATCTTTTCTTGTCTCTTTGCCAATGTTATCCCCTGTACTAAGGACTTAAGTTTAAATAAAATGAAATATATTGTAATTATAATTTTTTGATGGATTGCCTGAATTTATTAAGCAAATTGTGTGGCTGGAATAGCTTTGATGGTAGAGCATTGAAACATTAAACTAAAGATCCCAGGTTCAAATCCTGGCTTAGTTAATTTTTATTCGCATAAAAATTAATTTGGCCAACCTATCAAACATTGATGAACTATAATTAAGTTATTAACTTGGTTATTTTTTAGTTATTTTACAACTTTAAAAATAAATTTCTTTTGTGACTCAATTTTATAAATATGATAGAAGAAAACAGCAGTGTATTACCACTTTCTTTTATCCTTCGATGTAGTGTGCCAACATTGGACCTGCCGAATATAATTATGATGAAAGTCTGAGTACCCTGCGCTATGCCAACCGAGCAAAGAACATCAAGAATAAGGCTCGCATCAATGAAGATCCGAAAGACACCATGCTGAAGAAGTTCAAAGATGAGATAGAAGATTTGAGGAGACAGCTCGAAGATGGTAAGTGAGCATTCAATTTTAAACATACAATGAAAAATTTAAGTATATATGTTAAAGCTCTGCCTCTTTTTTGAACTGAATTGTCTATTCAGCGATATTATGAAATAATATAATATTCTGTTTCCAAAGCTTTGATATATATGAAATATAAGGAATATAATTATAGTTAGGGTTCCACCCTCCTCAGATGGAAGGTACTGCCCATAGCTAAAAGAAAACATAAAACATGGAACAACTCAACGCAACTTGCATTGAAAAACAAAACAAAAATGCAGGTTCCAACAAAGACAAACAAGACGATAACGTGCAGGGGCCAAAAAGACGAAAGATAAAATGCAGCCACCAAAAAGCAACAAACAAGGAGAATAACTAAAAGATAAATAAGCTTAATTTATCCCAAAGACAAAAAGAGAAATAGCAAAAGAGGGCCCAACCGGTACCCCCCAACTAACCTCGTCCCTGTTACCATGTAAGTGTGTGTAACAATTAAAAAAAAACTAAAAAAGTCCAAAATATAATGGATAAATAAGAGGTATGAATTAAATTAATATTTTTATATTTTAAATTATTGTTTTCACATTTTAGGGTATTCTTTTTATATGGCAAAAGGAGTTAAAGGAAATTTCATATTAGACTGTAAGTTACGCTAAAAGCATAAAAAATAACGAACGGAAATTACGATCGTTTGGAAATAAATAAACAAGTTAATCATTCAAGCATTTTAATATCTGGAAATATATCCTAGAAATAAGTTTAATGAGCAATAAAAACCCCACCAATCTTCATTGTTTTACCAGACTCGGATCCCCAGCCCTGAAATGGATTTTAAATAAAAAATTTTCCTGCAAGCCTGACTAGTTTACTTATGTGTTCCACGATTGCAAGCAAGAAACAAGAGATATGTGACATATATATAAGTTACCGTTAAAGCTCGAAATCCGTTAATGTGCAGATTACTTAGCTAATCTGCAGATTAACTAAAATGACCCGTTAAAGTGTGGAATCAAGAGTTTTTTGCATTTTAACTAGGTAATCTGCACATTAGCGGCTTCTGTAATGTTAAAGTTCAAATGTTTGTTTCAAGCCTTAGTTTTTTACGTTCACTATGACATCAAACAGTCATGTGATACAGGTAGGCGAATGACCTTCAAACACAAACTAAAACTTTTATCCCTTCTGCTCCGCTATGATAAACGGTAAACGTAAAACGTGGAGCATCGAAACCATGATTAGGTTTCTTATTATGACCAACCCAAAATTTAAAATAACAAGTAAGTTATAATTGTTTTAATTTTGATTTTATTTCTTCTCTTTTTCAATTCTGTCAATATAAGTTTGATAAGGGTCTGCATTTTATTAATGAAATCTAATCTTAATTAAAAGCTCTCTCCCGTGAAATTTCATTTTGAGTTATGAATGTTAAATTTACAACACAGTACAATTTCCTCCCGAAATAAAACAATTAAACCACAACTTTTTAAAACTAATTTATTTTAAAATTGATTTAAATTACTATTAATTACTGGAAAAAAAAAAAAAAAAAGTATTATTAATTTTTAACTCTGAAAAATATGGCATTCAATATTATGGCATTATTTAATAAATACTTAATATGAAATTTTTATGCATTTTTTAGTATTTCATTACAATTTTTTTTTTTTTTTTTTCAATTTCAAGTTTCCTTTATATTTTTTATATATCATGATTATATTTTTATTTTTATTTTATTTTTAATTTTGTTCGCCTTTTCAGATAATTTCATTGTAGTTTATCACATAAAATGTGTTAATATAAAGTTTTTTTTATTATTATTATTTATTTTAAAATTAATATATTCAGTCATGGCCTTGAAATAAAAATATCGTACTTGAAGACGAAACATTTTAATAACACATTACTGAACTTCACAAAACATACATGTAAAATATTTAAGCACAAAATAAAAATATTCTTCTCGGACGAACTAAAACATATCCTTTCTCTCATTCACCCAACTCTGTTCTCTCCTTTTTGACTGCTGCCACTCATCTCCTGTCTAATACCATTTCATGACGTCATGGAACTTTACTGATATCTTTCAAAAGAACTCACCAATACCCTTAAAACAAATGGTTGAACCATCGATCTGAGATAATTTAAAATAAAGTTATCAATTTTTTTCATTAAAAAAATAAAAATTCTAATAATGAGATAAAATTGACTTTTTTTTTTTTTTTTTTTTTCTGGATACAAATATTTACTTCTCTAATATGGAAATTGTATTGCATTATCATAGAAGATGATTTTTTATAGTTTTAATAAATTATTTTTACTGAGTGATTTTGTATAGAAAAATATAGAAGAAAAGTCATGTAGTGGCCACAACGTATTAGTTTTTAAATTGTTCCCAAAGCAAATTTCTTCAGTTTTTTACAACATTTTTCTACAGTGAATAGTTAAGTCAGTAAAAATTTCTAAACATCAAAATTTTCTTTTTTCTTAAGATTTTTGCTTTTTTTTTTTTTTTATCTTGGTGTTAAAATGATAGTAAATATATTTTTAAAAATTCATAAAAATCTTGGAAATTTTATTATCTTTTGCGATATAAGATTCGGAATGTTCATATCCATTAGGAAGAAGCTAGAGCCTCTTTATTATTCATGTATGCTGTTAAATTTGTATAACGTGACGGACAACTTTTCCACCTTCCACATCAATTTCTGTGATGCAAGTAGAAATTGAATTTATTTTGATTATGTTGATATGTTTTAATAATAATTAGTAAATCTATTTTGGATAATGTTCACATATTGTTTTGTAAATAATGTCATTGAACCGAAATTTTAAAAAATAAGTTTTTTTTTTTTAAATAATAAGTATTAATATATTTTTTCTTTTGTGAAATTAAGATTTTCACATATAGATGTAAGATCTTTGTGAAACTAAGATTTAAACATATTTGTTTTGTAAATATTGTCTTTTAACCGAATTTTAAAAAAATAACATTTGTATAATATAAAGTGTTAATATTTTTCATGCTTTGTGAAATTAAGCTATTTTATAGCTCTTTCGAAAATAAGATTTTTTTATTGCACACAAAATTATTTTATATGCATATAATATTTGATAAAATTGGCTTTATAGTCATGCAATTTTTTTTCTTTAAACATCTCATTTTATCACTTGTTTAAAATTCAAAAAAGCCTAATTACTTAAAAATATATATTAATAAAACCCTACTTGCTTCTTTAACTTTGCCCATAGCACTTGCAGGGGGAGGGGGGGGGCTCCCATCCCAGTAGCTCTTCTGTGAGAGCTTGCCTGTCTGTTTGCTCTTGAGCTTCAAGACGTGGCACTAGTTACGATTTACGTCCTGCGCTGGATCGTTGCCATTATATGAATTTGGATTAGATAAAATTTCAATAGCAAACTTTAACAATCCAACCTGTGCTTTACATTACAAAACTATTGAAATTTTATTGATAGATGGTTGAAATGAAAGGAATTTTTCTAACAAAGCTGAAAAATAATTACATAATTTCAAACTAGTATATGTATCACTAATATGATATACTATGTTTATGTAGACAAATACATAATAATTATTATCCTTTTTTTTTTTTTTTTTTTTTTTTTTTGGGGGGGGGGGGGTGTTGTAGGCGTGTCTGAAACCCTGTTTTTAAAAAGAGCTTGTCAGTACCTTTAAAAATGAATGGTTGAACTATTGATTTGCAATAATTTAAAATAAAGTTCTTGCTTTTTTTTTCCATTTTAACAAAAATAAAAATAAATAAATAAAATACTTTTTTAAAGATGTCATATAGAGAATAAAATTGATCTCTTTTGGATATTGACTGTTATACTACTTCTTTAGGATGGAAATCATCTGCATTCATAATCGTCTACATTTATCATGTAAGATAATTTTTAATAAATGATAATTTTAATAAATTATTTCTACTGAGTGAATTTGTGTAGGAAGATATACAAGAAAGCCCTGTGTTGGCCACAGCATACTGGTTTTTATTTTTTATTTTAATTAATTATTTATTTATTTTTATTATTATTATTATCTTTTTTTTTTTTTTTTTCGGCCATACATCAATGTTAAGTGTTTTTTTCTGTTTATACGTTTTATGTACAGTACACTATTTTATTTCTGAAATTCAAGTGTTCACAACTTGCACAAAATCAGTTTTCTTTTGCTATAAGAATGTAAAATGCTGATTAGCATGAGTTATGCTACGTAACTTTGACTTAATATAGATAACACATTTTACTACAAAAGGTTGAATTAATTTTAAAATCACCAGGCTAAGAAACGAACTTGTGTCCTTTGCTCCAGTGCTCTGCCGACTGATCTACCTAGCTGACATTTCTGCTCTTTCAAACTTTCACTGCTTCCATGTTTCATGCATTCCAATGCATGTATACATTGGTATATTATGCCAAGGACTCAGGTTGGATTCCTAGCCCGGTGACTTTGCTTTATTTCTAATGAGTTTGGGCTCTCTTTCTAAAATAGGTTTAATTTTTATTTATTTTTTTTTTTTCCCCTACTTTTTGTGCTCATTTATATTTTGTATTTCAGCGAGTGAAGGGGGATCCGAATCAGAAGATTCCTCTGAAAAAGGTGAAGAAGAATCGAAGCCAAAAGTACACAAGAAAAAAAGTAATTCACTCTTACTTTTCTTGCTTCTATTATTTCAGGAACTGGAAACTAGTTGAGTGGATTAAGTTTCTTTCTCTGTGGGTTGGGTTTAGTTTTGAACCCTTTATCTCAGGGCGGGCCCACCAACAAAAACCCACTGGGTTTTTGCAAATAAGTGGGTTTTTACTTAAAAATTATTTATAATTTACAAATCCCATCTATAAAGTATAGAAAAAACCTTACCTTTTAAGAATAAACTCTTATTTTTATTTTCTAGAAAATAGTATTAAACATAAAAAGTAACTACAGTTATAAATATAATAAAAGCAAGTTTATCTTCTATAATTGGTTTAGTTTTCCTTTTCCTATAAAACCGAACATTAGTTTTGCTTAACAGCGAACATAAATGCTGTCCAGAATCAATATTTAACTAATTAAATTGTTTAGTTTTAAAACTTTATAATAATTTTATTTTAATTACAGTAGCAACATAATTATAAATCTAATAAAATTTTCTTCTATAGCCGTTTCAACTATAAAAAAAAACTTAAAAAAAAAAAAGAAAGAAAGAAAAAGAAGGAAAAGGATAAAGCAGTGCAACTTATTTTTATGATTAAAACTAGTTGGCATAGGTGGACTCTGCTCAGTTCCCCATCATATATATGTTCTTATGAATTTCTAGTACAGTACATACTCTTAACATGATTATCATGTTAAGAGAAATCAATTTGACCAAACGCTTGACACAGTGACAGAATGAAATCCCTGCCTAATAGGCTATCCACCGTTCACTTCGATAGATTTATCTTATTATAATCTATTAATTTATTTTATCAGGGTCAATTTCGTAGTTTCGTTTTCATGCTGGTATTTCTAATGCAACAATCCTCAAAATGCATATTTATATGGGATATCGATTTTGCTATGTTGATAAAATCTTAAATTATGAGTAACTTGCGAAATTTTCCTATTAGAATATTTGTAGTCAATCATGTTCATACAAGTATCATAAATGTTATTTTGAAGTTGTCTGATATATTTATGATCCTCAAAATGGGCATTTATGCTCAATTTTGCCCTATTCTGCCATTTTAAGTAAATCGTAAATTCCAAATAATTTATGAATTTTTTAAATTAGAAAATTCATACTTTATAATATTCATGCCAGTATCCTATATAATATTTCAAAAGTGGTCTGACATCTTTACGGTGAAAATATCCCTGAAAATTGACGTTTATGTGAAAATTTGCCTTATTTTGCCATGTTAAGAAATTTGTAAATTTCCAATAGCTTGCAAAATTTTCAAAGTCGTATGTTTCTAGTTACTGATGTTCATTCGGACATCAAAACTCATATTTTAAAACTGGTCTCACATTTTTACAGTAAAAAGTTACCATTTAATGCACGTTTAAGTGAAATTTTACCCTATTCTTCCATGTTAAGAAAAGCGTAAATTTTTAATAACTTCCGAGGTTTTTTAAACCAAGGTAAAAAATTTTCATGATTACCTATGTTCCCCATACCTATAGCATGATGGGGAACTAAAAAATTTAAATGATATGTATTGTACTTAAGAATTTAAATTCTTTTATTTTATCAGTTATTCACATTAAGAATATTTATTTTTATTTTGAATAAGCATACATTAAAATAAAAAATATAGCTTAATCTTACTAATTAACACTATTTTAATATTAGAATCAAACCAATTTTTATTTCTGAGATAAATATTAGATTAATTATTAATTTGTAGTTTAATATAATTAGATGTATTACAACTAATATGCTGAATAACATATATCTAACATTACAATGCAAATGTAGTCAAGCAAAAGCCCAGAAAAACCCAAGTGGGTTGGGTTTTTGCCAACCCTGTGTTTATCTACTGACGATACTCTAAAGTACCATTAGTTTTAAAATAAAATTTATGGAGGAAATGTCAATAAGAACAGGATGTATGGACTTCATTTTAATCCCACTCCATGGCGCTAGACACTATGAAATCCTTTCTGGAACAAAAACGGCTAGACATGTAGCCATTTTTGTTTCAGAAAGGATTTTATAAAGTGCTCTCACTGCTTTTACTTGGCCTTTTTCTCACTATTTATGTGGGATATAATTAATTCGTAAGTTACCTCAAGAATCTACCACCCATATTAGAAAAAATATAAGGAACATATAAATTAAAATACTTATTTTTCTTTTACACCTTTTAAAGGTCTTAATATCTTTTTAGACCTCTATGTACCAAGGTACACTAAAGTACCACCTCACTATATCCGCTTTCTTTCCTATGATAATGTGACATTCATAATTTTGGTTGCTTATATATACAGGGTATACCTGCATTTATGGGCCAGACTTTTAGGACAGCTAAAATACATATAAAGAAGAATCTTTCATAATAATATGGGGTTGAAATGAAAAGTGTAGGTAGAAAAACAAGAAATGCACTGCATTTTAGAATGAGAAAAAACTAGGGAAAAGTGAAATATCCATAGAAAACAGCGTGAAAAAGAAAAAATTCACAATCTTCAAGTGTATGAAACAAATTACTTCCACCAGTCAAAAAATGCAGAAAAGTAGACAAGCAAAAGAAGCTGCAATGACAGAAGTTTGGACTTAGGAATCACCAAAGATTTTCTATTCCGACCCTATATTCTATACAGAAAATGCTTCTTTATATGTATTTTACCTAGTCTTAAAGTTTTGTCTGTAAATTCAGGGACACCCTATACATAAAAAATGCTCTGTAGCTAAAAAAAAATGTTTCAAATACATTTTTTGTTTGTTTTAGAATGCAGTCGTCAAATTGAATTAGAATAGAAAATTTTTGGGAAAAAAATAAATCCGACTCCAAAAAGGAATTATTATTCAAACTACTAAAAATAAATTGAAAATTGACATAAAATGAAATTGTAAATTCCACCTAAAAGTATTAAAAAAAATTTCTTTTGACTGATAATATAAACACTACTATTAATCATAACCTGTGAAGTTTATGCAAAATCAATAAAATTATTACTTTTTTTTTTTTTTTTTTTTTTAATCTTTCTGTTATACGTATTTGCAGACATGCCAAGTCTCCTGCTTTTTGCTTGGTTTTCTATGCTCCGGATTTTCCACTCATTTCTCCTGTTTTTCTTATGTAATTTTTATTTATCCCTCTTAGCATAATTTATGCTTAGAATTTGTGGGATTGGGTAAAAAAATTTGAAAGAAAAATGAAATTTATCTTGCCCTGCAATTTATCAAGTTCAGTTTGAATGTGAATTACTATACATTGCTTTGAAACTAATTTTTGCTAAGAATACATTTTTTACTTTCATTTTTGCGTAATGAAAAATGTCTTATTATCATTTTTTTTTTTTTTTTTTTAAATACCATAACTATGGAAAACTTAAAGAATTCAATTTTCGTTAGAATATAGCTGATATTTTCATTTCTTTATTACCTTTTCTTTTACAAAGATAATTAAGATTCTTATTGTTTTATATTAGGAGCAGAAGGATCCAATCTGTCTATTTTGACTTAAATTTTAAACAACTGTGTGTCTGAGTTTTTAATATATATATATAGTTTGTTTTACTGCAAGAAACATATTATTCCTTTAATTTTAATACTGATGCTTTGTAAATACCTCCTAAGCTTATAAAGCTTCACTTAAAATTAAATTTGCATTATTTTACTCATTTTTCTTACAAACTTTCTTGTTGGAAAAAGTCTCGTGATTTCTGTTAAAAAATCTCCTGCTTTTTTGTCATTAGAAGTTAGCATCTCTGGTATTTGTTGCATTGGCCAATCCAATAAAAACCTCTATCTACTTATGACAATGAGGAAAGCATAATGAATCATCTGTTCTTTTCTTTGCCTTTGATTGAACATTTAAAAAAAAAATGCATTTATTACTCGAATAGGATGATTTTGTTGATTTCTAGTCTATTCAAAATGGCCATGGGTCAGGAAAAGTCAGAGAATTGAAGTGAGTCTGGAGAAGTCTTGGAATAGTCGGGGAATTTCATGTAAAAAGTCAGAGAAGTTTGGCCAATTTCGTGGGAGCCCTATCTGAAAGCTTGGTATTGTAAGTTGCTAAATGGTTCTCTCATTTTGTGAAAATTTTGCGGGAAATAAATAGTGTAAGTCAGGGAAAAGGGTAAAAAATAGACAGGGAATTTCAAAAAAGCTGTTTCAGGTTGTTAGCCACCCTGATATTATTCCACTGTCTTACTTTTGCATTTCATTTCAGTTTTTTTTTTTTTTTTTTTTTTTGCCTTTTTGCCAATATCACCCCCAAATTATTATAGTATAGCCAATTTCTACATCAGATGTCCCAAATAGTGGACGTCTCCTCTCCATTGAATGGACTCTTCTTCAATCTTGGCAATCCTTTTGAATCTTCAGCCAATGGTAGACACATGTGAACAGGGAACAATCTAAAGGGATGTCCATTGTTGGGTATTACAGCATTAGAAATAGTGTAGAAAGGAAATTTAAGTAATAGAGTCGTGTAACATAGTATATAAGTATAGCAAGTTTACTTTTATTTTGTAATTTAAAATTGTGACTTTTATATATATATATATATATTAACTCCCATTATCATACTACCATAGGTAATGGAAGTATTGTATTCAGTCAAAAAATTTGATGTTGAGTTTTCACTTGATTCACATTTTTTAAAGTCTCTTGAGTCCAAAAAAGTGGTTTTTGGCAATAGGTCTTTGTGTGTGGGTGGCTGGGGGGGGGAGGGGGGGATCTTCTGACTATACTATCTCCAAAGCTAATAAAGCCAGAACAAAAAAATTTAGAATTGAGACAAGGTCTAGTGTACATATGATTTTTCAAAGTTTTGGTGAAAATTGCAAAACCAGAAGTGTAATATTGGAAACCAGAAGTGGGAATGTAAGTCTGAAGAAAATCGTTAGAGCCATTTTTAAGACACAAAGTTGCTTATATAAACACCCTGTTAGATGCCCTTTCATATGTATTAGTTGATTTAGTTCAGAAAAATTAATAATTCCTCTGTATAAGTAGTTCAATTGGAGGTCTTGCAAGTGCATTCCTTTAAAAACGGCTGTATGGATATTTTTCTAACTCGCCCTATTAGCTTCCTGTTAGATATCCTTTCATATGTAATTATTGTTTTCCAGTCTACAATTGAGTTTGCCAAGTTTTGGTGTGAAGTCAGTATCTCAAAATAAGCTGTAACGATATTCTTGAATCTTGCTACATAAAACCCTTTCGCATATAGTATGTAGTTTTTACAGGAAAATGAACAGTCATCCTGATTAGATAGTTCAATCTTAGATCTCGAAAATGGGTATTTCAAAAAACAGCTCTACTTTTTTTTTTTCAAACTTGTTATGTAAATTTTGTTTTATAAGTCTTTACCCATGCATAAGTTTTCTGTTACATGAAAACTGCTAGGTGTTTATTTGTTAGGTCAATGGGCTCTTCCCACCTGACATCAGAGGTCACATGATAGCTGAAAAACAAACAGCAGACGAAGTCTTCTATATCTATAGCGGTTGCTGAAATAACATATTTTCTATTCTTATTTTTGATCAATCTTATTTAATCTGTGTTATTTTTTTATACACCATCATTTTTAATCCATTTTATATCATTTTTTATCATCTTTTGTTTGCTGTATACATTTATTATCATCATTTAGTGTATATTTGTTATTGATGTTCATGGAGAACATGTTAAATACTCTGATTTTTGGTACTTAAATCACTGACAGTGCAACATCGTACGGTGTAAAGCCATTTAGGCCAGTAACTAAGTTAATTAACTTGTTGTAACACCTTTCTGCAATTAAATTTAATTGAAAACATTTTAAAATTTCAAATTATAATCCATAAACATTCCACAAGAACAAGCTATTATTTATTGCTTGATCAGTTAATGTAACAGTTACACTGCAACATGCAAAAATCGATTCTTACAGTTGAAAATAAATAAACACATAAAGTGTTTTTAAAAAAATATTAAATTTACAAATACATCTATTCTACTGTTTACAAATGCACAATATTACTTTTATTTTATTTATATTAAATATTAACTCTTTTGTTCTTAAGAACAATATTTAATTGAATTCAATTTCACGTTATTCACACATCACGTGATTGAGCAGACGACACTGGGAAGAGCCCATTGGATGTTTTCAGAACACATTATCTCAAAAACGTGCATATAATACCTGTAATAGTGGGTAATGGAAAGAAGTCATGTGGTTGTTACACAAGATTTTTTGTTGGTGTCAGGTTGGCTTAAAATTTTGTTGTTGGACTCACTTTGCTGGCTGTATAAATATATATGTATATATATATTTTTTTCAAAACATAAAAGTTGTTCTAAAGAAAAAAAAATATATATATAACAAAGTAGATAAAAACTCAGATAAATTTTGTAACAAAATAGATAAAAACAATTTCATAACATAAATTATTGCCAGTTTGATTTTTTTCCCATACATCTTTTATTAGAAAGTACTTTTCTAAAATACGTTTTTTTTTTTTTTTTTTTCTCTCCTTTTTAAAATACAATAATTTACCATACTTTTTTAAACTTCATTTTAAAAGAAAGGTGTACAGATATTTAAAAAATATTTAACAAATTAAAATGTATATATATGTTGTCTTCTAAAAAAACATATTTGTTAAATGGATAAATTACATAGCTGCGCAAAGTCTCAGTGACTGCAAAAATAGATCGAGAAAATCAAATATATTTAGAAAAAGTGTGTCATTGTTTCATGAAGGGAAAAGTAATTAAAGTTGTTTTTACATTTTAAAAATAACCTATTCTAATTATTTTATGTTATTTTGTGAATAATTTCTGTCTTATTTTATACTTATTAATTGATTTCTTCAACACAAAGCATATTCTGAAGATGAGTTGAAAAAAATGCAAGACCAAATTGAGCTGGATCGAAAGGCACTTGCCGAAAGGAAAGACCTCTTGGAGGAAGAGAGACAGAAAATCAGCAAAGAATTAGAGAAAAGGGAACGGGATTTGGCAGGCATCAAGTAATGTTGCCATTTTTTTAGCAGCTTTTCTATTTGTAATTTTTCATTGTTTATATAGGTTGTGAAACTGTGCGCTAAATGAGAAAAATATTAGTTGAAGAATTTGCCCTACCACAACCTAAGGCTGTAGGCAGAAATCTTTTTTTGGAGGTTGTTTACATTTTAGTACAGTATATCTGAAATGCAGGAAAATGCAAATGGATATTTTCCCTGTACATAGTGTTCAGATCGTGTCCTGATTGATTTTTTTTTTTTTTCTTTTAGGTGATGTTTGGGCTCGATTGCCTCAATTTTTTTTCTTGTGGGCCATGTTCATTGAAATTTTGAGTTGGGTCAAATCGCGAGCATACTTTAAAAAACTTACAGTGATAAGCCGAAATTTGGTAGAAATAAAGCTGCATCTATATATATAAAAATGAATGTTTGTCTGTATGTTATTTATAAAATCGTAAACGGCTTGACCGATTTCGATCATTCTTTTTTTGTTTTTTTCCTTATAGGTCAGGGATGGTTTAGGAAAAAAAAAAATTGAAAAAATCTTTAAAATTAATTAAAATATGAAAATAATAAACTTATTGACTTATATTGACTTAATATAAGCCATTTAAATTTTTAATTGTTGCCAAAAAAAGTTTACGAGATATATTTATTTATTGTTTTCAGCATAAAATGAAATATGCTTTCATGCGAAAAATAATAAATTACTAAATGTTAAATTGGTCGATGAGAAAATGACACTTTATAATTTTAAAATAAAATAGTAATATTACAAATCTAACATATTTCTTCTGAATTTTATTTCACAGCATTTTTTTATATACCTCAACTTCAGATTTTTTTTCTTTTTTTTTTTTATGGCGGATGAAACACGCTTGGCATAAACGCTAATTCCGCAATATATTAAAGGTATTTTCTTATTGATAATTCTTGACAATTTTTTTTATAATTTTGATGCTGAAGTAGATCAGACATTTTTCGCCAAGGAAAAGATAGAAAGAAATACGCAAGCGAAGTGATGACGTCACTGGCCGTTCGTGGATGTAAGAAAAATATTTCCTATGTTAAACGCCCATTGGATTTTTTGTAAAAAATCATTAAAAATCGAGGAAAAATATTTCCCGATTTTAATCCCCGTATTTAGGTATAGATATGTATTAGTTATCATGTCCATGCATTAGATTAAGTTATTTTTGTTGTAAAATAGACAAAATTTGAATTTTTAATTTCAATTTTATGGAATGCCAAACTTCCATATTCGATTGAAAACACAAACATTTCATTTCAAAGGATGATATTTACACAATATCCAACTAACATACTGATTAAAAGGGAAATGATAAATATTCTATCATAATTTGAAGTCAAATTTGTTTTCAAATGTCTAAATAAAGTATGTAATATAAGATACTAATATGCTGTAGCGGAATAGATTTGATATCGGTCATCCTTGGTAAAAAAAATAAAATATCGCCAAATTATTTGGCGAACATAATTTAATTCCTTTCAAAAATCATGGTTATTTTAACAACTTATTTTAAGACAGTAATGAATAATATGAAACAATATTTCGTACAATGCATATTACGAAAATATACATCTGGCATGTATATTTTCGTATTACGTTTTTGATCACCAAATACAATAAGCGCCAAGAACGACAGAGTTTTGAAATTTAAAATTAAAATTTTGTCAATTTGACAGCAAAATAACTCAATCTAACACATGCACATAATAACTAATACATATATGTACCCAAATATGGGGATTAAAATCGGGAAATAATTGTCTTAGATTTTTAATCATTTTTTACAAAAAATCCAATGGGCGATTAACATAGGAAATCATTTTCTTGCATCCACGGATGGTCGGTAACGTCACATTTCGCTTGCGTATAGGAACAATAATCGCGTAAATTATACTTTGGTCTAAAACGGCAACAAAAATTTAAAAGTCGCCAAGGGCATTAAGGCTGTACCATGATCAAGTTTACATATTAATTTATTTATTTTTCTATATACCAACTACTATTAACTAAGCATGAAGTATATATAACCACAAAATAATAATAATTGTCTCATGCGATAGAAGTAGCCGATCATAGCATATTGTAATATTATATTTGGCTTGAAATTGCTGTCATTCTATGGTTGATCGATTAAATCAAATAAATATAGAGAATAACTTGAAAGCAAATATTATGTACATCACGTATAATGTTGCTCATATATAACTAGGATTCAAATATAAAGGGCTACTTCAAAATTTTCGATACTGTCCGTTTCGAAATTGTCATATATGATAAGCACCTAAATGGAAGCCCACGGGTAAGTCATTGTCGTAGGCAATAGGGACAGGTATCGCAGAATGCGAGGACGAACAAGGCGCTGCCGAAGGTAGCGGGAACCCAAAGCGAACTTTTGAGCGATTTCAGTATTATTATTTTCTCTTTTTTTCATAAAACTATATAGAAAAGAGTTTCCTTTAAATATAGTGACCAGCGAAGCGGGCAAAGCCTGCTAGTACTTTATATAAGCACACCCAATAGGCCCCCTAACTAAATGTATGCCTATTCGTGGTATTATAATAATTTAAACACATTTTCCTCTCGGATACTCCAAATAGCAGAGATCTCTATTGAATGGACACTTTTTCAACCTCCAGTATTAATACTTCTGATGTATTAGTATTAATATTATTTATTTATTTATATTTTGATGTTCAATATTGAATACAAGATGATAATTTTTTTTTTTTTAAAACTTTCTCTTACCCATAAGGTAGAAAAAGTATTGTTTTTGGGTCAAATTTTCGAACGCGAGATTTTGTTATATGACACATTTTGAGGTCCCCTGAATACGAAAATCATGTTTTTAGCAAATGATCTGTGTGTGTGTGTGTGTGTGTTTGTTATCACCATATCTCAAGAACAAATTGCAGCAGACATTCCAAACTTGGTATCATATATAGATGCTACAGTAAGCTTTTCGTTAAGATCAAGCAAATGGTTCGTGTACAGGGACAATCAAGAGAATTCTAATACATTACGTCTATGGGGGAAATTGCAGGTAAGTAGAGTTTAACGTCTATAGACTGCACTCAACCCAATGAAACGAATATATATATTTTGTAATAGAGATAGTCAACTGGGAAAATTTTTTTGTGTATGTAAGAGCCTCGCCTCCCCCCCCCTGGGGGGGAAGTCCCCCCTCGAGGGGAGTAAATTTTCATGATGGGTATCTTTCAAAAGAGCTCGCTAATACCTTTAAAACGAATGGTTGAACCATCGATCTGTGATAATTTAAAACAAAGTTATTGATTTTTTTCACTTTTAACGAAAAAAAAACTTGGAATTTTTTTTTTTTTTTTTTTTTTTTTAATATTGAGAATAAAATGGACTTTTTTTGGATATTTAGTGTTATACTACTTCTCTGACATGGAAATCGTCTGCATTATCATAAAAGATAATTTTTTTAAATAATAATTTTAATAAATTATTTTTTAATAACCAAATTAAATTTTATATAAATCCAGCTTCATTAATGAAACGGGGGGGTTAAGGGGGCAGTAGCCCCCTCACACAGAATTAATTATCATATAAAACTCTTCCGAAGCCTAATTTGAATTGTTTAACACAGGTTTACATAACAGTACTCGTTATCTTACCTCTTAATCTCCAACCTGTATTTATAGTATTAAATTCCAGGGTAAGAGAAAGTCGTGTGAGTGACACACCAGATTATTTTTAATGGTTTCAGATGAATGAAAATTGTTTGTCAGGATTCAGGTTGCCTTCAGATTGACCAGTTGGGTTCGAGTGACCCAGGCTGATTTATTCAAAGAACAGGGTCGTTTCTTTTTTTACAAAATCTATTGCTGTACACTACACTTAAACTGCAGTTTTCATATTTTTTGTCTTTGAATAAAAAATAAAGTGTATTAAAAATAAACTATAACTGAAATATTTAGCAGAAATCTGTAAAATTTTGGAGAGGGTTTAATTCTCTTAAATTCCCCTGACTGCGGTCTTGCCACCAACTTTCTTTTTTCATCCAAAAGAAACACCAGAACACAATTGAAGCCTACCGTTGAGAAAGGGTAGACTTCAGTTGTGTTCTGGTCTGTACCTGATGAATCATACTTTATTTCATCCTATTAACAAGTAATAAACTTTTTTGCCTTTGTTCTAATGCCCAGTTTCTGATGGAAATAGGGTTTGAGGAAGTAACAATTAAATACAGGTATCAAACAAACACGAAAAAAACCTAAATGAAATATATATATATATATGAAAGGATAAAATAAGCAAGATTCTGAATTAGTATTTAAATTAATATTAAGTAATAACTTAATATTAATATCTCAGAATAAATCTTAATTTTAAGAACAACTTTGTGAAAATTCTATTTTAGAGCCCCAATAAAGTTGGTTTTTCAGCAAAACACATCGTAGCGCGGGAATCTGAGTTAGAAGAAGTTTCATAATCAAAATTATGCAATAGTCGAAATAAGCAGCAATGCATTGCGAAATACGAAATCCTGGATATCCGGGTCAACCAATGAGAGAATGTGGGCTGGATTTTAGCTTACTTAATTATCCAATAAGAATTCATATTAGGAGTTTGACCTCGCCCCTAAATATCCATATTTAAGCTGGAGCACCTGAAAATCGGCGCCTTTTTCATGGAAGTATTTGGGAGCGAGGTCAAACTCCTAACGTGAATTCTTATTGGATAATTAAGTAAGCTAAAATCCAGCCCACATTCTCTTATTGGTTGACCTGGATATCCAGGATTTCGTATTTCGCAATGCATTGCCGCTTATTTCGACTATTGCATAATTTTGATTATGAAACTTCTTCTAACTCCGATTCCCGCGCTACGATGTGTTTTGCTGAAAAACCAACTTTATTGGGGCTCTAAAATAGAATTTTCACAAAGTTGTTCTTAAAATTAAGATTTATTCTGAGATATTAATATTAAGTTATCACTTAATATTAATTTAAATACTAATTTAGAATCTTGCTTATTTTATCCTTTCATATATTAACAGCACAAGGTGCACTATTATTGAATAGTTTTGAAAAAGGCTTCTTCCTATTTAAATTAATCTCTTTGTTCTTAAATTGTTCCTTTTGTGCCATTTGGCCAAATGTCAGAATTAAAAAATAAATAAAGTGTTTCCACTGGACTTATGAAGAATTTAGCATTTACCTGCCCATTAAAATTTGTATCCCTTAAATATGTCAGTCAGTAAATAAAATTTAAAAGTATGCTGAAGTATTTGTTGAGTGCTCCTTCTTCCAATTTAAATATTTGAAAAGTGGACTGTAATGTATTCAGATTCTTTTGTGTGCCCCTGTAAAAGAACTTAGATGGATAAGCAAGCTATTTCCAGTAATGACCCTTCTGAAACATGGATCCGTTTCTTTCTTTAACAACTTAATGAACTTATGACCATAAACCAAACCTGAATATAATTTTGTGTGTCAATTATTTCATACTTCTACATAAAAGAATTTTAAGTAATACACACATCATTTCCGATACATTAGCAAAGCAATGTAACATCATATATCAGTTTTTTAAACAGTTTGATAGAAATAAAATGAATTTCAAGGAGTTTAGAGTCCATACATTATAATGAAAAAAAAAAGTGTCTCTTTAAAATAACTCTCCTACAATTACTAAAATCTGTAGAATTATTTTGATGTGTGCCCCATCAAATCTTAATCAAATGTAAGAGTTTAGATACTTGTGCACTCCCTGTCATTGGAGTCCACAGGCCATAATAAATAAGAATTTTTCTCTGTGTCCCTCTAAAGGAACTATAATGGGTGCACTCATCAAAACCTATACAGTTCGTGAGGTACATTAATAAATACACATTCTATAATACATCCACCTAGTTATTTGGGATGATATTAATTTGTCTCAAACACCCATATCTTTAATGCTACAAAAATTTAAATTTACAATTGTGGGTAGGAAACTGCAAAGGGATCACCATCAGAAAGATGTATAAAATAGCAAAACTATTAAAATAAATGAATTAAATTAAATTAAAAAATCTGCAGTTTTGGAAAAGAGAAATGTTTTGAAAATTTTTGTTAGATAAAATGCATCTGAATCATTTTTTAATTTCTGAATTCTATCGATAAATGTTGTCCGTCCAAATTTAAAAGTTGTCATTGAAAATAGTAATTACAAAGTAGCTCCTGGGTGTTTTTTACTTTCCGAACATATGTATGTAAGGAAAGTGTTGTAATCATGACAAAAATTGGACAGTGAGATTTTGGTGAGTCCATACGTTTTGAGGTCTCCTGAGTTCATTTTTGTTATTTTTACAGTGGTGTGTGTGAGGGAACACAATAGTGTCTAAATTAAGCTGAAAATTGATACATATGTTCCCCGTGGCAGAAACACGGCGACAATGTCGCAGAAACAGAAATGATCTTGCAGAAAGATTTTACTTAAGTCAAATAAATTTTGCCATTGTGTTTAAAAAAAAAAAAAAAAAAAAAGAGAGAGAGAGAAACTCAAAGAGTGGTTTATAAACTGTTCTGCAGAACAAATTTTCGTTTCTGCAGATACGATCGCCTCAATCCTGAATAAGGAGAGGAGATAAAACGGATGTAACTTTGATACAGCATGCATTAGCGATTCGTGATGCGGTGATATGATTCAGTGTATCGACACTTTTCACTGGTAACCTCTTCACAAACTTTGTTTTCGTGCCGCGCCTGCCGCTCGTGTCGTGCATATTTAATGTATTGCAAAAAGATGTGTTTTCGAAAGAATGTGGCTTTGTGACTATTTTCCGAATTTCATATTTCATGCATAACAAAATCCTGTGACCCTTTTTTTTTTTTTTTTTTTTTTTTTTCAGTGCGTGATTGCTGCTGTACCAATTTTCATACATTTTCTGATTTACGCACGACAAATTAGTTGCATCTAGTGATTTTTTTTTCCTTTAATGTATGCGAAGCGCTCATACGTGCGTGGTAGTAAATACACGTAATTTTTTTAAAGCTGCATTTATTTTAATGTTTGGTTCAAACTATGCAATACATTTTACAAATATATAAAGAAATAAGACTATGAGAAAATTTGTAACGTCTGTAGTTATAAAAACGCAAAATAAAAAATGAAGCTTCAAACTTTGCTTCAAAAAATAGAAAATTAAGAAATTAATCTTAAAAATACTTTATTGATATTTAGCATTTTATATGTAGTAAAAGTTCTTAGCAATAAATATTAATGGGTATCTTAAGTTATAAAATTGGTAACTTTTATAATTTTTTTCTTTACTAATCATTAATTATTTTAATTGCGATTAAAATTCTTAGCTTTCAATTTTGTTGTTTAAGCATATGAAGTCGTTAAAAAAATTATTAATTTAGTTTACAAATATACTCTTATCATTAGTTTCTACAGCTTGTTCATTTCATTTTTTAAACATTTGAATTTTAAAAAAATGTTTATTTTTTTAATTGAAATATTGCAAATTAAATAGTTATTTTGAATAAAAATCAAACCAAAGGTTTTGTTGAATATATATATTGTAAGCAAAATGAATTTCATCTAATAGTAGTTGTTTTGAATAAATACTAATTAAACAGCAAATGCTTTTATTTATTTATTTTTATTTACTTATTTGTGTAGATATTAATATCAAATATTACTTTTAATTGATTTCTATTTATTTCCTTCATCTGTAATTATTATTTTCTATTATAGATTTTATACATGAAATCTGTTACATTTCAGATTTCAACATCTCCTTAAAAATTAAATATTTCACTTGCCTCAGTTTTTATGAAAATATTTCGACTATGCTTTGTCTATAATTGTGTTACTTAGATCTTTTATTCTGTTTTACTTTATGTATTTAAATGATGGTATAATTATACATTCTGAATTCTTTAATGTCGAATCACATTTTTTAGATTTCAAATACACATCTTTATGCTATTTGTATATAATACAAAAAATAGTGAAAACGGACTCAGAGGACCTCGAAACGTATAGAAACATCAAAATCTCAAATTCGGATTTTTGACATGATTACAATACTTTCCTCACTATAATGTTCGGAAAGTAAAAATGAATCTTGTGTATTAGAATGTTATCGTGCATCTTTCTAATAATCCCAAAAACTATAAATATTGTAAATTATTTATATTTCATTATGATATTCATTATTCTATATTAATTTTTACTTTTAATTTGTTGTGTTTTAATTTTGAGTTCTGTATTATATTTTATGTCGTTTGGTTTGCACCTTATGAAATAAGTGCATTTGTGTATTAAAATATATATATTTAATATAAGAAAAAAAAAAGTCATGAAATTTTAAAAATATTCGTAACTTTTGTTTAATTTAGACATTTCATGATTTAAATGCCTTAAAATTTGCAGATTATTTTTGATGTGTTACTGCATTTTATGGTTTGAATTCATTGAATATTTTATAAACAATATTGTATATTAATGTGAACAAAAAATCTGAAGCAATTAAAATCAATAGATTTATTTTCACCTTTCTTAAAAAAAAAAGAGAGAGAGAGTATTTTCTTGCAATAGTACAGATATATGCATTTGTGCCTAGTTAAAATTTAAATACATTGGTTATACTGAATATTATTTACTATTTAAAAATAATTTATTTTGAATTCGTAAATGTTAACTTCACAAACTATTCCTGCAGAAAGATTTTGGTGTTGATGAAGCTTGTCCCAGAAAGCATAATAAATTTCTGCTGCAGGGCATATGTTATAGGTCACCATAGCATAAGCCCTTTTTTTTTTTTTTTTTAAGTAATACAGTATAGGATCCATTATCTGGAAACCCGTTATCCAGAATGTTCTTAAAACCAGAATGCAAAATGCCAACTACCAAAATTTTTAATTATCGTAAAATTTAAGAATTAAAGTTATATAGTAACAGCGGTCAGAATTATAGTTTCATAACCTACTTTATTTAATGCTACGGTGTTATTCTGAGGAAATAGGGCGAGCACAAAATTGTCCAAATAATTACTGAAAATTTTGAAAATTTAGGTTAGAAAATTAATTTTTATTGTATTTTTCAATAGATAAACATTAATAACACATACTTCTTAAAATGCCCAATAGCAGATGAATTTTACCCTTGAACTCAGGTCGCATGCATGAAGTCCCAATTGTTATAAAATTTTTAAATAGTTTTTATTAATTTCCATTGTTTTTAGAATTCATGTCATAAAATATTTAGCATTATGTGCTAAAAATATTTGAAACATTTATGATTTATTCGTATCAGAGCAGAGACACACTATAAGCAAAAAAATATCATAGAAATTTTTGCAAAATCCAAATGAAAGGATGTTACTCTCAGGTCCAAAATTAAATTTTATATATGTATGTTTATTTTTTATTTATTATTACTACTGTTATTTATAGTTTGAAATTCTAATTAAGAATGTTTTTTATTTTTATTTTGTGGAAATAATTTATTAAATGAGCAAATATATAGGTAAAGTGTTTACATATATATTATTCATGTTTATCACTGTTATTCATGAAATTATTTTGTACTATTTTTATACATATAATAATAAAGTGTTCCGAATTATGGAAAAACCCCTTATGTGGAATATCCCAGGTCCCAAGCTTTCTGGATAATAGATCCTATACTGTATTTATCCTACTTAACAACAGTTTTGTGTATAAATATGGCAAACAGTTCTTCGCAAAAGAAAAAAAAAGTTACTGAAATATCTCAAGTATACAAATCTGTGCTAGTGTTCCATATGTTTTTTAATTGCTTATTGTTATAAAAAATTTGTAATCCCCATTGTGGCATTTTCTGCACATTAGTTAATTGAGATTTATGTCTCAAAAATATTGGATCATGTTGATGTTCTTCCTTGGACAGCTGCAGTATTTAAACATGCATGTTATGTCAAAACTTTTCTTTAGTATTTTATCTATTTTCAGTTTTCTTTTTTCGTTTCAATGCTGTAATAGGGGGTCATCTTCAATGTCCTTGGATGGTTATTTTTTCTGTGTGTTGTAGGACTGACCATGATGCTCTTCAGCAGAAGTTGCAGGCCCTGGAGAAGCAGATAATCATCGGTGGGGAGAACCTGCTGGAGAAGGCCCAGGAGCAGGAGAAGTTGCTGGAGGAGAGCTCAAAGGAGTTGGAAGAGAGGAAGAAAAACGAAATGGAACTGAAGAAAGCCCTCGAGGAGAAAGAGGTATACATCTCTAACATATTATTGTCTTAGTGATTGATATTCTGTAAAATAGCATCATTCAAAATTTAGCTGTCTTTAAAAACTAATCATGTTCATTTTTTTAAATAGATTTCTAATAAAAGTAATCTTGCATAATTTATTTGTATACTAGCTGATTGGGCCCACTTAGCCCATCCCACATCCCATATTTATCCATAAATCTCAAAAACAGAAACAGTTTGTATCATTAGCACGAAACGTCCCTAGAAAATAAAAAGTCCCCTGGAAAAAAAAAAAGCGTCTCCGGATATAAATCTCAAATTTTTTGAAATTTTACACTTACACCTTGTAAGTCAAATTAAGTATGAAATCCGTTTATTATATAAAATCAAAAATGAAATTATAAGGAAAAAAACCATAGTATGCTTTGATCACCCACAAAACTTTTTTAAATATCATTTTATACAATAGCGGTTAACAGGAACAAAAACAAACGTAGGCACCGACTTTATTTCATGGGTGGCACAATGGGTCTTTCCTTTGTTCTAAGGTGAAATGATTTGCTTTCCCCCTCCTTTCTCTTTCATTGCTTTTCACTCAAGTTTTTCTTAACTTGAATGTGCAGTCATTTGCAAAAGTTTAAGACCAGTAGCCAATTTTCAGTATTTTAACATGTTGTACTTTTTGCACAGATTATTGCGTCATCTCATGCGCTGATTGCATCAGGCGCATCTAATGCTATAAATAAAGGGGCCAGCACGTTTATTGCCAGTTGTTTATTGGATTTTGTTGTAGACAATGCAGGTCTGCCACAGGCCAGTAAAAGGCAACTATATTCAGTCTGAGGAGACTATGGTAACTTTTTTTGCCTAAAAAGTTTGAAAAAGCGACTATTTTCACAAAAAGGCAACTATTGGGAGACTATTTTTCACCTTTTGTAATTTCCTTCCAGAAATATCAGGAAAATCTTTCAAAAAGAAATATTGTCTATTCATTTTATAAACAATCCCATATCTTAACCTTTTTGCCCTTTATTTATTTATTTTTACCACTTTAATGTATGGCATACCTTGATGTTGATCTTGAATCAGGTGAAATATCCAATGAGAATGTAGAAATTGCACCAAACGTGACATATGTAGCTATTAAGCTGGCCAATTTGCTTATTGCACTTGACTACAAGTACACTCCTGTGACCTATTATGTCTTTCCTCACCCTGTTTCATGTAAGAAACAGTAACAAAGTTATAAAAGAGAGCTCTTTTAGTAAATCAGAAAAGGAAGAAAACAACAAAGGAAACATAAGTTCTTAAGAGCGGACAATACGTGACCTTTTTGACAGCCAAAGACCATGTTATTCTATGGGAAAATGTGTTTCCACAATGACTCATTTCCTAATATATATATTTTTTTTAATTTAGTTTTCACATTCAGAAAATTTACAATTGTTAAATTAACAATCATTTTTGAAAAATTGATTTTTCACTTTTAATAATTTATTTTCTGGCTAAAAAATGCACTTAGTTATTTTTTTGCTTTTTTAACTCATAAATAAAATTTAATAAATGAGTACTCATTTAATGATTGTGAATTTTCTGAATGTGAAAATGGATTTAACAAAAATAAAAATATGTTAGGTGGTGAGTCATTGTGGAAACAGATTATCCCATAAAATAACACGAGCCTTGCCGTCAGCGAGATTAGGTATTGTTCGCTTTTAAAGCTAAAGATATACAGAGTATTAAATTACATCAAAGCATGTTTAAAGAGCCTTCAGCAGAGATAAAAGGAAACAATGTCTGATGTAATCATTCATGTCCAAAAAAGTCTAAAAGTAATTTTTTAAGTAAATTTAATGAAATACTTTTTACAATATTATGTAACAATTTCTTATGAATTTAAATCTCAAAGTTTTAGACAGGTTTTTGAGTAATTAATGTTACTCAAAAATACTTATACGGTTATACTTATTTACGGTTATTATTCATTTTTTAATATATTGAGGGGGGGGGGGTGGAATGGTAACTTCTTTTTCGGATTCAGATTATTTTTTCTATTACCTCTTTTAGAATGAAGTAAAAGTATATGTATATCAAAAATTAATTGTTTGGCATTTCATAAATTAATTCAACTTTAATTTTCTAAGGTGAACATTTTCTTTTGCCTAAATTTTTAATGACTGTTTGCCTCTCCATTCCTATCTCATCTGGTCTTAACAAAATAAATGACAAAATTTCAGCTTTTCTTCCCTCCCCCCCCCTCCTATGTATGTTTTTGTATCCTTTAATGTTCATTAGTATGTGATATTTAAGTTAGTATTTTATTCCTTAGGCTACTATTTAGGCAACTATTTTAATACTTCTAGGCTACTAAAGCAACTATTTTTGTTCTATTTCTTTTGTGGCAACCCTGACAATGCTGTTGTGTAATTATTGTAATGGGTAAAAAACCTTCACTTACTACTGTTTCAAAAAGGTAAAAAATATTGGCCCTGGATTACCAGGAATGCCAGTATCACCAGGCACCCAATAAAGACTAACCTTATTAGAAGAAGAAAGGTCACAAAGTACCTTGAAGCACTCCTGCACAAGAAAAGAGGAGAATTTGCACCTCACCAATGAAGAGAGCAACTTGACTGTCTAAACAGATATGGATAGTTAAATTATTATAAACCTTATCTAAGCATATCTTTCAGCATAAGAAAATAGCAAAGATCTCAGCTTGGAAGACTGTGACAAACTTCCCAAGAGGGAAAGAAAACAGAGTTTCATCCCTGAGGCAGTAAAATAAGAACCAAGCCTAGAGCCGTCAGTATACCAAACCAAACACCTTTAAGCCAACTGGGAGACATAAGCCAGTCTTCTCTGGAAGAGAAAAAGATCTTAAAAGGCTTATGAAAAGCATATCTCGTAGCCATGTAATACTAGGCATAATGAAAGAAGGGAAATTCACCACCTGTGAAATGAACCAACGAACCCCAATGGCAAATGACTAGAATAATCCTTCCACAAGCCCAGAACCACTTTAAGTCAAAGCCTCAGCTTCAATACATAAATGAAGTGGAAGCAGCCTGAAAGAGCAACACAGACCTTTGCAACTTATTAAAGTTAACCTCTAACAGAAGTCAGCCTAGTCTGAGACCACCAGACAATAGAGCCATAGGTGATGATAGGACGAATAATCATAGAGTAGATCAGCCTTGGAACATAAACCCCAAGTTCTCCCAATGAAACTTATAGTAAGCTAGTGAGTGTCATCAGCTTCAAAAATGATGATGTGCTGTCGTTGCTCATAATTTTTGTTGTTGTTGTTTCTAATCCCAAATGGTCCAGCATACGCTAGATCACTGAAGCCAAAAACTTCTAAAAAGTTTAAAAACAGTATTGGGTCCTTTAAAACCTTGTCTTCTGTAAAATCCAATTTGTGAGAGGGAGAGGCCTTTTATTAGCTTTACATCAGGGGCACTCCAGAAAAAATTTATGACCCTGCTGGAAAGTGATGTCAAGAAATGTGTGAAGGCTGTTTGGTAATCGGTAGAGAGCAGCTTCAATTGATCCTAAGATCGGAGGCATTAGTGAAGGAAATGTCTCATGATGGCACTTTATCTGACAGAGTTTTAAGTGCAGCATGCATTTTTTGTTGATGTTAAGCTTGATTCACGTTCATGTTTACCTGATGAATTCATAAAGTTTGTTTCCTGATAGACTATTAAGTTTGTTTTTTTGTTCAAGTTTATAAACTGTTTTGCTGATAACTGACCTTTTGGAAGTAATGAGAAGTTAGAATCAAGTCATTTGCTAGGGCTTTAAACATTATTTCCATGCAGTTGTTTTTCACTTTTTAAGTGTTTAGTGAATATCTTGTGCTTATAAAAGTAACTGTTTAGTAGCTAGTTGGTTTGAGTTTGAGTCATTAATATTTTGAGGTGAACAACGTTCGCTGACTTTGAGTAAGCATCATTCATTTCTTTTGGACTTAAAATTCAATGAAGTTAAGTTTTTGATTAACAGTGCTGGACACTGTGTCATAGTCTGATTTTTTGTGATTACTTTCTTTGCCCAGTATACTTGTGTAAAATAAATAAGACTACTATAATGTTTAATGAACACTTTCTTATGTGACATTTCTTTCAGACAGAGAGACTGAATATTGAAGAGAAATACTCCAGCCTGCAGGAAGAAGCAGCCGGCAAAACTAAGAAACTGAAGAAAGTGTGGCAGATGCTGCTGACGGCGAAGAATGAGCTCAACGATTTGCGGCAAGAGCACCAGCGGGAGATGGAGGGTCTCCTCGAAAACATTCGTCAACTCGATCGAGAGCTGAGTCTCAACAAGCTCATCATCGATATGTTCATTCCTCCTGAGTACCAGGAGGTGATTGAGCAGGCTGTCCAGTGGAACGAGGACATCGGGGAGTTCCAGCTGAAGTGTGTTGCGTATACAGGAAACAACATGAGGAAGCAGCTGCCAGCAGCAGAAAAAGAGAAGAAAAAAGAGGTGAGTTGCAGGTTTTTTTTTTTTTTTTAGATTAGATTCTCTAGAAACAGATTATTATTATTAAAATTATATTAAAGTAACAGATTATTATTAATTTATTATTATTAAAATGATGAATTATTTTTTCAGTAAGAATTTATTTGCATAGAAAATTGTAGCAATGTTTTTTTTTTTTTAAGAAGTTTTTTTACAGGGTATCTATATATTGAATTTTCAGCAAATTAGTTCATAAATATGTTTTTTTTTTTTTTTTTTTTTTCTTCTGTGCAAAATTTTGAAATGGTTGCCATGTGGAAACAAAACAGTGTATAAACTGTCCAAAAATTCAACTATTTCTGAGGTAAATAAAGAGTCTGACTTGGTTTAAATTGATTCAATATTTTGAAAGTTATCACAATGACAAATTTTCCTTCATACTTATATGTATGTATATATATAGAGAGAGAGATGGATAAATTAAGTGATTGCAATAATTTGATTTCTAAAGAAATCAGCCTTAAAATACAGGAATGCAGGTGCATTGTAATTCCATCATACTGCACACATGTCTGTCTATCTTTTCACCTGATGAAGGATTGTGCTGAATTATTTAGACCCAAAAGATTGGATGTGTGTTAATACAATTTAAAATGTTTTTTGCAAGGTGTTTTACTCATTAAAATGGACGAGTTTTATAATTTAGGGAAACTGTATGATTTTTTTTTACTACAGTTTTGAGTTGGTGTAATTTGTTTTCTTCCTTCTATCTGCCTGCAGCCTTATGTATGTTTGTAATGTATCGTTTTAATGTAGGTGGATAATCTGGACCTGTCTCACATGTACTTGTCTTACAACTCGGAGAGTGTGACCAGGATTCCGACACGCTTGAAATCTTCACGAGGTAAATCAGGGCGCTCTCATTCTTCAAGACCCAAGTCATCCAGGAAGTAAGCACATTTTCTTTTGCTGCTTTTTCTTTTTACTAGTCAAAAACTTTGCCTTCTCTAATTAATCTATATTTTTCCAGTAAAATCATATTTCGTAAAAATATGCCCCATTAGTAGCCTATTTTGATCTTCTTTTCCCTCTCCTCTTTTTATTTTCTCTTACCCATGTAAGTAGAAAAAGGATTATTCTGTGTCAAATTTTTGATCCATTGACACATTTTGAGATCCTCTGAATCTGGAAATCATATTTTTACTTTCTTCTATATTCAATAGAAGAAAGTATTGGATTCGTAAATATTTTCGACCTCGGGTTTATGATGGATTGACACATTTTGAGAGCTGTAGAACACGATTTGACCATTTTTAGAAAATGTCTGTGTGTGTGACAAAATTTTGTGGCAACTGTATCTCAGGAACTACTGCACAGAATTTCATACAAATGGGTATGTAGTTGCACCTTGACATAAATGAATGCCTATCCACTTTTGGTAAAAATTGTCTTACAGGTTGCGTTGCCATCCCACTTTTTCTAAATTTTTAACAGGGTGATATAGGACAAAATTTTGTACAAATGTGCATAAAGAGAATTATTTTTTAGTAATCATTATGAAATTTACAAGAATTATTTATAATAGAGATAGTCAAGTGGGAAATTTTTTTTGTAAGTGTAAGAGCCTTGCCACCCCCACCCCCCTAGGGGGGGAAGTCCCCCCTCGAGGGGAGTCAATTTTCAAGATGGGTCTCTTTCGAAAGGTCTCTCTCGTCAGTACCTTTAAAACGAATGGTTGAACTATAAATCTGTGATAATTTAAAACAAAGTCGTCTATTTTTTTTTTTTTTTTACTTTTAACGAAAAAAAACTTTGAAAAAAAAAATGCTTTTTTTTTTTAAATTTATTTTATTTTTTATATTGTTACTGAGTGAATTTGTATAGGAAATATAGAAGAAAGTCTTGTGGTGGCCACAACATACTAGTTTGCAGTTGGTCCCCGTGTTTGTTATCAGCCTAACTCAAGAAGAGATAACAGCAGGAAAGCAGAACTCAGTATCCTAAATGTTTATCATATGATGCGATAGGAGGATGTTAGCTGAAACTTTTCATTGAGATGAAAAAAATAGTTCATGTATTTTTTAAAATACATATTCAAATGTGTGACATCTGTGGTCAAAATTTCTTCTCGGTACATTTTCATTTAATTAGACTGCACTGAACAAACTAAAATAAACATTTAACTGATTTAAGCACGAAAGCTTGCTTCATGTAGAATAAGGGATGAAAATCATGTACGACTCATTTACAGGGTCCTACAAAAAAAATTCAGATTTATTAGGTTCTTCTATATCTGGAAGATCTTTGAAGTACAAATCAAGTAGCATCCTGTATTTTTCTTACCGTGCTAAATTTAAGTACAGTATGAGGTGGACATACAGTTTACATAGAATATGCAAATTTATTCCAAATTAAGCAAATAGATCCTTTTCTGTTAGATAGAGTGTGAAAAATGTTCTGACAAACAGCTTGTCCACAAAAATTGTTTAGGAATGCTTATTACTTTTCTTACTCATAGAGCACACAGATGTTGTTTGGACTCTGATTTTTAACCCTGAGATTTTACTATGAATACATCGTTTGAGGAGCCCCTGACACAGAAATGAAACTTTTAGTTTTTTGGTCTTTGTGTGTGTTACCCAGCATACCTTGAAATAAATTAATATTCCATTTTTGCATGTGTGTACTTCTTCAGGGTGAACGTTACATGGACTATAACTTTTACTATTATTATTTTATGACAGTAATTTTATTTTTTTAAATAAAAGAAAATACGATTATATTAAGTGAAAATTACTATTCGAAAGTGTTGTTATTCAAAAACATAAATCGTATGCACTGTGTATGATACGTCTATGTAATGCATGTCTTGAAGTCCCATTTCAAATAAGTAGTAGTAATAGGTTACAAAAATAATAGGATATTAGAATATATTACCATAGGCAGAAAGAAATGAAGTAACCTATTACTGAAATGTAACTGTTTATCCCATCCCTAGCTTCGCCTCCCCCTGACTCACTTCACTTATTAACCCCTGCGGTGCTCTGCCCGACTATTCGTTTCTTTGCCTTTCACTGTATAGGAAAAACAATACTGCACAACACAAGACAATAGCAAAAAATGTTATAGAAATCTCAATATTCAATGTCAAATTAAAATGCATAACATTTAATATTTTTTTTTTTAAATGAAATATGCAGTTAATTTTTTTCAGAACAGAAAGAAATTCGTAATATCTAGACCATTTTGTGTTACGGTTTCAGTATATGAAGTAACCCTTTGGCAACTTTTAAACTATTTAAACTATTTGGCAATCCATTTTTTGGTATAATTGTTTATTACAAAACAAAAAATAGTACCCATGTTTTCTAATGCCTGTACTTTTTACTATTGAATTTTTTAGTTAATTTAGGGCAGTATATAATACTCTGTATATATTTTTATTGTACAGCCAGATAATTATTTTACACATTCGAAAATATCTGAAAAGAAAAAAGTTTATTATTATTTTAATTTGGAAAAATCTCCTACAGCTTCAGTTTTTAATTCTCTCCTATCTACTTCTTAAATTAATGAAGAATAAAATCTACTTGATTGTTTATAAGAATTTTAGATGATGAATTCTTTTTCTTGCCATAATTAGAAATACAAAATGTATCGTGGAAATATCTAATTCTGCAATTTTAAAAAAACTATTGATGCTAAATTAAAAAATTCTGTCATTTATAAATGAGTTTTAATTTAAATCTAAAATATTTTGTTATGCTAAAATATTCAAAGTATTTTAAAATATGTTTTTAAGTAAAAAAGATAAATACACTTTAACAAAAAAAGAAATGCAGTCAATTATGCAGACATGACATTATTTCTTTATTCACAAAAAAAAAAAAAGAACGCATAAAAATTTTTATAAACAACTAGTGATGGGGGGTGGAAAATTTTCTTTTTTGGAAATTTTCTACTATGTTTTTCCGTGAAAATTTTCCAACCAAAAATACAATTTTTTTAGTAAATCGTTTGCATGATATATTTAAATTTTCTTTTATTAGTCACAGTAATGCTATATACAGTGAGAAAAACAAAAGTTTCTGATTAAAGTCGTCATTTAGAAAGTTACCAGATATATGTTTTGAGCACCGTGCTCGAGAAAGAGGTTATTTATTATAATACAAGCGATCTGTGGTTGCTTATCAGAATTTTAAATGTCCATTCAATAAGTTTGCAAGAACATAATTATAAAGTATTTGGCAACATTACGGAAAAAGAATATATTGATAAATTAATGCGCTACTATACTGCTGAGCATGTATATCTATTTTTCAAAATATTCATTTGATAAATGATGATACGCCGAAAATTTAAGGAAATCAAATAGATAAAATGAATCGCATCATATCTTGTAACTGGAGGTTTAGTTGAAAGAACTCAAAATTTCTTTATTTGCTTAAAATATCTGAAATTGAATTGTACTTAAAAAATCTCATAGTGGGTGTTACATTTAAAGTTAAATAATAACAACAGTAATAATAATAATCTCCAACTTCCAGATTAATTTTTTTTTAATAGAGGATTACATCCATTATCCATTACCACCAACTATTAAAAAATATAATTTTGTGTTCACAAACTATGCTTATCCCTTTCAGTGTTAGCCATTTTTCGGTATATCTGTTTAATAATTCATAAAATTAATACTATGCACAGTACAAATTTGAGAATTTAATATTATATACTATACATATCTATTAATCTTATTTTCTCGAAAAAAACAACATGTGTTTCAAAATTTAGCCACACTAGCCTTTTGTTTGGACTATGCATGACAGAAAAAGACGGGCTTAACGCTTATAGGGTTAAAATAGAAGAAATCAAAAAAAGTAAAAATCAAAAGAATTTTGATGAAATGAACCCTTGCATTGTCTGAGCCATACCTTACTAATTTCTTTGTACAGTCAGCAGCAAAATTATTGATACACTAGCAATAATTTCTATTTAAAAGATGTGCACCTAATACTATTTTGTTAAGTAAATATTTATCAATTCATGATCTTAGTGTTATACTATTTATAAAAAAATAAGTTCATGACAAAAATTAGTGATCAAACTAAAGAAAAAATAAAAGAAAAAAAGAAAGAAAAAGAAAAATTTGGATGTGTGCTTCAATGATTTTGCTGCAGACTGTATGATTTCTCTGCCACTAGCAGCCAAACCCCATATTATTCTAAACAGAAATTCATTATGATAATTACCTCTGTTTCTTTTTTTTTTTTTTTTTTTTTTTTTTTCAAATTCTGATTACTTTTAGAAAATTCACAATTATTAAATTTATTCTTGTTTTTTTTTTTTTTTTTTTTTTTTATGTTTTATTTTGAAATTATAAAGCAGAAAAAAGAACTTTGATCATTTTTTGGGTAGGTGCTCCAGTGATTGGCATGCTCCAGTAATTGACATCTATCCTGAAATAATTAATAAAATAATATTTTACATATGAGAATTTTAACATTTTATGTCAAGCGCTAGAGCATCGGGTGCTAACTGTTAAAATGAATAACTGGCAGTGTCAGACACTGGAACATAGGGTGCCAATTACTGATAAAATGAAAAACTGGCAGTGTCCAATTACTGCAACACTGAGTGGGTGTCAAATAAAAATTCATAAATAAAAAATAATTGTTATCAAATGTATATATTTTAACATATATGTGGTTCTGAATGTCTTTCATGCCCTATGTATTAACTTAAGATTTCTAAAAATATTTTCTGATGATTAGAACATTAAAAACGCCGGAGTTTGCTCTAAAAGTGTCAATCGCTGGTGCATTTACCCTAAATAAATTTTGGGAAAAAGGAAGGCAAATTTAATTTTTCTAGATTTTTTTTTTTTTTAATATAATGAAAACAGAATTTAAAAAAAAAAAAAATCATTAATTTTCATAAAAATTTTCCCTATATAATAAAATGGGGTTCAGCTATTGGCAGTGATATATGAGGGTCTCTGACAGCTACAGAACATTCACAGACACATTTTTTATATAGATTATTCAACCATTGTACATGCAAAACAGTCATTAAAAATTATAACTTTCTAGCTTTATACATGTTTAATAAACCATCAAATCATAATTTCTGTGTTTTGTTTATTAATTTCTTTTTGAATTGAATAATTATTCATACTTTTCTTTGAATAGTTTTGTTTAATGTATTTAGTTTTATTTTACAAAACCTTAATTTAGAAATTGAATATTTTCGGTAAATTTTTCAGAAAATTTTCTGGAAAACCCACATTTCTATAAACAACATAAAACATTGCCACTAAGAAAATTAATTTTCTAAAAGTAGAAAAAAAGATATTTTCAAATGAAATATTGCAATCCTAAATTTATTTTTTCATTGAAAATATCTAAGATAACATCTTTTATTATTTATTTTCACGCGAAAAAATTCTTTTTTCAACAATAGTAAGAATGATATTTATTTTGTTTTATTTTTTACACTATTGATCATATTTTTATTTTCCTGTAAAAAATGACGTCATAAGATTGAAAGAACAATGATTTCAAAAACTTTTTGTACGAGGTCAAATAAAGTACCTTTATAGGCCCAGTGTTTTTAATGAATAACTTTGTTAATTAAAATGATAGAAATTTCTAACTGACTGAAATGTCTTCCTTGGAATATTCGGCACACGTTCACACCTCTTATGACGCAGAGAACCCTGTGGTTGCAGAGAAAAAAAATTGACGCCAGTGACAGTAATTTTTTTTTTTTTAATATATAGAGAAATTAATATTTTTTATGAATGTAATTAAATCATTAAGGGGAGAAGGGGGTTTAGGGACAGTACACTCCTCAAACAAACCTGAAACTATGAAGGTAAGAGAAAATAGTGTGAATAACATATAAGATTATTTTAGTTAAATACAGATGAGTGAAAATTTTTAAAGTAATTAAGTTTTGTCTGAACGAGCTCTGCATGTTTTTGTGGTCATGTGACCCTAATCAGATCTCAGTAGTACTCCGGCTTTTGGCTGTAATGGCAGTCAAATAGGCATAGTGGGTTTATCCCCATACTGCATCAGTGGGTTTTATTCCCCAGGAAGATTAATTAGCAGCTCTATCCCCATAGTGTAACAGTGGGCTTTGTCCCTTCTTTCATTCATGTGAACTATGTGTAGTGTGTGTTTTGTTTCGTACTGTGACATCTATTAAAGTTATGAATAAGAACTATCTGTCATCTCTCAAATAACACACACATGCACTCTCCAACAGTCATTTATTTTATGTATAAAAAAAGAAATGGATTATTTGTGAAAATTTTCGACCTTTGGTTTTTGATGGGTTGGCACACTTTAGTGGGGTGGAGGAGGGATTAAGGCCGATGGACTGCATGAGGGTCCACAGAGGGATTATTTTTTAAAGGAGTCCTAGACCCTATTTATGCACATTTTTGAGAAAAGCATGGAAAAAATGTGAAGGGTAGGATTGTTAAGAAGACCTGACACTTCCAATTTACAAGCTCTTGGCCATTGGTTAGACACTGATTTGACCTTTTTCTTTTTTAATGTCTGTATGTGGAGAGTATTATTTCGGGATCATTTTACTTCTGAGTTTTCTGTATACATTACCCATTTTGGAGTTTTGTGAATCTGAAAATCAGGCTTTTAGCAGTTGGTCTGTATATTTGTTATCAGCCTAACTCAGGATTTACAATAAGTTAAAAGAAAAACATTTTAGCAAAAAAAGCTAAAATTAAATAAGAAAGACTTTGGCTAAAGTCTTGATAAACTTATGAATGAGCCTGCACATCATTCTGGGTGCCGTTCTCTGTTTCATTTTAATTTATAAGTTATAAATGAGTTATATGATATCTTTGACCCGGTATCATTCATTGGTTTTGAACTAAAATCAAACATTTAACTTTTCTTTTTTCTATGCAACAATTATTCATTATTTTTTCTTGTTTGAATTGGTTTTTGTTCAGTTCTTGTTAGGTTGATAGCGGTGCCACTCTGAAATTGAACAGATGGTGTTTCAGGGGAGGCCCTATGCAGAAGTCACTTTAAATTTCTTAGTGCATACAACCTTCTCCATACAATGAGTGCAATTTGTTGTATGGAGAAAGCCTTTTTTTTTCACTTGATGAAGGGCTGTACTATTTTAATCCCAAATAACTGTTATATATTTTTTTTTTTCAATTTATTACAATTATTTACTTATTTCAATGAATTATATTTTAATTGAATCAAATGAACATATAGAGCTTTGAAACCAAAAACTTTTCAAAAATTAAAGATATTGTTATTATTATGAAAAATTGTTGACTTTCTTGTGTGGAGAAATGAAACATTTAGGTTCTAATCAGTGATTGCACTTCATTCAGATAACTTTTTTAAAACTGTGATTATAAGGAATATTATTCTCAAAGCATTCCAATAGAGCTGTAGTTGTGATAATTAATATATGAGAAAAGAACTACCATTTTTCACCAAACTAGATCGACCTTACTAGAAGTGAATGAACTGCTGTCTTTAAAACTACTTTCACTGCAACAGCACAATGGATGCAGGGGGAGAACACTTAATTTGTTGCAACATTATTATTATTTTACATGTTTAGAATCAGTGCAATAGCCATTTTTGAAATTAATTTATCCATTTTCAAAAGAAAATGCAGAGGGAATGTTAAAGAATCATTGTTACAGAGAGAAGTTTTTTTTATTATTATTTAAAATGGAAATGGGTTAATAATTGTATTTATTGTTAATGCAAGTTTAATCCTCACTCAGTACAAGACATTTTTTTTTTTTTTTTGGGGGGGGGGGGATGACAGGTTTTGGCCTGACATGTTTCGAGGGAATACTTAGGTGCTGCATTATTATTTGAACTGTGTGTTGTTAAATCGTAAAGTAATTTGAATAGACTAACTGGGATTTATATTCTTTTTCAGGGATATAATTATCATTGTAGTCAATAAAACTGCCTAATACCAAAGTCAAAGTAAGTTGAGTGCATAAATCATTTTTGAGTGTATAACATTTAAAACATTTTTCAAATCTGAACTTCAATTTACATCCATTAAGACTGCTGACAAGTGCCCAAAACGACTGAAAATTGTCCTACAAGGTTGGCATCTCTGCATAGTGATAGGACTTAAAACTTTGGACAAATAGTTCATGTCGAGGGATGTATGCACATTTTTCATAGACACGAAAGCACATTTCTTGTAGAAAAAAAGAGGGTGTACGTCCATCCTTTGCTGGGCCCTGCAAAAGGATTCAGTGTTTTGATGGACATTTCTTACTGTGCTCAATTTAAATACACTCTCTGGCTGGTTACCCCAAAAGGAGTTTCAAAGAGTGGTGTTGGGGAAAATTGGGAATGTTTTATGAATGAAACTGCAATAGCGAAAGACCTTTTCCGTACACAGGCATGCATTGGAAATAAAGTTATTTTGAACTGCTTTTAAAAGTGTACTAGAAAGGTTCAAATATTCTATAGACCTCTTATCTTTTGCCTTAGGCTGGAATAATGAGACTCGGATAGAAATGTGTGTTAAGAGAAATTAGTATCGCCCGTGCTGTACCAGATTATTGAATAGGAAACGCCTTCCAGTGAAACGTGTCTTTGTGTTGAGATTATGTACAGGAATACAGTGTGAATGTTTTCTTCTCTTATCTTTTTCAGGTAATTTTTGGTGGCTGTCTCGAAATGAAAATGTTCTGTTGGAACACACCATTCATGGAAAGAGAACTCACTGTGAAGAGAGGAATGGCTGTGACTCGGCCTGCATCAGAGTAGTGGTTCAGAATTCTATTTTATGCTTGCTTACGCATAGGCAGTGTGAACCCCTTTTTACGTGAATGAAAACCAAAGACCTTCTTTCTGGCCTTCTTCAACTGTACTTATATTTTTCAGTAACTAAAATATGCAACATTTATTTCTAGCTTTAGTAGGGGAGGTGTACAAGCTCGGTGTTATACAGGTTCCAAATGTTATGGTTCCGGTGTTATACAGGTTCCAAGTTTAAACACTTTAGATTTTGAATATTTTCAAGATTTATTAAAAGGTCTATTTTTTTTTTTATTATTTATTTATTTTTTTTTTAACATTGAACTTTATGTATTGGGGGAAGGGGGGGGGAAATGGTGCAAAGTAATTTTTTTTATGTTTAGAATGAAAATTCCCACCTTTTTAAAGTTGTTTCATAGTGAAAACTGGGTTTCCTTATATGTTAGTACATTTCACCATTGTATGTAATTGCAGTTGAACTCACCTATAATGAGACAAAAAAAAAGAATTGGTACAATTTACTCATTTTATCAGGGTGCTTACCTATCTGAGGAAAAACTGTAAAAACATGAAAAGGGCTGCATAACGATGCCACCTGTTAGCCAATAAGCGCCGAAATAGAAACAACTTAATTTTTCATAAAAACAATCTCACGTGTATAATTGGGTGTAGTGTACTTATAAACAATAGAAATTGATCTATAGCTTTACTAAACAGCATAGCCTCCTTTGTCTGATGAGCACCCAAATTGAATCAGTTTAGTTTTTCATGATAGCCGTCTCACACATCCAGTTTACTGTACTTGTACCCTACTTGTACTCAGATATAGCCTTCCCATAATGGAAAAAAATGGCCTCATAGAATGCTACCTGCTGCTATGCCAAAATTTAATCAGCTCCCATGTATATTAAGGTGCAACCCAATAGAGAGTATCATGGTATTCTGTATTCTGTGTTTTTTTTTTGGAGATATAAAGCCTTTAAAATTTTAGTAATAGACATACCATGTGACGGATATTTTCTAAAGAGGATCCTATTATTTAAATTTATTGAAAACCAGTTATCTAAAATGTTCACAAATTCACTACATTTTTATAGAGAAAGAAAATGGTAAAGAGATGAATTTGGAACAGTTACCAAAAGCTTAACCTTTATTTCATTTAGGCAAAAAAAAAAAAAAAAATAGCTCTTGAATTTTATTAAAATTTTAAATGCAAATAAAGAATGGAGGCAGATAGCTAATCTATAGAGAGATATTCAAAAGAGTCTTACATGCAAACAGGATTTTGTTGTCCCTCAATATTTATGTTAAAAGAAAGCAAAGCATTAAACCCTATGGAAGGTCGAAGTTCATATCTGGTAAAAAGGAATAAGAGGGATATTCTGAAAGTAAATTTTGTCTTCTTTTTTTTTTTTTTTTCTGCACAGAAATTTTATTGCCAAAAATAATTGCACTGTGACAGCACGAAGGTTGCACCATGCACTATTTTTCGACATAGTTGCCATTGAAACATTTGTTGTAGTATACATTTAGTTTGAAGAAACCTCTATAGTAAAACTCCAAGCCCTGCAATGCAAGGAATTGTCACACAGCCTGGTCCACCTGAGCAATATTTTGGAAGTGACGTCCTGAGACAGCTATCGGCTAACATCATGTCCTATACTCTAGCAATGTTTTTTTCATTTGTGGACGTGGAGCGACGCCCACTTCAACCTTTGTCCTCCACACTCTGCCTTCCTTCACTGTACGAGCAACACCAGCGACCTATGATTTGGTGAGACATGACTTCAGCGTACACAGTCTGTAGGCATTCGTGGAGGATGGACTCACGAGTCCTATGTACTACCAAATAATAGTCAGTGTAGGTCAAGGAATAATGGGAAAGTCAGGAAATCTTGATAAATTTTGTGATAATAAGCCCTATTTGAAAGCTCGTTATTGTAAATGGCTAAATTATTGGCTAATTTTGTGGAATTTTTTTGGGGTAGAAAAGGCATAAGTCAGTGAAAAGTCGATAAAAAGGGTGAGAAATAATCATGGAAAAGTCAAGGAATTTGGAAAAGTTTTAATGTTAGTCACCCTGAACAGCACCTATTTCCATTGTCAGCCATGTTGTCTGTCTGGCATCATGATTTGTACTTGAATAATCTCGGGCATGCCGATCTGCTGCTACTTTCTTTTCTTGGGCACTCTGTGCATGCATCATTCCTTTTCGGCTGACACTCCTCATGCTGTTCAACCAGCAATGGGGGGATTTTTTTCACGGTGATTGTGTGTTTCACCTGTCGTCCTCTCTTAAAAAAAAAAAAAAAAATGACAAAATTTACTTTTGGAACGTCTCTTCTATGTGTACTCTAACATTCTAAAAAGACATGTGGAAAGATCCTCACTCGCTCTGAATTATTCTCAAAAAAATTAAAGAAAGAGACGTTAGTGTTTGCTTGCTAAATTGAGCATTTAAAAAATTTTCTTCATTGCACTGAAGTTTGCAGTAAATGGGTCATAATCTGAAGAAACTTGATGTGGGACTCTAGTTCGAGTATCCTCTGTATCCAACAAAAACTCTGTCCAAAATTCAGCTGAAAGAATAAAAAAAGGAAGGGATATCCATTTTTTTGTTGCAAGTATTGCAATAGGTTGATTTGTTTCAAATCAACTTATTAGATTAGAAATTAGATTGATTAAATTATTAGATTAAATTAGATTGTTGTTATTTATATTTTTATAGGCTTTTATAATTTATTGAAATAAATATATATGTATATAACTTGTGCTTTTTTTGCAGTCTTAGCTCATTTTCCATTCCTACCAACACAAACTTTATTTTATTTCACACAATATCTATTAATGCATTGTCATTAGGGTATTTTTCTGTTTTGAATAGTAAGCTTTGTTTCTAGCATTTCTCTGAAACACTGCATTATTTATTAAAAGGATCCTATTTGTAATGAGACCCATTAAATTTTATCCCCAGCAATGGATGCAATGAATGCCGGTAAAATATTATTGTTTTAGAGACTCATGCATAAAGACAAAGACAGAATTTGTTTTTCGTGAAAAAACATATTTTTACAAGACCTATAAGTAATGTGCTAGCTGACCTCTTACTGTGGTGTCAGTTGCAAGATGTAATCACAATTTTTATTTTTAAACTCCTTTATTATATGCATAATAACGGAGACACAATTAAAAGCTTTTCTCTATATAGTAGAGTTAATTTGGATTTAAAAAAAAAACTTATAAGAATGCATACAAGAATGTTCCAGAAAATGAAAGTATAAATGGAATTTCCTTCTTCAATGTCATAGGCGGCCACATAGGGTGCACTACTTGGGTTAAACTATTGGGATTTTTTTTTTTTTTTTTTTTTTTACATACTTTAAAATAATGGGAATAACTAAAATTTACAAACACATCTAATATTAGAAAAATGGTTTAGCTTGTTTGTGTTCACATTCAATTTATTAAAAATAATTATGAAAAAAATTTCTTATGTAAAAATGGTTTGTTTATATTGACTTCAAAATTCTTTTATTATGCCTAAATAATATATATATAGGAAACTCAAAACGTGTATAGAAAAAAAAATATAAAATACCAAGCTATGAATATTTAGCTTAACAAAATACATTTTTTACCATACGGCTATGATGAATTAATTTCAATTACTGAGCAGCTTTCCTGTACATGGTAAAATATAATAATAAAGCACTTAACCATTAACAAATTTAAAAAAAGAATGTTGTGGCTTAAATATTGGCAGCCCAGTACATGTTCTAAAAGTTATATACACATCACATAGAAGCAGGGTTTAACCTGGCAAAAAAATTACTTTAGCATTTTAGCGAAAATAGGCAAGCACTATTTTAGCTTTTTCGAAAGTTAATTCTTTGGATACCACCGATTTCTTTTACTTAGCTTTGTTATCCTCAGTTTTGTTTTCTATTCCTTTTGTTCATTGATGATTTTAACCAAGCATCCATATTTGTGACTTTAAAAATATGAATCAGGGAAACTATGTTTTGATTTTAACAATAGAAAAAGAGGTACTCATATCATATGTGTAAAAATGAAAAAGCAATTGAAAAATTAAGTAAAGTGTAGTGGTAGGTAATCGTGAAATACTAGTGCTAAGAATGCTTCTATGAATCAAATTCTGAATTCTGACATACTTTTAAATATTTTTGCATTTAAATTCAATCATTGCAAATTAAAAATAAATCCAAATTACTACATAAATAATCATTCCCAAAAATTTCAGTCCTTCCGTAGTTTTTGCCTGCAAATATTACAAAAAAAAAAAAAAGAGTTATTATATAGAGATATTTTATACAGTTATCCAGTTTTAGCTTTTTAGCGAAATTCTGACCAACTTGTTTTAGCAAAATATGATACCTTTTAGCAAAATGCTAAAAAAACTAATGGCAGTTTAAACCCTGCATAGAAGACATAAATATAATCCTATATTAATAATGCATAGCACACCCTGAAGTACACTTTCATCCATTTTCCAAGTATTGCCGTACTATAATCTAGTTCTTTTGTGTAGCCCTGTAAACGAACAGTGAATGATTTCCCTACCCTATTATACAGGAAACGTGTTTTTACATTTATAAAAAATCTATATTAATTTCATTTGGTTGAGTGCAGTCTATAGATGTTAAACTCTACTTACCTGCAATTTCCCCCATAGACGTAATGTATTTGAATTCTCTTGGGTGTCCCTGTACACAAACCATTGGCTTGATCTCAACGAAAAGCTTAGATTACACACATTTGACCTATACCTATATCGTACACCTATAGGTCAAATACAACTACATACACCTATATCATACACATTTTGAATACCAAGTTTGGACTTTCTGCTATAATTTGTTTTTGAGATATGCTGATAACAGACAGACACGCACACACACAGACCAACCACTAAATTCATGATTTTTGGATTCAGGGAACCTAAAAATGTGTAAATATAATAAAGACTTAATTTTGAAAATTTGACCCAAAAACAATTCTTTCTCTCTACCTTATGGGTAAGAGAAAGTAAAGAGAATATTCCTGAATTCTCTGATTAAAACAGAAAATACTCTGATAAAACCCACTGGGCTGATTTTTTTGCAACCCTGTCCCCTACCACTCTGCATAGATTTTTGCTTTCTTGGCATAAACTGTATAAGGGAAGTATTGTAATCAGAAAAAAAAAAAAAAATGACTATGATATTTTGGTACATTTGTATGTTTTGAGGTCTCTTAGAATGTATTGGCCATTTTTCTGCCTATGTATGTATGTCTGTGGGTAAACATGACAGCATTATTGAGCTGAAAATTGTTAAACATGTTACCCTTGCTCAAACTGTGTAGATATTCATGAGTGTAGGACTTAGAGTTTTTTTTTTTTTTTAAAGAAAAATTCTTAGTCATTAAGACTTAGGGACAGTGGCAGTTCGTGAATCGAAAATAGGAGAAGAGCTCAAAAATAATATTGAAGTATTTTTAATGCATAATTTTTATTAAGCATAGTCTTAACTAAAATTGACAAAAAATACTTATTTAAATGTAAAATTATATTCTGTAAATGAACACAGCGTAAAAATACAGTGTGCCTCTTCATCTATTTTCGGTGCACGAGCCACCACTGCTTAGGGACTCAAATTATTGCAAGTGTGTTAGAGTTTAAACTATACATTTAATTAAGTACAAATTAAGTAGTCATGTTATAGGTCACTGTGATAAAAACTAGTAGTTTTTATCAGAAAGTTATGCACAATGAAGGATTATAACGATAAAAAGTTTTACTATTAGTTCTGTTTTATTTTTTTGGAAGACTTCCAGACTAAGTTTTCATGCAAAATTTTCAGTAAATCTCTCTCTCTTTTTTTTTAAACCTCTTTTATCAAAAGTAACTTTTAAGTTACTCCTTATAAGATACAGACACACTCCACTTCTAACTATGTAATCAAGTATGCCACAGTCCTATTAATAGTTGAATTCCTGTTATAACTATTTAATGCATGTGTGGTTGTTAAAATTGGATTATAAAAATATATATATATATACTTATGTAGTTAAAAATTTCTTTTAAAATTAAAATTGAAGTATTTGCATATTGTGTACCTGTCAGGTTCTTATAATATATGTAACTTGGCCTTTCCTTTTTGAGGGATTAAAAATATTAATGAAGCAATTAATTATTGACATTAAATTGGTTCAATTATTACAACACAAAACCCACTGTTATTTTTATTTTATTATTATTATTTTTTAAAGTAGGGTTGTTTTTAAGGCTTTAACAAAAGTAGAGCTCTGTATTTATAAACAGGCAATGGGGAAAAATTGAATTGTTTAAACATCACTCAGGCTCAAATTTTTTGTTTTCTGTGTGTATCCTCATAGCAGTCACAAAAATCAACTCATTGACTTCAAATTTGATACAATCACATACACAGAATGAGCCACATAATTTTTTGTTGTGTATACTAATTTTGGATTTCAATAGTATTATATTCACACTAGGTAAAGAAAGCAAATATTGAATACAATTTAGTAAAAGGACATCACTTCATACAGATATTTATCTCATTATTAGTAAGATGCAAAGTCTGCCTAAAGTCTCACCTTGAATCTTGTATCTCAAGAATACTTTGAAATTTCTGAAAACTGTGAATTAACTTGCTCAATCAATTTAAGGGGGGATTTCATTTAATTAAAACATATCTGCAACAACTCCATTTGACTTTTCAAACCATCAGTATGTATCAGACATTTAAATAGAATTGGGTAAACAAAGAAAAGTAAAAATCTTAATAGATTGTTTATCTTGACTCACATTGAAATATATTTGTACAATGGACTATGATGTATATGTATTTTTTTTTTTTTTTTTTTTAAGTGAATGAATGGTAATAAAAGTGGTTAAAAGAATACAAACGGTAAGCACACAGTATCCAGTAACAACTATTTTGCATCCAATCTATTTTCTTTTAAACAGTTTAATAAATTTGAGATAATTAGCCCCGATAGAATGTGGTATTTGTAAATTGTTTCATGCATCCAAATTAAAGAATTATCAATAATATGCATATAATTTCCTACATTAGCAAAGCAGCAAAACATAAACAATTTTTAGCTGTTTTAAACAATTTAATGTTGCTAAAATGAACATAAGATATCATAATTTGCATCCATAGACCATAATGTTTAAGAATTCTATTGCAGTCGGCAGCAAATTACTCGACCGCTAGCAAAATTTCCTATATATAAAAAAATGCAGTTTTGTTAAATAAATCCTTATCAAATCATGTTCTTAGTCAGTCTAAGAACATGATTCGACAAGGATTTATTTAACAAAACTGTATTAAGTGTACTTTTCTTTTATATATATATATATAGGAATTTCTGCTAGCGCTCGAATGATTTTGCTGCCTACTGTATATATCTGTGTACGAAAACTGTATACTCATAAAAAAATCTAAATAACAATTTTATTTATTTGATCAGCCCAATACTTTTCTTTTATATATATATATATATATATATATATATATATATATATAGGAATTTCTGCTAGCGCTCGAATGATTTTGCTGCCTACTGTATATATCTGTGTACGAAAACTGTATACTCATAAAAAAATCTAAATAACAATTTTATTTATTTGATCAGCCCAATCCACAGCACTTGATGCTTCAGAATTACCTTTTTGTCAATTACAAAGCTTATAAAAACAAAGCAAACAACAACGTCTTGAACGTCAAAAAGAAATAATAGGAAAGCAGACAGATGTTTCGGTAGCATTTAGCGTACTGTCTTCAGTGCATCAATGCAAAGCTTACTGAAAGGTTTTCTTAAATTAAATATGCAAAATCTTATTATTTCTTAAGTTTTCTATTATAGAAATATAAAAATATAGCTGTAGAGCAGTGGTTAGCAACCTCATTTTTGAACAAAGCCAAATGTCAGCAATACAACGATTAAAATATCTTTTGGGAGCCATTTTTTTTTAACTGTTATAGAGCATTAAAGCCCTGGTTTTTAAGAACACAAAACGTGAACGTCAACGTATTCAGCGTTGAGATTTTTAATTTGCACATGTGTCACGACGTCTGTTCTGCGCTGCCATTGAGCCAGCGCTGATATGAAGGAGACTGGTTGTAACGTCGCTGCGTCAGAAAGGTTGACGTTTGCTTCTTGAGTTCTTAGAAACCAGCACTTAATGGACTTTATCCGTGTCATGTCATAAAACCCTTGACACGTGACCACTGTAGAGGAAAATACAACATGATAATGTTTACAATTGCATTGTATGAGGAAATGTTTGTATTCTATAGGGAAATAATTGCATTCTATAGGGAAATGAAGAATTAGAAATCACATGTTAGGCATGATTTAGCCTCGAACTCAAAAGACGGATATTGTTAGTTCAGTGATACTATTTTAATTGAATGAACCAAACAAACAAACTAAAGAATCGATTTTAAAGCTAAAATACAAGGTCGATTTCTGATTGGCTGCAGATGGGACTCTAGACTACTGAACTGAAGAATAACCACTCAGTGTTCTAAAAGCCTGTAGCATCTAAATGATATAATAGAGGTGAAGGAACGCCGTTCGCATTTTTCTCAATCCCACTCGTTTGAATAATACATGAATAATAAAGCCACCTAATTGGCTGATTATGAAACTGTTAGAACTCAGATACTTGTGTAGTACCTTTGAAACAATATAACGTTTAATCTCTAAATTGTGAATGAATAAAAAAACCAAAATTAATAAACTTTATAATCTGCATTCAACAATTCATGCACAAAAATGTGTAATTCTTTTTTTTCAGTTACTATTTATTTTTTTATAAAAATTTCCAAATCTGATATCTTACAAATCTTTATTTATAAAATAAGTGTATTTCACAACAGTATAAATGAATGAAATGCAAAAGAAAAATAACTAATAAGTTTTATAAGTTTAGAATAATTGTAATTTTTTTAATAGAATTTTTTAAAACTAAATTATTTAAATAAATAAATTACTTACTTAAATAATTACATAAAATTATTAATTACTTAAAAAATAATAAATGTATTACATTTATTTTTTAGCTCTACTTATTAATAATTATTTGAATTTAAATAAATAATAATAATAATAATAAACTTGTAATGATATTATTGAGCTAGATTTAGTTTAAGTTAATTAAATTTTGAATAATTGTAACATTTTTAAACAACATTTTTTAAACTAAATAATCTTCTCCACATAAAATTATTAATAGGTTATTACTGAGCATTATTTATTTTAATTTTAAACAAGATACTTATTTTGAAAAATAAAACTGTTTTTGATACATCACCATATCATAAAATTTTTATTTTTCTTTTAAATTCACAAAAGTAATTTAAATTTACATACAATTTAAGTTTGTTGTGAAGGAAGGCTTCGACTTCGACTTTGAGGAGAGTGGAGTGAAAGCACCTGTAACTGATGTCACGTAGCTTCGGCTTCATAAAGATGGTAGCTAATGGAATGAATGTCCTATAATTCAATTTCACTGCCAATGAGACTGGAGGGGGTGGGGACAGAAGGAGAACACAATCAATTAAGGATTCTAGAGCTTAACGGCCCTCTTCACTTACTGTCGCCGGAAGCCCGAGCCAATGTTATTCTATGGGGAAATTTTCTTTACAAATAACTAATTAACTAATACATATTTTTAAATTCTGTTTTCACATTCAGAAAATTCCCAACTGTTAAATGGACGAACCTTTTTTAAAAATGTATTTGTTTAATTTTTAATATTTTATGTTGAAATGAAATTGCAAAATGAAAAAAAAATCACATATTGAAAATTCATATTTTGCGGCTTCAAAATAAAATATAAAAAATTAAAAAAATAATTTTTTATAAAAGGTCCGTCCATTTAACAGCTGGGAATTTTCAGAATGTGAAAACAGAATTTAAAAATATGTATTAGTTAATAAGTTATTTGTAAAGAAAAATTTCCCGTAGAATAGCATTAGCTTCGGCTTCTGACAACGGTGAGTGAAGATGGCCCTTAACAGGAAAAGAAGCACTATTAAAAATTATTGACATTTAAGTAAAAAGAGAGAGAAAAACACAGAGCAGAAACAATAAAAAGGTTAAAGGAGGGAGTTAAGTAGGCCCGTTTTGGGTCTGTGTCTGTTAATAGGATCATTATGGTCATACGCAGCTATTGTGTTTAAAGCAGGATTATCTAGAGTTTCAAGTGCCAAATGGAACTGATCGTTTAGGTATTGAATGAAGTCATTAAGAGTAGGAGTGAAAATCTCCTTATGAATATGAAAATTTCGGACATACCAAGGCATATCAAGTATTTGCCAAATGGTTGTGTTTTCTGCTGTAATGAGTAACTTGATATGGGATTTTTCAGCATGTGACCTCACCATACAAACATAAGTTAAATCGAAAGAAGGGGTAGGACGTGTACGGAAGCAACTTATTTTTAATGTTTAAATTACTACTCCGGGCAATAGCCCAGAATAGTGAACATAAGTTAACGTTTAGCAGCACGTAATTTGTTATGCATTGTGGTAATGTGTTGTTTAAAATGAGGTCTTGATCAAGAATAACTCCAAGGTATTTACAGTGATTAGACCATGGTAGGAGGGTGGCACCGAGGTTAACTTTTTATCCCGAGCATCAGATATCATGAAGCATCTTCCAACATGAGAAAACAATAGCTTCAGTTATGCCAGTGTTGAGAGCTATTCTCCATTTGGAGAACCATTTAGTAAAAATTTTGAGGTGGTGAGAAATTGCCGAAATAGCAAGACGCTTGTTGATGCTAGAAGCAAAAATACAGGTATCGTCTGCAAAAATAGCCAAAGAGGTGTTGATGTAATGGGGCATATCGTTAATATATAGGTTAAAAAGTTTAGGGCTTATTTTAGAGCCTTCAAGAATGCTGAAATCGGCAAAGAAGTTACATGAAAGAGTGTCTTTCACTTTTACGTGCAAGTTCAGGCCCTGACTAATGCCAGGGCATGTGGGGCAGTTGCCCTGGGCCCCACTTCTGGAAGGGGCCCCCTCGCAGGCATAAGCAGAAATTTTGCAACCTAAAGACCGCTTAGCCACTGCAAGGGGGTCTCCCAGAATAAGCTTGCTCCGGGCTTCAGGTAGTCTAATGTCTAAGTCAGGCCCTGTGGAAGTTCCTGTCAAGAAGATAGCTATGAATTAATTTAATAAGTGAAGGGAGAAAATTGTAATTATTAAGTTTAAAAATTAAGCAAGTAGTCCAAATTTTATCAAACGCCTTTTCAATATCAAGAAAAACTGCAGCGGTATATTGCTTCTTAATTTTGTCAGTGGTAATGTGCTCAACTAGTCTACTGACCTGATGTGAGACGGAAAGGCCATTGCAAAATCCAAATTGTTCTGGTATAATATTTTCTGTAATATGTGAATCAATTCGTGGAGCAATAAAGGCTTCAAAGAGTTTACTTAAGGAATTTTGGAAGGAAATTGATCGGTAGCTTGAAGCCTATCAGGGGGTTTGGCACTTTTGAGGATTGGAGCGATAACTGCAGTTTTCCCATAAAAGGGAAAGTAATTAAATTTAAAAATATTTAATAAGTGGGTAATTTTTGCAATATAAAGAAAAGGTAGATTCTTGAGAGCGTCGTTACTGATACCGCTGATTGCGAGGGCTTTTTTAATTTTAAGTTTTCATTTCACGAATGACGTCAGTGTGGGAAACCAGAAAGTCTGTGGGAGGATAATGGCCATTCAAGAATCTTCTAACAGAAATGTTGACTTCTCTCTCAGTTTCGTCACTATCAAGTATCAACAAGGTTCCCCTGGAACTGAGTTTCAAGGTTCATGGCAATGGCGTCAGCCTTTTTTTCATTAGTGTACACATAATTTTGGCTATCTGGAATAAAGACAGGGGGCATGGGTTCAAAAGAGCTCTTAAATCTCCTGGCCGCTTTCCAGATGGATTCATCCTCCGGAGAGAGAGGCTGGAGAAAGTCACTCAGCTTTCATTGTGTTTTTGATACAGATAATTTTTCAAGTCCCGCTGAGCTTTGCTAAGAATAATTTTATCCTGAATCCTATGCATACGTTGCCAAATTTTCCTACCCTTATTTTTATTATTGGTTAAAATGCCGACGTGGGGATCTAATTTTAAAAATTCATTATGTTTAGAAGTAGTAGCATAGCATAATCAATAGCACTTTTAAGTTCAGAAGTGATGGTATCTACCAAGAAACCAATATCGTTGGTACTATTGATAGGGGGAATAGAGGGAAGGATATCCTTAGTCATGGAATTGAGTCCAGTTTGTACAAGAAATAATTTTGTGGGGAGTAGGGGATAAACGAATTTAGATATTAATTTTAATAGGATTATGGGCTGAACTCAATTCAGCAAAAGAGGTGATATTTTTATCAAAATTAAAACCATTAAAAAGCCAAACTCAGTAGTGCTACTATTCAAAGTAGAATGGTGGGTGGGAGAGTCCGGAAAAATAATGCCCGCATGAGTGAAAAGGATTTGATCATGGATAACCCTGCCATAAGTATTAGAACTATAACAGTTCCAGAAGGGGTGGTGGACATTAAAATCACCAAGGAGGAAGGTGTTCTCATCACAACGAAGTTAGGAAATTTCAGAAGTGATGTCGCTCGTGTTTTTACTATAGTGAACATAAACTGAGAAAAAAAGGGCGAATCAGGAGCCCTAAGAGGGATACCAGACCAGTGGCGTTGACAACGTTCAGAGGTGAGTTGACTTGATGGAAATTTAGAGTATTTTTAATACCAATAGCAGTACCCCTAATAGTCAATGAGCTATTTGGGTTGACATGATCATTTCAAATAATAATGTAATTCGGAATTTTAAGGGTCATATCAGGTCTTAATTGTGTTTCTTGAAGAAGAATAATATCTGGAGCATGCTCCTGTGGGAAGTCCCTAAGCTCCAAAATTTTACCTTGAATGCCATTGCAATTCCAGGAAACACAGGACAAACAACCACAGCCATCATATGGGACTCAGAGAGCTTGACTGAGAATATTAAATTTGGTTAATGGATCAGTACAATTACGTAATTGGGCTAGGATAGATTTATATTTAATTGAAGTGTCGTTGAAGTTGGAAATATTCATTTAAAATATTTGTAATTTCAGAGATGGTAATTATTACTGCTATTTGGAAAGGGAAGGGTTGGATTGGGAGTAGCATAATGAGCAGTGGTGAAAATAGCAGGGTTAAGGGTGCTAGCGAAGGATTTGGTGGGGTTATAAGGGGTGGAAATAAAAGTTGGGGAAGGTTTTTTAGTGGTGGGGCGGAATTTGGAGCAACTACGATAACTGACCACATGAGGGTCTCCACAATTACAACATTTAACTTCATTGACAACCTTTCCTCCGGTGCAGTTTTTGGTTTGATGAGGGCCAGCGCATTTTACACAGCGGCCCTGCATTTTATAGTTCTGGGATGACTGGGGAAAGAATTGACACCGGTAGCATTGTAACGTGCGGGAAGGGTGGAGGTAATTTTCAACCTGGATGGAGTAATATAAGAGGTTGTCAAGCTCGAAAATTTTCGATTTTCATCATTGTCTTCTGGGTAGAATAGGGGCATGAGGAAGCTGTTTTTGTAACTAATAAGTTGGCTAGTTTTTATGGATTTAAATTTTTTCTCTTCAAGGGCTTGATCAATATCTTCTTTTTCAGTATTTACATCTAACTCACAGTTGACTACACGGAGTGGCAGAGTGGATTTGTCCGGGAACAAGAAGTGCTGAATATCAAGTTCATCCAATCTTACAATGAGTTTTTTGTAGTCATCCGCTGAATTGGGGTAGATGCGGGTAAATTTACCCGCCGGTGTTGCTCTAAATTTGCACTGGCATTCAGCAAGTTGTTTTAATACAGTAGGGACGTAACCATCATTCAAAATAGTTATGTACTTAAATTTGGGCATGGGTACCCTTTTAATGGGTTTTTGGGGGTGGGGGTATTGGTAGGCGATTCACTTAATTTAACTTCTTGTAATTTAGAAAATCTGACGCTTAGTTCGTTAGTATTGGATGGGTACATTGTCATTCTAGCAATTCTGAGTCCGGGAGTTTCATAATTTTTGACATAATTATGGTCATTAGCAAATTTGGCCATTTATGTGACCTGGTTACAAGTCGGAAACATACATAGATATAGTAATTTATATAGATCTATCATCCCCATATTAATGAGCAAAGATTTCTGATGTGGCATCAACCATTAGAGAGTTAAAACTCGAAAATAGTCGAATATTAATGAATTTTGAAAATGCTGAAATATTGCGCGGCTTTCAAGTGTTCTAATAAATATGTGAAAAGAAATGGGATAAGTTTTCATAAATAATTTATATTCAAGTAATTTATGAAAAATATAAATTTATAATCAGTTGCTTTGTTATTGATATTTAATGGAATACTTTTTTAAAATGTTAATATATTTTAAGATTTTATATTAGTAATATGGAATTCTCAAAATTCTTTTAAATGTACTTAGCAGCCGTGGAAGTTTACATATATAACTAGTATGTTGTGGCCACCACAAGACTTTCTTCTATATATAATCCTATACAAATTTACGCAATACAAATTATTTATTAAATTATAATCTATTAAAATTATTTTTCATGATGAATGCAGATTGCGGTATCCAGTTGTAACACAATAGAACTTTGACTGTTGTTAGAACTGGCATGTCGGTTGTTGTAATAGCAGCTAGTGAACGAGCTGCGAGAAACTTCAGTTGGTGAGAGTTCTTTTCTTGAAGTTAAAGTATGGATGACTAGGCAATTGGATTTTTACATAAAGATTTGTATGCTGTCATAGAATTCTGATGTCCATTTCATTACTTTGGCGTAAGTTTCCTCTATTTCCAAGAGGAAAATACAAAATTTTCAATGTATACGACAAGAAAGCACTTAAAACTTAAAAGTGCAAGAAAGAGATAACACAAAAAGAAACCACAGAAAAATGAGAACGATAAAACATTACATTTCAAGCCCAAATCGTAACCTGCTGCCTCCTGTCCATCTTTGATCGAGTTTGAGCATTGTAATCTGTGATTTTTCTTGGCCAACAATTTCGAGTTCAACCAATCAGAAGCGTTATTATTCATATGTTGCCCAAAAGAGTGGGATTGGGGAAACCGCACGCCATTCCTAGATACCATGGTCTGATGATCATGATATCATTAATCGAAAAATAATTCTTAATCGAATTAATTAATCGAAAATTTAAAAAGGTGGCCAAATAATCGAAGAAGGATTCGTTTCGTAATCGAAAATATAAAAAGCCGGCGGCAACCATTCCGCGTCCACATGACCAGCACTCATAAACTAATAAGTAATATAATAATAATCAATTATACATCTTTGGCCGCACCCGCACCATGCCCAAAAAATTAAAATATTTTTGATTTTTCTAAATAAATATAAATAAACAAAATGATGTATGTTGTGCACGTTTCCCTGTGTATCGCGGTAAGTATATTAGTGTTTATATACCTTGCTGATTGTAGTGAATTGAATTTAATAAATTTTCCATTATTTCTTTATAAATTTCTTAATAATGAAAATGAATATTAAAGTATTAATGAATGTTTATTGCTTATTAATGTTTTTGTTTTTACTTTTTTCTGTAGATTATACTGTGTAATTGTATCTATGATAATTGAGTCTGACTTTTTTTTCAAAATGTCTTATTTATTTTGGCATTCATTTATAATTTAAAAGGAATTTTTTTTTTTCTATGATGTCTTTGATAAGTATTTATTTATATTATGTAATTTAGTAAAATATATGTTGTGTAAGTGTACCAGGTTTATTTGTTTTTTTTCTAAATTTCTCCGTCAACCCTTTAATAGGATCAACATGGGATTCTTCCACCCCCGCCTAAAATTTTGCAGGTTTGTGGCAAATTTTAGAGATATACAGTTCCCGCCGCTTATTAAAATACCAAAGTGATTTTATTAAGCGGCTGATTCTTATATCCGGCGAAAGTTCCTGCACTTAAGGAAAAGATATACAGTACACTCTCAAAAATCCGCACAGCTTAAAACGAAGTGTTTTGCGGATTTCTGAATTTTGCAGATTTTAGAGTAATTTCTCTTATTTACATCTTAGAACATCATTTGAGTAGCAAATCTTTAAGATACAATTTATATGTTATACATACAAATCTGAAATAAAGTGTGTCTAATAAAAGTACAAATATTTCATGAAATTTTAATTTAAAGAACAATTTTTATACATCATATTATAGTTATCTACTAGATTTTTGAAAAGTCTGATCAATACTAGTTTAAGTAAGAATATTCATACATATTTATTTTCCTATAACCTGCAAAAAAGTCAGCAATTCTTGGTCAATCACATAAGTTTGTGCTATGAGAAAATTTGAGTATTTATCTGCATGAGAGAAAATATTTCATGAAAACTGTCTTTCTCCTTTTCCTCTAAATTATTATCATTTATTTTTTAATAATTTTGTATAGTTACACTTATCATTTCCTCCTCTGCAATATGTTGAGTGATTGGTGATTCATCAGCATCAGTTGAAAAATATTTTGTCTCTTAATACAGCTGAATTTTTGCAATCCACTAATCAACAAATCAATTGTGACAATGTTTGTTTACATTGCAAATGATATGCGGATTTTAGAGAATTGCGGATTTTTGAGAGTTGACTGTACTTCCCTGAATTTGGAAAGAAACTTCAAAAGGTAATAAATAATGGAATTAGTAAACAATATTAATTAATTTTTGATAGATAATTAATTGTTCCTTCGATATAAGTGAATTAAACGCATTTCAAATTCCCATGAGCTTTTCCTTGAGGAAAAACATTATTACTTCACCAAAAGTTCATGCTGTTCTTATAAATTTAAAATCTTTCCATTTAAACCTTATGAATTGTAGTAATTTCAAAATAAGAACTAGAAATTGCTTTTTAATAATTAGAAATTAAAAACAAACAAACATTGTATATCATTTCAAATGAAATTTGTAACTTACTACACTTTGAAGAATACGGTCCTTGAAATGGTTATGGAGATAAGTAACAGAGCGTGTTTAATTTGTAACTGCGCTGCAAATGTAAAATCTTTGAAAATGAGCGATAACGGAGGGTTTGTTGTGCTTTAATTTCTTTTTTTATTTAAAAAAATAAAAATTGCAAATGAAAAATTTTTTTAGTGTGTATAAATGGTATTTTTAGCAGCTGAGGAGATATTTTTGAGTTTATTAACCGGAGTCTTTAAAAGTAGTTTGTATTGATTTGATTCCGGTCCTGGCAATTTGATCAGATTAAGCGGCTGATTTTATTAACCAGTGAATTTATTAAGCGGCGGTTACTGTATATCATTTTTAACACTCAACATTGCATACTAAAGCTCGAACCATTCCCAATTTTTTTTTTTTTTCTGGATATATCCTAGAGATCAGTAATCATGTTGAGTGCTATAATATGCTAATCAGTGTGCTCAGCACCCTTTATTAGAGTGAACTGTGTCTGTTTACAGCCAGTTTTCATATAAGTATATCTAAATTCAAAGACAATTATTTTCTTGTATGATTTAGTTCATTTATTTAGAGCCGAGTGATTCCATACCAACTCACCTAATGAGGGTTGCATGAACTGGGATTTTCTTTAAATTTGGTACACAGATTTATGATATAGAGGCATGAAAAAGTTCAAATTTTTAACTACTTGCTCCACTTATTTATAGATATACAGGTCCTCAAACTTTGTCCGTTCCCTCAAAATACCAAATAATTTATGTTATTTAATTTTTTTTTTCTTAAAAATTGTACTCATGCAATATGAAAGTATTAGGTATCTATGGAAACTAGTTATTCCAGGAATTCAGGAAAAAAATAAAATACTACAATGTTTGTAATGAAAATTGTTACGGTACAGTACTCTTAGAGTTTGCAACCACGAAAATTTGACTTTCCCGATTTTGCTAAAATTCAGACATATTTCCAAAAAAAAAGGAAAATAAAACCAAAGGTTTACTCATTTTCTGGTAGAGTACATGTGTTCACCATAAATTGCTACGCTATAAATTACTCTGGTTTCTCACTCCTTGGAAATATTTAAGCTTAAAGACAAACCATAGGGCAAAAACATGCAATTTCGGCCATCTTGGCAGCCATTTTTCTCATAAAGGGGGAGCACTAGAAACTTTTTTTTTTTTTTTTTTAAATAAGCTACTGATGTGTTAGCTATTCACAGGAAAAGAGTATACTCTTGGTTATTATTTGCATAAAGAGATATCCTGCTGAAAGTATATGCATGTTTTTGTCTAAACTAATTCTGGCTGCATTGAAATATTTTTTTCAAAATTTTATCTTTAATCTTGCCAAGTTTTTTGCCAACATATATTTTGGTCTAGCTAGTTAATGTTTTGGGTCTGGCTAAAATCTGGCAGCTTTGATCTATATAAATAATTTAAAACTTAAATCAAAGTTTTTTATCAAGAAATAATAATAAATAAATTTGTGCTTTTCTGTGTTTCAGTTGCATAAAAACAAACTTGTACCTGGAAATTTTTTTTTTCCCCTTATTGTTAAGTGTATCCAATTATTTCTTCCAGTGAATGAACACAACCCAACAAGTAATGCCCGTTATTGAGTGTGAAAAAAGAGTCTGGACAACAAGGTAGAAGAAATTGAATGGCTTCAAAGTGACTGGCTTTATAAGAATAGAAGACAAGGTGAGTTTCAAATTTTATCTTTATTCTTTGAGGGAGGAAAAAAAGTGTATTTTATTTTTCCAAAAGTGGACTTGAAAATTTGCAACACTATTTTATGACTGTTATGTGTATTATTGTTTTTAATGATGAATGATGTAAAGAATAGTTAGTCTACTGTTTATTTGTCCTTTGATTAATTCAGGTTTGTTAATGCTTTTTCTTTTATCATTAAACGAAAATATATTTATTTGTATCATTTAACAAGACCTACATATTTGATCAAAATTTATTTTTAGTCATCTTTCCAGGGTTGGGTTTTTGACTTGCATTTTATTTTAAATTGAGCAAATGTTAATTTATATATTAGATAATGATAATTTATATATTAGATTATATAATAGTTTTATGTTACGTGTAATTATAAGTAAAATACATAATATAATTCATATTATTTGTGAAGGAAAAATAGAAAAAGGTTATCAATACTACAGTGAAACATCGATAATCCAGCATCGGCGGGACGTAGACATTGCCAAATTACTGATTTTTCGTGTTCCGAAAATGTAGGGGAGAGTGGGGATGAATGGGACATTTTTCATGTTTTTACTGGATAACGTTTGTTCACCCTATGTAAATCAGAATTTTGTAACATTGCTCATAAGTACTCTTCAGTAATCAGTTACATAGAAACATACTAACTTTAATAAAAAGTTATCATTTTTAATTAATAATATTTTCTTTTTTTACATGCATGTGCATTGCCCCATTCATCCCCGCGTGTGGGGATGAATGGGGACAGGACTGGACTGGAGTTAACAAAGAAAAGAAAACAAAATGGAAAGTAAATACATTTTAAAAGTTAAATTGGTTTATGGGATTTTATTACACACTATGGATTCACTGAAATTAACATAAACTGATGTAGGGTCAGGTGGGGTAAAAATAGGTCAAAAAACATCATATTTTACATATGCACTTAAACAGCAGAAAATGTATTGGTTCCATTTGTTAAAAAAATTGCACAAAATATGCAATTGAATATTCCTTATGACATTTTAAGAGAAATATCTCTCAAAAAACAAAAAGTTTGTGTTGAAAAATAAATTTTAAAATATGCTGTTTGTGACTTATTTTACCCCAAGGGTTGGGCTAAAATAAGTCATCCTTTAAAACTGTTTTAAATTTTAATGCAATTTATTTCATGCAAATAAAATTACAAATACACATTCCTTTTTTTGATAAAGACTTGATTTTGTGTTCTTTCAAGGAAAAAAATGTCTCTATGGTTCATCATTAGTTTGGGAAGAACATTTAGAATTTACGATGCATCTACATGAGAAAAATCTTTCTCTGGAAAATCCAATAAGAACTTCTATTTCCACTTTTCTTTATCCCTTCAAATTTTTCAGAATATTCTTGAATGTGTGAAAGAATGATGTTATGAAATATTTTCTTTGATCTTTTACGAATTGATTAATATTAATGGTGTCCAAATTTTCTTCTTGAGAAAGACTTGGTTTTTTGTTTCTTTTACAGTTGATGTTTCTGTGATTTTAGCATCTCTGTTGATTTTTTTTCGTCATACAGTGCGAAGCAAAAGTTTAGACAATGAAAAATTCATGCAGATTTCGAAAAATATTTAATCAATTTTCCTAACATAGCTTGAATGTAATGTGCTGTGCATATAAACAATATTTATAACAATGAAAAGTAATACTGTACATATTGTAAGTAAGTAAATGGTAACAAAAATATAATACTGTCTCAAAAGTTTAGACAAAAATTAAATAAAATCTAAATAAACAATCTTTAAAACCTAATTGTGCGTACATGCTTCTGTATTACTTCATAAATATGAGATTCCATCGAAGAAACTAAATTTTGCATAGTTTGGGGACCGATGTCGTACTATGCATCCTCAATAGATGCCTCGAGTTCCTGTACAGAAAAGTATTGTCTACCATTGCTATAAACTTTGTGAGACATGATGCCCCAAAGATTCTCTGTAGGGTTAAGATCTGTGTTACATGCTAGCCAGTCGAGAACTCTTATATTATGAGAATTAAACCAAGATTTTGTATTGTTTGCAGTGTGAATCGAAACATTGTCTTGTTGAAATTGCCACTGAAGGCCACTTAGAAGCTCAGTAAGTGACATTAAGTTCTTTTCTAATGTCTTTGTAAATGTACATCATTGTCTTTTCAACTTCCCGTCATATCATTAGTGCGTACTGTACTACACTTGATTTTTGTATTTTAAAAGTATTAGTTTTTATAGCAAAAGTATTTCATGTACATCACAGTACAAAAACCTATAAGACCAGCTTTGAAAGAAAGAAGTTCTAAAGGTAATTATAATTTATAATACTATTTTTTTTCTATAATAGAACTATATAAATATAGTTCTATTTCTGTTTCTGTGGGCTATTATTACCCTCTTATGTTTCCAGTAGCAATACAAAACTTCTTTGAAAAACTCAATGTTGCGGATAGTTATTTTCATTCATTCATAAATGTAATGTATAAAATTTAGATTAATTAAATAAAAAAATATCCTATCTATCTATCAAACTATATATATGTATAATTAATCTTCACATTTTGACTATTTTTCGTCCTGAAAATTCACTCGAAACGCTATTTTTAAAAAAAAAATATTTACAAACAAACCTTTCTCTTTATTCTTCATAGGAAATAAAAGCTCTGCTTGATATAATAATGCAGTTGGGATACATTTCGAATCTCAGTTTAGCGAAATCTACAGCAAAGAGTACTGGAAAGATGGCTGGGTGACACAATTGGCAGCCGTCGATCGACCGACGTATGATTATCTAAAAACATTTTGCAATTCAATTATATTATTGGATAACACACTAATTGCTGAAGATAGAACTTTAGCTGCAGCATACAGGTATAACGCATTACAAAATAATGAAGAGGAATTTAAAGAAATTGTAGTTGAAGCCTTTTAAAAAAAGTATTTTTAATACCGTTAAATTATAAATATTTATGAATAAAAATGAGTTCATTTCGTGAATATAGAGGAAGGATTTTGAGTTTGAGAACAGCCTTAAGTAGATTATTTAACCATAATTAGTTTCTCACCACACTATAGATATAGAGAACTTGAATAATCATAAAAATTCACAACCTCATTGTTTTTTTGTTTTAACAACAAATGATCGCAGAGATATCGCACCAGTTTTACGATATCACTAATGACACTAATATAAGAACCCTACTGATTTACAACATTTTAACTTAAAAACTTCATAAGTTCTTCAAATTCAAGATTCTCTTAACACGGGGGAAACGGCAGACTAGCTTTAAAATATCAGTTATGGAAATTCAATTTTGAAAACGTCACAAATTATTTTATTTTTACGAATTTCTGAACTTTGCAAGAATAGGGCAAAATTATACAAAAATGTGCCTTTTGAGGAATATTTTCATCGCAAAAATGTCAGACTACTTTTAAAATATCATTTATCATACTGTATCGAAACCATTGATTTTGAATATTCTAATTTAAAAATTTCGTAAGTTATTTGGAATTAAAGATTTTTTTAACATAGCTGAATAGAGCAATATATCATTATGGTGAACATTGCATTGAAAATAATATAGAAAGGAAAAATAAAATATAAAGCTGAATCCAATAGCATTTATTAACAAATCAGGATATGGCAAGTGTATGAAACTAAATGGTGGTCAACCTATTAGGTAAGGCATTTTAGTCTGTCACCGTGTTGAGCGATCGGTCAAATTCACTTCTCTTAACATGAGTGTAGGACGTACTGTAGCAGAAATTTATAACAAATGAGAGGGAATTGAGTAGAGTCCACTTTACAGCTTATTCCTTCCTACTTCCATATATATATTAAAGAGGAAAAAATAATATGAAAGGTTAAAAAAAATAAAAATTATATATACATATATATATATATATATATATATATATATATATATATATATATATATACAGTACACTCTCAAAAATCCGCACAGCTTAAAACGAAGTGTTTTGCGGATTTCTGAATTTTGCAGATTTTAGAGTAATTTCTCTTATTTACATCTTAGAACATCATTTGAGTAGCAAATCTTTAAGATACAATTTATATGTTATACATACAAATCTGAAATAAAGTGTGTCTAATAAAAGTACAAATATTTCATGTAATTTTAATTTAAAGAACAATTATTATACATCATATTATAGTTATCTAGATTTTTGAAAAGTCTGATCAATACTAGTTTAAGTAAGAATATTCATACATATTTATTTTCCTATAACCTGCAAAAAAGTCAGCAATTCTTGGTCAATCACATAAGTTTGTGTTATGAGAAAATTTGAGTATTTATCTGCATGAGAGAAAATCTTTCATGAAAACTGTCTTTCTCCTTTTCCTCTAAATTATTATCATTTATTTTTTAATAATTTTGTATAATTACACTTATCATTTCCTCCTCTGCAATATGTTGAGTGATTGGTGATTCATCAGCATCAATTGAAAAAATATTTTGTCTCTTAATACAGCTGAATTTTTGCAATCCACTAATCAACAAGTCAATTGTGACAATGTTTGTTTACATTGCAAATGATATGCGGATTTTAGAGAATTGCGGATTTTTGAGAGTTGACTGTATATATATATATATATATATATCATCAGTATAATGCACAGGAACTAGGAAGTAAAAACATGATTATTCAATTATAATTACAAGCAATTTATTTAAATTTCAAGTCAATATTTCTACTTTCATACTGTGGTCATACTTACTGTTTTCTCAAATAAAGAGTTCTGCTTTTTTATTTCAATCTATCTATCTATCTATATATATATATATACTAGCAGGCTTCGCTGAGCACTATACTTAAATGAGTTGTCAAGATTCCATATCATTACTTATTAATAACCTAAGTTAAAGTTTCGTCTGTATTCCGTAGAGGTTTTTCCCGCTCGCAACGTCAGGATTCCGGGTCCACACTGCCTTCGGCAGCAACTTACCCACTTCTTATTTCCCCTTCCCCAGTGGCTAAGTTAGAAGTTTTACGAAATCTCACCAAAGTGCATAATGCGTACACCTAATCAACATCCAAAACGCATCATTCTAAGAAAATGTAAAGCAAATTCAAGCAGAATAACGTGTTTTTACGCGGGTTTATTGCCCCTATCCCCGACCCAAAGAAGGTAAGTGGGTGAATTTCGTGACCATAGATCCTATAGCTTTCCCAAGACAAATTTAGCGCTAAAGAGTGGGCGGAGGGGTCCCCCTCAAAAAAAAAAAAAAAAATCGAAAATCACAAAAAAACGAAAATAGGTTTTTGAAAATATTCTAAAGAAGACACGTGGCTATTTTCAATACCTTTGTAATATCTTTAGTAGAGCTCTATTAAAAAATCTGGAATTTCTTAAATTTCCCCCTCGAAAAACGATTTCACCCCCTTCTTTAAGAATCAAAAATTCTAAAATCATACATAATGTTTTATTTATATTCAAGTCTAGTCTCATCATGTGCAATTTCTTCACCGTGATGTAATTTGGTTTCCTTAGGTGCCGGTTGCATATAAAAAATCCAAGCACCAAACTTCGTGACCGCAGCTCTCATAAATTTTCCAGGACACATTTAGCGCTAAAAAGAGTGTTTCGAATTTGTGTCGAAAAATGTGTTTTAGGAAATATCCTAAGAAATTAGCATTTTTGGTAGAGTTCAACTCAAATCAGGAATTTTCAAAATTTCCCGCCAAAAATCGATTTTCTCCCTTCCTTCCTTTAAAAATCGAAAATTCCTAAATCACAGATAATGTTTTATTTGTACTCATGTCTTGTCTCTCCATGTCGAATTTCTTTATTGTGAAGTAATTAGAGCCGAGTCATGCTTACAAACATGTTTTTGTCTTTTTCTAGCGCAGGGGGGAATGGGGGGGGGGTGGAAATTGAATTTCGTAAAAGTTGATAGATATAATTTTAAGTTGAGTAAAGAATGAACTGTAGAATTCCGTCCAGCCGTTCTCAAGTGATACTACCCGGACAAACATATTTTTGTCTTTTGGCCCCCAGGTGTGAACAGGGGGGGGGGGGGAATTCCGAAAAGTTGATAAACATAATTTTAAGTTAGGTGAAAACCAAAATTCCTGCCAATTGCCGTTGAATTCCGTCCAGCTGTTCTCGCGTGATGCCCGGACAAAAATAGCGACATACAGACACGATGACACGCACTCTCACACACGCACAGGCAAAAATTTATGAAGTCATTTTCAGCTTTCATGGTTCGTGAAACATGAAGATATCGCAAAAATTTTTTATTCTGACAAATTTGCAGAAAAAAGTCTGATTTTATTACTATAGATTCCTGTTGCATTATAACGTAAGATTTTTTTTTTTTTTTAATGTAAAATAGTGATTTTTAGTTTATTTATGCTTTTGTTTTTCTCATCTTTTAAAATCTGTTAAATGAAAATTCAGATATGAAAGTGTTTTCTGTTTATTAGTTTTTTAATTTCTTATTTTAATGAGGTAAAAAATAATATTTTTAAAAATATATTGTTAGGTCAAATAATTTTTTTTTATATTGTCTAGATAAATTCTTATAACTGCTACTTGTAGTGTAAGATGATTTTTTTTTTTTATTTTTTTTTTTAATATTTATCAAGAGAAATATAAAATAAGAAAGATGAAGTGGAATTTTGTCCGACATAGAATTTAATTTAGGACGAAGAGTCTGTTGTTGTATTAGTCAATTCTTCCTTATAAATTCCTTATTTTTAAATACAGGCAAACCTTATAAAAAGACTATCCATGGAGTACACACAAAAGTGAACTTATATGAAATATAACTATAAACAGAAAAAAAAAATGTTTTCTTTGAAATTGCATGGACATTGGGAATTATCGCAATATAAACAGATTAATAATGCTTGACGGTAGCCTTATACTGAAGTTTGGTTGTATTTATTTAAAACCAATCATGAAGGGCGGCAAAATTAATGATACTTTGCCCGGGGCGGCGAATGAGCTAGATCGGGCCCTGTTTACGTTGATGCTAAACTGCGGAGTTTCACTCAGAGAGTTTCAGGAGAATGTTGTGTCCGGCATGCCCTTTGTATGAAAAATTGGCACCTTTCTTAAATAAGCTGGAATGAAACAACTTTTTGAATTACACCTACAAAAAGAGTTTTTTTTTTTAAACTGACCTATTTTACCCCCCTGACTTATTTTACCCCACCTCACCCTATTGACTCAAATTAATGTCAGAAGGCAAAAGTCCTTTGGTTCGCACAGTTCCTAGTGCTCTAGGCTTTGGTAATTTAATCTAATAAGATCTAATCTAAAAATAAATAAAACACTAGAAAGAGGTAAATCATTATAATAGAGTACAGGTTATCCAGATAAATTTTTGTTTCCGACTGATCAGGAAAAATCAGCATTCTATTCTGTATTGCAATAATAATCACGAGGATTTATTTAATTAGCTTGATAGAAATTGTAATTTTAATCAAATGATTATTAGTTTATTTATTTTCAATTATTGATTTAAGTTGCATTGAATATTCTAACTTATAACTTTTTAATCATAATTATTATAAACAAAAATCGGAACAATTAATTTCAATCTATTTTTCTCTAAATCCATGCTATTTTTATAATTCCATGTTATAACTACTGAACTACAGGTTATAAACAGGGTTGGGTTTTTGATGTCTAAAAGTGGTTTTTGACATGACAATGGTTTAAACCGCCAAAAACCCGTCATAAACCTCTACTGTCAAAAACCTGTATTTTCAAAATCTATAGATGAGCTAGAATCTGGTTAGAAATAGGATTTAGTTGCCATATGCAAGTGAATATCTAAATAATTATGCTGTTTATAAATTAACAAATCTTAAAACAATTTGTAAATAATTTATAAAAATTTAGGTAAATTAACTGGTTTTATTAACCTAAGAAATATATACAAAGTGTGCATAGACATATTTTGTATGTTTATTTATATCAATATTTCTGAAATTCTAAAATTCCAAAGTTACTTGTTATGACTTTTCACATGATCCACGAAAACACAGGAATACAGGATTTTATTTTTTCTTTAAGTAAAACAATATTTATGGACAGTAAATCTATATATTAATACGTGAAGCAAAAACTTTGTACCCCTTTTTACGAAAATTGCGCGGACGGAGGATTATGAAATTTCGCACACTTATAGTTTATATAGAGAAGAAGTGCAGAATGCTAATATTTTTTAAAAATACAACGACAAAGACGAGAAATTGGAACATTTGTGAAACGACAAAGGTGCAATTCAAAGCCTATATTATCGGGATTTATTTCCAGATTAAAATTAGCATTTTCATTTTTTTATACTGTTGCCAAAATTTTGAAATTTCAATTAATAATAAAAAGTTAATATGTTAATAACAATAATAAAAGTTAATAACAATGAGTTATTTTTTAAATAGCCAGTTTCATCTGAAAGAGTTATCGCAGAATGCTAATATTTTTTAAAAACACACAAGTTTTGCATTATATATATACTAATTAATCAACTCAACTCATTCAATTTGTATAGATCAGTTTCTAAAGAAATCAACCTAAAATAAAAAAAAATAACGATTTTTTCTACTGACGATGAAAGTTTTTTTCTACTTTTATTATGCCTCGACATAGAACATTAACGGGTCGGAGTGAGAGACAAAGAAGAAGGAATCTATATTTGCGGACACATAATAATAATAGTAATGAAAATACAAATAGTGTTAATATTATACAGAATGAAGAAGTGAATTTGACAGATAAATTTAAATGTGCACGAAATGTCATTCCAAAAGTTTTTTATAGTTATGATTGTGGATTAGTGGATTTGGAATGCAGGTTTTGCAATGCGAAACATTTTGAATCTGAAGTCACTTTAGGTGACAGAACTGCATTCACTTCATGTTGTCATAAGGGTAAAGCAATATTACCGCCCTTAAGTCAAAATGAATATTTTAAATCATTGTATGATGGACTTATTTCAAATGAACCTTCAATAAAAAGTAAGTCAAAAAATTATTTTGAAAATATTCGCAAATACAATTCATCATTTGCTATGGTTAGCTCAGAAGCTCAAGTATCCGAGGCAGTTACAAGTGGAGTGTATCATTTCAAAATACATGATGTTTTTTATCACAGATCGGGTCCAATGACTGCTGCACATGGTCGTTCACCATGTTATGCGCAATTATATTTTTATGATGTTGACACTGCTATCAATTATAGATTACAAGAACGTTTTAATCAAACATGTAACAACAACATAATGCGCGAAATTTCTCTCGAATTGGAATGCAGTAATCCTTTTGTTCGGTCATTCATTGCAATGAAACATCATTGTCAAAGAGTTGAAAATCAAAATAAAGAAATTTGTATGCTCATTAAAGTAAATCATGATTTAGATCTACGCCGTTTCAATGATGCAGTTCAAACTGATGTAGCAGTAATATTTAGTACTTATAATTTTAATTAATTATGGTCGAATTTCGACCACTGGGCGACCACTAGTTAATATAAATTTGAAAATAATTATATTTATAATCTGTATTTATTACACTTTATCATTTATTAATAAATTTTTATCTATTTATTATTATTAATTGTATAAATATTTGTACCTGTTTATAGCTTGGACTATTGGTGTTAGTGAAACATAAATTTCATTGTTCTTTGTGGGAATTTTTGGCATCATCCTGATTAACTGTAAAAAATTCACGTTAGTCCATAAATCAATAAAATTAAATGAAAATCAATAAACTTTACTAACGATCCATTAAAGATGGCAACGGAGTTTAAGCTGAGTAAAAATTTTCTTTAGCAGAAAAACTAAAATCAGAAGAAAAGCTTTAGCAAAATGCTAAAATGCCAGAAACAATAGAAAAAAATGAATATCAGTTTACTCATTATTCTAAATGCCTCGATATGTTTGATTTTCATTTGTAAATTAAACTTAAAAGTTTTTAATCAGGTCTTATAAAAGTTATACACAGAAGGTAAAAAATTTTTTACAAGCATGCTGCGTTGAGTACTACTGCCATTTAGGGGTGGAAGTTAAAGAAAAAAAAAACAACAGAAAAAGCCATTAATGATGGTTTATGGGTGCTGCCGGCTTATAGAATTTCGGATTGTGGATGCATTTTTCAAAGTACTATTTATATTTTTTGTTATTTAATTATTCAGTTTGCTGCAAATAATGTTATTAATCTAAGTACTAAATTCTTTAAAGCCACGATTTTTGGTAAAGATTGTGAAGGAAAAAAAAAAAAAAAAATCCCTTTTCGGTAAGCTTAAAGGCAAAGGTAGATTCCTTTACGTTAATGTTACAAATGTAAAGGAATTTTACATATGCATTAATACTTAGAGAATGGCTTTGTTCTCACTCATTGCATTATTTACATAGCTATTCTGTTTTTAAGAAAATTAACTTTCAACTACAAAAAGGTTTTATTCATTCTACTTAAAATTTTAGGCTAGATTTATAGGTTTGTAAACGTTTCAAATTTTTAAAATTCAAGCTCATAATCATTCAACAAATAGAAGTCTTAAAGATATACAATACCAGCAATGGTGAATCCGGAAGGGGGCTATTGAGCTACATCCCACTCCCCATCCAAGTTTAATCAAAATTATAAATTTTATTCAAAATCCATATAACTGTTGTTCAATATCTTTCTTTTAAAGAAAAATAATAAAAACAAAAACGTAAAAATGCACTTGTGATCTTACTATGGTCAAGCACTGGTAAGCCTGGCGTTGCTATGGTCAAGTCAAATACAGTGGTAGCGGTTTTTGACTTGGCGACAAAATTCGAACGAAATTTTTGACTTGGTGACAAAATTCGTTGACTGACGACAAAATTTGGCGAGCTTGGCGATGGAGAAAGGCAGCTTTGGCGCAGGGTTGGCAAAGTGGGCCCAGCCCAGAAAAACCCGCCCGGGTTTTTCTGGGCGGGCCCACCAACAAAAACCCACTGGGTTTTTGCAAATAAGTGGGTTTTTGTTAAAACTTATTTATAATTTACAAATCCCATCTATAAAGTATAGAAAACACCTTACCTTTAAAGAAAAAACTCTTATTTTTATTTTCTAGAAAATAGTATTAAACATAAAAAGTAATTACAGTTATAAATATAATAAACGCAAGTTTATCTTCTATAATTGGTTCAATTTTCCTTTTCCTGTAAAACCGAACGATATTTTTTTTAAACAGCGGACATAAATGTTGTCCAGAATCAATATTTAACTAATTAAATTGTTTAGTTTTAAAACTTTATAATAATTTTATTTTAATTTTAGTACCAACATAATTATAAATCTAATAAAATAAAATTTTCTTCTATAATCGTTTCAACTATTAAAAAACTTTTTAAAAAAAGGATAAAGCAGTGCAACTTATTTTTATAATTAAAACTAGTTAGCATAAGTGGACTCTGCTCAGTTCCCCATCATATATATGTTCTCATAAATTTCTAGTACAAGACATTCTCTTAACATGATTATCATGTTAAGAGAAATGAATCTGACCAAACACTTGACACAGAGACAGAATGAAATCCCCACCTAATAGACTATCCACCGTTCACTTTGATATATTTATCTTATTCTAATCTATTAATTTATTTTATTAGGATCAATTTCGTAGTTTCGTTTTCATGCTACTATTTCCAGTGCAACAATCCTCAAAATGCATATTTATATGGGATATCCCTCTCATTTTGCTATGTTGATAAAACCTTAAATTACGAGTAACTTGCGAAATTTTCCTATTAGAATATTTGTAGTCAATTATGTTCAAACAAGTAACATAAATGTTATTTTGAAGTTGTCTGATATATTTATGATCCTCAAAATGGACATTTATGCTCAATTTTGCCCTATTCTGCCATTTTAAGTAAATCGTAAATTCCAAATAATTTTCGAATTTTTTAAATTGAAAAATTTATACTCTATGATATTCATGCCAGTACCCTAAATAATATTTCAAAAGTGGTCTGACATCTTTACGATGAAAATATTCCTCAAAATTGACATTTATGTGAAATTTTGCCCTATACTGCCATGCTAAGAAATTCGTAAATTTCCAGTAACTTGCGAAATTTTCAAAGTAGCATGTTTCTAGTTACTGATGTTCATTCTGACATCAAAACTCATATTTTAAAACTGGTCTCATATTTTTTCAGTAAAAATTTTCCATTTAATACACGTTTAAGTAAAATTTTGCCCTATTCTCCCATGTTAAGAAAAGCATACATTTTTAATAACTTACGAAGTTTTTTAATTCGAATGTTGCAAATAGGGTTCTTGCCAGTGTCGAAAATAATATTTTAAAACTGATCTAACTTCTCTGTGAGAATTTGTTCTTGAGATATCATGTACACAGACTAACGGACTAACAAACTAACACACATCACACACCATACAAATTTTGTCATTTTTCGGATTCCTCACACATGAAAACGTGTGAAAAAGTAAAAAAACCGAGGTCGAAAATTTTCACGATTACGTAAGTTCTCCATCTATAGCATGATGGAGAACTAAAAAATTTAAATGATATGTATTGTATTTAAGAATTTAAATTCTTTTATTTTATCAGTTATTGTCATTAAGAATATTTATTTTGAATAAGCATACGTTAAAATAAAATATAGCTTAATCTTACTAATTAACACTATTTTAATATTAGAATCAAACCAATTTTTATTTCTAAGATAAATATTAGACTAATTATTAATTAGTAGTTTAATATAAGTAGGTGTATTACAACTAATATGCTAAATAACATATATCTAACATTGCAATGCAAATGTATTCAAACAAAAACCCACAAATGCCCAGAAAAACCCAAGTGGGTTGGGTTTTTCTAGAAAAACCCGGGTTTTTGCCAACCCTGCTTTGGCGTCATTATATTTTCTTTCCACGCAAAAACCTCATATCTCTTCACAGACCATTATCTTGTTTCCACAAGATAAAAAGTCAAAGGAAGCTGTAACGTATTACTCTCAATCGTAAATTTTAAATTCTTGCCTAAACCGGCATTCTAAACTATTCATCACAAACGATATTTGTATTAAGATTGACGTAATATTTTAATTTTATATTTTTAAATGATTAATTAAAGCGTTTAGCATGGTTTTAATTAACAGACTTTTATTAACTTGACATGATGCAAGTATTAATGTATGTAACGGAATTTTGCATTTCAATTTTCGGTAACTTCTTGTCGTCCGAAAGACCTGAAATTTTGCACACGACTTCATAATCAATGACAATACTAGATACAAGTGTTTACAGGCATTTTTCTTATCAGGGGCAGGTTCCAGGGGCAAACAAAAAGTCTATACTTATACAAAACTATCGTATGTGACACAGGATTTGGATGTATTTGTATAATGTCGAGTGGCAATAATTAATTTCTTTTAATAAAGATTTAAAAGTATGTAGTAGTTTTCTAAAACCTTTAATAGTTCACTTTTCAATAAAAGAGTGTTCTTTATTTTTTAAAATGGGATAATTTTATTTATCAAAATAAGGGGATTCGAGTAATGAAATATTTAAATTTAAATTTAAGTTTTTATGGTGAAATAAACTTCAACGGAAAATTCATTAAAATCATTCCTAGTTCATTTGTGAAGGGGATAATACATAAATGTCCCCAAATTTATTACTTTTTCTATCATGCCGGTTTAATTCATTTAGCATCGATTTACATGATTTTTTTTTTTTTTTTTTTTAACGATGACATTTATCTTTTACATTATAGCATCTATGTCATAAAGCTAAGTCTAAATCTGCTTAGCCCATAGAATAATAATAAAGGAAGAAGGAGCATGCCAATACTCTAATGCTTACAAACCCCTTCTAGTGAAATGCCAGCGAAAGCTACTTTTGCTCCTCTCAACTTTGAAGTAGGGCACCCATCCTCCACGCATTTATCGCTGTTTGTTGTGGGTGCTGCCTCGCAGACTGATTGAGAGAGAGACGAGACGATTCAAAAATCTCGCCAACAAGTCGCCAACCAATCAGATGGAATCACTGTTACAACCGTATACCCGGCATTCCTGGATTTTACAAACCGAAACCAAAGCACATACGCTCCTTCTTCCTTTATTATTATTCTATGGCTTAGCCCTAAGATATGCTGATTTTATTTACATATTTATTAACTTTTATTTTATTTGTTTAAAATCACGGATAATATTTTATTTAATTTTTCTCAGTACATTGTTGTAATTGTGACGTCATATTTTCTGTTAAATAACACATTTTTTTTTTAATCAGATTATATTGTTTAAAAGCATGATTAAAATTTTATTATATTTTCAGTAATCTTTTTTTATTATCGTTTGCACGCGACATAAGCATCAGATTATAAATTTTTGCAATGAAAGCTATAGAAAATGTCGGCTTCCACACAATTGACGAAAAATCACTTTTTAGCTTCTAACTTCTAAGCAACTGAAGTTATCGAAGATGTTACTATTATTGATTGAAGAGTTTAAAATAGAGAGATAGTAGGATTTACAAATAATGGCATAATTATTAGGTGATTTGTCAACATAAGTGATCACAAAGTCATCCTGTAGTGATTTGATTGAGTTAAGAAGTACAGATTTTTTAAATAACACCAGATTTGAAGAATTGATAAATAATGCATTTTTGATTTTTTGTAACACTAAAACTTTCCATTGAGTGAAGTAGGCAATAGGTTTATTATGAGTAATAGATATTTTATAAATAAATAAATCTAGGTCATAAGAAAACTGTTGTAAGATTTGTGGAATGCTAGTTTTAACTGGAAGTCTAAATTTGGTGCCAAATTTCATGAATTTTTTTAATTGATAATTGTCAATAATATTGAGATTACCTGTGATAATGTGTCCATGGTCTCTGTCAATAAATTTTGAGAAAGAAGGATCATTGCATTTACAGGTTACAGTGTTAGTAAAAGAGGTAGACTTAGATACAGAATTATAATTGAATATCTTTCTTCCAAGAGGAAGAGGATATTTGAAGGTACGAGATAGATTTAAATCTTTAATCGGAAACATACATTATTTGTCATTAATGATAGACGTAATGTTAATACTGTTCAATATTTGATTTGTAAAATTCACAATTAATTGAGTATTTGTTTTAAATTTGTTGGGCTTTTTATTAATTTTTAAATTAAATTGTTTGATTTTGTACATTATAATATCATAAAAAATGTCTGAAAAATGTTTATTATAGGATTGGCTTTGAAAGACATTCAGAAAGTTTACTAAGTATTTCTTTTTAATTGCAAAAATAAATTTTCGAATAATGAACCAGTTATAGTTAGATAAGTAATTAGTCTGTAGATCTGAAATGAGTTTAATAATGGCACTTTTAGAAAAGATTAAATCTGTTTTTTTACTACCTCGTTTAGTTCTAGAAGTTTTATTGTTAATTTTGTGATTGAGTTGTGCATAAATAGTCGAATAATCATGTAGAGGGTTGATGTTAGAATATGCTTTAATAGTTTTACTAAAGTATTCGGAATTTAGGCCATATGGATAAATTGTATTATAATATTGCATAAATTTTGATTCAAGAAATAGACGCTCACTTTTATTTTTCTGAATTTTTACAATCTCTATGGTACATGAATTAAAATTATGTGATTTAAAGTGTTGTAATTCTACAGTTGATTTAGAAGGTGCAGCTGAAAGGTTTTTAGAATCTGATCGATGCTGATTAATGCGTAAATGTAGAGGAGTTGAAGTTTCACCAATATAACTAAGTTTACAATGACCACAACTGATTTTATAAATAACATTGTATGCCTGACAAACTGGAACCAAAGATTGATTATTATTCAATTGTGTGTGAGCGGCCATAGGGCAAGTTTTACATCTATTAGAACTGCATGTTCTAAATTGAAGTAAAGGAGGAGGAGATAATAGGTAACTGGATGTCGATCCAAGGATATCCCTATAAATATCCTTGTACCGGGCACAATACTGCTTTGAAGCAAAGTATTTTTTGCCAGGATCTAAAAATTTACTAAACAGAGTCATAGAGAAAAAATGTTTTTGTATATTAAAAATCACAAGGCAAGTAAGTATTTACATTAGTTTTATCGAAAGTGGGCTAGACCAAATTCAATTACTTAATTAAATTGATTCTTGATTAATAAGTATCTGGATTAATGAAAAGTGAAGAGAGAACTAAAAAAAAAAAAAAAATAATAATAATAATAATTAAATAATATGTACATATTTACACTAAACCTCCTTTGATCTAATCTATTGATTTGGTTCCAATTACAAATTAATTACAAATTAAATTCCGCCAATTATTTGAAAGTAAAGTAAGAAAAACTAACCATCACAATTCACAAAATGTCAGGCACAAAATGCTAAAAAATAATTAGAATTAAATATTCGACTATACATACCATAGGCGTAGCCAGCTTTCCGAGCGGGGGGGTGCCCAAATTTTAAACTAAAAGTTACAATATGAATACATTATGAACATAGTGCGCATATGCATGCATATGTGCGTTTTAACACATGTGCGTTTTAACACTTGTGCGTTACACAAGTTAACACATGTACGTTTTAACATATAAATTAAGCAACTTTCTCTTAGTCTAAATAACTAGACTTGACGCAGAACAGAAATATCAATATTTACACAACGTTAAAAATGCCAATCTAAAAAATTGTTAAATGCAGACTGCAGTTTCGGTAGCGTAAATCGGTACATTAGGCTTCCTTTGAAATATCATTTGATAAAGTTTGGACATTCAGAGTAGTGCTGCTATCCGTTTAACAGAAAAGGAACAGAAGTTTGAAAATTGATTAAAACAAGGAAAGAATGTTGCATAAAACATATTAAATGGTGTCGAATATTTGGTTTCAGTACGAAACCAATGCATGTTAAAAGATTAAATAAAAATCTTAAACCTTAAGTTATACACGAAAACCTAAAAACTAAACTACGGAAAAACTTATACTATGGTACTTAAATTGCGCGCGCAGAGTGATAAAGTAGAATTATAATGATATGTTTACTTTATTATTACCATGTTTTTATTAACTTCGATTCTTGTTTGTTTGTTTGTTTGTGTGTTTGTCAGGGACAAATCTTGCAATCGATTTTAAACTAACTTCCCAACTAGCTAGATATTTGAAATTTTCAGGACAGCTCACAATACGGTGACAATACATTTTTCTAATAATTTTAGTCAACTATTTCAAGTCCCGCTGCCTTCGGCAGCGCTTATATGATTCGACAGAAAATTTATTTAACTAACTTCCCGACTAGCTAGACATTTAAAACTTTCAGAATAGTTCAGAACACGGTGAAAATGCATTTTCTTAATACCTTTAGCCAACTGTTTCGGGTTCCTGCTGCCTTCGGCAGCATTATCAGTACAAGGCTTGCAATCGATTTTTCACTAACTTTCCGACTAGCTAGACATTTGAAACTTTCAGGGCAGCTCACAACACGGTAACAATACATTTTTCTAATAATTTTAGTCAACTATTTCAGGTCCCGCTGCCTTCGGCAGCGCTTATATAATTCGACAGAACATTTATTTCACTAACTTCCCGACTAGCTAGACATTTGAGATTTTCAGAATAGTTCAGAAAACGGTGAAAATGCATTTTTTTAATACCTTTGGCCAACTGTTTCGGGTTCCTGCTGACTTCGGCAGCGTTATCAGTACAAAGCTTGCAATCGATTTTTCACTAACTTTCCCACTATCTGGACATTTGAAACTTTCAGGACATCTCATAACACGGTGACAATACATTTTTCTAATAATTTTAGTCAACTATTTCAGGTCCCACTGCCTTCGGCAGCGCTTATATTATTCGACAGAAAATTTATTTAACTAACTTCCCGACTAGCAAGACATTTGAAACTTTCAGAATAGTTCAGATCACGGTGAAAATGCATTTTTTCAATACCTTTAGCCAACTGTTTCGGGTTCCTGCTGCCTTCGGCAGCGTTATCAGTACAAAGCTTGCAATCGATTTTTCACTAACTTCCCGACTAGCTAGATATTTGAAACTCTCAGGCTAGCTCAAAACACGGTGACAATACATTTTTTTAATACTTTTAGTCAACTGCTTCAGGTCCCTACTGCCTTCGGCAGCGTTTATATGATTCAACAGAAATTTTATTTAACTAACTTCCTGACTAGCTAGACATTTGAAACTTTCACAATAGTTCAGAACACGGTGAAAATGCATTTTTTTAATACTTTTAGCCAACTGTTTCGGGTTCCTGCTGCCTTCGGCAAAGTTACCAGTCCAAAGCTTGCAATCGATTTTTCACTAACTTCCCGACTAGCTAGATATTTGAAACTTTCAGGATAGCTCAGAAGACGGTGGCAATACATTTTTTTAAAATACTTTTAGTCAACTGTTTCAGGATCCTACTGTATTCGGCAGCGTTCATATGATTCAACAGAAAATTTATTTAACTAACTTCCCGAGTAGCTAGACATTTGAAACTTTCGAAATAGTTCAGAATACGGTGAAAATGCTTTTTAAAAATATTTTTATTTAATTGCTTCGGGACCCTGCTACCTTCGGCAGCGTTTCCAGTACAAAGCTTGCAATCAACTTTTAACTAACTTCCCGGCTAGATAGCCATTTGAAACTTTTATAATAGCATAAAGACAATAGAAAGGAATTTTTTTAATACTTTTATCCAATTGCTGGGGTCTCGGCTGCCTTCAGTAGCGTTTATATGATTCAGCAGAAAATTTAAAAACATGGTTTATAAAAATTTATTTTTATCTTATAAATATTTTTTATCTCATTTCATTTCTTTTATTTTACCAGTTTCAAATTATCAACCTATATATATATATATATATATATATTAATTAAATATATTTATATATATATTAAATTAATACAATCTTGTAGCTACTTTTTTTAAATTATTATTTTATTCGTTCCCATACTCATGGATAACATTTATTTTCTGTATTTTAAAACATTGTTGTAGTTGTGATGTTAGTTTCAAACAGAATAGTACAAACGAGTACTGTGATCGCTATAAAATTAAAGTGATACTTACTAAGATTGTAATAAACTGTTGTGTGTACGATAATATAAAAATGTGATGTGTGTAAAAGTCGCAAAAAAAAAAATCAGCATTAAATAAATGTATCGAATCGTGGAAAGTGTAGAAACACGCCACAGACAAATAAATTTACAAATTACCACTGTACATAAGAATTCCATGAAAAATTGCACAAAGTAAAATGAAAACATTAAAAGGGACACATACCATCATACCAATAAAATTGTACTAAAAATCCCCGCAAAATAAATGTATCAAAATGGAGGACAGATAAAAAGCTAGTGGGGTGTCTCATTATCCGACCGTGCCCTGGCCATCAGCCGAAAATATTGTCTAGCAACCACCACAATTCAAAATTGCATACGTAATCGAATCCAGAAACATTCATTAATAAAATAGCACAAAAAATCATCATGACATAATGTCGGAAATTTTCTACCCACACAAATAAACGCCTTTGCTATTTAAAAAATTAAAAGAATAAATAATAGAGCCTATTTTGAGCATACCTTTCTTTGATATTTGTATTTTTTGTGTTGTCTTGAGCTTCCTCTCAAAACTCTCTCTTTTTCTTTTGTTGGAATAATTATCAAGTCCTTCACATTTTTGCACATGATTCCAGAACAGTTTTGCGTTTCTTTAGTCATGAACAGGCCTGATTCTCCAGATGCAGGATTTTATGGAAAGTGGAAATTGTGCTATAAAATCGCATAAGAAGAAGGAATCCGAATAAATATTTAATAATTTTCTTTCTTTATTAATTACAAATACAAAATCATCTGTTCATAAATACATAATTTATTTTCAGCAATAAATCGTTTGTCAAAGTTAAAAACTAATGCAAACGATTATAAAATGTTTTATTATTATTAAATATGAGTGACAGCTTTTAAATAGGGTAAAATAAAATAAATAAATAAAATGTGACAGTTTAGTCACAAAAATAAGATATTGTATACTTGAGGTGCTTTAAAATGAAAATAAAGTTGAAAATTGTTTTAGAAACAATTTTGTTTGGCATGTATTCTTGTGAAGGGGAAGCATTTCTATTGCATCCTTCAAAACCCCTCTGTTTGATTACTCTACCTGCATTCTTAAAACATTTAAGGCTTAAATTAAAAACACTTTTAAAATGATTCAAAGAACTTTCACCCACAGTAAATTTTTCAAGAAAAGTCTGCTTATGATATGATTTACAATACTAATTTGAACCTTCCAGTGCTGTCTTTTTTTTTTTTTTTTTTTTTTTTTTTTTTAATAGCAAATGAGACAGGCCGACGGAGAAATTTTTTTCTTCAGATTGATATGTTTTTCTGTTTCTGATATATTTCTGGATGCTGTTTAAGGAAAACCTATTTAAAAATTTCCCTCATGTACAGTTTTGGAAAAAAAAAGGAATTGTTTGAGCTTAAAGATCCATTTCTTTCGACGACCGTCGCCAATTGCCCATCTGCGCAGCACTAGTGCGACGTAAAACCCAACCATCCATACATCCATCCATTTCTTTCGACTCCCATCTAAATTATTACCCTGAAAATTTGGGTGATGTGAGTGAAGAACAAGGAGAGCTGTTTCATCAAGACATCAAAGAAATGGAAAGCAGGTATCAGAGACGATACATTTTTAACATGTTAGCAGAATATTGTTGCATGTTGCATAGAGTATCCCCTATCCCCCCCCCCCCACACACACACAAGACCCTCAAGCCTTGCACAAGGTAAAATGCTCTAAAAGGATATTCGATGTGAAGAAATACATTTAAAAGATAATGTGTAAATAATAGTCTATTTCAATGCATTTTTTATAAAAATTGTTTCGAATTTGTTATAGCTTCTAGACGAATTCTTCCGATTTTCATCCTTACTTTGTGAAAATTTCTTACGTGATTGGAAAAAAAAGGTAATCATTTCTGAATTCAGATTATCAAAACACATTAGAGACACCCAACGCAGTACATAAAAGTTTGAAAAGTACGATTTCACAGACCAGCGTAATCGGAAAAAAATTACCCACTAAGTTATTATGATATCAGACATGCATTCAAATCAACAATTACTGAAAAAATTATTTTTGTATTCAAAGAACTTCAAAACCTGAAATTATCGCAAATATTTAGTTTCGAAAATTCGACCCCGTAAATAATACTTAAACTCATGGTAAAGGAAAGCAATTATCATTTTAAAACGTTTTTACTGGACGCAATATAATTTGGTATGAATGCTTTTAATCGAACCTAACTTTTCTTACAATCTTTTTTACAAAAATTATTTTGTATCAATAAAGTATGTTAGTTTCATTATGTTTAGTTCACTTTAAAAATGTTGTTGATATGTACGAACTAGAAATTTTGTACTTAAACAATAAGGTATTTGAACTCTTTGCATGTCATAGTATACGGATCATTATGATATAAATTGAATATGATTTTTAGACTTCCTGCCAATACCTGCTTTTGAGTTATGCCCATGCAGACTAATCACAAGAACCTGGTTATACAATTGAACGGACTTCAAGACATACTATTGTAAAAACTATTTCATATTCAAAAATTGGATCGCAGAACATTACATTTTCCAACATGTATGGGTAAGAGAAAGTTACAAAAAAAATGCTCATTAAAAAAGAAATGACAAAAAAACTTAACTCTCTGTTAAGGCCACGAGCTTAAATAAACTAAATCATTTTATCGCCTCTTTTCCTTGAAGAAAAAACAAACTACTAATTTTTTTTTTTTTTTTTTTTGTTTACCAAGAAAAATTACTGTGCAAGTAAATTTGGATTTATGAACAATTTAGATTATTTTTTTAAATATACTTTACCACCATGTTTAAGAAAGTGTCTTTCTATTTGCATAGAATCAATGGTATTAGTAATAACAATATTTTTTTTTTTAACCTTCAAATCTTTTTTTTTTTTTTTTCAATATGTTTTTGTTAAATATTCTGAATATGTGTGCGTGAGCGAGGGGGTGCCCGGGCACCCAGGGCACCCCCCCTGGCTACGCGCATGCATACACAACATATATATATATATATATATAAACTTCTGAACGGAGGGTGGTTTTGGGTTCTAGGGGTCATGATCGGTGAAAATATGAAGAAATTTTCTAGAAGTCGTGTCATGAGAACCGTTGCAATAGGTAGATCTCCTATAAGGAATCTACCTAAAAAAAAAAAAAAAGCGGAAGTGGTGGTATTTAATCACTCATTTTTAATATTTGATTTTGTACATAAATGACAATTACAACATTATTATATAATTTGCAATCAAAATAGTTACAGATTTTAAATTAATTTTATCAGCATCAAGATGTCTCCATATGTGTGTGATGGGGGAATGGTTCATTTTATAGGAAAATTTGTTGTCAATATACTCATTTACTTTTTTTTTTTATTAGGTTTTCATGATCAGAAAATTTATAAACATCTGATTTTTCAAAATTTTAATATTTTATTTTTAAGGCTATAAAGTACAACACATGAACTATGTGTTATAACTTGAAAAAGGAATATTAAAAATTTCAAAAATACAGTTGCATGGTCATCATCGGCGACCCATATTTTTTAACTGGCGTCTGTGTTTTCAGCTATAAGCATTTATTTTATTTTAATATTTTGGTGAAAAAATTAGTCTCTGATTCAGCCTCAGATTTCACTCTTGATGTAAGCTAACTTACAATGTTTTGATACTCTTTGAATCAATACACCATTAGGGGGTTTACACCATTTTTCTCTGTGCATTTTTCACAACTCGGTGTTAAATGAGTGCACTGTTTCTGGGAATTGGTTCACACTGCTCCTGCTCGCGTGTGCTTTGTGAATGGGTGCTGAATCGTTGTACCTGTATAATGATGTATCATTACATTGCCCATGGTCTATCAATTTAGTGAAAATAATAAAACCAGTTTCATGATGTTAAACAGGTGTTTTCTGATGTATCATTCCAGCCTATATTTGGTTTTTATGCGTGGAATTTTAATTTCTATATTCAAATAAATTTGAAAAGGGAAAAAAAAAAAAAAGAAATGAAGTAAGGCAGGTGAGGTGTGTATTTTTTATTGGCTGCAGAAATTTTTTCTGGAAACCAGATTTTACCAAATTCCTGGAGCCCTGCTCATGGTTATTGTAATTAAAAATTTCGGATAGAACAACATGATATTTGGCAGTCAGAGATAATAAGTGATATGTATCACTTTAAAAAGCGTTAAGATTTCAAGAGTTTGTTCAAAATGTATCTGCATTTAACACGTCAGGCTAAACAGCTTTCAAAAATGTGCAGTAAAAGCATTTATTGACTAGCTAAAATTTTGTTAAGTTAAAAATGTGTCAGCAGTTTAAAAATGAAGACAAAGTTTTGTAAACAAAACAATTTTATTTAGTAAAAAATTCCCGGTAGCAGAAATAGTGCAGCATGACAGCAAGCACTGCAGATTGTTTCAAGTTCTGCAGATTAATTTAACAATCCAAAAAGAAATAGCTAAGTTAGAAAATATTTAATAATTTGATTTACGCCTCTAGATTACTGTATTTATTGCATATTCTTGATTTTCTTTCTCTTTAAGATATAAATTTTACATAATTTATTAATTGCTATTCTTTTTTTCTGATATCTGACTTGATAAGGCATTTTTGGATCGCAGATAAATTTTGTTTCGCTGTAGATAGGTACTGAAATTTCTGCTACTAGGGTAAAACTTAACAAGCAGTGATGTATAATTTTAACAAGTGTTAATTTTCAAAGAAGCAAAAACACACAGTAGCGGAATTTTTTCTGTCAATCTGCAACAGCTATTTTATGTATTAGAAAATAACCTGCAGCATAGTTTCACAATAAGTACGGGAAAAAGAGTGATTGGATTCATTAAGCATATTTTTATCGCAAGTTTGTATTTATCTAATGTTATTTATCTGTTAGATATGTCAAAGTATTGTAGTTATAAAATTTTAATTACATATAACTAGGCAAAGAGTTGGCATAAACCATTGTTCTTCATACCCTATAAGAAGAAATATCTTTGTTCATGATTTTGTTTGTACGGATTCTAGTAAAATATTTGTAGTAAGAAATTCTAAACATTGAAATGAATGCAGCTTTCTAAAATTTTCTGGTTCCTGTGTAACCAGGTGGAGGGACATAAAGAAGTATAAGTTTTCTTTTATCAAAAATTACAGTTTTTTCGTCATTGTCATTTGTACATTTTAATTGCGTTTTGCTCACCTTCTCAATGTCCGTTATTAAACAAAATGCCGCTTCATGTGCATGCTGGAGAAACACCACCTGTCTGTAACCTTCTACAGAAAGTGTTGGCTAGGGTAATATTATTCTCAGAAACAAGAAACTTTCAAAAAATGCTAAAAAAAAAAAAAAAAAAAAAATGAGATTTCCACTATCTCTCTGACGGGGGAAATGTCAACAGAGTTTCACAGTATCTTCAAGCGTTTATTGTCTGTTCAGAATTGCTGATAGTAACTATTGAAGTAGAAACAGAAAATAAAATTCTGTGTTCTAGTCTGAAGTGACAAAGAAGAACTAAAATATAAGAATTTGAGATTTTTATGATAATGATATGGAATTTTGCGAATTCATTAAAAAATAGTGACAAGCGAGATGGACAAGGCTTGCAAATATAAAACTAAAATATGTGTAAATTCATTTAATGTTTCTTTCAAAGTGAATCAAAAAATTAATTTGTTAAAAAATAATTTGTTAAAAATCCAATTAATCGATTAATGAACTACGATTAACCCAGTTAAAACTCTTAATCAATTCCCACTCCTATTAATAAGTACAGGTATTTTCTTTAGCAGCTCACTAGCAGACTTTTTTTTTTTGTATAAAACCTTTATTTCATATGTGATCCTTTAGTTCTAACTTCTTCTATAGTGCTAACGATTCATTTACAAAAATACTGGTACTCCCAGTAGCAGAAATTTTTCTGTCAATCTGCGACAATTATTTTGGCATTAGAAAATAACAGGGTTGGGTTTTTGACATGACAAGGGTTTAAACTGTCAAAAACCCGTCAGAAACCTCTACTGTCAAAAACCTGTATTGTCAAAACGCAAAATTTATAAATGAGCTAGAATCTGGTTAGAAATAGGCTTTAGTAATATTTGCCATATACAAGTGAATATCTAAATATTATGCTGGTTATAAATTAACAAATCTTAAAACAATTTGTAGATAATTTATAAAAATTTAGGTAAACGTACTGGTTTATAACCTAAGAAATATATACAGAATATGCATAGACATATTTTGTATGTTTATTTACATTAATATTTATGAAATTCTAAAATTCCAAAGTTACTTATGAATTTTAACATAAGCCATGAAAACACAGGAATACTGTTTTTTTTTTTTTTTTTTTTTTCTTTAAGTAAAACATAATATATGTAGGCAGTAAATTAATATGAATTTGAAAATAATTATATTTATTACACTTATCATTTATTATTAACATTTTTGTCTATTTATTATTATTATTGATTGTATAAATATTTGTACCTGTTTATAGCGTGGACTATTGGTGTTTGGCGTTTTAGCCCGTATTTATACAAGTTTTGGAGAAAACCACGAAAAACTCTGAATGGCTAGGCTGACGATCGTGCCCTGGGATCGAACCCGACACACCTCATGTCTACCAGCTGAGGATAAAACTGCTTGGCTGTTGGTTTTCCCTGCAGCTTAGAATAATAAATTTTTAAAAAATCTGTATGAGTAAATATTAAATTTATTACAATTTATACATGTCCAGTAAGTTATTCATATTTCTCTTGTCTCACGGTAATTATAAGAATTTCAGACGCAATTCAAGCTTGTTTAACATTCAGAATCATTGCTTTTTTTTAAAAACTTGCAATACCAACAGTCAAAAAAAAAAAAAAAAAAGTTTTTCTATAAAATATTTAAATACAAAATATTAGGCTATGCCTTTTTATTCTACTAGTTAAATACATAATACTAATAAAAGCACAATACTAAAAAAAATTGAAATATACAATGTTGTATTGCAAGTAAAATGATCTATCAATGATTTATAAATCATGAATTTTTAGAAGCCTAAAGTTTTGTTTTTATATTAATCAAAATGTTATAATAGTGTATTAACTTATTTTCAAAAAAGGATTAAATTAAATTTACTTTAAAAATATATACCTAAATAATATCCTTTTACAAAATATGCACTTACAGGATATTTAAAACAGATATATTTCGGACAACCACCGTGTCCATCATCAGTGAATTGCAGTGATACTCTTTCTGTTTTGGTTTGTTTCCTCCTCTTGACCTTCAATTCTCTTCACTTCGAATGGTCTTTTTCTTTTAATTAGGTGTTGCCATACAGATGGTATTATGCTGCGCTCACGATCATTAATAGATAGATTGTTAGTAACTATTTCAATGGCTTCTCTTTTGAGAGCATAATGGTGGTTATTATAGGGGCTATTTTTCGGGTATTAACAGTAAAGATTAATTGGGTTACTTTTATGGGTGGTCGACAGAGCAGTAGAAGATCTATTGAATTTTATGTCGAGAGTGTTCTTTTTCGCGATCATTAATACAAGGTTTTGTCATGCCAATGTAGCAACCTCTATTAGTATTTTCATGCTTAAAATCAATTTTATAAATACCTGAAGTGTTTTTTGGGTCAATTTGATCTTTTCGTTATGGAGACGTTGAAATATGTTTTTATTGGGTTTAATAGGCCCAGGAGCAGAATTATATCCGATGTTCTGCAACGAGACATTAAAATTTGCAGATGCTCTGCAGATATTTTGTCCAAATTTGTCAAAGCACAGTAAAATGCAAAATAAGCATAAAAATAATACTTATTAGTAAAATATTTATAATCTAAAACTGAGGAATACACCCAGAATTTGCAATTTTTTCAATGGCTTTTGGCATTAATATTGTCACATTACTGTGGATATACTACTTACAAAATGTTTATAATTTTAGTCTATACATTGAAACAATGACTGTTTCCAGCAATTTTCTAGTATGCTAACAGATTTACCGGTCAGCTGAGCATATCTAGGTTTTATTAATTTTAGAATGTTAGCTGTATCAATCAACATCATCCAGTTAGGGGATAGATGAAATGTTCTGCAAAAGCCTCAATTGTTCTGCGACTTGCGTCACAGTTTTAAGCACTTTCTGCTCCTGGGTTAATAGGTATGTTTATATTAAGTTTTTTAGCTTCATTCTTTATCTTTAGAGCTGCACCGTTACAAAAAGGTATAGAGGTAGTAAAAAGTGGTTTGGATTTTTGTGCATTGTTAATGGAATTTAAAGTTTTTAAACGTTTTTTATAAATTTTATCGACGAGATTTTTACTGTAGTTGGCTTTTTTTGCGATTTCTTTATTGAATTTGATTATAGTCTTTTAATAAGGTTTTGTTAGAGCAAATAAGGATGGCAGGGTTTATATAAGAGCGGAGCGCGGCGTTCTCTTTTAAGCAAAGCTGGCAGATCTGTTATCTCTCTTATGAAAAATCTTCCTTTTTTCTTTCGACCTTTGAAAATTCACGGTAGAATATTTAGAGTGATGTAAGCGTTACCATGGTAACCACACAGTGAAGGCAGAGTTGAAAATGATTGTCTTTTCTCTCTTCCCTTACACTTCAGCTATATGAATTTGTGCACAGAACAGGAGGTTGAGGAAATGATTTAAATTGCGGTTTTTACTGGTTGTTATTTATTCAAAATTTGTTATAAATCCAGATTAATTTCTACAAAAAAAAAAAAAAAAAAAAAAGGAACATGGGAGAAAAAAAAAAAAAATACTTATGCTTTTTTTTTTCTTTGGATGAAATATATGAGGAAGGGGCTCTTCCCTTACTTCCCTTGGCAAACCTACCACTGAAGCCAATCCGTATATAAGCCAAGAGTACGTTTTTCCCTGCAGAAATTTGCCCAAAATTGCAAAAACGTGTATAAGCCGAATTGAAAAAATATTCTTCTAAAGTTGGAGTATATCGCGAAAACGGTGAAAATATTGCCAATCTATAAAGCTTTCAGGGTAATCTAAATGTAAATAAAAAGCATTTTTGTTTCTTTACACAGCACGGGCATGTTTTGAACTAAAATCGGCAAAGAAATCGCCATGCTTAAACAAATAAAATGTCTTATTACTTACCTTAGAGTAGAGGTGCATAACCTTTTTGATTGAAGGACCACTCTCGCTGTTCGGTGGGATATAAAGGTCCACAGACGAGATAATATAAAAGAATTAAATTGCACAGATATATTTGCTGTGAAATACGGTGAAATATATACAGTGAAATACGTTTAACATGAAAACGCTTAACATGAAAAATCGGTTAACACGAAAACGCTTAACATGAAAAATCGGTTAACACAAAATGGCATAGCGATCCAGACAGTGTACTATGCTATTTAATACATTTTTGTTTCTTTTAACACGAGACAAAAATCGTTTAACACGAAAAAAACTCACTTTCGATCTTCAGTGACATGTTTGCTACAGCAGAGATGCAAACATTTTAATTTAGTCCAGAGCATTTTTAACTCCGCCTTTATTTCCATACCACATTTTTCTTAAGAGTAATATTTCCTTATTTTATCGTAGTTATATATTGAAGGAAAATAATCTGTAAATAAAGTGGTGCAGATAAAAATGCTCCGGAATAAATTATAATATGTTGCTGTCAATGATCATATGTGTACAGCTCCAATAATGAGATTTTTGACATTGTTCATAATTAAAATGATTCCACTTATGAAATTTTGATGACGAATCTGACAACTGAATCAACAATGCAGTTCCGGTCCCCTCTGCTTTAGAAATGAAGAAAATAATGAGTATCCACAGTTATTTAGATGTGCATTCGAATTGAGAGATGAATAAAACAATGGATGATCTCAATCAATTTTTGAACAAATATGGTGCTGAAAAAGACACTTCAGTAAAAGACATCTCAATTTTTCCCCAAAAAACAATAATATTTGTACTTGATTTTTATCTTAATGGATGCAAGTTAGTAGTAGTTTTACAGGAAATGGAAATGAAAATTGACAGCATGGAAAACATTGGCTAATTGTACTTTTCTACGAATCTTTTTACACGAAAAAATATTTCAGTCCCTTTAGTTTCGTGTTAAACGTTTTTCACTTATATATATACACAGACACACATGCATATAAGGGGCATACTATTATTGTCAGGTGCCTGTGTGCAAAACTTAAAAAAAAAATATATATATATATATATATATATAAATTACTTAGAGAGTTAAGTAATATATTACTTAATAAATATATATATATATATATATATATATATATATGTATAAATTACTTAGAGAGTCTCTCGAAGCCTAATAATCATAAAGTTATTGAATAGTAAGCAAAAGAATTAAACAAATGCATCATATAAAATACAAAAACGATAAATAAAATGAACAAATAAAAGTATAGTTTGCAGAGAGAGAAAGAAAAGTGATATTGGGAGTCACAAAAATAAGCACATATAAATCCTGATAGAGGGTACCAAAATAAGCAGTTTTAGAGCATGAAAATATCGTTTTGAGCTATTAGACGGCACTGGCGAGATCTGTAAATGAAAAGGTTTCTATGGTCATAATTGTCATTTTTCACATGAATTTCCAATAAAACGCATTGTGCCACCTTCCTGTTCTGACATAACATAAGCAATATGGTCTGCAAAAGTCTCAAAGATTTTAATGAGGATTTGGTTGCTAAATTATCATAATAGCAACAAAGGACATAGCCAAGGAAGTGGTATTGGAGCTCAGATATTTGTGAATTAAATAAATTTTTATTACCTTTTAAACAAATTAGGAAATCAGTCTCAGCCTCTTACATGCCCTCTGATGGTAACGTTTGTGGTTCCCCTCTTAGAAACCAGCTAAATTATCATGATAGTAACTAGCAGCAACTGCATCTACTGCTGAAAATCTGTGATGGGTTTTAAATTTTTGTGAATGTAACCCCAGTACATGCATGACCATTGAAAATCTTGGTGGTCATTTTGAAGCACAAAACTGACTATTCTCACCCAGTAAAAGCATTTGAATGTTTTGTCAGCTATGCCTGTGTTGAAACTTGAAACCGCTCCCTATACATTCTTTTAGCCACTGCTCCATTTCTGTTTGCAACCCCACGAATCATAAATTGTGTTTTTTTATCACTTCTATAAAACAATAAGCATCAATTGGTGTTTTTTGTCGTTCGCCAGACAGAAATACAAATAGCAGCAATTTCTAAGTTTTTTGTTTTTCTTTTTTTTAATGGTAATTAATTACTACTCTAAATTTATGCTTCTTCATCATTAATTTTCACACACATAATTATTATACATTTTTTTTTTTCCTTTTTAGACAGATTTAAAAAAAAATGGGGGGGGGGGGGCTTTTACTTACTGATTTTTCAGTTTTTAATCTTCTTAGATAGATATAACCACTTACCAACAGATTATTCCATGATTTTTCCAATAAAAAATTAAGGAACATACAATGGGTTACATTATTGAGAAACAGAATGGAAAACTTAGCTCTCAAACAGAAATGTATATAAAAACTAACATTTTCATCCTTTCCCCCCTCCAAAAAAAAAAAAAGTTTTTGTAAATGCCAGTTTTGCGAATGCAACAAATACTTTATCTGTCTCTCTCTTTTTTTTTTTTTTTCTCTGCTGGTGATTTATTCGACCTAAAATGTCAGTCCTTCGGCGGGTCGCAAATTGATGGCTACTGGGCCGCATGTGGCTCCCAGGCCGCAGGTTGTGCACCTCTACCTTAGAGAGTATGTTTTAACTTAAGTTTGAGTAAAATATTGTTATATTTAGTTTAATAATATTATACAGTCTATTTACACAAATAATTTACTTATAAAATATAATAAAAGGTATTAAAAAACAAAATGAATTCATATTTTTATTATAAAATCTCTTTAAACATTTCTAGTAATGTTTTCACCGACGGCTCTTCCAACTCAGAATGTGACAGAGGAGGTTGTGGCATCTTCCTTCTCCTTCTAGATCAAACATCAGGTCACAGCCGGAAAAATCGCCTCAACTTCACTAGTGAACTGATCGCCATAAAAGCCGCTCTTGCCTTTTACCTCACACAGTCAGTTCCCTCGAATGGCATCATCATTTTCTCTGACTGCAAATCTGCTCTGGAGGCCATTAAAAGAGGTAAAACGAGACTCGCCCAAGATATCAACGTGCTTCTGTCCACCATTGTTGCCAGGTAACAAACCTGCACCATCCATTGGGTCCCCGCTCATGCCAACATCGAGGGGAATGAACAAGCGGACTCCCTCGCCAAGGAGGCTAGGAATATAAATCCCCCTCCCAGGCAAACCACTTGCTTTCATGCAAATGCCGTCGCAAAACTTCAGCTCTGCGGCAGACCTCGGAAGAAATGGTGCCTTCCGGAGCTTAATCTTGACCGTGAAATCACCACTACCATCAGCAGATTACGGACGGGGCACATGAGAGGTATGAAGATCATGCCTGACAGCTCTAGAACCTATGCAGAATGCAGGCACTGCCCAGGAATTCAGCTGGATCCGAGGCATCTCTTCAATTGCATCTCTGTTGTCTCGACCCTCTTCAACATCGACCTGAACTGCTGCCATGACACCCTTTACACCGAAAAAGTCGGAGATGTGGCCAGGGCTGTGCTCCATGCCTTTGGTCCCATTTGACTTGTCTATACACTTTTTTTTTTTTTTTTTTTTTTCCTGCACTTGTCACACGGCAACAACAACAGTAATGTTTTTTGTTTTAATTTAGGTTTGTGTGCAATGACTTTTTCTATAATTCTATATAAGACATTGTCTCATGTTCAGTGATGAAGTTTCTTTGTTCCAAACTTTTTATTTCTTTATCTAATGCAGCAATTAAATTTTCAGTAGAAATTTTGTCGTTTTCAATAATTACTGAATCATTTTCAAAATCACTCTCATTTTTTACATTTTTCAGGAATCGCTCAAGTAAAAATTGATTGGTACAGCCATCTATCGACAGAAATAAAAACAAAAATTATGGCAATTAAAATATAGCAATTAGCTTATATGCATTTCGATTTGGGAGTGCTTCTTTTTACTGTTGCTAGAAATCTTATATGCTGAAAAACAAAATATAGAACTAGAAAATTTCACAAAAATCTTGTATTAAAATAAGCTTAAATAATAATAAAAATAAATAAATAAATAAATTGAAATCATTCATGGTAATAGGGGAAATTGTTTGGTGCTGCCATCTATCAGCAAAACAGAAAACGAAAGGTAACGGGTAGTGCTGGGCGATGTTGACATTTCTTAAATCGATATATCGTTCATCTTAAATACCGATATAAGGATATATCGATTTAATGTAGCGTTACCAACTGTAGGGATTAGTTCCTACTAAAAAAAAAAAAAAAAAAAAAAATCGACCGAGACAGGGATTGAACTGAAAAACTTCTTGTCTCAAATCAAACAATCTGGCACTGTACCACAGTTTTTTGCCCACTAATTAAGTTTTGAGCACTTTGATAAAAGGGATAAAATTTTCTAAGGTTTTATCTAGGCCTATGGGTGAGTTATTGCACAAAATTTGCCCTTTATCTTATGTTTTCGACCACACTCTTTAGGAATTTTACTGATTCATACTTCCCTTGTAAGTGGATGTATGGTACTAGCTCCAAATTTTGGCGCAACTTAAATTCAATCGCAAGAAGTAGAAAACTTAAAAAAAAAGGTTGAACCGTTTTATGATATTGCTTATAATTTTACTCCATATACAGTTGGCAGTAGGGCTGGATTATTTATCAATATATCCCCAAGTATCGATATTTTTTTAATATCGCGATAACAGTATTTAAGTTCTTGCTCTAACAATATATCCCTCTAACGATATTTCCTAGTGTGCACAACGCGATCGATCCATATGCCGATAAACAGCGTCCAACGCCAACCACCATATCTTCAAATTCTGCTTCCCCGCCTCACCGTACCACCCCGTAAACACCCAACAAACAGACCGCCGAATATCTTATGCAAATACACCTTCACTTCCTCCTCACTGACTAAACTCGAAAAAATAACCCCAACCGCAAACGATCCGAACACACTTTCTCTTCCTTATTCCTGCAATCAGCACCGCTTCCCAGTTTTGCTAAGCCTCCTTATACTGCCACTCGGAAGGCCCCACCCAGGACACCTGGACAGCCCCTGTTTGCTCGGGCCATCACAACCTGCGTTATCGGCTAGGGGTGAACTCCGTTGGGAGAGCGGGCCTGGTGGACGGCCTTAGGTCGTCCTCAGAAGGCAAACAAGCCTTCTGGCCGCCAAACCGAGGTCGGCCAGTTACTAGGGCCCTCAGCCCCAACTTTGACCAACTCCGGTTGGTCCGGAGGGGCGATATGAGCCTTGCTATAGCTGATTGTCGAACCTTACCTGGGCCACTTCCCTGCTGTCGCAAAGTTGGTATGTTGCTGTCGTAGCGGCTAAGGCCTGCACGATGTTGGGTCGTCTTGAGACGGGACTGCATGGATACCCTCGTATCTGGGTCAGTCGATGATGGGGCGCGCTTGCGTGTCACCTGTCTTATTCCTGCAATCAGTCCCTTTGCTTCATTTGTGCGAACTCTCAAATCGAAACCACTACTTAAAAAGTATGACCTTGAACGATAACATATAAAATGTTTCATTCCTCATTCATCAAATTATCGCAGTAGTATATTATTTCCCAGCTTATCACATTCGATAATATCCCTACATCAATAATATCGAAGCTGCTCCTCGCTCGCAGGTGAAAAGTGAAAACACTGCAAACAGTATATCGCGTTTAGTTTATCGCAGTAGTATATTATTTCCAGCTTCTCGCATTCGATAATATCCCCACACCAATAATATCGAAGCTGCTCATCGCTCGCAGGTGAAAAGTGAAAACACTGCAAACAGTATATCGCGTTTAGTTCTTGCTATCGGTTCGTTGATATATTGTTCGGAATTCCATGGGTTGTTCGAAATATGGTCAAGTGGTTTTTTTTTTCTTTTTTAAGCAAAGAATTAACTGAAATTGATTCTTATTTTTTAAAAATTGGATTTATTATTCTATCTTCTGCATATATAAGAAGAAAATATAAGATTTGGAAAAACGTTTTTCCGGTTTTCGATGAATTTACACGTTTTGAGATTTCCCTGCATTTTAATTAACTGAAATTGTCTACTCATTTTTAAAAAGTGGATTTATTACTAGTTTCTGCGTACATAAGAAGAAAGAAGATACGAAATAAATTTCGATTTCCGTTTTTTGATATATTTACACGTTTTCGGATTTCCTTGCATTTCAATTAAGTGAAACTGATTACTTATTTTTTAAAAAGTTGATTTATTATTATATCTTCTGCATATACAAGAAGAAAGTATAAGATTTGAATAAATTTTGATTTCCAGTTTTCCATGAATTTACACGTTTTGAGATTTCCTAGCTTTTCAATTAACTGAAACTGACTACTTATTATTTAAAATGTGGATTTATTACTGGCTTCTGCATGCATAAGAAGAAAGTAGAAGACACGGGGAAAATTTCTATTTCTGGTTTTCGATGAATTTAAACGTTTTGAGATTTCCTTGCATTTCAATTAACTGAAATTGACTACTTATTCTTAAAAATGTGGATCTATTATTTTACCTTCTGCATATATAAGAAGAAAGTATAAGATTCAGAAAAAATTTAGATTTCCAGTTTTCGATGATGTTACAAGTTTTGAGATTCCTTGAACTCTAATTGACCATTTTAAGATTTCCTTTCTTTCTTTCTTTTCTTTTTTTTTTTAGTTCGAACGCTCTATTTCATGGACGACTCGTGCCTATCGGCCAACAGGGGTCGCTGCTGTGCTGCAATTTAATTCCGTTTATGAGAAGGCAGTTGTTTTGCTTTGCTTTGCAAAAAGTGATTGATCTTCAATCACTGGGCGGTACTAGTATATAAATATAATACAATTTCCAAATGTTATAAAAACATTACAAAATATGAATTCGATACATATATATCTTTAAAAAAAAAAAAGAATCATGATATGGTAAGTAGATAAAAAATAAAATAAAAATGGCAGGTAATTGACCTTTAGAATACCTATGAGTTATAGGGTCTTAAATTAATATTACTCTACAACCGAGAAAGTTTATTCGGTGGCAATTCTATAGAAAGTTTATAAACAATATTTCTACTGTGCATTTCTTATTCACTGAAATTAATTTAATTACAACCATATCGCTATCAATGACTGACAGGACTATTAGTAAATGAACTTTCTTTATACTCAAGGATGGGAATTAGGTGCAAAACTCATACTAATATTTATTTTTAAAATTTCCGTATATAAGTAAATCATTGATATATATAGAGAGAGAGATAGATAAGTTACGACTTCTGCGCAAAATTTTATTAATCATCTACATTCTAAGTACAACTTCATTTTTCTTAAGCTTATAATTTTATTATAATTATGTATATTGATGTAACTTTGTGTAAATACTTTGTGTAAATAAAACACATATCACCCATTAGCTCTCTTAAAATGTGATTTTGAAATAATTAAATCTTAAAATAGAAAGAATGGAGGACAAACTATTCAGAAATATACTTAAAAGTAATGGTATAAATTAAAAGAAACACAAAACATTGTGTTGCTATTTATGCATTTTCTTTCTTTTCTTTTTCTTCTTAATAAAAAAGATTTGGAAGTAATATACCAGAAAATATAAATATACATATAGAAAACACTCCCCACTTGTATACATTAAAATTGGTGTTCATTTGTCTTTAAAAAGTAGCAAATACCTATTTTCCTTCTCTTGAAATAAATATCGCAATATATCACCAATATCGATATTAACTTGATGATATATTGCGATATTTAATTTCTGATATCGTCCAGCTCTAGTTGGCAGCAAAAGTATTCGAGCGCTAGCAATAATGCGTATATATATATAAAAGTACTCTTTATAGTGCTTTGTTAAATAAATCCTTCTCGAGCAGTGGCGTCGCCAGAAAAAATTTCAAGGGTGGGGGGGGACACATAAAAAAAAAAAAAAAAAAAAAACATTTTTTGAATAAAATTCTGATAGCATAGTTTTAAAATTAAAGAAAAAAATACTTATTAGAATTTTCCAGGGGGGGGGGGAGGCAAGTGCCCCCCTCGCCCCATTGTGCCAACGCCCATGTTCTCGAGTTATCTTCTCAAACATTCAAGAATTTTATTCTAGATGACTATTACTATTACAGAAAATTGTTTTTTAGTTTCACAATATTCCTTACTGTTATTTCGTACATTTATAGAAAAATTTATCATATACTGGAAAGTATTTATTATATCCTTATGTTCTAAAACGGGACGACAGTGCCATTTGTATACTGATGTGTACAAAATGCGAATAAGCGCTAATTTATATCAAGGTGCAAGTATGTAAAACTTTTTAGGAAATTCTGTGCATTATTTTTCGTGCTAAATTTGTTAGAATTTTTTTTTTCACACTCAAGCAGATGGATAATTTCTAAAAATGGTCAAAATGTTCTTTAGACTTCTCGAAACGTGTAAATTCATTGAAAACCGAAGATAAAAATTTTTACAAGTACTTTCTTGTAATGAATACCTATAGAAGAATGCAAAAACGCGAAAATCAACAATGAACCATAAAAAAATTATATTACTTTGACAAAATTAAATTTTTTCCTCGAAATTATTATTTTTATCACCGAAATATTTCCCATTGACTCGTGACGTGACATTTCATGAGTAACGTTTAGAACATATGAAGCACCCCAATTTATTTATTTAATTTTTAACTAATTGATAAATTCAGAATTTTATTATTTCTTATTACTTTTTAATGCATTAAAATATTTACATTCTCCACTTACATGCAAACGAATTACAAAATGGCTTCACACAAGATATTAAATTTCTATAGTGCTTTGAATCTCCTAATAAATTTAAATCTTAATTAAAATTTTCTAAAATACAATTTCTTTCAAAATTCACGAGATTTTTCTTTTTATATTGAAGTTTAAAATTTTTACTTATGTTAGATTAAATTACATCAAGACAAATTACAAAAAGACTAATAATTGGCTTAGTGTAAGAAAGAAAATTAGTAATAGAAGGAAAAACAGTTTGGTACACTTGAAGACAAAGAAAAAAAAAAAAGCATCAATTTTTACCGTATTCAAAATTATTTTTTAATACCCATACCATATACTGTTAAGTAATTGATTTTGAAATAAATAGAAATCAGATAATTAAATGTTAGAATAATCATATCTAAGATGACGCTGCTGTTTGAATTAATTTCTTTTTGACAATATGACAATGTCATAGTCTTTACTGAAATTAATAAATTCAGTGAAAGAATATTATTAATTACAGGAAATATTAATAAAGAATAGTTAATTATTCACTTATCTAATAAACAGAAACTGGAGTATCTTATTTTTTAATTATAGGAACAGGAACTATAATAAAAATAGCCGAAGAAAATACTAATATTGATAAAGTAAATCTCCAGTAATCAAACGAATTTTGAATGAATGAATGAATGAATAGATCTCATTTCTCGGTTTTTATTTCGTTACTACGCATGCGTTCCTCAAACCGTAATCCATTCGAAAGAATGATTCCTCGGGTCGGGTTCTTAACCCTACAGTGCATGAGTTTTTCTATTTTCCCAGGAAAAATATATATGCTTCTGTGATAGCCAGATAGTAAAGGAAAAATATTAAAAACATTCCAGTGATTGCCATCTTTAATTAATTTAATTTTTTTTAATTGTTGCCATATGGCAACACTGTGAATTAAGCATACACTTTTCAATACATAGGAATTTTTTTTAATTAGGCTAATCTGCAACGTTTTTATTGAAATAATAATTACACATAAATAAAAAAGCATGAGACATTTAGCATTAGTTAATTTTTATTATTAAACATTGTGGTTTTATATGGTATGGCACAAAACAGTTATTTTGGTTGAAACATAGAGCAACTAAGTATTTCATACATTTAACTCTAGTAAAACCTTTACAGTTGAGAAATTTACAACGTTGCTTGGAATCTAAATGCTCGGGCCAGTGATTGATTCTGTCGTACTTAACGTCTTTGGGAGGTTGCTTGCAGTTAGGCTTCTTCAGTCGTTTTAAGTCAGTCTCAACTTCATTCGATGGTCGACCTTCTTTTAAAGGTTTCATCTCCCCAATAGTACACAAGGTTTCTGCAACCTCGAGCTAAAACTCCATCAATTTCAAATGCCTATTAGTGTCTGCTCGATTGTACAATAACCAGGCGCTTATTATAGCAAGATCGGTAAAATGATAAAATAGTCTTAAGTACCATTTTGTAGTTCGCATGGTAATTTTATACCTCCCAAGTAAACTATCATGAAGATCTTCTCCACCCATATGGATGGCTGTTGTGATGTGGATAGCTGGGTAACTACATCTAAGTTTTCACCGCTGTTCAAATCATTTTCACCAACACATTCATCCGCTTCTATATCACGCTCACTCTCCGGATCATCGTCAGTAGTGTCTAAGTCATCGAAAAAAATGTTCGGATCAACTGTTGGGTCCTTATCACTATCATCAGACAAGTCACTGCCACTGGAAAATGCATTCCAGATTCCTTCAGTTAAAGGCTTTATGTTTAAGTCTTTATCTTTAAAAAATACACTCGACATAATGACGTTTTTACGATACAAACATTGAAATAAGAACACAGAAAAAAATACCCATGAAAAACTTTAAAGAACTAAACGAAATTATAAGCAAAAGCTTTTACTGCATCGAACTCAGAACGTAAATAATCAAAAGCAAAATCAAGCTTTCTTCATAGTATTGCCAAATGGCAACATTTGTAAAAACGAACGTAAAAAGTTATTATTATAAATTTTGTGGTTAAAAACAAATTAAAATTAATAAAAAATATTCTTTCAACAAAATATATATTTTTAAAAATATATTTTTGCATGTTTAATAATGTTTTAGAAGATCGAAGTCAGCCTTTGCCAGAAGAAATTTGTGATTGCAAAAGTCGTACTTTGATTTCAAATATCGGATTGGTACTACCATTTATGATCTGTTTCATGAACGAAAATCGCTAATTGGAGTATTTTGAAGCCAGAAAGCACAGTGTTGCCGAGATGCTACATGAATTGAATAGGTTAGAGAGGAAAAAAGAGTTAGTAGCCAATTGGCTACAGTATGCACTGTAGGGTTAAACCGATATTCTCTTCCCAGTACGCTTGCGCAACACTAAATCAAAACGGCTACTCTCTTGATTCTTTGCGGTTTGATTGAGTAAAGATTTTTATGATTTAGCTGTTTATGACTGTGCAGGCTTTTCACTAAACCGGTATCTGACTGAATGAATATCCATCTGGCATTATTCCAGCATTACTGAATCGATTTATCCTGGCATCAGAAGTTCGCGTTTTTTTATGTTTCTGCATCAATATTTCACGGAAGATGAAATATTTAAATCGAATAAACGATATTAGCGTTAAATCGATATTTGATTTCACATCGATATAAAGCCCAGTCCTAGTAACGGGATATAAAATATTGCAGTTAGCTTTCATTCATTCCAGATTTTGGTATATTCCGAATTTAAAGTGTCGGATTTAAAGATTTTAGAGACTATACTGTACACATATTTTTTTTATTTATTTAGACTAGAAAAATGCTTTTTATGGTTGATATGTCCTAAATTGTTTGTATGTTTACTTTTGAATGCCGTAAATGTGATCTTGGGTGAAAAATGCTTCATCGTAAAAAAAAAAAAGAAATAAACACACATGACTACATTGAACTGCTCTAGAAATAAATTTAAAATTGCTAATTTAAGAGTTTTATATGTGATAATCAGGGTGTGAAAAAATCATGATTTAAAAAAAAAAAATAAAAAAAATCAGATTTTTTTGATTAAAATCGGATTTTTTTTATTTAAATCAGATTTTTTTGTTTTATGTACATTATTCGACTAAAAATAAATATTAAGAAATTAAGCATGAAAACTTTTTTTAAAATTTAAATGTGAATACATATAAGAAGCAATAAATATAAATAAACTAAATTAAAAAAACATATATGAGGATATTAAAAAAAAAAAAAAAAGTAATATTAGCCAACATAGGTACATTCTACCCCCCCCCCCCCCCACCCCTTTCAAAAAGAAAAATAAATAAATAAATATAATATAGTATAATATAATAAAAATAAAATAAATAAATAAATGATTAAGTCATTAAGTGTAAATAGCTTAAAAGCATATAAGATAATAATAATTATTTTTTTAATGTTTTTATTATTTTAATAAAATTAAACATAATTTATACGTCTCATTAATATATTAAAACCAATGTAACATTTAAAATGAGATAAAAAATATAAAACTTTAAAAATACATTTTAATTAAAAACATTAAAACACAAAGCAGACGTTTCGGCTAAAACACTAGCCCTCCTCAGTGTCAAACATACAAGCACAACATTTACAAAAATTCCAAATACATCACAGCAAGATTCTGAATCTTGCTGTGATGCATTTGGAATTTTTGTAAATGTTGTGCTTGTATGTTTGACACTGAGGAGGGCTAGTGTTTTAGCCGAAACGTCTGTCCTGTGTTTTAATGTTTTTAATTAAAATGTATTTTTAAAGTTTTAAAAGTTTTGTATTTTTTATCTCATTTTAAATGTTACATTGGTTTTTATTATTATTGTCATTAAAATCTACATATTAAAACATCTTGAATATCACATTAACAAATTGTTTAAAGAGAAACTTTTTGGAGTATTATTTTTCAATTAAAGGAAATTCAATGTGTATATAATATTTATATGTATATATAATACACACATTAGTTTGTGCAATTTATTACCAATAAAATACATCTAAATTCTAAGATTTTTTCAAAAGATTAAAGTTTTAAAAAATTAAGAAAACTGCAACAACTAGCCAGGCCATTACCATTTCATTTCTAATTTTATGAAAGCCTAAGTAAAAAAGGAAAAATTGCTTAAGAATGCCTTGGCCAGTTGAAAAACATAGTAATCAGAATTAGAAATAAGAAAAATTAAACATGAAGGACAGAGTGACAGACAAATCAAATGCTTCAGTTCAGATGATACAATATTTATTATCCTTAAAAGAAAAAAAAAAACACTTAGGGCAGAGAATTTAAGGCTTTGTATAAAAAAAAAAAAAAAAATGGCTGCAAATGAACGTAGTTAGCTTCAAAATAAGAATAGAAGACAAAAATAGAGTTGTAGAAAATTAAAAGGATCGAACTTTAAAATTAATAAACACATATATTTTATTTATTTATTGGGGGGATTGGGTATTTGATGTAAATAACAAGTAAGTTGAAGTTTTCTTATGTTCTAAGACTATATAAAACTACATATTGACCCAAAATTGTAAAATTTTATTTTTGATTTAAATCAATGATTTTTTTTTAAAAATCAAAGTGATTTTAATCATGATTTTAATCAAGCTGATTTAAATCGGCGTACCCTGGTGATAATTATTTAAAAATAAGGTTTAATATCACTATTTTACTTTATATATATTTTTTAAGCTTAAAATATATGTATTCAATCATTGTTTCTAATGTAAGTTTTTTGCTAGAAATATGAACTCGTATATAAGCCGACCCCCATACTTCAGATTCCGAAAATTTTTCAAAAATTCTCGGCTTATACACGGAAATATACGGTATACATAATGTAAATTTATAAGTGTAAATGAAATACTATCATTAGTAAAATTGATTTATTTCTGTTTCAGAGAGTACATGGCTAACAACACAGATTTTTCTCAGGCTCAGCTCATTATAGGCACACCCACTGGAAATACTTTGTTGTTTTTGCTGAGAAAATTGCACTTATTTCTTCACATAGCGACTAAACATCTTTTTGAAATAGGGCAAAAGTCTCTGGTATTTGCTTGAATGATTCATTTGATTTGTGATTACAGGAGGGGGAAAAACAACAAACTAAAGGATTGTTGGAAAAATTAATGCTAAAAAGCATGCCTCAAACTAGATCCAGGCATTTGTGTCCTGATGAAAAGCCTCCTTCAATCAGTAGTTCTCAGGATCATTCTGTGGGAGAAAAAGCATTTGTATGTACATTATGCCCGGAAAGATTTTCTGATAGTGATTCGCTAAGACAACATCTGAACAATCACAAGCCGTTTCAATGTGAAATGTGCTCTAAACAATTTTGCGACAAAAGATATTTAGACGAACATCGCTTCTGCATTCATAAAGTAGTCAAACATTTTACCTGTGAAATTTGCTCTGTAAAATTTCGTGAGCATGATTTGCTAAGAGACCATCTCAACACTCACAAAGAAGTAAGGCAATTTGAATGCGAAGTATGCCGCAAAAGATATACCCGCAAAGACCATTTAAAAGGGCATCTTCTTTCTGATCACAATATTCAATTATTGTACGCTTGTCACCTATGCCCTGTAAAATTTCCCAAGTATGATTTGTTGAAAGAACATCGAGAGGATCACAAAAAGGAAAAAATTTATAAATGTGAAATATGCTCTAAACGATTTGAATTACAATGTTTTTTAAAGCAACATCTTCTCATTCATAGTAAAGATAAGCCTTATGCCTGTGATATATGTTCCATGAAGTTTAAGTGGAAAAATTCGCTCGCTCAACATCTCAATCGTCACAAAGGGATAAGGTCTTTTCAGTGTGAAGTATGCTCTAGAGGTTTTTTGCAAAAAAGGTCTTTAAATGAACATCTTCGCACCCACACAAATGAAAAAAAATTCACTTGCAAAACATGTTCTAAGCAATTTTTACGAAGCACTAACCTCAAGGCACATGAGCTTGTGCATATGAAGGAAAAACTTTTTGCTTGCGATGTTTGCTGCAAGAGATTTTCATTTAGGCCTTCTCTCAGGAGGCATCTGCGCATTCATACAAAAGAAAAGCCTTTCATGTGTGAATTCTGCTCCATGAAATTTTCTCGTAAGGAAACTTATGATATACATTTACGCACTCATACAGGAGAAAAACCCTTTATCTGCGATGTATGCTCGGAAGCATTTGCTCAGAGGTACCAGCTCAAGAAACATTATCACATACACACCACAGATCAGGTGTTCACTTGTGATGTGTGCTTGAAAAAATTTCCTTCCTATAGCATGCTGAGGACCCACCACTACTTGCACGAGAACAAGAATCGATTCAAGTGCGATATATGTTACAAAGGATTCAGTTTAAATAGTAATCTGAAGAAACATCTTCTCACTCATACAGTGGAAAAGCCCTTTACATGTGAAGTATGTTCCATGAGTTTTTCATTAAATGGTAACCTCAAAATGCATCGTCTCCGACATACAGAGAAAAAGTCATTCATCTGTGAAGTATGCTCCAAAGCATTTTATACAGTGCATTGTCTAAGGCAACATTTACGCACTCATACAAAAGAACAACCATACGTGTGTGATGTATGTTTGATACGGTTTTCTCTACTAGGAAATCTAAAAAGGCACAAAAGGCAGGCGAAATGCTGTCGACAGCAAAAGGGAAACTAGTTTATGTGTGAAATCTTTTTCTGTTGGAGGATGGCTATGCTAATTTGGCACATTAAGTAATTGAAGAACACAGAAACAATAAACAATACTTTGTCTAGGTATACATATTCCCCTGCAAAATGAGTCGTTGGCCTATCAGTAGGTATTTGGTTCACACAGTTGGTAAATAAGTTGCAATAATGTTGGTTGGGCCAAAGGCACATGTGTTTGTGCCCTTCAACAACATTTTATTTGTTGAGTAACTATATTTGACTTCCCCCCCCCCCAATAATGGAACTAGAGCAACATTATGAATCCAACAGTAATTGATGTAAATTTGAATATAAAAGCTCATTTATAACATTTTTGTAATTTTTAAAGAACAAATGAAACTTCTAATATACATATAATGTCAGTGATTTTTCTTTTTCATGCAAAAATATAAAAATAGCAAATAATGAATACCTAAATTTAATTGCCTACATAAAATTTTGTATATGGGTCAACAATTGACCCACAATGGCCTTTTATAATCATTAGTCAACAAAAAGCACAATAAAAACGACAGTTGGTTCAATCTTGGCCAATATGCATTTTGTTTGTAGGGTTCTGTCACCTTTATTTAACATATGTTTAAAAAATCTGGTGTGAAAGAACCACTCAACCAGGGCCGGCAGTAGATATTTTGCCGTCTGAGCCGAGCATTATTGTGCCACCTCTGTGTATCTCTATAATGCCATAAATGAAAGTTTTATAAGAATAAGAAAAGTAATATTTGAACTATAATTTATTTTAAAAATAAAAGCAAAATTTCATTGGTTTTACATTTTTATTTGGGTTGGTTGATTAGGTTTTACGTTGCACTAATGCTGTGCAATAGGCAATTGGCGACGGTTGGGACTCACCCCTAGAGGTGGTCCAGAGACATGTCATCACAATTTTGATCTCTGCGGAAGGGATGGCTCTCCTGCCACTTTTACTTGGGAAACTATTTATTATATTGATAATTCGAATGTTACGAAAATTCTCAAGTCTGGTGAAAAAGCTGAGTTTAAAATAAGCATTACTGAACCAAAATATGGTACAGTATTTAAAACCAGTCTAATTTCGTAAAAAATTTTAAATGCCAAATTATTAATATCAATAACAAGTTATAGACCTTTTTTGAAAGGCCGTGGTTAGAGAACCTGCAGCTGGGTAAGTATTATAGACCCGGCAGTCTTCTGCGCTCGCATATTAGAACTTCCGGGTATGGAATATTTGTGCTGTTGCTGAAGTGCCGGGTGGCATAGAGAATGATTATTTTTTTAATGATTCTTATTCTTAACAGATAAATGCATAAAAGTAAACAATAAATAGTGTCAGTCAAGCATATAAGTCTGATGTGTATTTTAACAATTAACAAACAAATAAATATTAAAAACCCGGATAAACTACTACGTCAGAAACGCCAAAGAAAAATATTTGAGATGCATACAGCTGTTTCGGTAGCCTTAAGCATACCGTCTTCAGAGCAAAAAGAATTCTGAATCTGGAGAAGTGCTCGTTTCCTATTGGCCACATTCTCCACCTTTCCCGCAATCCTATTGGTTGAACTAAATTCAGTCCCTCTCCTATATATACGAGCACTTCTCCAGATTCAGAATTCTTTTTGCACTGAAGACTACGCTTAAGGCTACTGAAACAACTGTATGCATCTCAAACATTTTTCTTTGGCGTTTCTGACGTAGTAGTTTATCCGGGATTTTAATATTCCAATGCCATGTCTGCTGTTATTATTTAAACGAATAAATAGCACCTGTAGCTGTTGTTCAACCAGTCAACTTTGTAATCAATCTTGCTGGTGCTGCCATCTTTCAAAATGATTTGAAACCAAAGGTTTTCTAAAACTTAATCTTTGGAGAAAACATGCAATAAAAAATGAAATTTCTAATTAAATTATACTGATTAAATTAAAATTTAGATTAATTTTTTTTTTTAATAATTAATTTTTTAAAAATCCTAATATAGTAATAGAAACTACTTTGGAGAAACCATGCAAAGTTGAAAAATTAAATTTCTTGTTCTGACTGATGGAATTATTATTATTTTAAATATATTCAGTTTTTAAAAATTCAAATATAATATATTAGAATAATCATTGGAGAGATCATGCAGAGTTTAAAATAAGTTTTTTGTACTATACTGATTAAATTGTTTTGAAAATATATTAATTTTTAAAAATCAAAACATAATAAAATATAAGAATACTCTTTCGAGAAATCATGTAAAGTTAACAAAATTAAATTTCTTGTACTATATTGAGTAAATTAAAGTTTAAAAATATATATTTAGTTTGTAAAAAATCCAAATATAATGATAAATTTGTATAATCTATGAAGGAAAAATTATTTATTTATTACTGTACTAATTAAAATAAAATTTTTAAAAATATATTTAGTTATTAAAAATCAAAATAGAATAATATATTAAAATAATCTTTCAAGAAATCATGCAAAGTTAAAAATAAAATTTTTTTTACTATATTGATTAAACTAAAATTTTTTAAAAAATATATTTAGTTTTTAATAATCTAAGTATAATGTATTAGAAGAATCTTTGGAGAAATCATGCAATGTTTGAAAATTAAACTTCTTATACAGGATTGTTATTTTGTCCACTTTTTTGTCAAGTCCGGGACACTGGACAAAAGTGGAAAAAACCACATGAAACTGGACAAAATAAAATCCATTCAACTGTACATGTTCGCTGCATAAAATTATTCTGTTAAAGCAATGATTTGTGCTTTTAACTTTGAATTAGCAATAGAAATATTTTATTAGAAATTATTTGATTAATAAAAAGTGTAATTTCATTTTAATCATGATCATTAAAAAAAAAAAAAAAATCATAAAGAAAATGATAATTATATTAATTATGAATAGTTTGCAAATGTAACAAAGTAAATCTGTTGTGGACTATTATAACATTATCATATTGGATATTAAGAGAGAAAAAAAGTTATTTAATGCTATATCTAAATCTTTAAAAACAAAAGAAATAGACAAGGCTATAGCCAGAAAAAGATTTCATACATAATGTTGAGTTATCCTCAGTACATAATGTTGACAGTTAAAAATAAAAAAATAACTTAACCCTCCAACACTGAAATACTCCCACCCCTTCTAAAGAGACTATTTTTAATATTACAGTTTTTCACAAACGGTGTGATTAATACATAGATGATTATAATCTTAAAAATAATTCAAGTTGTTTCTTTGTCATTTTGTACTTAACATGGAAATATCTTATTTAACATTTCTATACTAGATAAAAAAAAAAAAAAAAAAAATCTTATAAATGTAGATTTAATATTTTTATCAATTTATGTCAGCAAGTCCTTTCAAAGAAAAGCTTTCAATTCTGTATAACATTTTATTTGCAATACCAACATGACATTTTCTTATCCAAGAATTTAAAAAATCAAATTAACATAATCATTTGATAAATTTATATTCTTATTTTAATTTTGTAAAAAAAAAAAAAAAAAAAAAAAAATTAGAAATTTCAGATAAAAAAAAAATAGAAAATTAAAATTTTACTTCCAAATAAAAAAGTTATTTATATTTTATTTATTTATTTTTCACAAAAGTAATGTCTATAATAATATAAATGTGTACATATATGTATGTATATAAAATAAATTTAATAAACATATAGAAACTTTAAGAGAAATAATAAAAATGTCGAGTGACTCCACTCAAATTTCTGAACTAGTAAAATGAAATAAAGTAAGAGAAGTCATTAAATAAATAAACGAGAAAATTATAAGTGTATGATTATTTTCTCCCAACTAGTACATAGTTTAACAAAATGGAATGTACCCAAATTCTTTTATGTATCTCTGTAAAAGAACTAATAGTGCTATATTACAGTTTGTGTGACATAGACCTATAACATGTATATAAATTTAAAGCTCAATCAAATGAAGTGCATTTAGATGCTATGACATTTTGAATAATTTCATACTATAGGCCATAGTATTACAGATTTTTTTTGTGTCCCTGTAAAAAAACTATCTCTGAATGTCAAAGTGAAGAAATTCATCCAAGCACGGTTAAACGGCAGGAGTAACTATGACTCTCTTAATTTGGATTTAGAAACTTTGACGGCACAGGTTCTGCAGTGTATGCCATAAACTCATTAATTGAACATGCCAAAAGAAATATTAAAAATCTTAATCTTTGTTTTGTCGAAATTAAAAAAGCGTTTGACTCTGTTAATTGGAATTATCTGTGGTCGGCTCTTGCAGAGAGGGGTTTACCTTTACCTTTAATATCTTATTTTAAAAATTTTTATTATAACTCTACCAATTTTACTATGTGGAAAGGTCGTATTTTAGATATTGTTTTCCCTTCTTGTGGTGTCCGTCAGGGTGATCTGATGTCCCCTATTCTTTTCAATGCTGTCGTTGAGAGCATCTTAATTAAATTAAATTCTCTTGTTGATATTCCTCTTGATAATAATACGAATGACAAACTTAATCATATTGCTTATGCAGATGACATTTGCCTTATTACTAATACGAAATTTGGCCTGCAGACGTTATTAAAAGATTTTACTGTATATGCTAATGAAGCTTGAATTTTGATAAATGTAGAGTGTTATGTCTTAGGCGCATCGGGGGAATGTCTAGGGGTGTCCCTGATGATAACCCATTTTTATTTAATGACAAAATCATTCCTTCTGTTGGTATCTATGATAAGAATCTGTTCAAATGTATGGGTGTCTTTTTTAATTCTGGTGAGTTTTTCTTCCGGGTAATTCCATTTTAAATCAACAAATTTTCAAAAAAGTTGTTGCATGACAATTTTTGATTTTGATGACAATTTGCATGTGCTTTCCCCATACCTTTTTGACCACAAAAATATATTTTTTTTATTTAAAAAAAAATTACCCTTTGATATGAAGGCTATTTTTGTCGTTGCCAACAGCAAAAATTAGATATTTTGATGCTTTGCTTTATGAACTATAACTTTTTTCCTATCAAAGCTATCAAACTCAACTATAGCTCATTGGAAAGCTAAAAAAAAGATCTTTTTCCATATGGTATCAATAAATTTGAGATTTAAAAACAAAGGTTATTTTTTCAAGGTCAAAGTTTGCGATGCAAAATTAATTTATTGCCACTTTTGAAAATTAAAAAACCTATGAAGGGCTTGGAATAACAAGCCCTCTTTTTTTTCTTATATACATATATAAGGTTGCTTATTGTATTAAAAAGTTTGGCTTGTTACTCTGCCCCCTTCACAAGATACGACCCCCCAAAGTTGCAAATTTTCTAAAAAATCCAATTTTCAATGCTAAAAAAATGCATGTGGGGGGCAAGGTAAATTTTTTTTTACTTGTGTGACTTTAAGTACTTCATACCATCTTTCAAACAAAAAAAAAATTACTTTGTTATTCAAAGGCGTTTGGCAGCTATAAGGGTCTGAATTTTCAAATAATCACACTAAAACCATCCAATTTTTTCATGTACTTTTTTTTGGAAACATGTCATTTATTATTATTTTTTATTATTTGATGGACTTAGATTGACCTCACAAATAAGAATATTTTTTATTATTTGATGGACTTAGATTGACCTCACAAATAAGAATATATCATATTCCTACTTTTCCTCATTTATAGTAATCTATTTGCCAGTTAAAAGCAAGAATAGACAGATTTCAACTTGTCCAGCCTTGCTCCCACATGTATAGAACAGTTCCCTTTAGGCAAACAGTACCTACCTGTGGTAGGAACTGTGCCAATGACAAGGCTGCTTGAATATTATTGGATACAATTTGACCAATAATATATCCTGATTTGAAAGTAGGGTTATCTAAATTTGCCGATCTTAGACCAAAATTTTGTGTGTTAGCTGGAGCATCTGGTACACATTCAGTGTGCGTTTGTTTGTACCATCAAAATGTAAAACTTATGCTATCAGCGATTAAAAGTGATCATAGCTACAAAGATCTGCTGCAGATTATGGTCTGTGATACTGAAAATGAGAATTGTATGTTTTCGGAATGTACTGCATGTCCAGGTGTGGATGCCATTTTATCACTGATTTCTCCAAGTAACAGCACCCAAATTGACTTGGAAAATGATGAATTTGAGGATTTGCAAGTTTCATATAAGCAGTGGATGTCCACAGACAGATGTGAACTGACATCATGTGTGCTACCTTTACAAGAATTCTTGGTTAAGTGTTGTGAAAAACTTGAGCATCTAAAGAGCCACCATTTCATTGCCAGTAAACAAGCAGCATTTCTAAAATCAAAGAAAGAAGATCTGGATAAGGGGGAATTTTTGATACTTGGAGATTTTTCAGAGAATTTCTCTTGTGTTGTTCAAGACGAGGTGCAGACCTATCACTGGTCAGGTGTGCAATGTACGCTTCATCCTTTTGTTGTCTACTCGGAAAAAGATGGAGAAATTCAAACTCAAAGTTTTTGCTTTGTAAGCGACTGCCTTGACCACAACACAACTACATTCTACGCCTTTCAAATGATCCTTGTTAAAAAACTGAAGGCAGATCATGCTTTAATTTCAAAATTATTCTATTTTTCAGATGGATCTGCCGCACAGTACAAAAACAGGAAAAACTTCATTAACTTGAGCCATCATGAACAAGACTTTGGGATAAAAGCAGAGTGGCATTTTTTTGCTACATCCCACGGGAAAGGCCCTTGCGATGGGATTGGAGGAACAGTGAAGAGGCTAGTGCAAAAGGCTAGTTTGCAACGACCGGTCAGTAATCAAATCTTGAATCCATTAGATGTCTTTGAATACTGCACTGAACATATTAATAGTGTAACGTTTTTCTATGTTTCCTGTGATGATGTTAATGCAGTAGGAAAAGTTCTTGAGGAAAGATATAAAACAGCACTATCATTACCCCAAACTCGGTCTTTCCACAGCTACATTCCACTCAACAGAAATATCATTCGTGCCAGACGTACATCATTTTCTTTAGATTTTACAACCTTTCATGTCATCAAAGACGAACCTATCAACCTTAGATTATCCACACCAACAACCCGCCCAAAGTTGTCCGATTATGTTTGTTGCGTATATGATGGTGACTGGTGGCTAGGAGAAGTGGTGGAAATAAAGGTATTTGATGTCGAAGAAGAATACAGGATCCACTTTTTTCATCCTAAAGGACCTGGAACATCGTTTAAAAAATCAAGTCATGATAACCAAACTTGGGTTCGGTTTCAAGATATTTTGAAAATCCTGACTGCGTCAGAACTATGGTCAGCACAGGGAAGAAGTCATAATATCACACCTGTGATGAGTGAACATTTGTCAACTCTTCTCTATGAGACAATAAACCACTGAACAAAAAAGTTTTGCATGTTTTGAGAGGTAAGTTAAATTCTATATACCAAGATGTTAGAAACCTTAAATTAGCTTATCAAAGTTTAAATGTGTTCTTTGACAACTCTTCTTAGTCTTTTTAGTTGTTTTCACCATTTAAAACTAACAATTAAGTAAAAAATGACTTTTCACTAACACCTAAGATTAAGAAGTATGAAAATAATTGCGTTGTTTCAGTATAATTATTTGAAAATTTAGACCCTTATAGCTGCCAAACGCCTTTGAATAACAAAGTAACTTTTTTTTTGTTTGAAAGATGGTAAGAAGTACTTAAAATCACACAAGTAAAAAAAAATCTACCTTGCCCCCCACATGCCTTTTTTTAGCATTGAAAATTGGATTTTTTAGAAAATTTGCAACTTTGGGGGGTCGTATCTTGTGAAGGGGGCAGAGTAACAAGCCAAACTTTTTAATACAATAAGCAACCTTATATATGTATATAAGAAAAAAAAGAGGGCTTGTTATTCCAAGCCCTTCATAGGTTTTTTAATTTTCAAAAGTGGCAAAAAATTAATTTTGCATCACAAACTTTGACCTTGAAAAAATAACCTTTGTTTTTAAATCTCAAATTTATTGATACCATATGGAAAAAGATCTTTTTTTTAGCTTTCCAATGAGCTATAGTTGAGCTTGATAGCTTTTATAGAAAAAAAGTTATAGTTCATAACGCAAAGCATCAAAATATCCAATTTTCGCTGTTGGCAACGACAAAAATAGCCTACATATCGAAGGGTAAATTTTTTTTAAATAAAAAAAATATATTTTTGTGGTCTAAAAGGTATGGGGAAAGCATGTGCAAATTGTCATCAAAATCAAAAATGGTGTTGCACACCCCATTTGTTGATTTAAAATGGAATGACTCTTCCAGATTTTCAAAACCAGCTTAAAACATATACTCAAAAACTCCTTAAAGCCCCCATGAAACCTCAGCAAAAGATCTGGTCATTTAAAAATATTGTTCTCCATAGACTTTTCTCTGGTGCGTCTTTTTATAGATTTTCTGCTGGTTACCTTAAAAATTTAGATAGATCTTCTAGAATTTTTGTACGCTCTGCCTTACATTTACCAATTGACATCCCTATTGCATTTTATCATTCCTCAGTTAAAGAGGGTGGTTTGGGAATACTAGACTTCGATCGTAGGTTCCCTACGCTGAGAAAAATAGGCTTAGCAGTTTCTGTAACATTTTTGGTGGCCTGTCTGAGATTTTCCTCAATTTTATTAATAGAGAAATGTCTTATTGTACTTCTGCTCTCAACGGCGGCATTGTAAGTCTAAATGATATAAATAATTATTATAGGAACGCTTTATACAATTCAAATGATGGTAAAGACTTAAAAGCTTCAAATAAAGTTCCAAATCAAAACAGCTGGTTGAACTCGAATAATAAATTTTTAAGTGGCCGTGATTATATCAATTTTATAGAATGAATGCTCTGCCCTCCAAAGTCAGAAGTACCAGAGGGAGAGCCACCAACAAGATGTGTAATAAGGGATGCAATAAAACCGAAACTACTTACCACGTGATTCAAGGTTGTCAATTTAGCCATAGTAATAAATAGATAGGCATAGTAAAATAATGAAATATATTGCAGATAAAAATCGGAATAAGGGAAAAAGAGTCATTATTGAACCGCATATCAAAACGACTCAAGGTGTCAGGAATCCTGATTTACTAAGAATTGAAGATCTTTTTGCTTGTGTGGTGGACGTCCAGGTTGTCGGAAATGATAATAATAATATGAATACTGTTCACAAATCAAAATTAGATTATTATGCCGGCAACCTGGACTTACAACAAAAAATAAAAGAAGCGTACGATGTGAAAGAAATTAAATTTACGACATGTACTCTCAATTACAAGGGCTTGTGGTCTCCTAAATCCGTCACCAAACTTCTTGATAATAAAATCATTTCTAAAGGCCATGCTTGGTAGTATCATTAATTTTAGATATTTTTATAGAGCCACCCACTGATTCTAATTTTCCGGATCAACCTGACATTTTATATTTTATACTCTTTTCGTGTTTTTTTTTTCTTTAGATGTCTTTTATACCTTTTATCTATTTTATCCTATTTATATTTTTACTCTTTGTATTTATTATATTTTACACTTTTACACCTTTACACTTTTATTATATACTTGTCTTTTTTAATGATTTTATACTTTTTATCTATATATCATTATATTTATATGTACATTTTTATATATTGACTATTTTACACTCCTACTTTTTATTATATACTTGTTTATATATTTCTTGTATTTTATGTTTCTTATTTATGACTTTTTATATTGTATTTTAGCCCTGATCTGTAGGTCTTTTGTATATCTGTTCTCATCCTGTACATATTTATCATTTATATCTTCTCGACTCTGTCGAATTTTTTGTATCAGTTTAGTTGACAATAAAATATTTTGATAGCCAAATTGTTAGATTCACCAAAATAAATCTGTACTATTCATTCGACGGTGTCCTATAACATGTATATAAAGTTTCAGCTGAATTCAATAAGGAATTCAGATGCTGTCACACTAAATTAATTAAGCCTATAGGCTATAATAATAAAGAATTTATCTTTGTGTCCCACTAAAAAACAAAAACAAAAACAAAAAAAACATACGTGCTATATTCTCCAAGATGTATAGTTTTTGCTATGATAACCTGTAATATATGTACAAAATTTTAGCTGATTTGATTGAATAAAACATTTAGACAATATTGTGTTCACTCATACTCGGACATACATACATCATTGTAAAAATTACAAAAATGAACTCATGGGACCTCAAAACACGTAGATACACCAACATTACAAAGTCATGTTTTCGTCATGATTACAATATTTTCCTTACCTGTGTATTTTCAGAAAGTAAAAAATTCCATGAAAGATATGTGAACCATTCAATTTCATCATGCTTAATTGCAAATTTTTAAAAGTTATTTATAACTATGAGAGAAGAAATGACAATGTAGTTGAAAGCAGTGGGGAAAGAGAGGGGAATTAAAATCGAAACTATAAACTATCACTTTTGCATCCAATCCACCCTTAGAAAAATACAGATATGTTTATTTATTAAATATTGTTAACTTTGCATGTCTATTTCATTGATATCTATTTTGAAGTATTTAAATTGGTTATATACACGTACACAGGGTTCCAGGAATTTGTAAAAAAAAAAAAAAAATGGTCGCCAACAAAAAAAATCTCTGGTAACCCGTAAAAAATATCCTCCGTCAATTTATTTTTATTTTTTTATTTTAAAATTCACTTGAATATAGAAATCAAAATTCTATGCATAAAAACAAATTATTTATTAGGCTAGAATGATACATCAGGAAACACCTGTTTAAATTTAACATCGTGAAATCTGATTTATTATTTTCATTAAATCAATACACCATCAGCATTGATACATCATTACACAGGCACAATGATTCAGCACCAGGTCAATAGCAAGTGCAAACAGGAGCAGTTTAAACCAATTCCCTAAAACGGTGCAATAATTTAACACCGAGTTCTGAAACATGCACAGAGATGGGTAAATCCCCTAATGGTGTATTGATTCAACACAGTGTCTTAAGTGGTGAGAGAAAATCAAAACAGCAAGAGTTAGCCTACATCGAAAGTAGAATCTGAGACCAATTCTTTCACCAAAATATTTAAATAAAAAAAATGAACTTTCTTAAAGTTGAAAACATTGCCAGTTAAAATATAATGGTCGCCAATGGTGACCAGGTGACTGTATTTTACGAGCCCTACATATTAATAAAGAATTGTTATATATATATGGAAAGAATAAAGATAATTTTTAATTTAGTGCTTGCAATTAATTAATAGTGGACAAAACTGTATTTCAACCAGGACTGTTTTTAAACCAGTTTAGTTAACTAGGTAAAACCTGGTTAACTAAAACCAGGTTTTTTCCACTATGGAAAAAACCAAACAATGCTGTTCTTGTACTATATTTATTACATTAAAGATTTAAAAATGTTTAGTTTTTAAAACTCCAGATGTAATAGTAAATTAGAATGATCTTTGAAAAAACTATGAAAAGTTGATTTTTTTTTTTTTTTTTTTTTTTTTTTTGTACTACATACTGATTAAATTAAAAGTTTTAAAAATATATTTAGTTTTTAAAAATAGGAATATAATAATATATTAGAGTAATCTTTCGAGAAACCATGTGAAGTTAAAAAATTAAATTTCTTACTATACTAATTAATTTAAAAAATTTAAAAATTATTTTTTAAGATCCAAATATAACAATGTTAGAAATGTGATGGTTTTGTAAAATCTCCCCCCCCCCCCCATTTTATACACGTATTTTTCAATCATGTACATGATCAGATTTTTTTATTTGCATTGTGGAGTAATTTAAGATCTCAGAAATATCTGTAGCAATTGGAGATATTTATTTAGCTTAATTATATTAACTTATTTAACGAAAGACAATGTAGCAGTTCAAGCAAAAATTATAAGAGAAAGTAAAACTGAATAATGAAACAAATATTTAACGAGAAAAATCAAGAGAGAGAGAGTTAAAATATAAAACATGGTCAATGCAAATAAATGCAGATTAATGCGGCAATATGAATTATCAAAAGTGCGTGTTGATAACAGTTGTTCACTTTACCGGCAGATTAATAACTCGTCTAGCAGTCATACTGCGCAAGTGTTAAAACTGCTGGGAATATAATAGAGCCCCCGGCTGCCGGTTCTCTAACCACTGCATTTTTTAAATCATACGAACTTAAAATCCTTATGCATTTAGCGAATACGTACCACGGAGTTATAGAAATTGGCATATATGTAGAATAAAGTGCATAGATATCGGTAGTGACTTTTGTTTTTATTTAGTTCCGGTGATATTAATTAAAACATCAATGGGACAAAGTTAAATTTAAAGTCTTAGAAAAAGTGAAAGCTAGAATAAGTAAATATGCTGAAAAAATAAACATGTAAAAGAGTATAAATGATGACCATAGAAGTTTTAAATTAAATTTATATTTTATTTGAAACTATAAATTCAACATAATTTTTTCTTTTTAAACATAACTTGAAAACAATAAGATAATTTAAGTAGATAAATATTTCATAAACATATAAAAAATTAACATAATAAACATACCAATAATAGCAGATGCTGGATAACTAAAATGTCGAATTGGAAAAGTCTGTTGAAAGTTTGTTTTTTACTTAATAAAAATAAATGTCTTTTAAATTAATTTATGAAAAGGATTAATGAACTTTCTTGAAAAATAGTAGCTTGTAACAGGCATTGCTTGAGGGGGAGAATGACTTGTTTACTGTAATATCATGAACAGAAGCATACACAGCTGTTAAACTTTTGAAACTGAATTTTACTTCATTGAAAAAGTTAATATTAACTACAGTTGAACTAACGATAAAAAAAAAAAAAAAACTTATTTAAAAAAAACTTTCCACATTTTAAATAAAATACTTGCCACTTATTACTAGAGGTCAAGATTTGCGGTCGCCACTCGCCACGTGGCGACCTAATTTGAAAAAGTGGCGACCCCAAAAAATTGCTGTAATCGCCAATCAGACATTTGTTTTTTTCTCGATTTCGCAGAAATCTGCATTTTTCCCCCCCCCTAACTCGCGGAATTTTGTGAATTAACTTCTTCTGCTTTAAAAAAAAATTGCGAATATCGTCCGTTTTAAAAAAAGAAACCCCATTAACGATCGGCGATTAAATGCACTACGAAAGTCACCCAATTCATAATCTCTCTCCATCCACAACATAAATGTCAATATTCATTTTAAACATGCTTAATGAGATTCTAGAACCTATAAACAAATAGAATAGTTAAATATTTCTTGCTCATGTAATTAATTTTTACTCCCCCACAACATCTCCAGATAGTGATCAGTGATTAATCCTAGAAACAATAAAGAGATAGAAGTGCTCAATGTTTCTCACATATGTTATTATTTTTAAACTTCATTACTGAACTTGATAGATCTACTTATTTTTTCTGAATTAAATTAAATATTTATATTTAATATCTGTTTCAAATGCTTAAACAAGGGAAAAAATATAGACTAAATTTTTCAGGTAGGAAAATTTTTTCTAAATCAATTTAAGAAAATTAATACTCAGTTGGTTTTATGCATATTAGAAACTCATAATTAACTACTGTAGCTTTTTTAAATATGTATGATTAATGTACATATTTTATATTTCTTTGATTTTTTTTCCCTTGTTGACATGGAATTTTAAAAAGGTTTTATGTGGCTATAAAACTTATTGCAATAATATTATAGAATTGTTTTGTGCTAATGAAAAAGATCCTGAAATTTTTAATGTAGATAGAAAGCTATAAATATATATATATATAACTGTTTAGGTAGTTAATTTATTAAAAGTGACGTTATCAATGTTCAGTCAATTAACCAAACAATCATGTCAGTAAAAAAATTTCAGCTAATTTCTAATTTTAGCAATCGCATGTCTGTTAATATAATTAAATCTCGGATAATATGCCAAAAAGATTTTTTGCCCCCCCCCCCTTTCCCCCAGACAATTAAATGAAACAAATTTTTGTATTTCTCTTTCAATAAGACAAAGTAAATATTCTTGCAGAACACGAATTGTGTATGAGAAATAGCATTATTTTGTTAGTGTGTCATCATTATAGCCTGGTGTTTTCTGTATCGAAATGAAATTAATACTTAACTACGAAAATCCATATATTTCTCCTCATTACTAAAACTTTAAAATCTTCTTTCTAATACTATAATTATTAAAAGCATTTGAAAGTTGCAATATATGCTACTATAACTACCCTATATGTTTATAAAACTCACTCTTAAAATACTAATAAGAATAAAATCATAAACACTCAAAGGAAATTCGAACAAGATCATATCTGCTCTCAAAAGTCTAATCATTTTTCAATGATTTGATTTCTCAGCCAATTTTGTCTTTATCCCAGCTGTTTTCATTTCAGATATTAAAAATTTTAAGCTCGAGAAGTATGAAAATATTTATATTCAAACAATATTTAAGGATTTTTTTTTTTTTTTTTTTTTTTAAATATGTGAAAATACATATTTTTGTTTATTATTATTTTTTTTATTAAAATAATACAATAAAGGCCACTATTTCTTAATTTCCCGACCATATCATCTGTGTTTTATGCCTTTGCATGTATATAGATATATATTTTTTAATTATGTGTGTGAATATCAGGTATAACGTCGACTAGCGAGTGGCCACTGAGTTAATCATGTTCAGTGGTCACTGGCCACTTACAAAAATTGTAAGTCTTGACCTCTACTTATTACGGCGAACTAGCATCGAGCCGAGAAACGGCGAAAAAAACAGAAGCAAGTCACGACTACTATTGCCATCTGCTATTTATATCTCAGCAGGAGGAAAGGAGTGATCTTCCCGTCGATCATCATGCATGTGCGTAGTTTTCGCCTATCGTTCTTCTCCGATGTTTTATGCAAATTTAAAACACGGTTCAATCGAACTGCTGATGAGTTTGATGCTTACATTCGTGTTTTGAAAAATTAAGATGGATTATTTAAACTTAAAAAACTATTTAATACAAATTTTTATTGAACGATATATTTGTTTCTTGGTATGTAGTATAGATATTAATATAAAAATTGGGAATTTTATAAAAGTGTTTAATTTTTAACTAATGCTTTTTTTCTTTCCTTTAAACTTTAAATTAAGATTGATTAATTTTTAATATATTTAATTAGCATACCGATAAGAAAAACGAGAACCTTTAGGTTTACTATTAACAGAAACAGGCAAACTAATGGCTTTTGAATTTGCCATTCTCACCCACCCATTGTTTCACAGACCTTCTATTGCAGTAAATGGTACCTACCCCCATAATCACTCACTCTACATTGGTGGTTTTCTTTTCTTTTTTTTTTGGTTAAAAATGACAAATTCTAGTATTAAAAATAAAACAGATGTCATAACTTTGTGTTTTTTTGCATTTGAAAAAAATATTAAATAATTGACAAGTGAAACTTTCTGTGATACAGAGAGGGTGGTGACTAATTCAGCCACTTTTACAAGTCCTGTCACATTACCAATACATCTTATTGGCCTCATAAAGTAATGTCTTTCTATTTGTACTAACATTTTCTCACGAAATTAAATCAGAATATTATTGTATTGTAAGACTAATAGGGCATTTACTTGACAATAGGTTCGTAGAGGATGTACGGGGGTATGACCAGGGCTCATCGGGCTCTCATTCATCTTCATCTAAGGTGCCAAAATAGCCTCTAATAAAAAAAAAAGTCAATAAAAAATTTCATGAATATCACCCATAAGGGCACACCAGCCTAACACCTAAGAAGCACTGGCCTGCCGGCGACCCAGTCCGCCCCTGACCACAATCAATACGCAGTATGTGACACTGTTACAGGCCTGTCTAACACCATATCCTGTACTCTAGCAATGTTATTTTCATTCATGGATGTGCAGGGACCGATGTGAAAGACTTCGACCTTCTTTACATTGTGATTTTTTACGCAGTGCAATGTTAATGACCAACTGTTTGTCCAGACATGACCTTTTCACCCTATACGATTTGTAGGTGTTTATGAATAAAGGATACACTAGTCCCATATGCCCATTTACACAAGGTAACATCACATACTACTATTGGTGATCACATTGTCAGCAGTGGCGGATTTAAGGGGGGGGCTAGGTGGCTGAAGCCCCCCCCTCCCCCCCCAAAAAAAAAGTACTGACATTCACAATTGACTATTACAGTTGTAAACTTTTCTTTGATCTCAACTAACACCTTGAACAATCTTAGCCCCCCCCCCCCCCCCCCTCAAAAAAAAAGGTAAGTTCTGGATCCGCCACTGATTGTCAGCACACCATTCTGTTGCTACTTACTTTCTTCTTTGATATATGTGTCATTCCTCCTGTTGTTTAACCAGCAATGAGCGATTTCTTCTGGCAATTGTGTATTTCACTTGGTGTACTATCTTTTCTCTTTCAGAAAAAAAAAAAAAAAAGACAAAACTTATTTTTGGAATGTTCCTTGTATATTATATTTTTGCAATTAATATGTTGTGAATCGCTAAATCAAGAACTTGCAGGTTGCCAGTGTGAAGCACCCTGTATATTAAGTATGTTTAGAGTAATAAAATGTATAATTTTGGGTGTATCATTTGAAAATGCTAAATGTTAATGCATGTTTAATCTGTAATTATTACAATGTAGTCAGAAACATACTTAATGCAAATTTATAATGTGTAAATGAAATACTATCATTAATAAATTTGATTTATTTCTATTTCAGAGGGTACAAGGCAATCAACACAGATTTTTCTCAGGCTCTGCTCATTACAGGCACACCCACTAGAAATACTTTTGTTGTTTTTGCTGAGAAAATTGTATTTATTTCTCCACACAGCGACTTAAACATCTTTTTAAAATGGGGCAAGAATCTCCTATATTTCCTTGAATGATTCATTTGATTTGTGATTACAGGAAGGGAAAAAACAACAAATTAAAGGATTGCTGGAAAAATTAATGCTGAAAAGTATGCCTCAAACAAGATCCAGGCAGTTGTGTCCTAATGAAAAGCCTCCTTCAATCAGTAGTTCTCAGGATCGTTCTGTGGGAGAAAAAACATTTATATGTAAAATATGCCCAGAAAGATTTTCTGATAGTGATTCGCTAAGACAACATCTGAACATTCACAAGCCCTCTGTAAATTTTCTTAAGCATCATTTGCTGAGAGACCATCTCAACTCTCACAAAGAGGTAAGGCAATTCGAATGCGAAGTATGCCATAAAAGATACATCCGCAAAGAGCATTTAAAAGGGCATCTTCTTTCTGTTCACAATATTCAATTTTTGTACGCTTGTCATCTATGCCCTGTAAAATTTCCAAAGTATAATTTGCTGAAAGAGCATCGAAAGGATCACAAAGGGGAAAAGATTTATAAATGTGAAATATGCTCTAAACGATTTGAATTAAAACGTTCTTTAAAGCAACATCTTCTCATTCATAGTAAAGATAAGCCTTATGCCTGTGATATATGTCCCATGAGATTTCCCCGGAAAGATTCGCTCTCTCAACATCTCAATCATCACAAAGGGATAAGACCATTTCAGTGTGAAGTATGCTGTAGAGGTTTTTCACAAAAGGGGTCATTAAATGAACATCTTCGCACCCACACAAATGAAAAAAAGTTCATTTGCAAAATATGTTCTAAGCGATTTTTCCGAAGCTGTAGCCTCAAGGCACATGAGCCTGTGCACATGAAGGAAAAACTTTTTGCTTGCGATGTTTGCTGCAAGAGATTTTCATTTAGGCCTTCTCTCAGGAGGCATCTGCGCATTCATACAAAAGAAAAGCCTTTCATGTGTGAATTCTGCTCCATGAAATTTTCTCGTAAGGAAACTTATGATATACATTTACGCACTCATACAGGAGAAAAACCCTTTATCTGCGATGTATGCTCGGAAGCATTTGCTCAAAGGTACCAGCTCAAGAAACATTATCACATACACACCACAGATCAGGTGTTCACTTGTGATGTGTGCTTGAAAAAATTTCCTTCCTATAGCATGCTGAGGACCCACCACTACTTGCACGAGAACAAGAATCGATTCAAGTGCGATATATGTTACAAAGGATTCAGTTTAAATAGTAATCTGAAGAAACATCTTCTCACTCATACACTGGAAAAGCCCTTTACATGTGAAGTATGTTCCATGAGTTTTTCATTAAATGGTAGCCTCAAAAGGCACCGTCTCCTACATACAGAGGAAAAGACGTTCGTCTGTGAAGTATGCTCCAAAGCATTTTATACAGTGCATTGTCTGAGGCGACATTTACTCACGCATACAAAAGAACAACCATATGTGTGTGATGTATGTTTGAAACGATTTTCTATACTAGGAAATCTAAAAAGGCACAAAAAGCAGACAAAATACTGTCAACAACAAAAGGAAGACTAGTTTATATGTGAAATCTTTTTCTGTTGGATGATGGCCATGCTGGTTTGGCATATTAAGTAACTGAAAAACACAGAAACAATAAGCAATACTTTGTCTAGGCACATATTCCCCTACAAAATGAGTCGTTGGACTAACAGTAGGTAGTTGGTTCACACTACCTACTGTGTGAACCAACTACCTACTAGCAAACTACCTACCAACTACAACTAGCAAATAATATGTATTTTCAAGCTTCCAAGGTTGGTAGGTAAGTTGAAATAATGTCGGTTGGGCCAAAGGCACATATTTTTGCCCCCTCCACCAACATTTTATTTGTTGAGTAACTATATTTGACTCTTCCCCTCCCCATAACATAACTAGAACAACATTATGAATCCAACAGTAATTGATGTAAATTTGCATATAAAAGCTCATTTATAACATTTTTGTAATTTTTAAAGAACAAATGACACTTCTAATATACATATGTCAAGGATTTTTCTTTTTCATGCAAAAATATAAAAATAGCAAATAATAAATACCTAAATTTAATTGCGTACATAAATATTTTGTATATAGGTCAAAAAATGGACCAACCAAGAACTGGACTTTTTTAACCATTAGTCAACTAAGAGCACAATGAAAACAACATGCAGTTTTTTGAGTGACTCAGCAAAGCTCAAACAAAGCTTAGCAGCGACACTCTATTATACAGCTAATTTAACAACAAAGGAATTTGGAAACGCCGACATTTAATATCTCAGTAAATTGGAGATATTCTGATCTAATATTTTCAGAATAATTTTTTATCTTCTGCATGATGCTATCCTGAAAGTTTCACACTTCAACATTGTATATATTTTGAGATCTGGAGTTGCAATTTAAGACTTCAAAGGAAAAATGTGTTTTGTGTGAGTTTTTTTTCTCGAAAACGGCTCGAAGAAATTTTATGAAATTGATATATGATATTAATTTATTTTGTCTGAGACGCATGACGTTCTCCGTTTTTCCCAAAAAACTCTTGTTTCTTAGATAATTTAGCTTGAAAATCGAACTATTTTTCCTCCGCCATGAATGCTTTCCTTCTGCATATTCTCGGAATTCAGAACAGGCGTCATTCGGTTTTCCGAGGCTGTGGTTGGTTGGTCCAATCTGAATGCAGTCAATAAAATATTTAGATTTTTTTTATTAAACGCAAAAAGGAAACTTCATTGTTTGTTTTAAATACTTATTATATATATACTAAATGAAATTTTGCTTAAATATTTTTTTCTTTTTTGTTATGAAGGAAATAATTAGATTTTAAAATTTCACATTTCGCCAAAATACTATTTAGATAATGTTTCAAATAAGGAAATATTTTGTAATTATATGTATTCTATTTAATAATTATACATAATAAATTTATAATTTTTTAAGAGAAAATATTTCACATTTTTTTCAGATTAATTTTTTTCCGACGTAAAACCCAACTAACCAACCAACCGATTAATTTTTTTCATCATTCATGTATTCATTCGCCGCCTCTGATTGGTGTTTCTTTCCTGCGCTCTCTGATTGGCTGAGACTGTTGTGGTTTTATTCTGTTCTGTTCCGTCCGGAAATTCTGAAATTTTTTAATATTATGTTTTACATATTCGCTTTAATTTTTCATTTAATTTTATATTAGGCACATATTAAGCAAGTATTAAAATTTTTTTAATGTAATAAAATAACTACCGGTATCTGCATATTATACAATATTTATGATTAAAGATACGCAAAACATATTAATACTCAGTATGCTTGTATATAGTATTCAAGATAGGTAATACATATTACTCAAGTCATGGATTAATGGCAAGTTTTTTTTTTTTACTTATTTTCAAATATAAATTCTACTGTGAAGTAAAAAAAAAACTGTTTTTATTAGTATTTTCACATTTGTAGTAATCAAAGCTTTATTTATTTATTTATTTTTTTGACTATAACATGTAAATATTAGAAATGAAAAACTTTATAAAATTTTATCTATTTAATCGGCAAAAATATTTGAGGAATAAAATATATATATATATATATATATATATACATGTCAAATTAATACAAATCAGTCAATTCCCTGTAATTCACAAAGAAATTGTTAATTTGAGGTCTTTGTTTACATTTTTCTTTGACAAAGTCTGCTATTGTTATTAATTCATAAACAGACATTAAACTAGTTTCAGTATTAAAAATTAAACTAATAAATCATATATGAAGGTAAATATATTAAGCATACACATAAGTAATATTACAGCAATAAAATATAAACACACATATTTATGATACAAATTAAATTATTTTTTAAGTGTAGAAGTAAATATTCATCATTATCTTTTATTTTCTTCAACATTAAACTTGATTAGTAATAATGGTTTGTTCTAAATTTTCATATGCTTTCCTTGTGTTCTTTTCTTTGGTGCTAGTCTGTATGAATTGCAGGATACTTATACAAGAATCTCACAATCCCCCCCCCCCCCCCCAAATGTGTTTGAAAGCAAGGAAGGATTAAGCTAAAAATTTGATTAAAAAAGTGAAAGGGAGAAATGTTGCCTATTTTTTTTTTAAATCTCAGCTGAAACTTTCTTTCTTTACATTAAAAAATTAACTGTGAGTGAAAGGGTGTGATGACTGTAAAGTTTTGGCTTAAAATAATTCTAGAATTCTCTGTAAATATTTTTGGTATGTGTTCGAAAAAACTTCTGAAAGAATTTCATTTTTTAAATCTGCAATTTATATGAAATAATATGAATTTTGGTTTGAATTATCTCAAATTTTATTCTGAAATCAACAGATTGTTTATTTATTTAGTATTGTGCATTGGTATTTATTGTGATTATTACTTTAATTAGGTTAAGTATTGGATAATATTAATACTAGTTTTTTTTTTAAATAAAGAAGTTTGTATTTTGCTTTCTCTAGTAGTAGCTTTGCTTTAAATATATTGCTTTAAAATGTTAGTTTGTGTATATATACTTTTAAAATAATTCTAGAATTCTCTGTAAATATTTTTGGTATGTGTTCGAAAAAACTTATATAATCTGAAAGAATTTCATTTTTTAAATCTGCAATTTTATATGAAGTAATATGAATTTTGGTTTGAATTATCTCAAATTTTATCCTGAAATCAACAGATTGTTTATTTATTTAGTATTGTGCATTGGTATTTATTGTGATTATTACTTTAATTAGGTTAAGTATTGGATAATATTAATACTAGTTTTTTTTTTTTTTTTTTTAAAATAAAGAAGTTTGTATTTTGCTTTCTCTAGTAGTAGCTTTGCTTTAAATAAATTGCTTTAAAATGTTAGTTTGTGTATATATACTTTTAAAATAATTCTAGAATTCTCTGTAAATATTTTTGGTATGTGTTCGAAGAAACTTATAATCTGAAAAAATTTCATTTTTTAAAACCCCTAGTTTTATATGAAGCACTATGAATTTGTTTGAATTACCTCAAATTTTATCCTGAAATCAACAGATTGTTATTTATTTAGTATTGTGCATTGGTATTTATTGTGATTATTACTTTAAGGTTAAATACAGGATAATGTTAATACTAGTCTTTTCTTTTTTAAAAGAAGTTTGTAATTTGCTTTCTAGTAGCTTTGCTTTAAATAAATTGCTTTAAAATGTTACTTTGTACATGCAGTAGCCACCGCTTTATAAAATCACGTTTGTTTTCATCAAAATGATTTTATTAAGCGGCTGATTTTTATATCCGGAAAACATGTCTGAACTCAATAAAAGGGTATTCATTACCTAAATATGGAATCAAATTCTTTTTCGCCCTTCCATCTATCAACTAGCCATCTGTAGAAATGGAGTGTTTGCTACTTATCATTCATTTAAAATTTTCGGCTTTTAAGAACAAAATTATATGAAAGATAGAAATTTTCTTTGACCTGGCATTCTTGTACCTATCTAAAGGTGCTGCGTTGATCTGCTCTCCTTATTTATATTTGCTTGTGATTCACTCTTCGGTTTGGCACAATTTAGGCACTAATATCTTTATTATTATGTTTACATGAAGCAAACTAAGAAATTTCAAGCTTCGATGTCGCCTATACATTTGAAGAAAACCATCATACTTTACCAAAATTTTATGCTTTACCTTCAAAATAAAAACTACCCGCTTGCATATCTTTTGCAGCTAAGTTGCTTCAAAATAAGAACTAGAAACTCTATTTGAATATTTTAAGACAGAAAAAATACTCATTAGCCAATCATGTGAAGAATCCATTCCTTGAAGTCATAACTACAACACATGGCGGGGCGTGTTTTTCTTTCTTTTCCCTTTCTGTTCTTTTTTTTTTTTGAGGCATAAAATTTTTGACAAAGAATGATAATGTGAGGCTTGCTATGTTTTTCTTTTTTTTTTTCTTTCAAAAATCTGGTGAGAAAATATAATTTGTTGTTTAGCTTACAAACATGGCCATTTTTACTGTTGAAGAGATTTTCTTTTGAGTTTATTAACCGGCGATGCTGATTTTATTAAGTGGCGGTTTCTATTGATTTGATTCTGGATCCAGCAATTTAATCAGATTAGGCAGCTGATTATTACTAATAAAGTTTAATGTTCAAGAAAATAAGAGATACTCAATGATGAATATTCACTTCTACACTTAAAAAATATTTTAATTTTATTATAAATATGTGTGTTTATATTTTATTGCTGTATATTACTTATGTGTATGCTTAATATATTTACCTTCATATATGATTTATTAGTTTAATTTTTAATACTGAAACCAGTTTTAATGTCTGTTTATGAATTAATAATAATAGCCGACTTGGTCAAAGAAAAATGTAAACAAAGACCTATAATTTACAAATTCTTAGGTATAATTCATACAACCTTTGGACAAAATCTTTTTGAATTAGGGGGAATTGACTGATTTGTATTAATTTTACTTTTTTTTTTTTTTTAAATCCCTAAAATATTTTTCTTATTACATAGATAAAATTTTATAAAGTTTATTTCATTTCCAATATTTACATGTTATAGTAAAAAAAAAAAATATATATATATATAAATTAAATAAATAAATAAAGCTTTGATTACTACAAATTTAATGGTACTGAAACAAAATTCATGTGAAAATAATAATCAAAACAGTTTTTTTTTACTTTATAGTAGATTTATATTTGAAAATAAGTAAAGAAAAAATTTAAAAAAATGAGAAAAATATACCATTAATTCATGACTTGATTACTATATATCTTATATGTTGAGTATTAATTATATATTTTGCGTATCTTTAATCATAAATATTGTATGATTTATGCAGATACCGGTAGTTATTTCATTACATTAAAAAAATTTTAATACTTGCCTAATGTGTTGATTGTCTGTGAGTATTAAGAACTGCATTTTGAATTGTACTAAATTCATTAAATGATTTTTTGCTTGGGTTTTGATAAACAAAATAAAGTTTTTCAATGCAGTCCATAGCATTTTTAAAGCAGTGTTTGAATTTAGTGTTAGGCATATTTTGCGACCATGAAATCACATTCAAGGCTCATTTTTAACACCTAACTTTTGAACAGATTTAAAAAATCAATTTTGTCATCATAAAATTTTTCTTTATCATTTACAAACTGGTAGTTTATCATCTTAAAAAAATTCTTACATTATCAGTTTCAACACATGTACATAAGCTATAAAAAAAAAAAAAAATAGCAAGTACAAAAATACATAAGGGCTGCTTGCAGAAAACTACGCCAACTTCATAAAAAATTTCAAGGTTTTTTTTTTTTTTTTTTTTAAACTTTTTTACTTATTGTTATTACTTAGTTTGTATACAATCAGAAATTTGCCATCAGGATAATTTCGGAAATATTGAATTAATTTAAACCAAATTTTTTGATATGAAACTTGAAAATATAAATAAATAAAATATGAATAACTTAGTTTTAAACCTTATTTGAAAGCTTTATCATAACAAGAGACGGTAATGCGCTGCTGCAGGCACCGGGGTCACAAGGCAGAGTTTCATTCAGTTCGAGGTAATTTTTTTCGTGATGCTTTCATTCAAAAACAGAAATTCAAACAAGATTGAGTTAAAGATATAAAATCGTATGAATTTAAGGTATCATGGGCCTGGGTAACACCGAGCGGGTTCGTTCAGTTTCAGGTTAATTTTTTTATGTTATTAGCGACCGGCGTATGCGCTGCCGCAGGCCTCGAGGTCACAAATCGGAGTTTTGTTTAGTTTGAGGTAATTTCTTTGTTACAGCTAATTATTTTTTTTTGCGATGCTTTTATTTAAAAATAGAAATTCAAGCAAAATCAAGTTAAAGATATGAAATCATACAACATTTAAGGTTCATTTCTATTTATAAGCATTTTTCCGAATTTCTTTTTTTAAGTGAAATGTCGTAAATAGTGATGCGAGAATTTTTTAAACATTTCAGTCAATAAAGTGACCGTCGAATTCGACGGGCTCCAGCTAGTCAATGTTTATTTGACCTACCAACAAATCTCTCTGGTTTCCTCTTGAGAACTTACGTAAAAATTATCTCATTATTTTGTTTTCTATTCCCTCTTACTTGTTATGTAACTAAATTATTAGTAACGTGTATAAAGTTAAATCAAAAACCTTCTGGTGTCTGAATCATATAAAAATCTTCACCTAACACCTAGCATTTCACACATGGTATTTGACTTATTTTAAAAATCAGTTGACCAGCAGCTAATTAAAAATTTTCTTTATTTTTTAAGTATAAGCGTATTCGTTTTTTAACTTTTGTGTATAAAAAAATTTAAGCTTTATCCTGTTATGATTCCAATAAACAATTAAAAATATATACAATGCCTGAGTAAACCATTTTGGCAAGTACAAAACAAAAGTTGGGTACTATTGACACCCGACTTTTACTTTCCAATTTCTAACCCGGCTTTAAAGGAGAGTAGAATAATGTCTTCGTATTCTACATCATCGCTGAAATTAACATCAGACAATTTGTTTTCAATTAGTTAATAGGTAGTGAATAATTCCAAAGTCATTATATCAGTATTAAAGTTCACATACTCATCAAAATTTATATTTAAAATACTAAAACAAGGTCCAGTCAAGAAATTTTATGAATTTTAGAAAAGTGAAAAAGATTATAACTTATATTGTGCGGCGTATTAATGAGGAAATTTTTCATTAAAAGGAATAGGAATGAATCAAGACTTCGGTAAAAGGACATATAAATGTAAAAGACATATAAATTGCGTTTTACTGTGTATATATAATGGAAACTTGTTATTACAATAACTTCGAAATAATACTCCAAATTGGACAGCAAGCTAATTTTCAAATATCTTAGAGGAGTTTGTTATATGTTGCTCCACCCTTTTGTTTTCAAGTGGCAGCCACTTAAAAATTTCAAATCTACAGTACATTGTAAAAAGCATATTTCACTTGAATTTTGGTGCATACATAGACCCTATAAGAGTCTCAACCAAGTTCATTAATGAACTTTATCTGCCATTTTGTTAAAAATGGCAGATATCTTGAATTAAGCAAAACTACTAGAAATCAGACTAATACTTAAAAATTTATCGGCAGAATAACTTTTGAAATACTGAATCATTTCGAATCAAAGTTATACAGTGAACTTATACAAATATCTTGGTTGAGTTCACTGGGCAACTTGTTCTGACATTTTGTTTCTAAGTTGCATCCACTTGAAATCAGGCTGCCGCTTAAAAATGTGCTATCACAATAGCTTTTGAAATACTAAACTGATTTAAATCAGAGTTGGATAGTGAATATCTTGAATAACTTCGCTGAGCAACTTGCTCCACCATTTTGTTTCCAAGTGACAACCACTTGAAAATTTGTTATCTATTACATACAATAACTTTTGTAATATTGTGTCAACTTGAATCAAATTTGCACAGTGAATTTATCATTCAAAAATCTTAGATAAATTCACTGACATCTCACTCCGTCCTTTTGTTTGTAAATGGTGGCCACTTGGAATCACTGTGCAACTTGAAAATTTATCATGATAACTTTTAAAATACTGAATTAATTCATATCAGAGTTAGACAGAGAACTTATCATACAAATATATTTGAGTTTGCTGGGAACCATTTTGTTTCCAAGTGGCGGTTACTTGAAAATTTATCATCATGATAACTTTTGAAATACTTAATTCAAACTAAAGTTGGACAGTGAACTTACCATTCAAATGTCCTAAATTATTTTTCTGTTCAAGTTGCGGCCACTTGAATGCTGCCAGTTTTAGAAATTTATCACAATAACTTTTGTAATACTGAATTTATTCAAACCAAAGTTGGACAATGGACTTATCTTACAAATATCTTAGGTTAGTTAGTTTACTCAGCAACTTGCTGTGTCATTTTGTTTCCAAGTGGCAGCCACTTGAATATTTGTCAGCACCATAACTTTTGAAATACTGAATTAATTCAAACTAAATTTGTAGTGTAGACTTATCTCAGAAATACGTTTGATATGTTCATTTGCCAACTTAATCTGCCATCTTGTTTCGAGTGCCAGCAATTTGAAATATTCAAATTCTCATTAAAAAGGTATTTATGATCCAATTTACTTAAAACTCAATATATACGTAGCCCTCAATATTTCCATAAAGTCCATTAATTAATTGTAGCCACCATTTTTAAATAAAATGCCAGCTACATGATAAGAAAAAAAAATAATCTACTCTTTCTACGAGCTGTGAAGGACTTGATCAGTTGATCAATAACCCCTAAAAAGTAATGATATCAGAACAAAAACCCTTAACGGGTTAAAAGTTTGTGACGCAGCACTTTATTTCGATATGAATTGGAAATATGGGTCTTAAAAATAATGATATAAAATTTTGAGTGACGCTTTGCTATTAATTGAAATATACATAGATTTTTCTTATTTCATAATTTGCTTTTTTCTTCTATTTATATTTACATCACAGTACATTCATAATACTTTCAATTTCAACGTGAAAAAATATATAGAATTTACTCACTGATGCTTTTTCATTTGCATCTCGTGAATTCAAAATATGAGTTTTAAAAGAAATGATATAATTTCAGTGACGCCTGAGTGTTACTTTAAAAAGATTTCTTTTTAGATTTCATAACAATCACTTTTGTTTTGTTGAATAAAGTGTATTCACATATTGAAATAATGATTTTAATTTTCAAATATACTGTCAAATAATCAAACTTTCACTGAATGTACATTATAAATTGAAGTTATCTAGTTCAATAAATTGATTTGTCTATTGCGTCACGCTATCCAAAACTGTAAGTAAAATTTATGTAAATGTTACTTTGTATCATAGTATTAACAGTGAAAATGTGTGCAAAGAGATTGTGTGATGCAAAAAGAAAACATTTGCAGAAAAATACTTAAACACTCTATTATGGTTTTCTCTCTTTTGTTTGTTTAACAACTCCTCTTTCTTTACTTTATCTACAAAACTGTTAATTAATCAGTGTTCGGAAAGTCGAGTGAAGTCACTCCAGATTTTTTCTTGAAAGGCTTGTTCGCTTGAAGAATGAAGATGAAGAAAATATGATGAGTGAAGAATAGAAGATGAAGAAAAAATGTTCCTTTTACAAAATTTTATAATTTTGATAATTTAAAATTTTATATTCATAAAGCATTCTGTTTAGCAAAAAAAAAACTTTACAGGGCTCGGTGCATTCATTCCTTTTATTTATTTTATTTTTTGTTAAGTTGAAGAATATCGTAATTGTTTGCAGTATTTATCGTCAATTGAATAATGCAAAAGTTGTTTTATAAAAAAAAAAAAAAAAAAACTGGGTTTTTTAAATAAAAGTAATTAAATATAACAGTAGATACTTTATGCTGGTAATATTAAGGAAATGGAGACAACGTTAGAAAGAGCATAAATTAGAGAAATTCAAAAATTAGCAAATGTCTGCTTCAGATCTTCTAGAATTCTATCATCAGTGCTTGTAAAAATTTAGGAAATATTAAAGCATGAAAAAGATAAAAGAATTAGGAAATTAAAACTAAAACACACTGAGCTTGCTAAGTGTAACTAATTCAAAAATTTTTGACTAGGTTGTTTTCTTGGCCTTTCTTATTTTTAAAGTTGTTTGCAATTCACACCTTTGGCCCACACTTGCTTAACAAGCCCAAGGGGTATTAGTTTTCTCTTTCCGGTTCATTCATATTGTCATTATTTTTAAAAAATCTTTCAAGAACTATTGATGGAATCTTAAAAGTTCCAAAACGGCCGTTTGCTAATTTTGAATTTCTCTGATTAGTGCTCTTTTTAACGTTGTTTCATTTTTCTTTATGTTTAAATGAAAGAGACTGTGCCCAGCCCTTCATTCAAGTGGAAAATAAAAGGTAGACCCTATCCAGTTATTCCTAATTTAGTTTGCAAGCATAAAGAAAAAATTACAAATGTATGATAGATGATTTATTAATGTTTCTTATTATAAAAGTACTACATGGTTGATTAGCTCAAAAATTTTTGAATATGTGTTTTCTTGACTTTGCTTATTTTTAAATAAAGGCTATTTTTTTTTTCCAAATATTATTTAGATATATCCATACATCTATTTAAGATATATGTGAAAGAAATATACATACAAAAATATATTTATGATTTTAAAAGACTGGAAATTTACATATTGAATATGAAATAATAACGATCTGTAAAGTAATGCTTTTTATGTAGTCGGCCTTAGAGCAAGCCGAGATTCAATTATCACACTACGCCACTGGTGGATAGAATTGTCAATCGAGGAAATTAACTGTTTATTCAATACTGGTTCTATTTTTTCTCAAAAAAAAAAAAAAAAGTTACTAAAAGTGTTAAGTATTAATATTTACGTAATTATAAGACACATGTTTTGGGTCAAGCTGTTTTAACCCCTTAACTGCCCCGAGCATCTCGCTAAGCCAATGCGTTAACTGCCCAGGCGTATGTACAGTCGGGGGAAAAAAAAAGCAACACCCGCTGTAATTTCGTTATTTATTGACGCAGAAACATCTAATAGACATAATTCAACAGGAAATTAAATGCACTTTCTGAAAATGTCGTCGAAGTTTGAATAAAGGATCATCTACAGTCGGCTGCAAAATTATTTGAGCACTAGCAATAATCCTTGCCCAAAAAAAGTACACTTCATACAGCTTTGTTAAGAGCGGACAATACCTAATCTCGCCGGCAGCCTTTGCCCATGTTATTCTATGGGAAAATTTGTTCACATAATTACTCATTACCTAATGAATATTTTTCAATTCTGTTTTCACATTTAGAAAATTCATAAGCGTTAAATTAGTACTTCTTTTCCAAAAATTGATTTTTTAAAATTTTAGTATTTCATTTTCCGACTAGAAAATGAGAAAAATGCATTTTGTGAAAAATCGCATTTTTGAACTCAAAATTAAAATGTAAAAATAAAAAAAACTGAATTTTTCAAAAATGAGTACTCATTTAACAGTTATGAATTTTCTGACTGCAAAAACAGAATTAAAAAATATTCATTAGGTAATGTGTAATTGTCACAACAAATTTTCCCATAGAATAACATGGGCGAAGGCTGCTGGCGAGATTAGGTATTGTCCCCTCTTAAATAAATCCTTGTCGAGTCATGTTCTTAATCAGTCTAAGAACATGACTCGACAAGGATTTATAACTTCTTAATCAGTCTAAGTTCTTAATCAGTCTAAGAACATGATTCAACAAGGATTTACTTAGCAAAACAGTCTTAAGTGTATATTTTAAATATAGGAATTATTGGCTAGTGCTCGAATAATTTTGCAGCCCACTGTACATATTGAAATGAGCGGCAACTTTGATTTTTTCTATAGCAACACCCGGTTCTGACTTCATATTTGAATTTCTGAGAGTCAGGCAGTGCGGAAAAGTATACTGTTTGTCCCCGTGGCAGAAATACGGCGACACGGCGACAATGTCGCAGAAACAGAAATGTTCTTGCAGAAAGGTTTTACTTAAGTCAAATAAATTTTGCCATTGTGTTAAAAAAAATTAAAAAAAAAAATGAGAGAGAGAAAGAGAGAGAGAAAGAAACTCAAAGAATGGTTTATAAACTGTTCTGCAGAACAAATTTTCGTTTCTGCAGATACGATCGCCTCAATCCTGAATAAGGAGAGGTGATAGAGCGGATGTAACTCACTTGGGTTAGCTTTGATACGGCATGCATTAGCGATTCGTGATGCGGTGATATGATTCGGTGTATCCAAACTCTTCACTGGTAACCTCTTCAGATCGGAACTTAATTTTTCTGTATCCGAACTTTGTTTTCGCGCCGCGCCTGCCGCTCGTGTCGTGTGTAGTTATTGTACTGCAAAGAGATGTTTTTTCGAAAGAATGTGGCTTTGCGACCATTTTCCGAATTTCATTCTTTAATGTATGCGAAGCGTGCATACGTGCGTGGTAGTACAGTCAGTAACAAAAGTGTCTGAACACTAGCAAAAATTCCTATGTAAAAAAAGTACACTTCATACGGTTTTGTTAAATAAATCCTTATCGAATCATGTTCTTACACTGACTAAGAACAGGATGCGACAATGAATTATTTAACAAAACCGTATGAAGTGTACTTTTTTTACATAGGAATTTTTGCTAGTGTTCGGACACTTTTGTTATCGACTGTAAATACACGTAAATTTTTAAAAGTTGCATTAATTTTAATGTTTGATTAAAGCTATGTAATGTATTTCACAAATATATACAGAAATAAGACTATGGGGAAATTTGTAACGTCTGTAGCTATACGCAATATAAAAAATGAAGCTTCAAACCTTGCTTCAAAAAATAGAAAATTGAGAAATTAATCTTAAAAATACTTTATTGATTTTTAGCATTTTATATGTAGTAAAAGATCTTAGCAATAAATATTAATGGGTATCCTAAGTTATAAAATTGATAACTTTTCTAATTTTTTTCTTTACTAATCATTAATTATTTTAATTGTGATTAAATTCTTAGCTTTAAATTTTGTTGTTTAAGCATATGAAGTCGTTAAAAAAATATAAAAATACTCTTATCGTTAGTTTCTACAGCTTGTTCATTTCATTTTTTAAACATTTGAATCTTTAAAAAATGTTTATCTTTTTAATTGAAATATTGCAAATTAAATAGTTATTTTGAATAAAAATCAAACCAAAAGTTTTGCTGATTTTTTTTTTTTTTTTTTTTTTTTGTAAGCAAAAGGAATTTTATCTAATAGTAGTTGTTTTGAATAAATTCTATTTAAACAGCAAATGCTTTTATTTATTTATTTTTATTTACTTATTCATATAGGTTATCAATATCAAATATTACTCATACTTTTAATTGATTTCTATATATTTCATTCATCTGTAATCATTATTTTCTATTATAGATTTTATCCATGAAATTTGTTACATTTCCCATTTTAAAATTTCCTTAAAAATTAAATATTTCACTTGCCTCAATCTTTATGAAATTATTTCGCCTATGCTTTGTCTATAATTGTGTTACTTAGATCTTGTATTCTGTTTTACTTTATGTATTTAAATGATGGTATAATTAAATTATACATTCTGAATTTTTTAATGTCAAATCACATTTTTTAGATTTCAAATACACATCTTTATGCTATTTGTATATAATATAAAAATGAATCTTGTGTATTAGAGTGTTATTTTGCATCTTTCTAATAATCTCAAAAACTATAAATCTTGTAAATTATTCATATTTCCTTATAATATTCAGTATTCTATATTAATTTTTACTTTTAATTTGTTGTATTTTAATTTTGAGTTCTGTATTATATTTTACGTTGTTTGGCTTACACCTTATGAAATAAGTGCATTTGTGTATTTAAATATATACATTTAATATAAAAAAAGTAACGAAATTTTAAAAGTATTTGTAACATTTGTTTAATTTAGACAGTTCATGATTTAAATGCCTTAAAAAAGTTTGCAGATTATTTTTGATGTGTTACTGCATTTTATGGTTTGAATTCATTGAATATTTTATAAACAACATCATATATTAATATGAACAAAAAATCTGAAGCAATTAAGATCAATAGATTTATATATATACTAGCAGGCTTTGCCCGCTTCGCTGGTCATTATATCGAAATGAATGTTCAATATTTCATATCATTAATAATAAAAAAAATCTCAAAAAAAAAAAAAAAGAAAAGAAAAAAAAAAAAGAAAGAAAGAAATCAGTCAAAATGTAAGTTAAAGTTCCCGCTACCTTCGGCAGCGGTTTTCCGCCTCCCCACACTTTTTGAATCTCGAGCCCCAATGCCTTCGGCAGTACCTTACCTAATTTTTACTCCCCCTCCCTCACGGGTAATGTTGAAAGTTTCGCAAACTTTCCTCCCACCAAAGTACATATTGCGTACACTTAATCAACACCCACTTATCAAAATTCATCATTCTAAGGTAATCTGGAGTATATTTAAGCTTGTTTTTTGCCCCCGCCAGCCCCAGAAGAGAAGGGGATAATTTCGCAAAATACCTTTATAGTGCATCTTGCATACGCATACCTAACCAGACATAAAAAAAATCGAGATCCTGAGATTATTTGAAAAAGAATTATGTTTTAAAACGTGTCCCCCCCCCCCCCCCTGCACACGAAGGAGGGATGGCGGAGGGAATTTTGCAAAATCTCTTTATACTATGAGTTAGATATATATATAACCGACCCACACATCAAAAATCTCCTTCCTTAGATAATTTAGTGCAGAGTTATACATGGATACATTTTTTTGTCCCCACTTCCCCTCCCAAGACCGGTTGGTTGGAAAATCACAAAACCCCCTTGTAGTGTGCGTGTTGAGTACGCGTAACGAACCGACACATCAAAAAATCGCTTTCCTGAGGTACTTTGGAACAGAGTTACTCTTAAAAATGTGTTTTTGCCCCCCACTCCGCCCTTAAAGGAGGGAGGCAGAGGGAAATTTCGTAAAATTACTTGATAGTGCGTGTTGAGAATGCATAATCCAGTGCTGCCAACTCTCCCGTTTTTCACGGGAGACTCCCGTTTTTTAACCCTATCTCCCGTTTTTATGTTTTAATGTGTATTTCTCCCGTTTTTCTAATATTTTCGAAAAATCAAACTAAAAACGCTAATTTTTGACAATTCGTAGGTGCCATCTTTCCAGATTTACGAAGGCCTTCCAATTCACAATCTTTCTGCATCCACAACATAAATGTCGATATTCATTTAAAACTTACTTTATGAGATATTAGAATCTCTAAAGAAACGGAATCCTTCAATATTTCTCGCTTACATAATTATTTTTAACTCCCCCCTCTCCCCCATATTTTCCTATCTCCAACTAGTAATCGGTGATCAAATGCTTTTTTGAACTCTTTTGTTTCTCATTCTTTCTCCATCTACAAGCCACAACAAAAATGTCAATATTCATTTTAAACTTGCTTTATTAGATTCTAGAGCCTATAAAGTAGTAGAAAGTTTAACAGTTCCACCTCCCCCCCCCCCCCCAAAAAAAAAAAAAAAAAAATCCCTTTCTTCTATTAGCTTTCTCATTATACAACAAAAGAATCAAACATTTTCCCCCTGGTTTTAAAAAATGTAGGGTACTGCTAGTTAAAAAAAAAAAAAAAAAAAAACTTTTTTAATTCTTGAGGGTGATTTGAATTTTTAAGGACACATTTGGCATTTAAAATCCAAACACTTAATTTAAAAATTTAGTTATAAATATGCGTACAAAAAGAAAAGAGTCTGTTTTTAAACTTTTCTGTACTTTTATTTGTTGTTAATGTGCTGATTGTCACACACAATAGTTTTATTTATATTTACAGCATTTAGGTTATTTTCTACAAATGCAGTAATGGGGGGGGGGGGGGGGGCAGGAAATAGATTGGGGCAAAGTGTTTCTTTTTTTTTTTTTCTTCCAAACAAAGTTCAGGCGAGGTGCAGCACCCTCCTTAAATTATCTGGGAAAAACTCTGAATCAATGTTCATAAAAACATCGATCCAGTTGTTTTATTAGATTTTAGAACCAACTGAAGTTATATAGGGGTTCAAAATTCTTTACATATGTAGTTATTTTTAGACTTTGTTAATGAACTTGTTAACTATTTGTTTTTCCCCAATAAGTTTAAAATATAAATTATCAAACAAAAGTTATATTAGGTCTTTTTAGTTAAAAAATTATCCTGTATTGAATAAAATAATTTTGTTTTGTTTTTCTCCACGAAACCGTAAATCTCCTTTTTTCTCCCTTGAAATTATGTAAAATCTCCCTTTTTCTCCCTTGAAATTATGTAAAATCTCCTGTTTTTTTTCCCACCAAGGTTGGCAGCTCTGATAATCAACCCACACATAAAAATTAATCTTACTGTGATAATTTTAAGCAAGGTTATGCTTGGAAACGTCTTTATTGCTCTCCCTTCCTTAAGGAGGGAAAATGGGGAAATTCTCAAAATCCCGTTGCAATGGATGTTGGATACAAGTAAAAAAGCCACACACTAAAAATTGTGACCTCAGCTCCTATGGATTTCTTCGGACAAATTTTACCCGCTTGGCTATTCATTATATTTAAAGAAAATTCTTTTCTATATCGCTTTATAGATAAAAAATATAAATAAAATTCATTGAAATTGCTCAAAAGCTCGCTTCGGGTGTGTGTCGCTATTGCATGCGACAATGCCATACCAGCGGGCTTTCACTTTTGTGCTTATCAGATAACAATTTCGAAACAGACAGTATCGAAAAAAATGAAGTAGCCCTTTTATATTTGAATATTAATTACATATGAACAACACTATGCGTACTGTACATAATATTTACTTTTACGTTATTTCCTATATTCGATTTTTCCGGTCGACCATAAACTGACAGCAATTTCACGTGAAATATAATATTACAATATGCTCTGAAACAACTCACTTCTTGTGGCTATATGTATTTCATAGTTAGTTAACAGTGGTTCGTATATAGAAAAATAAATAAATATTTATTTATCCTTATAGTGGTACAGGCTTATTATAGCTCCCCTTGGTGACTTTTGAATTTTTGTCACCATTTTAAACAAAAATACATAATTTATGAGGTTATTGTTTCTGTTTCTTTCTTTCTAGCCTTTTTTTTTTCCCTTCAATATTTTATAATTTATTTGTTTATGGGCTACTTGGCTTAAAGTGGCTATCCCAAAAGTAGACTCCTTGGCGAAAAATGTCGTATCTACTTTAGCATCAAAATTTAAAAAATTACCCTACATTATGAATAAGTAAATCAGAATATAATGCTGAATTAGCTTTCATGCCAAACGTATTAAACGCGCCAATAAATAAATAAAAACGCTATTAAAAAGAAAATTGTGGTATGTTAAAATAGATTACGGAACAAAATTTGAAGAAATATGTTGGATTTTTATTATTAATATTTAATTTTGATAATGACGTCATTTTGTCATAGCCTAAGCAAATTTATTATTTAATATTTCTTTTACCAATCTCGTGAAAATATATTACATTATGTCGAAAAATAAATCAACTCGTAAATTTTTTTGGCAACAATTAAAAATTAAAATAATTATTTTTAAACTTTATTATAGAAGAAATATCTATATTATTATATAGAAGATAAAATATAGAGAATGTTTTCCTTCCTTCCCCTCCCCTTAGGGACTGAATTTCTAAAATTCCAAAAATTGGATTTTAGGTATTCGTGTTAGCTATATTTTAAAGCAAAAATTTTACGGATATCTGTTTTTTTCTTTGAGATATAAAGGTTTTTGTGAAATCACGTTTTGCCCCCTGTACCCCCTTAGGGGACGAATTTCTAAAATTCCAGAAATTGGTTTTTAGGTATTTATGTTAGCTATATTATGAAACAAAAATCTCACGTATATCTGTTTTTTTCTTTGAGATATGAATGTTTTTTAAGAAATCACTTTTTGCGCATGCGAAATCACATTTTGCCACGCACCCCCTCTTGTGAACCGAATTTCCAAAATTCCAGAAATTGATTTTTAGCCATTTGTGTTAGCTATGTTTTAATGCAAAAATTTTACAGATATCTGTTTTTTTCTCTGAGATATGACGGTTTTTGTGAAATTACGTCCTTCCCTCCCATCCCCCCTTGGGGGGCGAATTTCGCAAAATCGCTTCTTAGGGGGTGCTTACACTACATGTTCTAAAATCTGACCTAGTTTCGAGTCAGTGGCCCCAGTAGATTTTGCTATGCGTTGATGAGTCAGTGAGTGAGTGAGTAAGTGAGTGGAAGTACTCTTTTATATATATAGATTAAAAAAAAAAAAAAAAAAAAGAGTATTTTCTTGCAATAGTGCAGATATGTGCATTTGTGCTTAGTTAGAGTTTAAATACATTGGTTATACTGAATATTATTTACTATTTAAAAATAATTTATTTTGAATTCGTAAATGTTAACTTTACAAACTATTCCTGCAGAAAGATTTTTGTGTTGGTGAAGCTTGTCGCAGAAAGCATAATAAATTTCTGCTACAGGGCTGTTTGTATACTTTATTTTTAGTATTTATAGAGTTAAAATCAAAAATGTGTTAGGGGGTTATCTCTAACTGTAGAAAAATAAAACTAAGATCCTATAAGAAATAGACAAAATTTTAATGTTTTACACCGGAAATCTTTCGGATAAAAAATAGTTATATAAATTAATAAAAACTTTTACATTTTCCAGTGTCTTAATGAACTAGAATTCAGTTTTTTAGATTTGTATATACTTCAGTACTTTTGTAGATAATTTTAGGTCTATTTAAATGCATTACACTTGCGATTGGTCCAGACAGTACTCTTTGAAAAAAGTGCAATATTTTTCAAGTAAAACTGTCTATTATGGCTGTACTGACCACCAATAAAGCTTAAATTTTCTTTTGTAGGTGTAACATAATATACGAAATGAAATAATATATATATATAACAATGCATAAACTAAATCTTTTCGGATAAATTATTGTAAGGGTTCATGAAGTAAATATTAAACAATTTTAATCGCACTTATCAGTTTTGTGTCAGTTGAACTCTTTGGAACTCTACGATTCGTTTTATAATTTCTATGTGTGATGTTTTTCCTAATACAGGTTTAACAGAGGCTCTAAATATTGCTTAACTAAGCATAGAATCCATTGCTAGCTGTTTAAATTATAACTTTATTCAACAGCCACAAAACATATAGAACAACCACCATTTTCAAACTCTAAACCGATATCAGTTTTAACACATAACGTGCGCTCGCATGACTAAAACCATGGAGTTACATTATAACACATCTCCCTTCCTTTCAAGTCTCTGGGGTGGTCGAATAGTCCTACCACTTCTGGTTACATAAGGCTTGGTCACAGGTCTTGTAGGAGAGGTACATTTTGGTGATATATTCCCAGAATTTTTGTTGGTTGGCGGAGACTTTATTCCAGATCCCATATCAGTTGAATAATTATTCTCGGGGATATCTATTCCTTCATCTGATTCAGATTCTGGCTCGAAATCTGGCAATGGTACTAGATGCTTCCTATTTCTTCTATAAATTCTCTTTCCGGTTTGAACAAGATATGATCTCGGAAATGAGGTTTTCTGTAACACTTTTCCTGTCACTCTTTTGTCAGTAACCCATACTCCCTGTTCTGATAGAATTCTTGTCCCGTGGTGTCTGTTGTAATTTCTTTCTTGATTCTCTATTAGTTTTCTCTCCTTGCCTTCTAAGTCAGTTTTCTTGATCGATTTAGGAAGTAGTTGAGAATTAGCTATTGGGAGAATTGTTCTTATTCTCCTTCCCATTAGGAGTTCTGCAGGACTATAACCGTTTTCCAGTGGGGTTGCTCTGTATTCCATTAGCGCAAGATAAGGATCAGCAGATTTCTTGATATGCATTTTGATTTTTTTTACGCTCGATTCTATAAATCCATTACTTTGGGGAAATTTTGGACCGCTTGTGATTTGTTTGAAACCGTAGCTTCTTGTGAACTCATTAAATTCTCGTGTTCTCATTGGATCGAACTGTGGACCGTTATCCGTTCTGAGTATTTCTGGAATACCATGACGAGAAAATATAGATTTGCAATGGTTAATTATTTCTTCCGAAGTCAAGGTTTCAAGTTTCGAAATTTCAGGATACCGTGAATAATAATCTGCTATAAGGAGGTACCACGAATTCTGGTATTTGAAGAGGTCAAGGCCTACAACTTCCCAAGGTCTTTCTGGAAATGGCATCGGAATTAGTGGTTCATGCCTATTGCTCGATTCTTTGATACAAGCAGGACAATTTTTCACTTTTTCCTCAATCTCTTTGTTAATTTTTGGCCAGTATACAGAACATCTCGCACGAGCTCTACATTTAGTTATACCAAGATGTCCTTTGTGAATCTTTTTCAGCACTTCAGTTTGGAGCGACTTTGGGATTATTATTCTACAACCTCTCATTAAAAGACCATCTTGTATAGAAATTTCAAAACGATGTTGCCAAAACGGTAAACAGAGCCGATCTACATCTTTCTTCGAGGGCCATCCTGTCATCGCGTACGAAGAAAGTTTCTGGCAGGTAGTATCAGATTGTTGTGCTTCTTGAAATTCTTTCAGCCTATTAGAAGTTGCTGGAAGATTATTAGTGATCATCTGAATGTATGCATCAATTTCTTCTTCTAGTTCGTCATTTTCACATGATTGCTCTCTTGGACTTCTAGATAAAGCATCGGCTGCATAAAGATTCTTCCCTGGAATATGAGTAATAGTGTATGAATATCTCATCATTCTTAATCTGATTCTTTGCAGTCTAGGAGAAAGATCGTCTAAATGCTTCCTTGAAAGAATTGGAATCAGCGGCTTATGGTCAGTTTCAATCAAGAAATGAGACCCTGTTAAGTAATCTCTGAATTTCTCACATCCCCATGCTACAGCTAATGCTTCCTTTTCGATTTGGGCATAGCGACTCTCAGCCGGTGTTAATGTTCTCGATGCATAGGTGATTACGAAAGTTTTTCCGTCTTCCAATTTTTGACGTAGAGTTGCTCCCAGACCATAGGATGATGCGTCTGTGGTGACTATAGATTCCTTATTAGGATCAAATATTTTTAAAACTGGATCTGAAGATAAAATTTTCTTCCACTGTTCAAATGCGTTTTTCTGTTGATGATCCCATACAAATTCTCGCTTGTTGCTAAGCATCGACGTAAGAGGATACATTAATTCTGCGAAATTTGGAACAAAACGTGCTAGATAATTGGCGAATCCTAATAGTTGTTTCAGCTCTTTTTTATTTCTTGGGGGTTTATATTCTTTAATTGCTGCAACTTTTTCATCATCGGGATGGATTCCTTGGCTGTCGATTATATGACCCAGAAACTTTATACTTTTAGTTGAAAAAATACATTTTTTCTCATTTAAAGTCAAGTTGGCATCTTTTAATCTCTTGCAAACCTCTCTTAATCTTTCATCATGTTCTTCTTGAGTGGATCCCCAAATCAGAATATCGTCCATGTGACAAGCAGTGCCACTTAAATTTTCCAACAACTGAGACATTCTTCTTTGAAAATGTTCCGGAGCTGATGAGATTCCAAACGGTAATCTTAGAAATCTGTATCTCCCAAATGGTGTAATAAAAGTAGTGAGAAATAAAGACTTTTCGTCTAATAGTATTTGCCAAAAACCTGAGTTTGCATCCAATTTTGAAAATATCTTGGCACCTGATAAAAGACTTAATGTATATTCAACATTGGGTAGAGGGTGCAATTCTCTCAAAACATTTCTGTTAAGCTGTGTCAAATCCACACATATTCTGAGTTGTCCATCTTTCTTTGGAACTATGACTATTGGCGAACACCATTCTGCAGGCTCACTAACAGGTGTTATGACTTTTTGCTCCACCATCTTCTTTAACGCATCTTCGGTTTTCTTCAGTAAGGGTATAGGAACGCATCGAGGTGAGGTAACTGCATATGGAACACTGTCTTTCTTCAGCTGTATTGAATAACAACCTTTCATCAGTCCAAGTCCTTCAAAGAGCTCTGGAAATTCTATTCTAGGGTTGTTGACTACTACTTGATCAAAATTGCTTATATTTGGTCCTAACCCAAAAGAAATCAATGCTGGTTTTCCCAAAAGACATGTTTGTAGACCATCAATTACATAGATGTCTTCTTTAATATATTTCCTTTTAAAGTTTAAATGTGCGTTGAATTTTCCTAAAACTTTCAAAGGATTTCTATCCGGGCCGCATAGGACTTTATGAACTGGCTCCAATTTAGTTTTCTTGGCTAGCGAGCGATAAACTGTTGTAGAAATTGCGGAGTGATCAGCGCCAGTATCTATCTTGAATTTTAAATCTTGATTTTCTATCTTAACATCGATTGTCCAATCTTCATTAATTTTCCCTAAGTGAAAAACTATGTCTAAAAATGAAATCGATGAGCCTTTAGATTGGCTTTTAGAAAAACAGACCTTTTCGTAATGCCCGATCTTGGCGCATTTTTGACATTTGGCATCTCTAGCAGGACACATTCTTTTGTCGTGTTTTTGTTTTTCACACCATTTACACTTTTCATCTTTCTGTGAAAATTTAATATTTCTCGGCATTGTGCTTTTCACGTTAAATTTATTCTCATTTTTATTTTGGAAATTATTCTGGTAACGAACAGTTTTATTTGAGCCCATAACGTTTAAAGAAATGGCTCTTTCAGCTTCGCCAAGTTTCAGTTGTTGTTGCTTAATGGATTCACTGAGACGTACCTTTTCTATAACTTTTGTTAATGTTAATTCACTATCTAATTGTAACTTTTCGCTTAAGGCTTTATCTCTTATTCCAACTACAATTCTGTCCCTTATTAATTCATCATTAAATTTCCATATTCGCAACTCTCAGCTAGACGATATAGTGCCGTAATAAAGTCATTAACTCTTTCTCCTTCGAGTTGAATACGCTTATTAAATTGTGCTCGCTCGAAAATAGTATTCTTTTTTACTACAAAATGGTCATTGAATTTTTTCAGGACTATTTGATAATCTTCTGCTTCTTCTGTGCTTAACTGGAACGAAGCAAAAATATCTTCAGCTTTATCGCCCATGATGTAAATCAATGAGTTTATTTTCTCACCATCCGATTGCTTGTTCAAACCAGATGCAACTCTATACCGTTCAAAACGAGTTATCCATTTTGACCAATTAGCTGGAGTAGAAAATGTAAATGGTTCTGGTGGCGTAACTTGAAATGAATGCCTTACAACACTAATTTTATCAGTTTCCATCGTAGTTGAAAATTTTAGAATAGGCTTCGCTCAATATCGGTAAATGCAAAACGAATTACTTACAGTATTTTTTCCACTTTACTGCTTTTCCGCTGCCACCATGTGATGTTTTTCCTATACAGGTTTAACAGAGGCTCTAAATATTGCTTAACTAAGCATAGAATCCATTGCTAGCTGTTTAAATTATAACTTTATTCAACAGCCACAAAACATAGAACAACAACCATTTTCAAACTCTAAACCAATATCAATTTTAACACAGAACGCGCGCTCGCATGACTAAAACCATGGAGTTACATTATAACACACTATGAAAATTAATTATCCTTATTTAATCCTTTCGCGACTGCTGACATAGATTCACGCCATTTGAAAATCTGTAACTCTGTCAGTAGGCGTTTCTTTCGTAATTTGTGTGTTACTTATTTCTTAAGTGTGTATCCATTGTTCATATATTTGCAATAAAATATACTATGAATAGAAATATATTGATCAGAAAGAATATAACTATAATGTATATCCATTTGTAATATAATTGTGAATACAGAAAATTTGTTCTGATATATTAAGCCTATTTTTCTATTTAAAACAGTAAACCCCGCCTATTTAGTTAATATTTTTTCTTCTAGTGTTCGTTTAAAAGATTCAAAATTTATCACCAGTAATCCATGAAGTAAATACCACTTGTACATATTTTTGTCAAGATAAAATAAGGGGTTTAACACGAATACTCGATGTCACATTTACTTTTCTTTTTTTTTTCTGTATTGTTTTGTTTTAAAGAATGATGAAGGCGGGCTTGTTTTCTTTAGAAAACAGGAATTCTTGATGACTTATGACTAAAAATCATCATTTTTGTTTCATTTTTTTTGCGTTTGACGTTGTTGTTATATAATGTGACCCGTAAGTAAAAAATAAAAATATTTTGTTTAATTTTTGTTATTTTTTAAGATTTGATTCGTTATCTCATGCAAAACTATATAAGAGACGGCCCCCTAAACCACTCTAAAAGAAAGATTTATTTATATCTCGGAAACTAGTAACTGGAATGAGCTGCAAATTTGCACACCCATATTTTTCACCATTAGGATTCATTTAATGTAAAAATTAATATAGGTCATAATTCATAATTTTTATAAATATGAATTTATTAATATTTTTCAGAATCAAAAATATTTTTTAGAATCAAAAGTAATGATGGATTATGTTTGGGTTTCTTCACTGTATCTTGTAAAAAAAAATTATATCGATCAAGTTATTTTTTTGTGAAGATATTAATAAAAGTTTGAAATATGAATTTAACATTAGTACCTTCAAACTTTGAACGCTTATAACTCTGTGAAAAAATAAGCAAAATATACAAAATATATACTTTTTTGCGTTGTCGCGATCCCAGGAATTCAAATATAAAATAAAAATAGGGCATTACCATTGAAAAAATCAAAGTTGGTGTGCGTTTTAATATGTAGACGACCCCCAATTCAAAATTTCACTTCATTTCCTGAAACTACTCACAATTTCCCGTCAAATGATATCTATTACATTTTTCTACATCGATTAGCAAAGTTACGTTGAGTGTTGCATTTTTTTTCCTCCGACTGTACACATCTTTCCTTTGTATTGCGCTGCTACCAATCAAACTAGTTCCACAACTTTGGAATGCAATAAAATTACCTTGAATGTGACCTTGATAGTGTTTTCAATGGATTTACTTATTCCAGAGAAGAGGAGTGTGGGAGGAATCAGAATGTTTATGGAACAGTGAAAGCATATACACACTTATGTGAAAAGATGGCACTGGGAGGCGAATCTCGTAAATTTTCCTTGGCAGGTAAGGGGTTAAATTACTTTGGAGGAAGAGAATGTCATCCAATCTCTGTATGCAGAAGATTAGGGCTGGGATTGCGGTGCCTCATTCTTACGATTGATCTTAATCTTATGATTTGTCTTAAGAATGGCCGTGCTTAAGAACGATCTTACTTAACTTGGTATTGCGGTGCTTCAAGCATAAGTCCTCGCAAGAGAAAGGAACCAGCCAATTGGAGACACATAGCCAACTATGTGGTGATTGTGCACATCCCGTTACGATTCGACTTAAGATAGCTCTGAGGTTGTCGTAAGATAGTGAGGCACTGCAATACGACTTGCGTTTTGTTTACCTTTTAAGACAGAGTTTGTGCGTAAGGTAGTGCTGAGCGAGGCACCACAATCCCAGCCTAAAAATTTCCCATAAATATAATAGCAGTATTTACATCATAATAAGAACAAAGTAATTGATATGGTTTGGTTGGGTATCACGTCGCACTCAATGGGTAATTGGCACATAGCTACCAACTTAGCACCATTTAGCTGCTGGAAAAATTTTATAGAAATATTTATTTTATTCAATTTGTGAACTATAACGGTTTTTACTGATAAAGTAAAAAAAAAAAAAAAAAAAAAAATTCCCGGTAGCCTAAAAGTGCTAAGTTGACAATTATAAATTTACCACAGTCTGGTGCGCACCTCTAAGGATGGTCTGGAGACATGCCATCACAATTTTGATACTCCGCGTAGGGAGTATCCCCAGCTTCGGTGACCCTCCCTGAGGTATAATTTTAAGTGATTATGAAAATTATATTTTAAATAAATTAGTGAAATATAGCATCAAAATTATTGAAGCACACATCCTTACTTTTCATGTTTTTTTTTTTTTTTTTTTAGTTTCATTGCTAATTTTCATCATCAACTTATTTTTTTATAAACAGTATAAGACTAAGATCATGATTCGGCAAATATTTACTTAACAAACAGTATTAGGCACCCATCTCTTAAGTAGGGTTTATTGCTAGTGTTATTAAAAGGAGACTTGGTGCTAGATTATTAAAACCAGTCAAGACTACAACATCAGAAGCATCAAAGAAAAATATTTGGGAAGCATACAGCTTTTTCGGTAGCCTTGAGTGTACCATCTTCAGTGCATAAAGAATTCTGGAACTGGAGAAGTGCTCCTATATATATAGAAGAGGGACCGAATTCTGTTCAACCAATAGGATTGCGGGAAAGGTGGGGAGAGTGGCCAATAGGAATTTTAGAAACGCTAGCTGTGTAAACTGTAGAAAAATTAAGAAAATGTGGACTAAATGTAAAATTTCCAACAATCAGACAGATATGGAACAGCAAAATCACAATTTACAAGATTTTTATAAATATAAAAAGCTTCAAAGAAATCTAATTCATGAATTGGTTTAGGCCTGCAAATTATTTGAGCTGAATCAAATTTAAAATTACGATTTTCCTCCCAGCAATGCTTAGAAATAGCCGATTTATTGGTTTCTTGTTTGCGAACATAATTAATATGTTTTTTTAGACGAAATTTAAGACTGCGTTTAGTTTGGCCAATGTATGATAAACCACACTGACAGGAAATACTATAAATGTCCCAAGAATTGTGCATATCTATAGGATCTTTTAACTGAGAAAAGGTGAGTTTATTGGAAGGCGAAAATATTATTTTAAAATCATGTTGTTTGAGAATTTTAGCTATGGCTTGACTAGATTTAGGAAAATAGGGTAGAAAAATGGCTGCTTTCTATGCTTTTGTTAACCGTGCCCTTAATATTTGCTCACATCCTTTATTAAACTCTGAAATTAAATATCTGAAAGCCACTGCAATTGACAGGGGTTATGACTAAGAGTAAGTGATGTCATTATTTCAATATCGCGATGTATCACGATATTGGACATAAATATTTTCAAATCCTTTTCATAATGTTAATTTAAATGTCTGGATATAAAAACAGGGTGGCGACAATCAGGGAAAAATCAGGGAATTTTGCAAAAATACCCAAAAATCATGGAAATTTTCATTTTTGTCCAGCAAGTATGACTGTAAGATCGCCAAACAGGTGTTATCTTGTCCATGATTGTATAGGATTGGCGGCTTTCTAGTTAAATCTCACCAAGTTAACATCATAAAGAAAAATTAGTACAACATGAGGAATAATTTTATGTCTTGATTTTAATCTGTTGTGCAATTAAAATGAGTCATAATTTTATAATTTTGCTAATTTCTCCAAAATTTCGAATTTTTCATTTTATTTTCCTTTTTAAGTGAACAACCAAAAAATAAATAAATAAATAAAAAGGCTGATGTATTTTTGCCCATTAGTATAGATTTTGAATTGCAGTGGTTTAGCAAGCATGTTACACAAGAGTGTGATATACACGAAATTATGGAATATATTTAATAGATAACGGAAATCATGGAAATTTGTCAGAATTAATCATGGAAGTTTCTGAATTTCTGTAGCCATCCTGAAAAAAGGCTTGCATTAAATGATATTATAAAATATACAGAATACACTAACTTCTTTTATGTGTACAATTTCTTATTAATGCAACACCCTATCAACACTGATATAGAAAAATGGTTAATAGAAACACATATATGCAAAGACTTAATTCATATATTACTGCGTTTTTACGTAGCAGTATTATATATTTTCTTTTACATTCAACTATCTCAGCTATTAATTTTACTATTTTTTTTTTCTAAAATACATAATTAACACAATAAACTTTTGCAAAATCTTCTTAATGAAAAAATGCACAAGTTTCCCTGATATAATGCTGAAAGTTACGTCATAGCTACAAGAGTAAAGAAAATAAATTTTTATCCTTGGTTTGGAGGGCTGAATAAAATAACTGAAGAAGGGTGACTCAACATAAAAAAGATTGCAACAGTGTATTGAGATAAATAAATTTTACATGCGATATAAAACAAATAACTCGAAAATAAAAAACAATTTATATGAATAGATGTAATTCTATGTAAAGAACACCAATTAGAGATTTACAGGTTTTCTTTCTTGGCGACTGCTGCAAACTGTCAAATTATCTTAGCATAGTTTTTGAAAATATTCATTTTACATTCTAAGTTTGGTGATTTATATATCATGTAAGTTCAGACATTGCTTTCCCATAAACAGGGTTACATTGCAACATAGTAGCATCCATGGGCGTCGGCAGAATGGGGCAAGGGGGGGCACTTGCCCCCCCCCCTGAATTTTTTTTCTAGCGACGCCACTGGCAGCATCATTTCTCAGCCAATACGCACACTTATTGAATAAACATAGCTTTTCGTCACGACTCTCATTCATATCATGTCTCGTGCATTGATACACTATAGAAATTGTGATATATAGCCTTATCTTACATGTCCGAAATTGCAGCATAATGCATTTGGGCGGTATATTCAAAAATCTAATCAATAGCAATTGAAGTAAAGGTTGAACAGAGTATAAAGTTTTTTTTTTAAATTCCGTCCTTTGGTTAATGAGATACAGTATTCACAAAATTGTGCTAACGCACGACAAACGTTTTCTACAAATGGCTGAATCCAGTGTTCGGACACCTGAAAAGGAGTAAATATTCATAGAAAACTGGTAATCAAAAATTCTCATGAACCCAATATATTTTCTTCTTTTGTAAAGAGAAAAAATTAATAATAACATGAAAACTAAAATTACACACACACAAAACAAATAAGGGAACAATTAAATACCAATATAAATTGTTTTATTATACTATAGAATAATAAGATGTCTAAAATAAAGGTTATTAGCGCTTCCTTGCCCCCGCCTTTGAAATTTGATTCTCCGTAGAAAGTAATAAGAACCTTGAGTAAAGAAATTGCTTCGATTTTTTTAACGAAATAAAACTTAAGTGAAAATTTGGTGTTATTTATTTTTAAATTGATCAGGAAATAATAAAATATTTGAAAGATATTAAATAACTGTTAAAATTTTAAAAACAAATTCAGAACAAATTGATGAAAAAACTTTTAAAAATTTATTTAAAAATAAAAATAAAAAGAGTATAAGTTTTTTTTTTTTTTTTTTTATTTAAACAAATATGGATGTAAATAAATGACAAAATTATTCAGTTATTTCCAAATAAAATTAATGACATCAATAATTGTCAATTATATTTGTAGGCAATAACCGTTTTATATTAACATTATAATGGCGATTACGAATATTCATATATCATATCGCAGCAGCGAGTAAAGAGATCGAATGAATATCATGCAGTGTCTCAGTCATCAGTGTTTGATATCACGCATGCGTTATTGCTTAGATGATAATCGGTTCCTAATAAACCAATATCATGATCATTAAAGGCGATAACGAATATTCAGATCGTAGCTGTGAACAGCCATTTCAGATGAACCCAATATATCACGCATGTGTTATGCGAGTATCATCCACTCTCCTTCGTATCAAACGATTACTGACTATCGCGGCATGGGATGAAAAGTTGGATACGGTCGCTCACAATACTTTCACCGCTGAGTTCTTGATAATTGTGGCAGTTACACTATATCGCCAACTGAAAGATTCAGTTATCGGTTTCAAATTGCATGCATTAAATCAATGTTTAGCGATGTATTACCCAGTCCTAGTTATGACCCTTCCATTATAAACAAGGCTATCCAAAAATTACAACTCCCTCGTAATTCGTTTACTAAATCAGTCTCTTCTAATACCAGTATTGTTTTACCCTATTTTCCTAAATTCAGTCAAGCCATAGCTAAAATTCTCCAACATGATTTTAAAATAATATTTTCACCTTCCAATAAACTCACCTTTTCTCAGTTAAAAGATCCTATATATATACAGTCGGTAACAAAAGTGTCCGAACACTAGCCAAAATTCCTATGTAAAAAAAGTACACTTCGTACGATTTAGTTAAATAAATCCTTATCGAATCATGTTTTTACACTGACTAAGAACAGGGTTCGACAAGGATTTATTTAACAAAACCGTATGAAGTGTACTTTTTTACATAGGAATTTTGGCTAGTGTTCGGACACTTTTGTTACCGACTGTACATTATGCATAATTCTTGGGGCATTTATAGTATTTCCTGTCAGTGTGGTTTATCATGCATTGGCCAAACTAAACGCAGTCTTAAATTTCGTCTAAAAGAACATATTAATTATGTTCGCAAACAAGAAACCAGTAACTCGGCTATTTCTAAGCAGTGCTGGGAGGAAAATCATAATTTTAAATTTGATTCAGCTAAAATAATTTGCAGACCTAAATCCATTCATAACTTGATTTCTTTGAAGCTTTTTATATTTATAAAAATCTTATTATTTGTGATTTCGCTATTCCCTATCTGTCTGATTGTTGGAAATTTTACATTCAGTCCACATTTTCTTAATTTTTCTGCAGTTAACATAGCTAGCGTTTCTAAAATTCCTATTGGCTACTCTCCTCACCTTTTCCACAATCCTATTGGTTGAACAGAATTCGGTCCCTCTTCTATATATAGGTGCACTTCTCCAGTTCCAGAATTCTTTATGCACTGAAGACGGTACACTTAATGCTACTGAAACAGCTGTATGCTTCCCAAATATTTCTCTTTGGCGTTTCTGATGATGTAGTTTCTACTGGTTTTAATTATTGCTAGTGTTTCAATAATTTTGATACACATATGTATGGAAAGTTATCCTACTTGCTTTAATAACTTTTTTTGAATAATTAAATAAATTATACCTTTAGGGGTCATCGAAGAAGAGGAGCCATATACCTCAGGGGTGAATGAAAATTGTGATGCTATGTCTCCAGACCATCTTAGGAGTGAGTTCCAGACCATCACCAATTACCTGCCATAGCGCAGTACTAGTGTGACGTGAAGCCAATCATCCAATTGAAAAATTAAATGACACGCAGATTTCATTCTTCGAATATTCATCAGCTTTCCTCACCTGACCTGCAAAGCAAGCAACCAGAGGGGTCCCAATCCCGACTCAGTTCTGTTCTGTTTTTAGATTGAACCGATCTCCTCCGGTCAAAATTATGATGGCATACAAAAGTATCTGACCACTAGCCAATAATTTCGATATCAAAAAGGTACACTTAAAACTGTATTGTTAAATAATTCCTTGTCGAATTATGTTCTAGGCTGACTAAGAACATAACTCTACAAGGGTTTATTTAACAAAGCAGTATTAAGTGTACTTTTTGTAGACAGGAATTATTGCTAGTCCTCGGATACTTTTGCTGCCGACTGTACCTAGGGATCATCCCTGTGTCCCAGACCATTGCCAATTGTCCTTCAAGCAGCACTAACCGAAACCAATAAAACCTGGAATTTGTAACTTTTATTTACCTGCTCAAACACTTCTCACCTACACCTTCTCAGTATGAAATACGAATTTCAAATAAAGGAAAGCACTTGGCTTTTTTTTTTTTTTTAAGTAAGATTAAATAAAAAACATTATACTTCTCACAACAGAAACATCTGAAATCTGATGAATCTCCCACTTCTTTTATAATTTCCCATAACATTTTTGGAGGATCGAAACTGTGATTCCATGTCTCCGGATCATCTTTAGGGGTGCGTCCCAGACATCGACGAGATATTAGAGTAGACCCCGGACTAGTAACCTTTTTGTTTTCGAACATTACATCCCCATCATACCACCCATTCATTCGCCAAACGGACTTTCCACTTTCACCAAAGCAAGTTTCCTCCACCTTTGTTATCGCTGATTCGATTGGGTGTAGTAAATACTGTAAATTAAACATAAACAACAACCTACACTAACTGAAATGGAAAGAAAATAATCTAATCCTTGTTATCGATTGAAAGCTGCTCTGTTTGACATTTACTTGGAGTTTTAGTGGTAAGAGGAGCAAACCATTTAAAACATGCAATATACCAAGAACCAGATGCCAAGAAAGCGATTATCACTAAAAGAAGGTGCAAAAACCGCAGTGATGTTCCAGGAATTTTTCTCCGTAGCCAGTGTAGCGAATATGTGCTTTACTATTTTATCTGCTCGATGGTCCCAGACAATCGCCAATTACTGATTGCGCAGTACTAGTGTGAGGTTAAACCCAACCAACTTATATTAGGGCGAGTCCAGCCTCTGGAACACTTCGACCGATCCAACTGGGCCCTGAGACATTTGATCCACGACCGGTCGAAAGAAGAGGCTAGACGACTCCGATCCCTCTATTGGATCAAAATCAGTGCTGCCATCTGTAGGCTTAGTTCGAAATTAGCTCTAAATTATTAGAATTAAATTAGTTAAAGAAAAATTTAATTCATGTATCAAAAATGCAATTTAACTATAAATAAAAAAAGATAGATGCATATCTATTTTTTTCTATTCTGCATAGTTGGGTACATATGCAATGAGATACAATAATATTAATTATATAATTCTTTTTCGAAAATTATTTAAAAAATAATAACAACAATAAAATTTTAATTTTAGAAAATTTTCCAGCAATTTTTTTTTAATTATTTCCCTCAATTATGCATTTTGTATTTTAACGATATATTGTAAACAATTTTAAGTAATATTTTATGGATTTATTATCAATCTAATTTTTGTTAAATATTTTTAAGTTGGAATGTTGAAATTTAAAGCAAATATTTAGCAATTAAATATTTGATGTAAATAAGAAGTAGGTATGATCTAAAGTAAGAAATATGAAACTATTACACATTGCCAAAAAAATTTAAATTTTGATTTAAATCAATGATTACACAAAAAAAAAAAAATAAATAAATAAAAAATAAATTATCACTTCATTGATTGGTTTGTAAATTCAATTAATTATGATTTCAATCAATAATATTTTAAATGTTTAATATATATATGTATATATTTAATTTAAATACAAATTAAATATTGATTTTTAAATATTGTTAATTACTTTTATGTTTGAATGCTAAAATTTAATGCAAATATATTAACAAAGCAGTACAAAATATATTTTAAATATTTTGTTAAACTGTACTGGAAATTTAAAAATTGTTAGCAGGGAGCATTTTAAAATTTTATTTTATTAAATTAAAATAATATTCGATTTTTTTTTTTTTTTTTTGCATTATTGTATTATATTTCAATCCATTGCATGAATATATTTATAATTCTAAAACAATTATACAGTTCTTTACCAAACAAAATGCTTGTATGCATATTCGCGTTTGTAAGGACCGATAGATGGCGGAACCAGAGCAATAACCAACGGCCAATCAGAGCAATGGATTTGTAAATGGATCAAATGACTCGGAAAAAGTTCTTGGGCGATTTGATCCAGACCGGTCGATGAGACTGGACGCATTGTTCCACGACCAATTGGATCGGTCGAGAGCCTGAACCCGCCCTTTGGCTGATGACCAGATCAAAGTACCTTTATAAGGGAGAAGCATTAAAATATTGCGACAATTATCCAATTATGGATGCATTTTTTCATTCCTAATAAATAAGGACTAAAAATAAAGTATTACTGATTAATAATTTACTTTCTACAATTTTTTAAATTTAGGAAAATGCCTTAAAAAAAATAGGAAGTTCCCATTTGTCTCCAGAAAATGGGGACGTTTGGTCAGTATGTATATTTATAATACATATCTTTGAAGCAAATTTCTTTTTAATAAACTACACTGTAAAAAAATAACTATTTCCAGCTGCAATCTGTGATTTATTTTATCCAATCACAGAGAATTTCTTCCAAGAAATTTTCTGTGATAGGATAAAATAAATCACAGATTGCAGCTGGTAATAGGTTTTTTTTTTTTACAGTGTATATAAAAGCAAAAATTATTTATTGTGTGTATCAATATCACATTTGGAATGCACAAAAACACGATGAAAATATATACAAACTCCGCCATCGGAGATAGAGGACAGGTTGTCAATATATACTCCGTGGACGCATCTTGCTGACCGGTTTAGAAACATCTCAACTTGCACACTCGAATTCTCCTCAGATAAACAAACAAAACTTGCCGTCACGGAGTAAAAAGACTTCTCTCCTACCTACCTACCTAGTAAAAAGACTTGCCGTCCATCGTTCTTCAAATAAGAATTTGTTAATTTTGGAATAGCTAATTTATTGTTTTCATTATATTAATTTATTAAAACATAGTTAATTTTCGTTACTTACACCAAGACATAATTGAAAAATGTCTAAACGTATAGCTAAGTTGTCCTATAATGTTCTAAACATGAAGGTAAATTTTATCAAATTTTCACTTTTCTTCCAAAATATTTCTACGTTTACCAGTAAATGAGTTTATTTAATGATTTTTATTATTATTATTATTATTATTAGTTCATGCAGAGGAGCAAAGAGAAAGCTGAAAAAGATTTGGAGAATGAAAAGTATAAAGTTATGTTCGATAGTGAAATGCCGGATGAGATGAGAGATGAAGCGTACGTAGGATCATTATTGTGATTTCTCGATATGTGCTTATTATTATTTTGCTTTCTTTTCTGAATGTGTTTGCTACGACATTAGATCCTTGCTAGCAATTTCGACTGTACTGTACTCGTTAGTTTCCCCCGCCACTCTTCTTGGGATCTCCGGCCATAAACCCTCGGGTTGGCAGGTGATTGGGGGGGGGGGGGGTCTCTCTGTACACGTTACTTTGGCCACAGCTTTAGTATAGGACCTTGGCGGCTTTACCATTTCTGCTGTCATTTTGGTGATGAATTTACATATGCACACCCTTTTTTTTTTTTTTTTTTAAATAGTAACGGATTTTTAAAGTGTCTTTATTTGTGTATTTTTAACTGAATACTATGCAAAAAGCTGCAAAGAAATAAAATGTCAGGCATTCCAAAATTCCCATAAAATGATTATTGTTATTTTTTGTGTGTGTGTTTGAATTATGAATATATTTCTCACGTCGTGAAATGGACCGGGCCCCACCTGGCAGAGTTGGCACGAGCTGCCACTGAATGTAATTATTTTTATGTATATATATATATCAATACAATAAAACCCTTAACGGGTTAAAAGTTTGTGACGCAGCACTGTACTTTATGGCTATAAGAATTAGAAATACGGGTCTTAAAAATAATGATATCAAATTTTCAGTGACGCTTTGATATTAATTAAATTATACATAGATTTTCTTATTTGAATTTGCTTTTTCCTTTTATTTATATTTACAGTGTAAACGTTATTTTCAACATAAAATAATATATAGCATTTACTCATTGATACCTTTCCATTCACATCTCTTATACTATGAAAGCATGTGTTTTAAAAGAAATTATATGAAATTCCAGTAACGCAGTGGTGTTACATTAAATGATTTGTTTTTAAATTTCACTGCAATTATTTTGTTTTGCATATTAAAGTATATGTGCACATTGAAATATTGCTTTTAATTTTCAAATATGCTGTCAAATATATCACTTTCATTAACCTCATATTATGTACTGAAATATATTTATTTCAATGAATTATTCTATCTTTTGCGTCATGCCATCCAAAACAAAAAAAAATATTCACAATTTTTTTATTTGCAGCACAATAGCTATTTGCATGCATTTTCAATTTATTTGGATGAAATGACACAAAGTAAACATTTCCATGTATTTTACTTACAGTTTTGGATGGCGTGACGCAAAAGATAGAATAATTCATTGCAATAAATATATTTCAGTACATAATATGAGGTTAATGAAAGTGATATATATTGGAAAGTGACAAAGCATGGAATGAGATTTGTTTAAATTTCATTAAAGACGCGTTTTTTAAAAGGTGACATAAGCAAAAATATTACTTATTTGTTTTTGCTTTAAAGTGTTTTACACTTATCTGTATGAGATGAAAATGAATTTATAATTCACCCCACTTAATGAGTAAACATAGGGGGCTTTTCACCGTTCAAAAAAAATTGTTTAACTGTGTCAAGAAGTGTCAGATTGACATATAGAACTCAAAACATTACATTTCTAAAAGCCAAAAACATAACTTTTAATATTGATGATAAAGAACTGGATGAGTCGTCTGTAACTGAGCTTAACTGATGTCTCATTGGAAAATGAAGCTGATGGTTAATTTTGATTCTAAATTTTGTGCAACAAGTAGCCAATTACAAAATAAAATTAATTTTATTTTTAAGCTGTTTGTTACTTCCGTTTTTAATTTGAGTAAAATATATTTGATATTTTATTATAAAATGTTGTATAATTTAAATTTGCTAATTTTCTAGTGCAATTTAAAATTTCATTTTTAAACTAAACATTTTTTTCATTCAGAGATTTTCAAGCAAATTAATTTTCATGCACTGTACACATTATTAAGTTATTGATTCATAAAAAATCTTAAATATAATAAATAATAAACGTATGGTTTATAGGTAAAATAAGGATTACAAAATTATCAATTATGCAAAATAGATTTCTTAAGCAAACCTACAAGTATTTTTTTTAAATCTTTTTATATACAGTGAACTCTCGTTAAAACGGACAGTCAAGGGCCAGCAGTTTTTGTCCATTATAACAGGAGTTCATAAACTGAAGTTCTATATGAACTAGGGATGGACCGGATATCCGGAAAATATCCGGTATCCGGCATATCCGGCTGATTTTTCAATATCCGAAATATCATTGGATATCCGGATGAAAACCACCAGATATCCGGTTTTAAATTTTTTTTTTGTTTTCTTTCATTAAGATATGGTGAGAAATGCGAAACACAACTTTTATCCCTCCGTTTGCGGGGAAACTTAAAAAAATAACTTCTTAAATCCCGTCACTAAAGAAATAATCCCCTTAAATACCACATTTATGTCTCCATTAGTTTGACTCGGCATTGCTGAGTAAGCAAGCAAGTCAGTCAGGAGATCTGCTTTTATTGATGTAGATTCCTGCAATTTATTTCTTTTAATTAAAAACAAGTATTGTGGCCATCACAATATTTTCTTCTATATTATTCTATATAAATTCACTAAGGAGAAATAATTTATTAAAACTATTATTTATCAAAATTATCTAACATGATGAATACGAATAATTTTCATCTTAGAAAAAACTAACACAGTTTTATTATGTACTAACAAGATTTGCTCCCTTCGCTGGTCATTATATATTTAAGGAAACTCCTTTCTATATTGCTCAAAAGCTCGTCTTGGGCTCCCGCTCTTGGGTTGATATAAATTAGTGCCTATCAGCAGTCTGTGTCAACCAGCCAACAGACGGCGCTGCTATGCAGCGATTTCCACAATTTGAAAAAAGGCTATATCTCAGGAACTACTGTGCAAAATTGCATAAAAAATTATATGTGGATGCAACTTGACATAAGTTACAGCGAAGCAACTTTTGGTACTAGTTGCTCAATAGGTGGTGCTTCTATACAGCGATTTCCTCAGTTTAAGGGAAGATTATATTTCAGGTTCTAATGCGTATAATCAAACAACACTTGATATGTGATAAAGCCTTTATGAGATATTACGCCGATTCAATCTGGATGTATGTCTACCAATATTTAGCACTGCTACAGTAGTTTTTTCCGAGAACAGGAATACATGTTTCAACTTCTATGGCATTTAGCTGTACGAAATATTATACATGAGATAACCTGTATGAAAACGCATTTTTTAAGATGTTAGTTAAATTGTGGTTTTTTTTTTTTTTTTTTTTTTGATATTTAGTATTAGTTTTCTCCAAGATGAAAATCGCCTGCATTCATCATGATAGATAATTTAAATAAATAATAGTCTTTGTAGTTGAACTGAGTGAATTTATATAGGAAAAATATAGAAGAAAGTTTTGTGGTGGCCACAACATACTAGTTTTACTTTCTCTTACGCATGTAAATAATGGTAGAGAAGTACTGCTTTTTGGTCAAATTTTTTAAGTCGAGTTTTTGTTATATTTACACGATTTAAGGTCCCCTGAATCCAAAAATTATATTTTTAACAGCTGGTCTGTTTGTCTGTGCGTGTGTCTATCATCAGCATATCTCAAGAGCAAATAAAAGCAGAAAGTTCGAACTTAGTATTCTAAATTTGTATGATATAGGGATACTACACTAAGTCTTTCGTGCAGATCAAACAAATGATTCGTGTATAGGGTCACCCAAAGGAATTCAGATACATTACGTCTATAGGAAAAATTGTAGGTAAGTAGAGTTTAACATCTATAGACTGCCCTAAGCCAAATGAAATGAATTTATATCTTTTATGTGCATAAAAACATGTTTCATGTAGAATATGGTATGGAAATCATTCACTGTTCGTTTAAAGAAGTGATATGTAGCGATTTGTTTTAAATTTTCATATACTTTCCTGATATTCTTTGGCTTGACTAGTCTGTATGAATTGCAGGAAAATAAATACAAAAATGTTACTGTTTTTTTCTCTCCCCAATTGTGTTTCAAAGCAAGGATTAAGCTAAAAATTAGATTTTAAGAAAGTAAAAATGCGAGAAATATTGCAAATTCTTTTAAAATATGAGATGTAAATTTCTTTGTTTACATTAAAAAATCAATTGTGGATTAGAGGGATTTGCAGATTATAGGTCTGCGGATTAGAGGGAGTTGACTGTATATATATATATATATTGCATTTAACTTTACATCTTTTTCTTTTATCATTTTTAAGCTCATTAATAAATTAAGTCAGTTTTCTTCTGCAAATTCTAGACTTTTTCCCTTCCAAATGTAATGACTTTTAATACAGCCAGTCACAGATAAATAAATCCTTTCTCTGAAGTAAAATTACAATTGAAATAAATTGAATTAAAAGTAAAATTCATTTACATAAAAATAGCTCTGAAATTGTAATTAAAGAATAGAATAAAAATTTTATTGTTTTGCAAAGGAAAAAAGAAAAAAACAAACTATTGGTTGATTTAAACCGTGCCAACCTTGATAATTTGTATTTTTTCTTTCCTTAGAGAGAAATGCATTATGGAGCCAAGTTTTGTGCCGCTCATGAAATTGCTTAATTGTCGGCTGTCTTTTGGAGGAATGAACCCAGAAATTGAGGTAAGACACTATTTTAATACTTAGATGAAGACAAAAAAGTCTTTTTAAGAGTGTTTAACAGGATTCTCATTAGAGCATGAGATTGCAAGAATCTCACATTTATATATATACAAGTTTTGCCACCTGCCTCCTTCCTTCCTTTCTTAAGTTTCTTAAATTATTTTTTCATAAATTTCGATATAGTTTATGGTTTTAAGTTAAGATTTGTTGTGTTAGTTTATTGATTCATTTGTTCCCAGGAGCAGAAAGTGCTTAAAACTGTGACGCATGTCGCAGAACAGTTGAGGCTTTTGCAGAACATTTCATATATCCCCTAACTAGATGATGTTGATTGATACAACTAACATTCTAAAATTAATAAAACCTACATATGCTCAACTGACCTGTAAATCTGTTAGCATACTAGAAAATTGCTGGAAACAGTCATTGTTTCAATGTATAGACTAAATTTATAAACATTTTATAAGTAGTATATCCACATTAATGTGACAATATTAATGCCAAAAGCCATTGAAAAAATTCCAAATTCTGGGTGTATTCCTCAGTTTTAGATTATAAAAATTTTAAACCATGTTTTATTATAAATGTGTAATAACTATTTTACTAATAAGTATTATTTTTATGCTTATTTTGCATTTTACTGTGCAGACAAAATACCTGCAGAACGTCTGCAAATTTTAATGTCTCGTTGCAGAACATCGGATATAATTCTGCTCCTGGGCATTTGTTTTGCAGGCTGTTAAATAATAAATCTGGTTTCTTTAAATTTGTGTATTTCATCCCCTGATGATTTTTTTTTTTCATTTTTCTGAACTTCTCGAAGAAATTTTTAATTTATTGGCCATTGGTGTTTCAGTGATCTTGTATCTGTTGCTTGGCTTCTACTATGCTTAATAGATCATCATTTCATATCATCAGATCATCATATATATATATATATTTTTTTTTTCACTTAAAAATTTTAATATTGCAAGAAAATCACACTAATTCATTTTTCAGGAATTAAGAGAAAAAAAAAAAAAAAAAAAAAAAAAAAAACCACTAAAAACTTTTTAAACCATTTCTAGATTTGCTTTTGTCCGATGATAGAAAAAACATGTGACAAACAAATCTCATCCTATCTCCTCAAGTATATATGGCTTCTTGGTCTTCCCCACCCCCATGCAACGGAATACAGTAAAATGAAATTTCTGCTATTTTAAAGAATGCAGATGTACTTAATATTTCATAAACAAAGTTTGAAATCTGCCCTAGAATAAAAACCTACTCAGATGAGTAGGAATTCGGTTCTAGTTATCTCTGCTCTGTGCCTGCTATAAAAACCACAACAAACTCTAAAAACATGAAAAAAAAATCATATTAATTCCAGATATAAATTCTGTGTGCTCATGTAAAAAACCTGTTACAAAGTTTACTTTCAGAAATCTCACATAGTTTTCAAAAATTTCTCTTTGTTTTTGAGGAAGGGTGAGAAATTCTCACCCAGTTTTTTCCTCCGATAAGAAGCCATCGTGTTTCAGGCTGCACGCCAGTCACAGGTCACATGCATCCTTTTTCTTTTCTTCCCATGCATTCCTATGGGATTTTTGTTGCTTCATATTATCACTTTTAATCTTTGTGAGCATTTTTATTTTTTTCCTTATAAATTTAGATATTTCTTAATTAATTTACAAAAAATACCTTTTGTTCATTTAACTCGAAGCTTTTTGACCCGATACCAGGATTTCCTCAGGAGTTGAAAACGTCTTCTGTGCTTTACACTCAACCAGTAGCGGCTCGTGAGATTCCTTTACAGGGGGGCTGCATAGCTGCATGCTTATGTAAGATTTGAGAAACAAGCGAAAATGATTTTCTAAGTAATCTGTTTTAATCGGGGGCTTCGGGTTTTATATGCGCAGATTGAGCAAAAAGCAGAGCAATACAGGATAGTATAGATTTAAAATTTTATATTATTGGACATTCATTACAAAAAAAAAAAATATATATATATATATATATATCTGGAGATTTTATTTTAACTTTACTTATTAATGATAATCAATTTTCCCCCAACAAAATATTTTTCATCTGCATGCTATTATTTTCTCCAAGATGGTACGAAGTACGAAGTATACATACATCATTGTAAATCAACTTTTGCACAGTAAAAAGATACACACAATGATTTATATAAAAATAATAATAAATAGTTTGATTACATACTTATATAGATCTGTACAGTTCTTGCGATAATAACTGCAAATAATTCGAACCTGTAGTCCATAATGATAAAGAATTTATTTTTGTGTCTCTGTAAAAGAATTTCATCAAAACTATACAAATTGTGTGACAATTACCTGTAACCTACCTACCAATTTTTAGCTCAAATGGATAAAACATTTAGGTGCAATCGCACTTCATAAATTTATGTTCATTAATCAAAATGATAAGGAATTTTTCTTTGTGTCGTTGTAACAGAACTATATGTCTCACATCCATCAAATTCTATACAGCTCGTTTTACCAGCTTTCAGTTCAATCGAACCAAGCAATTAGATGTTATGATATTCACTCACATATATACACTTACTCACACCATACATATAACACTGTAAAAATAGCAAAAATGAGCTCAGGAGACCTCAAAACGTTATAGTAATGTAATGTTCGTATCTTAAAAGTGCATTTATAATTATTCGTTTCATTAATTTATTTAGAACATCCTTTGAAATATTAATTAAAAGAGTTAACATTGACGTGAAATCTTGCACATCACATAAATTATGAAATGCCTGTTTAACATTATGAACATTTTATTATTATTTTAAATGCGAACTTTACACACATGGTACAGTAAACTAAAATTTCAATTAGATATGAAACCTTAGTATAATTAAAAATGAATTTCCAAAATTTGCTGCCATAGTCAGTAACGTATCCGATATCTTCTGTATTGCAGTGCATAAAAAAAAAAAAAAAAAGAACCTACAAATGTTAAAACACTATTTTCTTTAGATATATTTAAAAAGGCTTGAATAGTATATATCAGTTTAATTTGGTTTGAAATATTACCCAAGCCAGCAGTGCATTCTGGATGTTTTGTGTGTCCTCGTAAAAGAAGTATAAATGAAAAATACAACATTTTCTAAATGGATAAATTTGTTATGTATTAGAATAATTTATATAAATTTCCTAGATTCTGCAACAGAATAACACTGCTAAAATGTATTTAAATTAATTTTCTTATAAAGTGTAATGTGTGAGAAATTTTTGTGCATTCCTCTAAATGAACTGTAAACGAGAAATACCCCATTTTTAATAGGAAAAATAGTGTGGTCAGTCTAAAGTACGGATATTAAAATGCTTAAATTTCCGAGCATATTTCTGAAAGTTCTCACTCAAATAGAAAGACAGATGAAACTAAGTTACAAATGCTTTCCAACTTCGTTGTACGAAAATTTCAGAAATTAAAAATTTAGTAATCTCGTGTTTTTAAGAAAGGTTCGACTGCTAATATTTCTCATCAAAATAGAAAAACATTAGTGACTAAAATACAAGTAAAATAAATAAATAAATAAATAAATAAATAAATAATAATAATAACCTTATCAACAAAGCGATTAAACACTCGATAAATTTTAAATATTATGTTTAAGGCAAAATTTATATAAAAATTGAGATTCTGTCTATTCAACGCTTCTGCCATTGGCAAAGCAGGAAACCGAAAAACCGTTTGAAAAATAAATAAAAATGACTTCTATTTTCTCATATAATCGTGAATAACCTTCATGCTAAATTTTTTTACCTCTCGTAAATAAATAATCTTCAAGCACAGCGATTACCGCATTAAAAACTGTGAAGAAAAAACGTAGATTACAAAGGGAAATTGTTCTTTTCCAGCATTACCGAAATCCCTAATCAGATTGGAGCTGCACCGGATGCAGCTCCAACCAAACGGTCGAAACTGGTAGGGAAAACGAGTAGGGGCGGTTGTAACTGTACTTTCCCTAAAGAAATCCCTTTTTTCGGGAGCTGCATGAATGAGCAGTCCCTTTATGAATTTTGGAGGTGCTATTACGTTTAAAAATGGTTAACTTTTCTCAGCTTTTTAATAATTTTTCATGATAACGAAGTAATCTGCTTTTCTATATGCATAATACTATACAATATAATAATATTTATTTTCAAAATATTTTGAAAGTTGATAAAATAATTTTTTCGAATATTTCTGGGAGGGCTGCAGCCCTGCAGCTCCTGCCACGAGCCGCCACTGCACTCAACTGCTGTTTCTTTTAAAATTGAGTGCCAAAAGAAACACCAGCCGAGTGCAAAGCATACAAGAAGTTTTTAACTCTTGAGGAAGGCTCGGTATTGGGCCAAAAAGCTTAGAGTTTCATTTAGAACAACAAAAGGTATTTTTTGTAAATTAATTTATGTAACTGTTCATTTAAAAAAAAACTTCAAATTTTATTAAATATTTCAAGATAAAAAGTTATTGTTTTAAGTTTACTTAATGAAATAAAATATTTCAAATTATTTTGGTCCACTCTGATGATTTTCTTTAAAGTTGCTATGTAAGTAAACATCCTGTCCTTGCATATGTATTAGTGACTTAGTTCAAGAAAATGGATAGACATTCTGTATAAATAGGTCAATTTGAGGTCTCCCAAGTGCATTCCTTTAAAAATGTCTGTACAGATTTTCTCCAAACTCACTCTATTAACTCCCTTTTAGATATTCTTTTGTTTGTAATTGTTAGTTTTTGGTAAACGGATGAGTTAGCCAAATTTTGGTGAAAATTGACTGAAAGTTGGTATCTCAAAAATGGCTCTAATGATTTTCTTTAAATTGGCCGCATAACCCATTTTTAGATTTTTTTAAATTACTTTATTACTACAAGAAACGTGAAAAGCATCCTGATTAAATAGATCAGTTATAGATCTCGGAAGTTTTAAAAAGTAGCCATAACAAATTTTTTAAAACCCACTATGCAAACTCTTTTTTATGTTTTTTCACAACATATTTTTCAGTTTGCTCTTACAGGAAAACTGTTAGGTGTCCATAAACAGGAGACGACATAAAACCGATTTAATAACAGGAGACTTGGCGTTGGAATATTAAAACCCAAATAAACTACTATGTCAGAAACGGCAAAAGAAAAATATTTGCGAAGCATACAGCTGTTTCGGTAGCCTTAAGCGTGCCGCCTTCAGTGCAAAAAGAATTCTGAATCTGTAGAAGTGCTCATATATATAGGAGAGAGACCGAATTTAGTTCAACCAATAGGATTACGGGAAAGGTGGAGTGTGTGGCCAATAGGAATTTAGGAAAGTCAGCTGTGTAAAAAGTTAAGAAAATGTGGACTGAATGTAAAATTTCCAACAATCAGACAAATAGGGAACAGCAAAATCACAATTTACAAGGTTTTTAGTTAGCTTTTCATATTTATAAAAATTCTAAAAACCTTGTAAATCACTCATATCTTTTGTCCATGCTATTTCCAATGAGGGAGTACAATACATATAATAGTGGATAATGGATAATGGATGGAAATAATGTAGTTATTACTCACTAGATTTTAAAAAAATATATATATGTAAAAAGAAGCATGTTTTGTGTAGAATATGGTATGGAAATAATTGATTATTTATTTACAGGGCTACTAAAAAGAATTTGAGTATATTAGGCCACCAAAAGGGAAATATACCGGACAGGACCAAATTTAAGTACACAATGGGGTGTATATACAACTTACAGACAATAGACAGGGCTACCTAAAACCGAATAAAACTATTCTTTTCTAATGGTTGTTATGGATGGGCAGAGCCGTAACTAGAAACTTGGGGGCCCAGGGACAGCAAATGATGAGCCCCCTCACGCACACACACACTTCTATTGTTTCTCCCAACTTTAAGTATTTTTATTTAAGTTATGTTAATTCATTTCCTCAATATTAATAGTAGCTTTATACACTTTAATAAAAATTGTTTTTTTTTTTTCAATAAATGTCTCCTCGTTGTGTATAGTTATAGTATATTTTTTTTATTCCTAATGAGACAAATAGAATATACGGCAATCAATGAAAATGAGCTTAATCTGCAAACTTAATGAAAAAATGAAAATGTTAGCTTTCTTTGAGTGCTTAGTATCAGTGAGGGCAGTGGCAGATTTAAAAGTCGGAAGAATGAAAACTAGATTGTGCTCTGGGCACAAAAGCATTGAAGTCAGATACAGGGCACTACCTGGTGGCAATCAATGAAATTAACGTTCCTGAATTTGAAATACACAGAAAGATGTCAATTACAAAGCAGTAGAGTGTTCTCGATGTAGTACGAAAATATATTTTGTGCACAATAATGCTGAGAACATGTAAAATGCACATACATTTGTTTGCTTGGGAATCCATGATGTTAAAAGAAAAAAACTCATACGAAAAGAGAAAAGATTAAATTTTATGACCCACGATCCGTTTGATAATGATTTATACAAATACTAGTTCTTGGTCGAAAAGGTGACATTTTCCTCATTTGTGGTTTTCAAGATCAAAGGATTGATAAATCACGACCCAACAAACGCACGTTTTAGTTCCCCATCATACTATAGATATATGGAGAACTTAGGTAATCGTGAAAAATTTCGACGTCGGTTTTTTGACTTTTTTATACATTTTCAGGCGTGAGGAATCCGAAAATGACAAAATTTGTATGGGTGTCTGTCAGTGTGTAGGGTGTCTGTCAGTGTGTTAGTCCGTTAGTTTGTTAGTCTGTTAACACGATATCTCACAAACAAATAATCGCAGAGAGGTCAGATCAGTTTTAAATTATTACTTTCGATACTGGCAAGAACCCTATTCATTTGCAACATTCGAATTAAAAAACTTCATAAGTTATGAGAAATTTACGATTTTCTTAACATGGGAGAATAGGACAAAAATTCGCTTAAACGTGCATTAAATGGAAACTTTTTACTGTACAAATGTCAGACCAGTTTTAAAATATCAGTTTTGATGCCGGAATGAACATCAGTAACTATAAATAGGCTACTTTGAAAATTTCACAAGTTATTGGAAATTTACGAATTTCTTAACATGGCAGTATAGGGCAAATTGTCACATAAATGTCAATTTTTAGAGATATTTTCATCGTAAAGATGTCACACTACTTTTAAAGTATTATTTAGAACACTGGCATGAATATGAATTTTCCAATATAAAAATTTCGTAAGTTATTGGAAAATTACGAATTTCTTAACATGGTAGAATAGAGCCAAATTTCACATAAACGTCAGTATTGAGGAATATTTTCATCGTAAAGATGTCAAACCACTTTTAAATATTATTTTGGATACTGGCATGAATATCATACACTATGATTTTTCCAATTTAAAAAATTCGTAAGTTATTTGGAATTTACGATTTACTTAACATGTCAGAATAAGGTAAAATTGAGCATAAACTTCCATTTTGAGGATCATAAATACATTAGAAAACTTCAAAATTACATTTATGATATTTTTTTTAACATGATTGAATACAAACATTCCAATAGGAAAATTTCTTAAATTATTCGTAATTTACGATTTTATCAACATAGCGAAATTGTAAAATTTTCATATAAATATGAATTTTGAGGATTATTGCATTGGAAATAGTAGCATGAAAACTAAATAACAGAATTGACCCTGATAAAATAAATTAATAGATTAGGATAAGATAAATGTATCGAAGTGAACGGTCGATAGCCTATTAGGCGGGAATTTCATTCTGCCGCTGTATCAAGCTTTGGTCACATTCATTTCTTTTAACATGATTATAATATGCAGGGGTCGATCCAGGCAAAATTTGGGTCCCTTTTGCGGCCCCTTCACAAAATTCTACATAGTAAAAAGGGACCCTTCACAAAATTCAAATTCATAAAAAGGGACCCTTCACAAAATTCAAATCCATAAAAAGGGACTCTTCACAAAATTCAAATCCATAAAAAGGGACCCTTCACAAAATTTTGTTTTATAAAAATGATCCTTTTATTAAATGTTTTCATATTTTCAGTACTAATTTTAATTTATGCTTTAATTTGGCTCAACGAAACTCTATTAACTTCATATTAAACATTACATAAAGTGATTGTAAAAACTGAAGATTTTATACATTATTTTACTTTTTCACAAAAATATTTTATATTTCACAAAAATAAATACAAATTTCACAAAAATAATTTGTTTTTCACAAAAAAGGGACCCAAAAATTAAAACCTGGATCGACCCCTGATATGTCTCGCACTAGAAATTTACGAGAACATAAATAGGATGGGGAATTGAGCAGAGTCCACCTATGCCAACTAGTTTTAAATTCCTTTTTTAGAAAAAAATTGTGTAGAAGATGTCTTTTCATACCAAATCTAAGTTGTTTCAAAATTTTTTAATTAACATTTTCCCTATTTTTACTGTTGTTTTGGAGGTGGAATTTTAACTAGGGAATTCAGTAATTATATTTAAATAAAAACAATTGTTTTATCTAGTTTCAAGTAACATTAAAGAACAAAATTTGTCTTCTTCAATTACAGTATATAGATGTATGTTTCTAAAGTTGAGTTAAGAAAATAATTTATTCTCATAAAAGTGAGAGTCATTTGTGTCCGTTTTAATACAGGCTAACCAATAATTTGTTATTTTTAAATTGATTTTTCTGAAATGCTGTATTTCTGGATTGCATTATTATTATTATTATTTTATTTATTATTTTTTTGGAGTGGGAGCGACAAGATATTGTTGTTTATGCGTTTATTAAGAAGCCTAACAGTTCATAATTTTCTTTGACGGTGAATTCAGTAATACACCACTATTTATGTATAGTAATATTTACTAATATTTTTCTACATTTAAATAAACCACTGTTTCTGTATAGTAGTTTTTTATAATAATTTTTCATAAGTAAAAATAAGTAAATAAATAAAATATTACTAAATGTAAATGGTATTATTGGAAAAGTTCGAAAAAGGTTCAAGGGGATTTACACTTGAATAAAAGAGCAAATCAGCCAGCCGAATATTCAGTATTCGGCCAAATAGTTACTATTCAGTTAAAAAAATATTCAGTATTTGGCCAAATAGTTACTATTCAGTTAAAAAAATATTCAGTATTTGGCTGAATAGTTAGTATTTGGTTTGCTAAATATTCGGTATTTGGCCAAAACTGTTATTCAGTGCATCCCTAATGTTACCTTCGCTGTTTGCTACTAGGTTACACTGTAGCCGATTCGATATAAGGACCCTGGATTATCGTATTATACTTGGTCTGAATGTATTAATTAAATGTTGTGTCGAATCTGTGAAAAAACATGATTGTGCAAGACCAAGCATCAGCCGCCCTGAGTTCAGTGTCTCAACACAATCTTTTATCAGACTCAAAAATCTGAAGAATCATTGGTTGCTTAGAAAGAGAAACAAACAAACAGAAAAGCTGAGTTGCAAAATCTGCATAACAGTATCACAAAATTTAATTTGAATCATTTAAAATGATTTTTAGAGACTAAATGAACACCGAAGACCAAGCCATGGGTTGTAGATGAGAAACAACATCAAATGAGGACTGCTGTTTACGGTTGAGTTCAAGAAAAAAATATATATATATATATTTATATATATTAGTGTCACTGTTCGCCAACATAAACTTTACTACCGGCACAGCAAATTTTAGGAAACCATTCGAAAATGACTCCAAGCTGTAGATATATAAGCTCATAGACCTATGGTTTGTGCTGCTAACAGAAAATTATACTATCCACAGAGTGTGGGTGACAAGTCAGCATTTTAATTGGAGAAGACATGAATCGAGCAATGTTCTCATCTGCAACGCATGTATAGTTTTACAATTGCTTTTAATAATCATTGCATTTTCGACTGAAGGGAGCGTGAAACTTAAACAATTCTTCATTTGTGGAAGGAGGAAAATGAATGTTGGATTACGGTGTTATCTCAATTTATGGTTTTACTGATCTCTGTATCATTAGAAATGAATCTCTGACATCTCAGCAGTACAAAAAATAAAATTTTATGCTGGACCCGTAGAAGATAAGTTTATTTTAATAGACAACAATTGCTGGCCCTATCAAGTTTGACTGGTGGACGATTTCCTTTACAACAAAAGAATCATGTTTGTTTAGCCTATTCTTCCGAGATGAATTTGATAGAACAGATTTGGGACATGCATAAATAAGCAGATGAGTTGCTGTCCACCTATCTCCCCAAAAATGATTATATAGCTGGAAAGAGTTTTTCTAAAGGATTAAAATACCCAGTCCCTCATTGTCAGCCTGATAGACACCATGCATTGCAGAAGATGGACTTTTGTTGACTGTTTGAAAAACTATACCCTCCGATTACCCTAAAAAAATAAAATTTTTATGATCAAATTACACAGTTTTTTTGTTGTTTTATTCAAATACTCAAATTATGTATTTTTCATTTTGTACCAAAAATGTCAATAAAATGCATTCTTTTTCCATTCATGTGTGATTTCATATCACAATATGTCTGTGAATGAAAGTTAAAATTTTAACACTGGCTAGTGGCTGGTAGATCCCTTTAACTTGCATGCCACATTTTTGCAAACTTTTCGACTGATTTCGAAATAAACATTTCTGTCCAAATTTTCTGAAGAAACTTTATAAAATTATCCGATTTTTATGGAAGTTCCGTTTCAAGTTCAACTGATTTTTTTTTTTTTTTATGGATCTATTTTAAGTTTGCCAATTCTTTTCAGGATCCTTTATAGGTTCCCTAATTTTCATCAAAGGTCCATCTTTAGAAAGTTCCTTTTTTATTTTATTTTTTGTAGAAGTTTAGAAAAATGCGAATTTTTCACTGTCAACTAATGTAACTTATACATTTTTTGTGGCCAATTGACAAATAGGACACAGCATTTTTGTGACGAATTACCAATATACATAATTAATTAACTGTTAATTATGACAGCAAAAATCTTTTGTGTCTCCATAGGAAGCTTTTCAGCGATGTTGGGGCATTTATATAAACTTTAAATTGTAGATAATTTATAAGCAAAGCATGTTCGTCTTCTAATTGTTCATGAAATCAGATGATTTTTTTTTTTTTTTTAATTATTCGCAAAAGAAAATCGCCGTACTATCTTATATTGTCTGTACAAAACTAGCCTGTGGTTTGGGCTTGGGCCAGTTTTCAGTTTTAAGATTTGGATTGGAATAGTATGTTCTGGGTTTGAACTTAATATTTTTTTCATTGTCATACTTCATAAATATTGTTGTCGAAGTCACATTTAAAAATTTTTTTAAAAATAAAATTGCCAATATGTATGAAAGATGTATATTGTCTCACTTAGGGCCCTGTATGCTCAGGGGCACTGTCTCAGTTGTCCCAATGGTAGTTATGGCCCTGTTGATGGGCATGTTTTACTGCATTTTATCATGATGACAAAACCACATTTGGGAAAGGATGAAATCCATTTCCCTTGCTCAAACTGTAGACAAAGTAATTTTTGAAGTTCAATTTTTAGCTCTGGCTCTTTGAATTCTATCCTATTTTGAGGTTTTTGTCAATACAAAATTGAAGTTTTTAGTAGTTGATCTATATGTATGTAAGTTATCATTATAGTTTAAAGACAAATAAGTGCAGAAAATTAAAATTTGTATTTTGAAGTGTATATAAAGTTGCCACTCTTCAACATTTTGATCAAGATTTGTTAAGTTTCTAGTTATAAATGTAGATACTGTACTTTAAAAGTAGGGTGGAGGGGTGATATATCCCTCAACCTATCTCAAATAAAACTGTTCCTAAACCTGTTTTAAATTGTTATTAATATTAAATTAGATTCGTATACAGTACTTGCTATCTTACCCCTTTATCTGCAAACTGTGTCTTTATAGAATTGAAACCAGCAAGGCAAGAGGGACACGCCAGATTATTATTTTATTTTAAATAAAGTAATTAACTAAGAACATTATTTACATGGGAATTTTGAATTTCTATAATTCTTACTTAGAGGCTTACTTAAAAAATTTGATTGAGTTTCAACTGGTGGGCGATACTAGTTTATATTATTCTTTTACCCGAGACTTGATTCAAATGAAATGAACGTTTCTTTTAGATATTGGAGCAAATTATAAATCATGTCAATTCTAGGAATGGAAGTACTTTGAATACTAAAATTATGAAATTGGAACATTTTTACTGGGGTTTGTCCCTATCGAGGTTGGTTTTTTGCCAGACAAAATTCATTTTTGACCATGAAAAAGATTTTTAACTTAAAAAGTAATTAATCAATCAACAGGGTGTAACGAAACTAATGGCCACAGCCTTTAATATCGATAGAACTGTCCAAAACAAACAACTTTTTCCATAAAGTTCATTTTTTGAAATCGGGTCAATAGTTAGCAGTCAAAAAGGACCATTGGATGTCCTGTAGCTTTAGGGTTGTCAAACTTAAATTTCTAGGTTCAAAATACGACAAACAAACCACTCATTTCAAACCCTAGCTGAAAAGTATTTCATATTATAAAGATTTTTTATATATTCATTCTTAAGGTAACATGCATGAAAATCTTTTCCTGCCTGTGATAAATGAAATGCAATGTCCTTTCCTTCTCCCGTTACAGAAATTGATGGAAGAAGCAGGTGTTAAGTTAGATAAAAAATCAAAGAAAATGGATGGTATTTCTGACAAAGAAATGGCAAATAGGTAATGTATAGAGTTTTGTTTCTATAGGGTGATTTGACCACTTAAGAACAAAAAATCTATAAAATAAGAATTGAATGAGGGGTAAAAATACATAACTAACACATAATAAGATGTTCTGATACAATTTCCAATAGTAACTATTGTTTTGATTCACAAACAGTTGCAAAGTTGTATACAAAGCTTAAGAATGTATATCAGTCAGATTCCCTCTTTTCTCTTATGCAGGGTTTAAACTGCCATTAGTTTTCTTAGCATTTTGCTAAAAGGTATCATATTTTGCTAAAACAAGTCTGTCAGAATTTCGCTAAAAAGCTAAAACTGGATAACTGTATAAAATATCTCTATATAATAATTCAGATTTTTTTTTTTTTTTTTTTTTTTTTTTGCAGGCAAAAACTACGAAAGGGCTGAAATTTTTAGGAATCCTTATTTATATAGCAATTTGGATTTATTTTTAATTTTCAATGATTGAATTTAAATGCAAAAATATTTAAAAGTATGTCAGAATTCAGAATTTGATTCATAGAAGCATTTTTAGCAGTAGTATTTCACGATTATCTACCACTACACTTTACTTGATTTTTAAATTGCTTTTTCGTTTTACACATATGATATGAGTACCTCTTTTTCTATTGATAAAATCAAAACATAGTTTCCCTGATTCATATTTTTAAAGTCACAAATATGGATGCTTGGTTAAAATCATCAATGAACAAAAAGGAATAGAAAACAAAACTGACGATAACAAAGCTAAAGAGTTAAGTAAAAGAAATCAATGTTATCCAAAGAATTAACTTTCGAAAAAGCTAAAATAGTGCTTGCCTATTTTCGCTAAAATGCTAAAGTAATTTTTTTGCTAGGTTAAACCCTGCTCCTATGGGATTTTTGTTGCTTCGTTTTATAAGGATATCACATTTGAAAATGAAGTTTTTTGAATAGGTTGCTTTTTTTTTTTAGCACAGTGAACATTTTTTTTTTTTTTTTTTTTTTTTTTTTTTGAAACAACAATTTGAGCATTTTATTTTTTTAATCAAATTTAGGACTTAAGTTTCAATCTCTAAATGAAATATTCATTTTTTTTTTAAATTGTTCATTAAGCTAAAGAGTCATTAATATACATATAACAGAATTTTAAAAACTTCATTTTTGAATGAGATATTCCTATAAAAATGAAAATCTCATTGGAAGAAAAAAGAGGGAATCTGACTGATGTAAATAGTATTAGCCAGGTGTTAGATGTTTAATTCAATCGTTAAAACATCAAGCTGAATTGGGTTACAAAAGTTTATGCATGTATTGAGGTATGTAGGTGATTTATATTTGTTTTAAATGATTAAATATGTTTTTATGGCAGGGGTCAGTGGCAAAGTATCTAAAATATGATCAGTGCTAGTAGCGGGTCCACTACTGAATTTCAACTTTTCAGCAATTGACCAAAATAGTTAATTTTTATGCATCTTACTTAAATTATTTTAGCTTTTGAAGGTTTTTAGAATTTGACTTTCATCATATCAGTATGCTTGTATACGATAATTTAAGCATTTTAGGAAGAAGATGGGGAGTTACTTTTAGACACAATTGTCAGAAAAAAATGAATGGACAAGTGCGTTGCAAGGTTGCCAAATTTGGCCTTTTTTTTTAATTCAATAGTCACCAATAATTTTTATGTGTAACGTTTGACTAATCACTTTGAAGATTAATAGTGTATTATATATATATATCAAATGTCACTTTTCAAAATTATTGGTGACTACTGAATAAAAAAAAAAGGCCAAATTTGGCAACCCTGCAACACACTTGTCCATTCATTCTTTTCTGACAAATTTGGCAACAATCTGAGATTCATGTTTAATGGTCTGCAAGAAAAATGTTGATTAGCGAGTCAATGAGTGTTAACTATTAGTATAATTAATGTTTTTTATATATTTACCTTGAAATACGTATTTTTACCAATAGCTTTTAATTGAAGCAGTTTTTAAACTTGGAAATTGAAAGGGTCATTTTCTAACTTGCCTATTGACATTTTCTGGATATAAGTGGTCAGTGATTACCAAAACTCATTTTGAAACTATTATTGTCATTTAACGTAAATTTGTAACAAAAAGATCAAAGAAATGTTTTTCAGTCATTAATCCTTGTCTAGAAAAATTTCCAAAAATATTCTGTAAGATTATGCTAGAAAACAACATGAAAATTTAAAACATTTCGACTCAAATAGTCAATTATAGGTCTGTTCACCCTAGTATAAAATATTGAATATATAAAACTTTGAAAAATAATAATTATTACGATTAATTAATTATCTTAAATATCTATCGAAGTTTTAGTATTTTGAAGATTGTGAATTCATGAAAAGATGCAAAGTGAGAAAAAGCAATTTTAAAATAATTGCAAATCTCTAAAACATACATCAAAAACCATGAGAATGGTTACTATGTATTTTGTTGAACAAACCTAATCGAGTTCATTTTCTAAATATTAAATGGAAACGGAAGCTTTTGTAGGAAACCTACTTCAGGGATGCCATCCAAAGAGCAGAGTCCGCTTAAACCATTATTGGATGTTGTTGTTAAATCATTTTAAAATCACAAATGAAAGAATCAATATACGTGACTCACAGCACAGTTTTAGAATAAAAATGTTTTTGATATAATTTTCAACACTTGTGTTGAACATCAGAGTTATTCATAACTCATTCACCGGATAACAAACTTAAATTGAAACATAATTTTACAAGATAAGAAATATTTTATACATACTTAATCTTTAGTTCAAGGAATTTCATTTTTGTGAATGGTAACAGGGAACTTGTTTGTTTACAGACAAAATGACACTTAGCAGTGGAAAAGCAGTCTTGATATTCTCAAACAACTAATGTGCTCATGTTCAGTTCAGGGATGGGAATTAAAAATCTCTCACCATCCAACCATAAAAAGTTAAAAACTTATGATAGAACAAGTTACATAGTACAGCAACATAATTTTCTGTAACAGTAGGCAGCAAACAGAAATTGATCTACAGTCTAAATCTGAAAATCTTAAATAATTGTACAAAAATCAACAAATTTTAACTACAGTAATCCGGGGTCGATCCAGGCAAAATTTGGGTCTCTTTTGTAGCCCCCTTCACAAAATTCCACATTGTAAAAAAGGACCCCTCACAAAATTCAAATTCATAAAAAGGGACCCTTCACAAAATTCAAATTTATAAAATGAGCACAAGATTTTTTTAAAAATAAAAGTGATCCTTTTATTTAATGTTTTCAGTATTATTTTTAATTAATGCCTTATTTTGGCTCAGTGAAACTCTATTAACTTGATATTAAACATTATATACAATGATTGTAAAAATGAAAAATTTTACACAATATTTTTTCACAAAATTGGGACCAAAAATTAAAACCTGGTAATACACAAAAAAATTTGCCTTTTACTATTAAGTTGTAATAGGACTTCACAATTCAATAAGAAATGATAGTCAGTGAATAACTTTCTCAAATAAAAATAGGTATTTTGCTTAATTATTTAAAGTACAAATGTACAAGAAAAAATTTATTTGCCTGGAATCTAAAAAATCTTGTAATGTCATTTATATTTTACTTATTTATTTATTTTTTTTAATCTGTAAAAGCCTTATCAAAACATTTTTAGCTATAAAAAAAGTATGTGAAAGATAAAATGAGTTTCTAATTGAATTTTCCAATGTACTGAATCATTGCTTAACTGGATTCAAAGAAATGAACTGGTAGTAGATATCGGGCGTACTTTGTTGCATTTGGAATTCCAAGAAATAAAGGAATGCATTGAACTTTTTAGTACATTTTTGCTACTGTGTAAAAATTTTACTCACCACTAGCGAGTCGATTGCTGTAACTCCCTAAACCCCTGCTGTCCTAATCTCCCCCTGCTCATCCTGAAATGTAATAATATAAATTATTTTGATGTGCTAAATAAAATTCGTTCAATCTCTTATATATTTTACAGTGTTTTTAATAACTTGCTTTCTTGTTTGTTCATTTCTCCAGTACAAACCTTGCAATCGATTTTTAACTAACTTTCTAGCTAACTAAACATTTGAAACTTTTAGAATAGCTCAGAACACAATGACAAAGCAATACCTCGAAGCCCGATTTCCGAAATTTTGATTAGTTTTCTGTTAATTAAAATATAAAAATAATAACCTCCTAATAGCTTTAAAATTAGTCATTTAAGTATTAGCTATAATTGAATTGTTGCCAAAAAAAAAAGTTACGAGTTCATTTTCTTTCAACATAAAAATAAATACATTTAATTAAACGTGAACATTAAAAAATTATAAAAAGTTAAATGATGCATCTCACAAAAATGGACGTCATGATCACTTTAACAATTTTATAAGCATTGATAAAGTGCTAATGTAGTTCTATAGCTATGATTCAACAGAAAATTTAAAAACATGGTTTGTAAAAAGCTTTTTATCTTATAATTTTTTTAAAATCAACTTTAAACTTCAAGCAAGCGGGAATTTTATCAACAAGCATTAAAATTATTGCTATTTTCAGAAACTGTGTCAGGGAAAAAAAAAAAAAGGGCTCGTAGTATTTCTTTAGTTATTTAAATATATATCCAGGGTTGCTACAGCACCTGGAAAACAGGAAAAGCCTGGAAAACTCAGGGAATTTTCAAAATTTATTGCAAAAACAGGGAAAATTCAGGGAATTTTGAAATTTTTTGGAAAAACATTGGGAAATTTTTTCATAATTAAATATCTTTAAAAATTTTAGTGCTTTATAATGAATCAATTATGTTTTTTTTTTTTCCCAACTGTAGTAAGTTAATAAAATGAATAAACCCTAAATAGGTTCAATTGACTTGTAAACATGTTAGATTGTAATGCTGCAGGATTGCGTGTCATCTATTTTTACTTCTAAAAGAGACATGGAATTTTTTCTCCTGATTTGTGTAGCAACCCTGATATCTCTATCCATATATTAAGTAAATTATGGATGCAATGTATTTTGTAAATGTTCAAGTCCCGAAACTGTTATCGCATAACATTAAATTATAATAATCTGTCTGTCCTATGGATGCAAAACAGCATGAATGCCACCCAAGATTATTTATAGCCTGTCCATCTTGTAGAAGTGTATTATTTACATTTAGCTAAAGGTAAAGGATCATAGTTATTCAAAATGACCTCGCATTTTAATTCTTTGCGTACGAGCAGCATGATGTACATATATTTCTGTGTATTTCCCAGGACTGCCAACAACTACACGATTGGCGTAGTAACTATGCTTTAGCCTGCTTCTGCTACACTCTACGCATCGCATATTTAAAGCTACACTTTTCCTTTCCTCATCGTTATCTTGTTTACAACAAGCGAACTCCGATTTCGCACCGTATCTGCAAATTGCAGTTACGGATGAAGTAGCTTGAAAACTCCAGAGGTTCGTAGGTTGTTTCATTTCCTTCTCATAAATTATGACAATAGCATGACTGTGTACGTGCGGTGATTGGATGTTTGGAGAAGTTCTTTTCTATCACTAGAGGTCTAATTCTAATCTGTTTACTTTTGTTTTTCGGTATCATGTGTTATTGGCTGGACTCGTATTTCTGCATTTATTTTTTTACTTAAAAGTCAATAAATTTGTTTAGTTTTTTATTTAATAGAATTTTAAGTTAAAATGAGCGATGATGGTGATAATCCAAAGAAGAAAAAAGTTCCTGATCAAAAATTTCTATCGGAGTATTCTGCTAAATAACCATGTTTGCAATCTGTTGATTCATCACCCCATCAGGCGTATTATTGTACAATATGCGACAGCAATTTTCGCATAAATCATGGTGGTCTTTATGATTGTTCATGTTATATTGCAACAAGCCAATGTATTATTTTTGTATGTTAGATTATTAAAAGTCAATAAATTTCAGGAACTAAGTTTTAATGTAAATAAAAGATTTTATGCTTATTTATATTTTAAGCATTTTCTTATTTTTTAGCGACTACACTTTGTAGCTTAAAACTACACTTTTTCTTGTTTTTTAACTACACTTTAGCACTTCCAGAGGTTGGCAGCCTTGATTTCCGTAGTCATAACCAGTGCATGCTGCTTTACTGACCTCTGTTACTGACTTACAGACCTTGTGAAGTTGAAAACATGACATTTTCCTTTTTAAAATAATAATAATAATCTAAATTGCATTTTATATTTTTAAAATGCAAGCAAATGTTATATTTCCTATTCTAAAAGAATCTAATATATTTTTGTTCAATTCGGTTAATCTATTTTATTTCATTTTCATTAATCTGTAATTTCGTATAATTTATTGTTTCCAGTATTCTGAAACCATAACTCTTTTCCTCTGCTTTCACCAAATAATCATTAAATAAAAAATATATATAAAAGAAAGAAAAACCCATTTATTTTTATCAGTTTGCAGTTACTTTCTGTCTCCAAATGAACAAGAAATTTCTGTTGAATCATAAAATAGCTGGAAATTATTTTTAATGTTTTTATCGATAGATTTCGCAGGGTTAGCCTTATTCTGGATAACCTGACATAATTTAATCACATCCTATGACGTAATTTAATTATTATCCAACCAATTATCCCCTTTAAGTTTACAAGTAAGAAAAATTTTAAATGTGTTCCACCAAATTGGTTTTTGAGGCCAAACAGATTTAGCGAAATAATTTAATTAGCTTGCTGCCTGTCATTTTGCAAAGATGTCATTCTTCTTATCATTGTCTCTAAAAAAGTATTCTTTTAAAAAAAAGGATTTCAGGATGGCTTCCGTTCTTCTTTTTGATGTCAGTCTCGAAACAATAAACTAGAATTATTTGTCATGTACGCCAAACCTACTCATTCCATTTTGTCCAAAAATGTTATTGATATATGGCTTATAAGTGAAATTTAAAACCTCAAAGTTTCTAAATGGATAATGACCCGATGCTATCTTCATATTCCGGTTGTCACAGCGCAGATCGAACTTTGGGTCGCTATACCAGTGATGCCAGATGGTAGAAAATTATTTCCGCAAACAGGTGTTCAAATTTCCCCAAATCAGGTTTTTTTTTTTTTAATCCCCAACTTGATTTCTACTAAAAAAGCAAAAATCAAGCAGATATTTCTATGATTTCAGCTCAGATTTTTTCCCCAAATGAAGACAACTTTTGAAAAATAAATCCCCAAATAACAATAAAGCTATTGAAAGTCTCTAGTCGTCGGGATAAATCATTACGTTGCCAACATTGACAGAAAGGTGAACTCCCCAGATTTGTCCCCAGAAATTTTAGAATTCCCCAAAAAAGTTACCACAAACATTGGGTCCCCAAAATTATACCCAGAAGCCTCAAAAACCCCCAAAATGGGAACAAAATCCCCAATTTGGCATCACTGCGCTATACTCACATGGTCAATTATTACTTCTTGTTTTCATTCCACCTCTTCGTTATAGACCTGACAGCAAGCAAAACAGAGGTCAGTAAGCAGCAAGCACTGGCGATATACAGAAATATGTATACATTATGCTGCTAATAAAAGAATTAAAATGTGAGGTCATTTTAAAATTTTGAAAAAGAATTATTTCACAAAATTGTATATCTGCCGGAGGTCAAGATGGATGGTTTTCCACTCCCTGTGTGGAGATCAAGTTTAACCCTTTAGCGTTCATTTGCTATTTTCTTTTAAAAATTTGGTAAACTCTTTTCAGAAATGGATATCTCACACAAAAATGTTAAAAGAAAAAAAAATAACATTTTTTATTTTTCAAGAAATTATTGGTTTATAAAACATCTATAGGTTAACTTGATTCAATCGAAATAACTCGTTTTAAATAAATAAATAATATTGTAAGTCGACACAAAAAAAAAAAAAAAAAAAAAAAAAAACTTACAACAGTTGTTTCAAATCTAAATAATAGCATGTCCCTTCATCAGGTGAAGAAACTAGGTATGCGTACATCCACCAAGTACCTACTACACAGTCATGTCTACTAAGAAATTGAAAGTGACTTCTGCATTGGGCAGCACCGTTTTCTCAAGTTCAGAGTAATGCAGAATAGAAGAGAAAAAAAAATTTAAAAATTGATTCAAACAAAAAATATGGATGCATCCAGTAATGTTAAATGTTTGATTTCGGTGTGAAACCAATGAACAGTGAAGTGTTAAGAAAGTAGACATTTAAAGAAATTGCTGCAATGGGCATTTTTATCCAGAAAAAAAGCGAACTCCTCACAAAAATGAACAATCTTAAAACAAAACTTTCATAAAAAGGGGTTGTACTTAAAATGAACCTTTGTGAGTTAAGAAGAAAGATTATTTATTGTGTCTCAGTTTGTTCCTATTGTAAAAATGTTTAATTCCTTTCACAAGTTTGAACACATAGGCTAAGTATGGGGTTTCTTTCTTTGACAGGTACTCCACACTCGTGGGCACCATGCGAAAGAAGTTTGCAGCTCGGTCCAACCCTGCTGCTACAGATACTATGCGTTGGAAACGTAAAAGGACTGAAGGTTCCGATGATGTCAGTGTGGCCACCGGTACATCTGCAGATTATAAAAGTAAAAATTCTGCCAATACGGATAGATCCTTCCAGAAAACGGCGCCTGTCGATCCATGCAAATGGACCTCGACAAGTAAGCAAACAGATTCAAATTCTAAGAAGCAGAAACGCCAAGGGGACGCTGTACCGAAGATTGTCAATGTTGTCGACAGGCAGAAAAAGGCTGCAGCCGTCGAAACTATAACCCTTGATGAAGAACCGAAAAGGGTTGAGCCTTCAGAAACCCTATACAACGATGATGAGGACATTGTCATAGAAGCAGAGGTTTACAAGCGTCAGAAACATTTTAAGAAGCCCAGGGATGTTTGATTCCATTGTTGAACTGAGTAATATTGTAAATACGATTTTTATTTTTAAATTAAAGATGTTCTCAGCTAAATTTTGTCTGTATGGATGACTCATGTTATGGATTATGTTGAACCCTAACAGGATAAATGAATGTAAACTAACACACTGACATTTATATCGCTTTATTTAATTCAGAGCTAGAGAAGAAAATAAAATTCCAATTAGAAATCACATAAGTTAACCACTCGATCAGTCCTGAAAACAGTATAGCAGACAGTTTAAAATGAGATAAAAGGTAAATTCTAAAACTATATTAAAACATTAAAAACCTTTTAAATTACCTGCACAAGCGCTTTCAGCCGCTAAAACCACAGCCTTCTTCAGGTGCATCTCGGTGAACTGGATCGTAAAAGATGAAAATGATAAAGACAAAATCCACTTCTCAGAAACTGCAGGTATTTACAAAATTAATTTCACCCATGAAAATAAAACAACTAGATGCTATATAGGCATGACAAAACGGAAAATAAAAACACGGATAAAAGAACATGAAAGTGATATAAGCTATAATAAAATAACAACAGCCTTAACAAAAATAAACCAAAAAGAAAATATTAAAATTGATTTCAAAAACTTCAGCAAAATAGCCCATTACAATAATTATTTCTATGCAACAAAAAGAGAAAATGTCGAAATTTTAGCGAATCACGACTCCTGCAACAGTGATCCAATGGAGATGGAGGAGAGAGGAGGAGGAAGACAAATGACAAGATCGCCCGACGATCCAGTTCACCAAGATGCACCTGATGAAGGCTGCGGTTTTAGCGGCTGAAAGCGCTTGTGCGGGTAATTTAAAAGGTTTTTAATATAGTATCGCAGTTTTCAATTTTAAAATATCTGTGTAAAAAGTAGCTTTGGAGGAAAAAAAAAAAAAAATAAGTATAAAATAAGATGATGTGGCACTCACATGACTTTCTTTTACTGAACATTTGAATACTGTAAAGACAGATTACAGATAAGATAGCAAGTACTGCCTATAAACCTACGTTAAAGCAATTCAGACTCGGTTTAGAAACAGTTTTATTTAGCAAATAATTGTGTGTGAGGGAGCTACCACTCCCCTCATTTATTCAAATGTACCCACATCAGGGGTGAAACTTTTCAAGGGCTACCCTTGAATTCAGGATTTTTGGAATTTTTGCTGTCACTTAATTTCATGTTAAATCATTTTGTTTTTATGGAAATTTCCCATTTTGAATGTTTAATTTGCTTTATAATGCGTCATGAACTCTATTAATATCACTTATCAATGATATATCGCATGGCAACCTGTTATAAATCTTCCCAATCTGCATGCAAGTAACAGTTTTCAGGGTTTTTGTAGGTCAGGTAGTTTCACCCCTGCAACATTTCTATAGAATTCTAGGCTGTTATTAAATTTAAAAGTTTATTCTAAATTATTGAAGCAACTTTCATCCGCACCACTCCTTGAAACTTACCAATCCTATTTGAACGTTTTAAGTAACAAACTCATTCGAGATTCCTATTAGAGGGCGAGAATCTCACTTTATTTCAAAAAATCCCACTCAAAAATAGGTCCCGTGGGGGTAGGGATTTTCTATAAAATATTAGCTCATTATTTCAAACACTTCTTAGTTCTAAAGATTTATATATTTTGTTAAGAGTTACAAAGTTTAAAAGGGGAGTGGTTTTCTTTTCTTTTTTTAATACTCGTACTGATATAGGGCCACGTCTATATCAATAAAAGACTCAATTTTAGTTGTTCCAGTGAACTCTGTGTATGTCAAGCACTTTTTCAGTACTCAGGAAAGAGATTTTTACGACTTTCCGACTTTTTTTTAAATTTTTCCAAGAATGTCTGATTTTTAGCATAAAAATAAATAAATAAATAAAAATAAAAAATTCCCAAAAGTAAAATTCCACAAGCAGTATACCTGCAATAGCAATCGATGCTTTATATTGAAGCTGTTCTAAAAGCTGAAAGATATAATTGAATAATGATAACTTTTATTTTATTACCTACCAGTATGGGTCATTACTTTCAACTAGGACAATACTGAAAACAGGTATATGCATATTTTTTTTAACCTGCTCTGGCTTACTTTGTTTAAAAAAAAAAGGGAAAAACCTTTTTAAAAATAAAGAATAGAGGATAATGAATTTGGCAAATCAATCGACATAGTTGCAGACTGAAATGCCCCCACCTAGTAGGCTATCCACCATTAAATTTGAACCATTTACCTTATCCTAATTTGCTTATTATTTTTATTAAGGCTAGTTTCATATTTTAGCTTTCATGCAATTTTATACCTTTTCCAATACACCAGTCTGCATACTGCAAGTTTACCTATCAACATTGTCTAATATTTTGAACTAAAATAATATTAAAATTTCATTAAAATAAAAAAGGGAAAGGGAGATTTTCTCTCTCTTTTTTTTATTTATTTTTTAATGATAGCCATTTCATGTCAAGTAATACAATAACTAGGCTTGAGTATTTCAGATAGTGATAATCAGATTCTTATTTGTATAAATTTACATGACAATAAACGAGTCTTTACAGTTAGTTGGGCTTGTACATATGATTTTGAAAACTTTAAATAAGTAAGTAAATAAATTTATTGTTGCAGTAACATTATTTTAATGTATTATTGTTGAATTTTTATCAGAAATTATTTGCATTTTCATTTTACTCTTAAAACTGTTTTGTAATTTACTCGAACGATATGGTTCTTAAATATTTTTCTTTTTAATGCAAAATAGGTTGGTGCCACGTCATTTTCCTTCTTTTTTTTTTTTTTTTTTTTTTTTTGTGAAATTTGAGTTTATGCATATTTTCAGACTTTTTGTCCTTTTTCACTCCTCATGCCAGAGTACTTAAAGAAAAATTAAGATTAAATTTCAAAACTTGAGCAGTTCTGATGAAAATTTAGATTCTAATTAGTTGAACTTAACAGCACAACAACAAAAAAAATCTGGTGTGAAACAACCACACGACTTCCATTACCCTCTATTACACGTATTATAGGCATTTTTGAGAGATAATGTGATCAGAAAACATAAAAGTCACTTAAAGATAAAATCGTTAGAGCCGTTTTTGAGATACCAATTTTTACAAAAAATCAATTATTGACCAGAAAACAATAATTACATACAATTATATTTAAAAGTGAGTTAAAATGGCGAGTTTGAAAAAAATCCGTACAACCGTTTTTAAAGGAACGCCTTTGCGAGGCCTGAAATTGAGCTATTTATACAGGATGCCTATCAATTTTCCTGAACTAACCAACTATATCATTCGAAAGGACATCTAATAGAGTGTTTATATAGCAAGTTTGAAGAAAATCGTTAGAGCCGTTTTTGAGATACGGACTTGCGGTCCCACTTCCGTTTTTTCAATTTTCACCAAAATTTGGAAATTTCATCTGTACACCAGACGTATTTCAATTCTAAAGTTTCGTCGCTCTATCTTTATTAGTTTCTGAGCTATAATAGATAGAAGATTCTCCACACACACACACACACACATACATACACACTGACCAATTGCCAAAAAACACTTTTTTGGACTCAGGGGACCTTAAAACGTGTAAATCAGGTGAAAACCCGATATCGAATTTTCAGACCGAATACAATACTTCCATTACCTACGGTAGTAGGGTAATGGAAGTAAAAAGCAAGAAATGTAATTATTTGCTTAAATTTTCTGTTAGAGTGGGAATTCCCTCACATTTCATTTTTCTAGTGTGAATCCTGTCATTCAAACTTCAAAATACAACATTTAAATTTCTTGCTATTTTTTTTTTTTTTTTAGTTATGCTGATAACAGACATACAAAAAATAAACTGTTAAAAACTAAATTTTATTATTCAGGGAACCTCAAAACAAGGTAATTATACAAAAAACAAGCACTGAAAATTTAACTTAAAAGAATAAAAAAAAACTTTATTTAATGTGTTGGTGTAAGGAATTGATTTTCATAGCTGAGCAGTTTTCCTGGACATGGTAAAATGTAGTAAAAGTATTTCCACCCATTACATTCAATAATATGAATGTTTTCGCTTAATTATTGGTAGCCTTCTGTTACTTTTATTAGTTAAAGCCATACTACATTGTGTACTTAAACATAGCCGTATAAGGGTAGCCACTCGTCTGGGAAAGTCAAGGACTTTAACCGAGTCTGGAAAAGTGGGGTAATTTTATTTAAAGTTACAGACTTTTGACAAATTTTGTGGAAACAAGCCCTATTTGAGAAAGCTCTTTATTGTAAATCTGCTAATGTTGTATGATTTCCATGAGAAATAAACTGTATAAGTAAGGTAATTTAAAACAAGTCCTTCCAGCTTATTCGGAAGGGTAGGTTGATTTCTTTTTTCTTATCAAGTGGCCATCATTTTCTTTCAAAATGGCAGCTACAAATTATTAATGGACTTGGTAGAAATATTGATGTAGGCTATGCACATATGGAGTTTTAAGCAAATCGGTTCAAAATCTCAAAAGTCATCGTGTTGAAAAATTAAGTGGCTGCCACTTGGATCAAAATGGCAGAGAAAGTTGCTCATCTAAGGTATCGTTGCAAATTTGAAAAAAAAAATTTTTTTTTTTTTTTTTTTTTTTTTTTCTTTTTGTAGAAATTCTTTCAAAGAGGCTTAGTAAGTTGATAAAATGTTAGTTTTCTCATTTCTAGTTTGTTTTAGCATTAAAATAGCCGAATTTCCCCTTAAAAATGCATTAAAAAGATCCAACAAGGCAGGTAATGGATTTGGTGCCAAATTTGGTGACTTTTCGTGAGAAAATACTTATTATCGATATACAAAGATGGACACTTTAATACTCCTCATCCTATAATATGACACTCTCCACACAGCACAACCTGAAATGCTTTTTCAACAATTTGCAAGTGGGGTCCATTATATTCCATTTCTTTTGGGTTGTCCTATTAGTGAAGGGTGATTGATTTTCATACCCTATTCTACAGGAAACATGCTTTTGTGCAAATAAAAAATATTTTCATTTTGTTTAGTGCAGCTTATAGACGTTAAACTCTACTATGCTTTTCAAAAATTTTGCCTATAGACATATTGTATTTGAATTTTTTTGGATGTCCCTGTACATGAACTATTTTCTTGACCTCAGCAAAAAGTTTAGCATTGTTTCCCTCTATGACGTACATTCAAAATACCATGTTTGGATTTCTTGCTAGTACACAGTATTCAAACTGGAACACCATTAAAGAAAATCATGCAGTTGCCATGAAAATTGTACTTTACATATACCATGATAGGATATGCAAAAGATTAACATTTCATTGCAGATACACATAATGGAGTGCAGATACATATATTGTCAACACTTGCCAAGATTGCATGAAGGCTGTTTTTATGTGCTGGAATTTAGATTTATGTGCAGAAATTTCTCACACAAAAAAAAATAATAATAATAATGGAGTGACTCCACTCGACTTTCCGAACATTGAGTAATTAACAGATACATAAAGTAAAGAAAGAGGAGTTGTTAAACAAACAAAAGAGAGAAAACCATAATAGAGTGTTTGAGTATTTTTCTCCATATAATATTACGATGTTTTATTAAACGCTACTGAACTTTGAGCCCATAGATCATAATGATAAAGAACTTTTCGTTGTATCCCTGTAAAAACCTATCAATGCTAGATTCACCAAAATGCTTATAGTGAGTGCAACAGGGATTTATAATATTCATATAAGTTTTCAGCTCAATTGAATAAGGCGTTTAGATGCTATCGCACTTTTAAAAATTGGGTCCCATAGGCCATAATGATAAAGAATTTTTCTTTGTGTCCCTGTAAAAAATCTATAAGTGCCAGATTCACCAAAATCAATAGGGTTCGTACTAGGGTGACTTACAATATACGTACCAACTTTCAGCTTATTCAAACAAAGCGCTTAGACGCTAGCGTGTTCACTCACACACATACACACATCATCGTAAAAATAGTGGAAACGGACTCAGGGGACCTCGAAATGTGTAGAAAGATCAAAATTTCAAATTTGGATTTTTGACATGATTACAATACTTTCCTCACTTTAGTGTTCAGAAAGTAAAAAGGTGAAAGTATTATTGACATTTATATGTGGTGCAACAGGAACCAAGATGTGCATCTGTGCAGATTGGTCAATCGTTTCTACTTTTCAGTCATCACCTTCTGTGGTCAATGTTGGAAATTGCAAAAATTATTTACGAGCCAAAAATGGCTCATAGCTTAAAGAATTGGGGGCTAAACATAAATATTTGTGAGCCATTTTCCAATCCTATTTTCTTTATTATCCCATTTTTTTTTTTTTTTCTTTCATAAGTGGAAATTCATTTTTCCTTCATGGAAGTTCTTTTCATTTTTGAAAAGTTGTGTCACTGTCATTTAAAAGGTAATTTAGCCACCACAAGACTTTCTTCTGTATAATTTTATAAAAATTCACTCAGTACAAATTATTTATTAAAATTATTTTCCGTGAGGAATGCAGAGAATTTTTCTCTCAGAGAAGTATATCAGTAAATGCCATAAGAAAATCTATTTTGTGCCAACATCAGAAGTAATGCAATTTTTTTTTTCTAAGTTTCGCTTTCATTAAAAATGAAAAAAATTGATAACTTTGTTTTAAATTATCATAGATCTATGGTTCAATCATCCATTTTATTTTATACACCGCCCATAGAGTAAGTGGTGCTCCTACATGCACACATTTTTTTTTCTTGGTTTACTACTACTATTATCAAAAATTCATATTAATTATACAGTTGTGCATTAAAAATAACTGTCATTATGTACATTTGTACGAAATTTTGTTTTATACTGCCATGTTAAAAATGTAGAACAAAAAAGTATGTGCGGTTGGGGGACACCTGTCAGAAACAAAGTTCCTTACTTGAGCGATTGATACCCAAATATAAATAGCACCAGTTAGGTCAGGGTCCATCTTAATACCAAGTTTGATTCAATTCCGTTCATTGGTTTGTGAGGTACAGCATCCACAAAATTTAAGATATACATACACACTAACAGACAAACATTTTCCAAAAATGATCAAACCATGTTCAGGACATCTCAAAATGTATAAATCCATCAAAAATTAGAGATAAAAAAATTTCTCCAATCCAATACTTTCTTCTTATCTATATATGTATAAAATCATTTGTCCTGACTTAATGAGTGAGTGAGTGTTTCATCATCACCCAGCCCAAACCCCTCCACCTACAGAGGTGCCAAGTATTACGAATTGTCTGTGACTATCGCGATTTATGGCAATGATTACGGAATTACGGACAGCATATAAAAATTACAGATTACAGTCGAACCTCGTTAACATGAATCTCAAGGGGGATAAAAAATTGGTTCATGTTGTCAGTAGTTCATTCTATCAGTAACTAATCTTCATGTAACCAGGCATGAGAATTTTCTGCGGATCCGCGATTTTCCGCTTTTTTGCGATTTTCGTTAATTCCGTGGTTTTTTATTTTGTTAAAATCAAACTCCAATAACGATCAGTGTTCAAACGCTCCACAAAAGACTTTAGATTCTCAATCTTTTTCCATCCAAAATATAAATGTCAGTATTCATTTTAAACATGCTTTATCAGATTCTATAACATATAAAAGAACAGAACTATTCAATATTTCTCACTCATGTAATTTTTTTTTTGTCCCTCCCCATTTTCATCTCTAACCATTGCCAATCAAACATTCTGTGGGAAACCTTTTATTTTGAATATTTATCCATCCATAATATTAATTTTAAACTTACTTATGTTTTTTTTTTTTTTTTTTTTTTAAACACATGTTTTATTCTGTTGATGTGCATTATTCTTTTAGTTTAATTTGTCACTTTTAAAATATTTTGTATAGTTTTTCCTGTGAGCATTGTTTTTCATTTGAAATAAATTTTATGAACGTATATTTGTATAGTTTTCCCCGTGCGCGTTACTTTTCTTTTAAAATTAATTTTATGAACACGTGTGTTTCCTCTTTTTTTTATTTTCTGCACTCTCATGCCTGTATAACTAAACAAATCTTCCTTTTGACGGTGATTGTGGAAACAGTTTATGTTAAAAGTAATTCACATTAACGAAGTTCAACTGTATATGCTTTCAAAAAAGTCACGGATATTGTTTGTTAAAAAAAAAAGAAACCCAATTAACGATCGACAATTAAACACTCGACAAAAGCCTTCTGATTCCCAATCTTTCTCCATCCAAGACATAAATGTCAATATTCATTTTAAACTTTGCTTTATTAGGTTCTATTGCTTTATTAGGAACTATTTAAAAAAAAATAGAATTCTTCAATATTTCTCTCTCATGTAATTATTTTTTTATCTCCAACTAGCGATCGATCAGTGATTAAAAGCTCTGCAAGCCTTTTGTTTCCCAATCTTTCTCCATCAGCAACATAAATGTCACTATTCATTTTAAATTTACTTTATTAGATTCTAGGAGCCATAAAGTGGTAGAATTGCTTTATTTATCATTCATCTAATTATTTATTTTTTGACTGCCCTGCTTCCCACCTGCAGCTAGTGATAAAGGATTTTAATTTTAGAACCAATAAAGTTCTCAATATTTCTCACATATGTAATTATTTTTAGGTTTTATTACTGAAATGGATGAATTTATTTGTTTTTCCTTAATAAATTTAAAATACATAGGTTCTATGCAAGCTACATAATAAAAATATATATATTATTAAAAAAAAAGAACAATGTGTTTGTGATTAATGCCATAAAAAAAATTTTGTACAAAAAAGGTGACTATTAAATATTTTTATATAACTGTAAATAAAAAAACAAAATAATAGTAATAAATTAAAAATTTTTGTAACACCCTCCCCCCCTCTCTCACACACACACACACAATCACAAAAATACGCATACATATATGTAGGTGCTTTAAGTGTATATAATTTTATTTCATCTATTACTTCAGTTTTTGCTTAAGTAGACTTCTATTTATGGCTTCTTACTTAATGTTAACTGCAAAAAATATTCATGCAATATATTTTAAGAAACTTAGTTATGAAAATGTATGAGGGTGGTTCAGAAAATAATGCCTCCAAGCAGGGTTGGCAAGTTTCTTCCAAGGTGGAAAAAACCGGCCGGAAGAAATAGGTTTCTTCCAAATGGAAGAAACTGTTTTTCTTAAAAATTTATCCTATAAATTGCAGATTTGTAAGATACAATGGATGCATTTGTCTTATAAACAACTTTAAGTAACTTTAATTATACCTATTAAAATTTAATTACATATTTAATTAATAATTATGAGACTTTTACTGAAGTAATCTTCGGTATCTGATGATCATGTTCCAAAATACTCAAAATCCATTAAAAAAAAAAAAAAAAAAATTTCAATATAAACAGTGTAATGTTTTATAATTTAGACAATTTTATTTCCTTAAATGGTAATAAATAATAGTTTGGATCACTTGCTTTCTGATAAAACCATAAAACAGCTCTTAACAAACGTTAATTACTTAATTAAAACAACTTAATTAAAACTTAAATTTAATTAACAACTTAATTAAAAGAACCAGTATTCAATAATTACTGTATTACAAAATGTCATAAAAAACTGTATTTTCCTTATAGTTATATACAGTACAGTCAAATCCCTCGAATCTGCAAATCTTTCTAATCCATAATTGATTTTTTAATGTAAAAGAAATTTACATCTCATATTTAAAAATAAAATTCATATTTCTCACATTTTTACTTTTTTTAAAAAAATAAAATTTTTAGCTTAATCTTTGCCTTGAAACACATTTTTTTTTTTTTTTTTTGGGGGGGGGGGTAACATTCTTGTATTTATTATCCTGAAATTCATACAGACGAGTGCTTAAAACACACCACTATTAATCAGTGTTTAACAAAATTAATCAGTAATGAATATTATTTCCGAACTTTCAAAAATATTTTGTTTTGTATATATTAAATATACTTGTTTACATTTTATAGGTACCTATTATTTAAATATATTTAAATTATTTACCATCATATAGGAATGCGATAGATTAGTTGTATTAATATTAAAGAAATACTTTATTAAAAAATTTATTAGAAATCATCTTTCCATTTTGATGTCTATTTATGAATCAATAATAACTGACTTTGTATCTGCAAAAGAAAACTGTAAACACAGGCAATGATCTCTAATCTGCAAATTCCTATAATCCGCACAACCCCTGGACAAAACTTTTGAGAGTTAGAGGGAGTTGACTGTAAAATAAATGAAAAGTTTTTTAGTAGTTCAATACTACACTTTATTTTTCAACTTAAAATAGATAAATACAAACTTTGGATTTTTTTTAGTTCTAGAGAACTTGCAGGAGAATTTAAAACTAGGTAATCTTACTTATTGATACCGTTCACTGGGTACCAGCTTTGAGTTTACACAAAAAATTGCATCCTTTAAAAAAAAAAGTGCAAATTTTATGGCTAAAAATTCCGTAATTATTATCACTTGTACTGTTTGAACGTGTAATAATATGATATAGTATCTACACAAAAAGTTCTTAAAATATTAGCATTGAAAAGTAAAAACACATCACCTGTATATATTTAGTGTTTGTTATCAAATAACTTATTTTTCTAAAAATATTTTTAATAATAATTAGATTATAGTTTAGATTTGACATCATATTTAAGCTTTGAGTTTATATAGTTCATAAATTTCAATTTTGAACATCCGTTTTGTCTTCTGGTTGGTTTCTTCCATTTCTTCCGGTTTCTTCCAGTTTCTTCCGTTTTTTTCCAGTTTCTTCCACTGTCCTGGAAGAAACCCAACCCTGCCTCCAAGGTGATACCTTTATTTGTGTTTGACAGATAGCACCGATACTATCAGTGGAAAGCTTGCAATGTCAGCTACAAATAGTGGCATCATTTTTTCAACAATATCCCCATTACGGGCAAAATGCTTGCACCAACGAGAAACAAGATATTTTGTACCCTCAGCGAAGAATTGTGGTCACTTTTCGGCGACACCATTGCCAAATTGCTGTTTCCACTTGCACGTCACAACTGTAGTGTTGGCCCTTAAGGTGATACTTAAGTTTAGGACAGAGCTAAAAGTTGCAGGGTGCAAGGTCTGGACTAAGGCAGGATGAAGCAGAATATCTGTGAAAATCATGCACTGCAGTGCTTCCCGAGTTTTATGGTGATCTTACGTTGTTGAGCTTCCTGTGTTGCTTTATCCTGCGATTGTCCCGAATCAACTCATCCACCTGATGTTGATGAACTTCATCAGAAACCATTGTGGGCCGTCCACTTTGGTGCTGATCCTGGAGATTTGATGTGACTGGGGTTTGGTCTTTCACAGTCCTTGCTCACTTCAGCACAATACTGACATCCCCGTACAATCAGTCAGACGGTGATGCGTGTTGATGGACACACAGACTTCCACAGTCAGAAATTCAATTGCAGTCCATTCTTTCAACCAGACGGTCACCACTGGATGTCATGGATTGCTCAATTACTTTGGAAGGAGAAGAGATGATAGGAAGGTGAAACAAGTGACATTCTAAAGCTTAAACATCAGTGCATTAATGATAAACAATTCAAAATGTTGGCAAAGTAGTGGGCTTGGAGACATTACTTTCTGAATCGTACATGTATTATATTGAGAGATTTTTTTTTAGCTAATGACTGAAAATCTAATATTTTATACAAATTATACCACATCAGTGGCGTAACTAGCCAAAGTGCCGCCCGGGGCAGATGTTTATTTTGCCGCCCTTAAAAAATTTTAAAATGCCAAAAACTGGAGAATGCAGGTATATATGTAGGTATTTATTCTAATAAATGAATATGTCTTTGCATTTGTGCAACTATAGTGTATGTAAACATCCAGACGTCGCAGAACAATAAAATTGGGCAATCGGGGATATTGGAAAATAGTGAGGAATGCAACATAAAAAGAAAACTATAACTTTGTTAAATGTTTAATGCAAACTTTGAAATTTTCATATTTTATGCTTTTTTGTTAGACTTCTATACGATATATGTTTCAAATTTCAGAAACTTCTATTATATTTAAAATATTTTTTAATGCAACTCACTCAGTCACGTATTACAGACATTTTAACGAAATACATTTTAAAATATTTTCATCAAAGCATTGGTTAAAATTTTCAGTGTATTATCAATACATTACATTAGGGCTGGTGTTTAATGCAACATGATCAGTTAGGCGCAGCAGCAAACGGGTGTCTGCTCTGTCAGCAAACAGATTGTATATGTCTGACTCGAGTAAAAAGTTCTGCAGGTTTCTGTAAATGGGAGTTTTTCACATTATAAAATTTTAGGGGTCACGAATGGCTTGATGATTTTTGTCATGATCAGAACTGTTTAGAGCATTTGAAGCTTTTACTTTTGTTTTCATCTATAGTAAATAATTTTACTGATACAATTTTTTTTTCTAGCAGTAAAGCTGGTGTTTAATGTAAGGAGTTACGGGCGCTAATAAGTGTTTGTATGGTGTGTGAATGAATAATTTCTAAATGTTTGCTCACATTGAAGGCACCACAGGCGACTGCAAGTGGGAATTTGCTGCGATCAAAATTTTGAAGGATCACTAGCAAAATGGTAATGTTTATTACAGTTGAAATAGTTTAAAGAAAAACATTGAATTGAAAGTGAAGCAGTCTAAACTGAATAGAGATTTGCTACAGTCAGAATTTTCAAACGTTGCGATGTTGCGAACTAGTTGGTAGCCGAAAGCGATTAGTGCAAGAGAAAATAAAATGTGTGAACAATTCATTTGCCCAGATTTATATATATATATACGGGCTAGGACCCCTTAGAAAGACCCCCACGGAGGGCATTCCCCCTATAGGCCTAGGACACTTAAGGAGTCAATCGGCCTTAATCCTACAACCAACCAACCAACCAGATTTATATAACGAAGATGTGTATAAAAACTATCTATTTGCGACTGGAATTTACATGCCTTTCTCTTCGTAAACTCTTGAATCAACAGACCAAAATCATTTTTAATCATAAAGTATAAAATCTTGCTCTATAGGTGATATAAATACATTAGTCAACCTTTTTCGGCTAATTCCAGATCTAGACCATAGGTAGATTTTGATGAGCTTTATTCTGAAAAGGATTGTTGAACCAATCAGCACTAATTGCATGAGCTATGAATACTTTTAAAAGCATTACAATATTCGACAATAAATCAGTAAAACTAAAGTGCTGGATAAACTGAAGAACTTGAAAAGACCCTTTTACATCTTCAGCATCATCAGCAATTAAATAATTTTGAATTGCTCGCTTTTAATATTTTCATCAAAAGCATCTACATCAACAATTATAGTCTTTATCTGACAAATTGTATGAAATTAGAAAAGTGTATTCTTTTGAGTTATCATACTGTCTTTAGAATTTAGGGCAGATTTCTTCAACCGGTCTATCTGTCACTGAATTCTTTTATCTTCTTAGATCATCCTCGTAAGATAAAGCGTTATCAGTGACAGATCTGAGGGGAGCCCCCTAGCCCCCCCAAGACACTGACCTTCACAACTGAATATTACAGTTATAAATTTTTCATTGATCTGGAATAACATCTTGAAAAATCTTATCCCCCCCCCCCCTCCAAAAAAAAAAAGTTCTAGATCTGCCACTGAGCGATGTCAACAAATTCTTCATTGCTCATACCTTTCCTTTTTGCAAACTTAACGCACTGTATTGATTATTATATTAAAACAAATTTTGGTTAAATAAATCAATGCATCACCTGCTGTTTTGTCTTTTTACTCTTGCCTAAGCACATGGATGTTCTAAGAAGTGATGTTCATATCATCTCACTAATATTGTTTATTTATGTCCACGAAGATGATTTAATTTAATGAATAAATATGTGCGGCCGATTACATCTAATTTTCAATTATCAATTCTTCATAGTGTTTGAATTTCTTCTGTGGGAGCACCATGCACTTATTTATTTATTTTTATTTTATTTATTTATTTATTTTTTGAGAGAGAGAGCTAAGATTATTTTTGTCATGCTATCTTAAATTTGATTTTAACAGCAAAATGTATAAAATCTATTATTTCCGCAATCGTAACATGTTTAGATATTCGAATTTTAAAACAAAAAATATTAGATACGATAAAGTTTTAAATTAAGAATAAAATTTTATATTTAGGAAAGTTTTGAAACAGGGTCGAAATTCTCCCCCTGATTCTTCCACCAGGATTTTTCTGTCGGAAAATTTAGTAGTACGTTTACACGATCAACTAAGTAAAAATTATTATACAAATATACTGGTGGAAGAATCGGCAAAAATTTTTCGATTGTCAACAAAATGCAAAAAAAAAAAAAAAAAAAAAAAAAAAAACATGTTTTCCTAAATTTTTATTTTTTACGAAGAATCTCTTACAAATAATAACTTTTTTCAAAATTTAACTTTCAATTGATAATGTAATTTCAGGGTGACAGGGATCGTGAACCTTTCTCTCCTTCCATCCACTTAATGGTACACCAGCAAATGAACATATTTTATTATTTCTTCAAGTTTTTTGTGGATACATTATTATTGATATATTAAGCCGATAGAACGACAGAACCGCATTTTCGGAGCCAGGAACACTTCAGCTTAGGCCTCAATTTTCAAGACAAAGTTACATTTTGAATCATCTTCTAATAGCATATTTTCAGCTGCAATGTCAACTCCATATTTGCCAAATTTTCCGGTTTTTTAACGTGTCTTCCGGACAGATGATGAAATCTTCCGTTTTTAAAAAAGTCGCGGATATCGTTCGTTTTAAAAATAAAACCCAAATGTTCTACGAAAACTCCAATTCCCAATCTTTCTTCATCCGTAACATAAATGTCAATATTCATTTCAAACTTGCTTTATGAGATTCTAGAACATGTAAAGAAATAGAATTGTTAAATATTTCTTGCTGATGAAATTATTTTTTGCCCCCCCCCCGCGCCTTTCATTTATCTCCAACTAGTGATCAGCAATCAAATGTTCTGCAGAAGACTTTTGTTTCCTAATCTTTATCCATCTGCAACATAAATGATAATATTAATTTTAAACTTCTTTCATTAGATTCTAGGAGTAGAGTTGAAAGAGTTTAATATTTCTTACTCTGTAATTATTTTTGTATATTCCCCCCCCCCCCTCCCCGGATTGTGCTCAGTGATCAATTCTAGAAAAAATAAAGCAATGGAAGTGCTCAATATTTCTCACGTATGTAATTATTTTTAGATCTCTATTGCTGAATTTAATGAATCTGTTTATTTTTCCTCAATTAAATTAAGTTTTTGTATGTCATATTTATGCCAAATGTGTAAACATGGGAAAAAAATGAAGAAGAATTTTTTCAGGTAGGAAAATTTTTTCCAAATCAATTTAAGAAAATTGATACTCAGTTGGTTTTATGCACATTTGAAACTGATAATTAGCTACTGCTACTTTTTTTTAATATGTATGATTAATGTACATACACAAAAATCATATTCTATTTATTTAAAAAATTAATTATACTTTAACTTAACTAAGTTTTTTGACAATTGTTAAATAAATTTCTTACAGATTCTGTTTTGTAGATATTTATATGTTGAAGAGGAGTAACTTCATTTAAAACTTTTACATATTTAGTATAATCAATCTATAATAAAACGTTTTTATAGATTGCTTCTAAATATTAAAATTGTAAAACTGTATTGTTTATTACGTCAAAGAGAAAAAAAAAAAAAAAATCTTCCCTTTTTTTATTAAATCTTCTGGTTTTTCAACAAAAGTCTTCCCTTTTTTATTAAAATTGGTTGGCAAGTATGCAATTTATATATAGAAGGTATATATACGTGAAAATATTGCAAATGTTAAATATTTTAAGCTTTAGATGCTCCCTGAAAAGTAACTCAGTTTGCCTATTCGAAAATCATAAAGAATATTCCTTAATCATTCGATAATCATGAAAAATGCCTCTCCCCGCCCGAGACATTCTTCAGTTCTCTATTTTTTTTTTTTTTTTTTTTTTACTTCCTTATACAAAGTATAAGGAAGTATAGTAATCCCGATTTGCGAAATGGATTTTGTATTTCACATTGCTCGAAAAGGAATGATCGCTGAATGTTGCCAATTTATACGTGTGACAGTCATGATGTCTAGTTGCACACCTGCAAGTTTCGTCTTAACACGAGCAGTCGTTTTAGAGATATAAGCGACTTTACACGATTTTTCGTGACGTCTGTATGTATGTGTGTCTGTGTGTGTGTGGGTGTAGGTCGCATAACTCAAAAACGGTTTGACGTAGAAAGTTGCAAATTGGTACATAGGTTTGTTACAACATCTAGTTGTGCACCTCCCTTTTTGGACTTTATATGATTTTCCGTTTTGGAGATATTTAGGAAAATAAGGTTCATAATGGGCAAAATGTATCAAAAAACGGTAATAGCTCAAAAACGGTTTGGACAAATCTTGCAATTTAACTGACTTCTCGACTAGCTAGACATTTGAAACTTACAGAAAAGTTCGGAACACGTTGACATGAGTCCCCCCCAAGGCACAACTTTGACATGAGTCCCCCCCAAGGCACAACTTTGATATGAGTCCCCCCCAAGGCACAACTTTGACATGAGTCCCCTCCCCAAGGCACGACTTTGACATGAGTCCCCCCAAAGGTACAACTTTGACATGAGTCCCCCCAAGGCACAACTTTGACATGAGTCCCCTCCCCAAGGTACAACTTTGACATGAGTCCCCCCCAAGGCACACGAGTCCCCCCCCCAAGGTACAACTTTGACATGAGTCCCCCCCCCAAGGCACAACTTTGACATGAGTCCCCCCCAAGGCACAACTTTGACATGAGTCCTCCCAATGCACAACTTTGACATGAGTCTCCCCCCCCTAAGACACAACTTTGACATGAGTCCCCCCCCAAGGCACAACTTTGACATGAGTCCCCTCCCCAAGGCACGACTTTGACATGAGTCCCCCCCAAAGTACAACTTTGACATGAGTCCCCCCGAGGCACAGCTTTGACATGAGTCCCCCCCCCAAGGCACAACTTTGACATGAGTCCCCTCCCCAAGGTACAACTTTGACATGAGTCCCCCCCAAGGTACAACTTTGACATGAGTCCCCCCCAAGGCACAACTTTGACATGAGTCCCCCCCAAGGCAAAACTTTGACATGAGTCCCCCCCAAGGTACAACTTTGACATGAGTCCCCCCCCAAGGTACAACTTTGACATGAGTCCCCCCGAGGCACAGCTTTGACATGAGTCCCCCCCCAAGGCACAACTTTGACATGAGTCCCCTCCCCAAGGTACAACTTTGACATGAGTCCCCCCCAAGGCACAGCTTTGACATGAGTCCCCCCCAAGGTACAACTTTGACATGAGTCCCCCCCAAGGCACAACTTTGACATGAGTCCCCCCCCCCCCCCAAGGCACAACTTTGACATGAGTCCCCTCAAGGCACAATTTTATTTATTTTTTTTTTTTTACGTATGCATGCATTTTTTTTAAAATATTTTTAGCCAAATGTTTCGGCTCCAGTGACAATGTTTTTTAGCATTATGTATATTTCTAAAAGTGTATAAGGAAGTCATGTGGTGCCCACATCAGATTTTTTTTTTACTATTAACTAGCATATTGTCTATTACTCACAGGAAAAATTAATATTCTCAATCAAGAAAAGGCACCTATTAAACCAGGGTTGTAAAATTATATGCTAGCAAAAATTACCAATTCTTAAAAACTAAATTTAAGTAAAAAATGTTCCATGTATTATTAAAATACAGATTTGTGTAATCAGAAAACGGCCAAAACCAGAAGAAAACACATTGCAAACGTTCGATGAATATGCATCGCATACATATATCTGATCGCTTTGTTATTCCAATCAAAAAGTTTATTTTTATAAGGACAAGTGAGAGAAGAATTTTTATTATCACTTACAGACCTTATATTTGTGATTATAAAGTTTAAAAAAAAAATTCTCTTGTTTTCTAGTTGGTTTATCCTTTTTTAACTGATAATTAACAAGTCAAGGAGCAGGTAAACGTCTGAATTACTCCCCTGCTCACCCTCCTGAAAGTCGGCTCCGTGGAGTTTCAGTTGTATCGGAGTTACTTTACCGGACATCGATCACTTAATACCTCTTTCAATAAGTTTTCGCTAGCAAACTCTGCAATACACTTTGAGAAGAAAAAAAAAAAAAAAATTCAAATCAAAGTTTTGTGAAATAATCAGATAATAAAAATATTTTCTATAAAAATATATAAAAAAATTTTATAGAATCTTTATAATTTCATAGAAAAATATTTTTCAAATTCAAGTTATATGTTTGAGATAGCGTTGAAGTTGAATTTTCAGGTATACTTTTAATGGAAATTGGCAAAATGCCGCCTGGGGCAGACCGCCCCCTCCGCCCCACCCTTGTTACGCCACTGTACCACATATAATTATACTTAATGTGGAATCCTGTATGTATACCTTTAATTATGTTTCATAAGAAAGTAATGAAATATATATTTAGTTTCGTTTAGAAAGTTTTTTAATTTATATATAATATTGTTGCGTACTTGAGGGTTCGTGAGTTGTCCGGGAATGAAAGACCAAACTTACAAAAATTCAGTAATTTATTCACAGAAAGTTCCAGAAAAATACAGGTCAATAAACTAATTATCAGCTTCAATTCAAGCAGTAACCACAGCTTAAACAACAGCTGTCAATAGCAAATCCACAGTACAAGCTGTATAGCAATAACACTTGAAGCAAGTCTCTCTCAAAGAGGCTTAAGAGCAATGCAAGCACTAGCGAAGCTGGCTGAGATCTGAACTGAACTGACTGCCTTGGCGAGGAAGCGCTCCTTATATGCTGTTCCATGGAACCCAGATTTTTCGAGAAAACTATAGAAAGTGGTCAACCAATCAACTTACAGCTTCCATATTTGGTATATCCCATATAAGGATTTTCTCGCCAAGGTCGCCAAAAAAATCGCCAAGGTGGAAAAAAGTCGCCAAATTTGGCGCCAAATCCATTACCTGCATTACTGGGGCTTTTTAATGCGTTTTTAAGGGAAAATAAGGCTATTTCAACGCTAAAACGACTAGAAATGCGCAAAATTAGCACTTTATCAACTTACTAATCCTCTTTGAAAGAATTTATACAAAAATAAACACATATATTTACAATTTCGTAACACTGCCCCCCTCCCAAGGACTGCACATCCCGGGCAGTGCAACCCTTGGTCAAGAGGCGAAACTAAACAAATTTACACAATCTAAAACACAAAAACTAAGTTGCATATAACGATAAAATAGAAATACAAATCAAGTGAGAAATATTTACAAATATGTTCAAATATTTATATACAAATATTTACAAAATTCACAAATATGTACAAATATTTATATACAAATATTTACATTACGCATGCGCAAATTTTACCAGTATTTACATTTTTAATTTTTAATATTACCGTTACTTGTGGTACTTGGCTAGCCTATTATAGTGCACCACCTTCGGTTTTGATGAAGGTGTTTTAGTGATCCGCACCACTACATCATTCAGCCTTTTTAAGACTGTGTATGGTCCGTCCCAGTTGCACTGTAACTTGGGAGAGAGTCCTTTGCGTCGAACAGGATTCCACAACCAGACCTTCTCTCCTTCCTGAAACTCATGTTGCGTACCCTTTAGATCGTACCTTGTCTTCATTTTCTCCGATGCAATGTGAATTCGCTCCCGAGCAAAGTTGTGAATGTCCTCAAATCGTGCCTGGAGATCTTGGATGTACTCCTCGGGCGATGAAGGTGCATCGGGTGGACAATCAAACAGGAGATCACAAGGGAGACGAAGTTCACGTCCAAACAGCATCTGGGCTGGAGTATAGCCGGTAGTTTCATGGACAGCACTTTGATAAGCCAGCAGGAACAATGGCAACTTCAAGTCCCAATCTTGCTGGTTCCTTGATACTAGAAGGGAGAGGTTATTCAGAATGGTACGATTGAACCTCTGGACCATGCCGTCCGACTGGGGAAGTAAGGGTGTTGTCCGGGTTTTGTCTATGCCGAGTAGTTCACACAGTCCTTTGAAAACATCAGAGGTAAAGTTCCTACCTTGGTCGGTATGAAGTTGTAGGGGCGTGCCGTACCTTGACACCCATTGCTGCACTAGGACTTCTGCGACTGTGCATGCCTCTTGATTGGGAATGGGATATGCCTCAGGCCACTTGGTGAAATAGTCCATCACGACGAGAATGTATTTATTTCCACTGGAGGTCCGTGGCAAAGGACCCAAGATGTCGATTGCAATCCGTTCAAATGGTTCTCCCACGTTATACCGTTGCAGTCTTCCTCGACTTCGTTTCTGCGGGCCTTTACGTGCCGCCGCACAGGCATCACAGGATTTACACCATTTCTCCACATCCTCCTTTGCCTTGCACCTGTAGAAGCGTTTCCGAACTTTCTGCAGAGTCTTCATTACCCCAAAATGGCCTCCGGTAGAGCTACTATGCAGTTGTTCTAAAACAGCTGGAATTTTTGATCTTGGTAATAAAATCTGCCATCTGAAGCTTTTCCCATCATCAGATTCCCACTTTCTGTATAATACGCCGTTTCTGATATGAAGAGAGTCCCAAAGTGCCCAATAACTTTTCGTAATGGGACTAAATCTGGAAATGTCCTGCCAGGTAGGTCTGTTGCTGGTCGTCTCCTTCAGCTGTAATATTGGCTTTATGTCAGGATCTTCCAACTGGGCTTGTCTAAGTTCTTCGTCACTCCAGGGATCGGGATCTTGTTCTGATGGTGTTGCGACAGTAACTTGGCGAGCAACTGGCTGTATTCTTTGGTGTCTATCGGCTTTACAGCTGTATTTATGATCTTCCGATGGAGGCTTCCGCAAGAAGGCATCTGGATTTTCCCGAAGAGCACCTCCTGGGTGGCATACTTCAGAGACATTCTTGGTTGCGTCTCTAGGTGTTCTTACTGGGCAGCTTCGTTTGATATGCCCGTCTTTTCCACAGCCCCAGCATTTAGTTGTTGGAGTCTTCCCTTCTTTCCTACTCTCAAGAATGTGTAGTCTTCTATTAATTTCTGCAATCATTTCCTGAATCTCCTTAAGATCATCTTGAGAGCCGTTCACTTTGTCTGCTGTGCTGTTCTGGCGATGTTTATAGGAGGCTTTTTGGGCTGTCTCAAGCTTTAGGGCATACACCAAGGCTGACTCCACATCCTTCACGCCGGAGAGTCTGAGGGCTTTTTGAATATCTGGATCTCCGACAGCATCAATGAAATATTCTAGAGCCAGATCATTACGTGTTTCAGGATGACAGTCTGAGAAAGCCAAATGTGAAAGCCTCTGGATGTTTGATGCCAGTTCTTGTAAGCTTTCCCCTGGTCTCTGACGACGGGACCTTAGTTGGAGTCGACTATATTCTTTGGACCATTTCGCTCCAAAACGTAGCTCTAGTGCTCTGGTTACAGCTTCGAAGTCATATCGCTGTTCCTTCGAAAGGGTCTCCAGAATATCTGCGGCATCGCCCCGCAACGACCCTACCAGATGAGCCGTCTTTGCAACAGAGTCCCAGCCGTTAGCTTCAGCTACGATGGAAAACTGCGTCTTATATACATGCCAGGAGGAACTGCCATCGTAGGTAGATAGCTTAATAAATTCCTGATTCTGGATTCTTTTATCTCTCTTGTCCGTTTCCTGGGGCAAGGAGATCAACTTCTCTTCTACTTTTCTCTCAAGATGTTCCTCTACTTTCTTCATGACTTTCTTCTCGAAGTTCTCTTCTATCTTCATAAATCTCTCTTCAAAATTCCTTTCTACTTCCATAACATTTTCTTCTATCTTCATAGCTTTCTCTTCAAAACTCTCTTCAATTTTCAAAACTTTCTCTTCAAAATTTTCTTCTATCTTTATAACTTTCTCTTCAAAATTTTCTTCTATCTTTATAACTTTCTCTTCTATTCCATCCATTCTATTTTCCATCACCGTTAATTTACCCTCGATTGATTCTTTCACCGTTGAAAGCTCTCTCTTCATCTCATCTTGATTAGATTTAATTTCTTCCTGAACTTCACCCAAACTGCTTTTCATATGCTTCATTTCTTCAGTCAAACCGTCTTTCAATTCTCTTTACGATGTTTCCATTTTCTCTTGTGCTACTTTCATTTCTTCAGTCAAACCGTCTTTCAACTCTCTTTGCGATGTTTCCATTTTCTCTTGTGCTACCTTCATTTCTTTCATCTCTTGACTCAGGCTATCTTTCATCTCTCTTTGCGATGCTTCCATACTTTCTTTCATCTCTCTTTGCCCTTCTTTCATTTCATTCATCTGGGTAGCTAAGCTTTCTAGAAGTTTCTTCATCTGTTCCTCCATAGCTCTAGTTATAACCATTCACAGACAATCCCGCTTCTGACACCAGAAATGTTGCGTACTTGAGGGTTCGTGAGTTGTCTGGGAATGAAAGGCCAAACTTACAAAAATTCAGTAATTTATTCACAGAAAGTTCCAGAAAAATACAGGTCAATAAACCAATTATCAGCTTCAATTCAAGCAGTAACCACAGCTTAAACAACAGCTGTCAATAGCAAATCCACAGTACAAACTGTATAGCAATAACACTTGAAGCAAGTCTCTCTCAAAGAGGCTTAAGAGCAATGCAAGCACTAGCGAAGCTGGCTGAGATCTGAACTGAACTGACTGCCTTGGCGAGGAAGCGCTCCTTATATGCTGTTCCATGGAACCCAGATTTTTCGAGAAAACTCTAGAAAGTGGTCAACCAATCAACTTACAGCTTCCATATTTGGTATATCCCATATAAGGATTTTCCCGCCAAGGTCGCCAAAAAAATCGCCAAGGTGGGAAAAAGTCGCCAAATTTGGCACCAAATCCATTACCTGCATTACTGGGGCTTTTTAATGCGTTTTTAAGGGAAAATAAGGCTATTTCAACGCTAAAACGACTAGAAATGCACAAAATTAGCACTTTATCAACTTACTAAGCCTCTTTGAAAGAATTTATACAAAAATAAACACAATTATTTACAATTTCGTAACAATATATTAGTTTACAATAATTCATTACTATATGTGGGCTTGTGCATAAAAAATTACTCTATTTTGTGGTTTGCGTCTTCCCGTTGCATAAGTATACAATTCTGATTACTGGTAGCTCTTGCTGAAACCTGGCACCTCTGCACCTAGAAGCATGAAACGGGTGAAAATATTCCTTTTGTGACATAGGCACCCACTAAGAAGTGATTTTACAAAATTCGTTCCCCAGAGGGAGTAGGATGGAGGCAAAACATGATTTCACAAAAACCTTTAGATCTCAACGAAAAAAAACAAACAAATATCTATAAAATTTTAGCTTTAAAATATAGACAAATTGTCTTTTTTTACTTCCTTATACAAAGTATAAGGAAGTATAGTAATCCCGATTTGCGAAATGGATTTTGTATTTCACATTGCTCTAAAACGAACGATCGCTGAATGTTGCCAATTTATACGTGTGACTGTCATGATGTATAGTTGTACACCTGCAAGTGTCGTCTGAACACGAGCTCTCGTTTTAGAGATATAAGCGATTTTACACGATTTTTCGTGACGTCTGTATGTGTGTGTGTGTGTCTGTGTGTGTGTGTGTGTGTATGTCGCATAACTCAAAAACGGTTGGACGTAGAAAGTTGCGAATTGGTACATAGGTTTGTTATAACATCTAGTTGTGCACCTCCCGTTTTGGACTTTGTATGATTTTCCGTTTTGGAGATATTTAGGAAAATTAGGTTCATAATGACAAAAATACATAGGTTTTGGCCATAATGTATCAAAAAACGGTAATAACTCAAAAACGGTTGAACGTAGAAAGTTGCGAATTGGTACATAGGTTTGTTATAACATATAGTTCTGCACCTCCCTTTTTGGACTTTGTATGATTTTCCATTTTGGAGATATTTAGGAAAATTAGGTTCATAATGACCAAAAATACATTGGTTTTGGCCATAATGTATCAAAAAACAGTAATAACTCAAAAACGGTTTGGACAAATCTTGCAATTTAACTGACTTCCCGACTAGCTAGACATTTGAAACTTTCAGAAAAGCTCAGAACACGTTTACAATGCGTTTTTTAAATATTTTTGGCCAACTGTTTCCGATACCTGCTGCCTTCGGCAGCGTTACCAGTACAAATCTTGCAATCGATTTTTAACTAACTTCCCGACTAGCTAGACATTTAAAACTTCCAGAAAAGCTCAGAACACGGCGACAATGCATTTTTTAAATATTTTTAGCCAATTGCTTCGTGTCACTGCTGCCTTTAGCAGCGTTTATATGATTCAACAGAAAATCTATTTAACTAACTTCCCGACTAGTTAGAGATTTGAAACTTCCGGAATAGTTCAGAAACACGGTGAAAATGCATTTTTTAACACTTTTATCCAATTGTTTCGGATCCGAAGTCCCCCCCCCCAAGGCACAACTTTGACATGAGTCCCCCCAAGGCACAACTTTGACATGAGTCCCCCCCAAGGTACAACTTTGACATGAGTCCCCCCAAGGCACAACTTTGACATGAGTCCCCCCCCAAGGCACATGAGTCCCCCCCAAGGTACAACTTTGACATGAGTCCCCCCCAAGGCATAACTTTGACATGAGTCCCCCCAAGGTGCAATTTTGAAATAAGGCCCCCCAAGGCCCAACTTTGACATGAGTCCCCCCAAGGCACAACTTTGACATGATTCCACCCCCACCCCCCCCAAGGATTTTAAAATGAGTCCCCTCAAGGCACAATTTTATTTATTTATTTATTTATTTTTTTTTTACGTACGCATGCATTTTTTTAAAAATATTTTTAGCCAACTGTTTCGGGTCCAGTGACAATATTTTTTAACATTATGTATATTTCTAAAAGTGTATAAGGAAGTCATGTGGTGCCCACATCAGATTTTTTTTTTTTTTTTTGTAAAAAAGATCTTTTACGTAATAACGATTTATCTTCTTTCTTATTAATGTAGACTTTTGTATTCTGCTGACATAAAATAAGAAGCTATTAATTGATTGTACTTAACAATAAATTACTGATATACATTATTTAACAATGTAAACACTGCTTAATTTTATAACTACTTTATTCTGGTCTGTTTTGTTTATTAAATTTACTAAGGCGCATATTAAACTTATTTTTGCCAAAATTAAAAATAGGTGGAATGATTTTAATTTATTTACTTATAAGTTAACTTATTATTTTTTTAATGGTAAAAGTACAATCGTTTACAAACTTTTCTCTATATAAACAAAAAACTATCTCATCTTAATGTAAAGCTTTGCCGGGAAAAAAAAAGTGAAGTGATAAATTTCTCCCAGCTTATTTTTATATGTTAAGAAAATAGGATAGTGTCCAAATTAAAAAAGCATTTTTGCCTTGTGTAAATTACACTGCTGTGCATGAAAATCGGCCCCAACACCAATTTTGCAAATTCTTATGAAAAATGACCTCCTGAATCCAAATAGGACGCCCATTTTGCCCTATCACCCACTGTTTTTTGGGGGACGGCCCCCTATTTTTATCACTTTTCGGTCATTTTATGACTATAAATTTGATTTTTAGGGGGAGGGAAAGATTATTTTAACTGTTCAATATCTTCTGAGGGGCTACAGAGTTGGAAAATTCTAAAACATGAACATTTACGGCAAGAGGAAAATTTAGGGGTGGGGGGGATTTGCCACTGAAATTATGTGTTACATTTGTTATATTAATGTTATTTATTATTATTAATATTTTTTTTTTAAGTGTTAAATTAATTCTTTTTCTTTCTCCAGATCAAATTCATGGTCATAAAATGACTGAGCAGTGATAAAAATTGGGGGAAGGGATGGTGTCCCAAGAAAATGGTGGGTAACTGGGCAAAATGGGAGTCCTATTCATATTCAGGAGGTCATTTTACATAAGAATCAGTAAAAATGGTATCAGGGCTCAATTTTTTTTTTTTTTTTTTTTTCAGCACAGTGTTATTGTTTTAATTTTATGATTAAATGTTACGATAATAGGTATTACGTATCAAAAATCGTTATTACGTAAAAGATATTTTTTACAAAAAGAATAAATAAACATAATATAGTTTGGCATTTTAGGGAATTACGTACCCTATTTTCTACAGCACAAGCAATGTGCATAAATAGGTACATCAGTATTCATGATCAGTTAATTAAACAAATAAACAGTCATTAAACATCAATGTCAACAAGAAATGTTGATTGTTTAGGTTCATGCTGTGCAATGTCAGTCAGATTTTCTTCCTAATGCGCATTGGATCTATCACGGGGCCCAGTGACCCAAGAAATTTTTCTGAGCTCTGATCCACGACCGGTTTGGATCGCTCCATTCCACTGAATGGTGTAGCTCTGGACCGGTCTACTCTACAGTACTGAACGCTTTGGCTCTGGATCAATCGATCCGTCGTGGATCGGACCACTTACTGAACACGCTCTAAATAATTTATTTACAGGACCCCACAAAAGAATTCCGATGACATTCTGTAATCATCCAAATGATGTTAAATTTGATGTAAATATTAATGAGTTACAATGAATTAATTGTATAGTTTTTATTACTTTATATAATGACTATGGCCCATGTACAGAGAAATACAAAAGAATTTTGTGTCTTTATGGTGTATAGACGATATTTCTTATAATAATATATAATTGTTTTGAATAATATGGAATGAATAATGATCTGTTGGGTAATGAGTTATGCAAATAGGACGGTGAGGCTCCTGATGTGCAGATCCACTCGTAATATGTAGAGAGAGAGATAGACAAATGAATAAAGTAAGTTGCTGCAGTCATTCAATTATGTGCTATTCTCATACAAATGAATAGAGGCCATTAAACCCTAATCCTATGCTGCAACTTCAAATCATTATATGTCAAATGTTTTTTCCTCTATTTTGTTAAGGGTCTCTTTTTTGCCTTCGAGGCAAAATAGTCGCTGAAATAGGTGTAGCATAGTATATTCTTTATATCCCTGAAGTTCCAAGAGTACTTTTTTAAATGTTTGTCGAAACGTCCAAATACTATTGACCCTACAGTGTACGGCAAAAATAAAAATATAGAAATAATAATATTATTAACATTTGAAAATGAGTGGTTTAATTGGGCTCGAATGTATATATTGATGCCACTTCAAAAATTTTTTCTTAGATTTGTGAGTAAAAATAAAGTAAGTTATTTGAAAAAAATCTACCAAATCAGTCAATAAATAGCAGTCTTCAATGGAAAAGTAGCAGGACTAGACAAATAGAATTTTAAGAAAAGGTGGTGATTATGTTGGTGCATAGTTTAGGGACAATTGTCTGTTCATGAACCTAATCCTGTATAGGATACTGTGGTTGTCTTTCTAATAGGTCCTAATACTCTGAACATCTAGACCGGCGAGCGTAGCCTGAATTCGAACACGGCACCTCTTGTCTATCAGCTTAAAGAACAGAATCTCTCGCCTACGGGTGAGGTCTTTTAAAAATGTCTCAATCTATGATCTAATGATGAATGATCGAAATGAGCATCCAAACAAGTAAACAAAAGAAGACTGTACCATAGGTCTTATTTTCAAAACAAGTCAAAAGATGGCAGCACTAAACATCTGGAGTGGAAAAATCAATGGTAAATTTTACAGAGTTAATCCATTTCTGCAAAGCCTCTATATGCATGAAACAATTTAATTTAATTTTTTTTTTCCCCTTTTGTGCATCCTGTATTAATCACAAAAAGTAATTTTAACTCTGATGGTTTGCCGTGTTTGAAAAATTAGTGTATACAGTACCTGCCACTTATTAAAATCACATTTGTTCTGAGCAAAAGTGATTTTATTAAGCGGCTGATTTTTATATACGGCGAACGTTCCTGCACTCAAGAAAAGGTATTATTTACCTGAATTTGGAAAGAAATTTCAAAAGGTGCCAAATAATGGAACTAATAAACAATAGTAATTAATTTTTAACGGATAATTATTTGATTGTTCCTTCAAAATAAGTAAATTAAACACATCCCAAGTTCTGATGCACTGTCCTTTGCAGAAAATCATCAATACTTTGCTAAAACTTCACATTTTTCTTTGAAATTTAAAATCTTTCCGTTTAAACTTCTTAGTTATTTCAGAATAAGAACTAAAAACTGTCTTTTAATTAAACCACAGGGAAAAAAAATCACTATCAAATTTGTAACTTATTACTATGGCTTTGTAGAAAACATTCCTTGAAATTATTGCTAAGACAAGTAATGGGGAGTGTTTAATTGCTGAAAATATAAAATTTAAAGTTGTAAATGTAAAATTTTCGACAAAGATAGAGAACGGTGGGATTGCTGTATTTCATTTTCTATTTTATTTCAAAAATAAAAAAACACAGTGTAAATAAAAATTTGTTTAGTATGCCTAAATGACATTTTTGCTCCTGAAGAGATTTTTTTTAATTTATTAACCGGCGATGCTGGTTTTATTAAGCTGCGGTTTTAAAATTAGTTTGCATTAATTTGATTCCGGTCCTGGCAATTTGATCAGATTAAGCGGCTGATTTTATTAACCAGTGGATTTATTAAGCGGCGGTTACTGTATTTAATTTTGATATTTAATATTTGCCTATTTTACCTGACGATAAAAATAGTTTTAAATTAGTAAAGAAATAGGTTCAAGTCAAAATAATAATAAATAAATAAATACTATATAATATGCTACACATTACTTTCTATACTATATATTTTTTTTTCTATACTACGAAAATATTTGTATTCGGCACGTTCTTAATCAATTCATTTGCAATAAATCTCTCTCTCTCTATTATTTTTTTTCTTCTTAAATTTAAGTACATAACACCGATAGCCGAGTGAAATGTTTAAAAACATTTTAAAGAAATTTTGATAAAAAGGAATTATGTAATCAACACTCCACAGAAAACATTTATTTAATCTAGAACTTTAAAAACTGCAAAGCAATTAAATAATCTGGTGTGTCACTCACATGACATTCTCTTACCCTGAAATTTAATACTATAAATATAGGTTGCAGATTAAGAGGTAAGATAACGAGAACTGTCATGTAAACCTATGCTAAACAATTCAAATTAGGCTTCAGAAGAGTTTTATACGATAATTAGTTCTGTGTGACCCCCCGTTTCATTAATGCACCTACATTTATATAGAATTTAATTCGGTTATTAAAAAATAATTCTTTTTTTTTTTTAAATAATTTATTAAAATTATTATTTAAAAAAATTATCTTTTATGATAATGCAGTCGATTTCCATATTAGAGAAGTAGTGTAACACTAAATATAAAAAAAAAAGTCCATTTTACTCTCAATATTAAAAAAAAAAAAAAAAAAAAAAAAATTACGATTATTTTTGTTAAAAGTAAAAAAAATCTATAACTTTGTCTTAAATTATCACAGATTTATAGTTCAACCATTCGTTTTAAAGGTATTGATGAGCTCTTTTGAATGATACCCATCATGAAAATTGACTCCCCTCGAGGGGGGGGGACGCAAGGCTCCTACATACACAAAAATTTTTTCTCAGTTAACTATCTCTGTTACAAAAAATGTATATTCGTTTCATTTGGTTGAGTGCAGTCTATAGACGTTAAACTCTACTTACCGGCAATTTCCCCCATAGGCGTAATGTATAAGAATTCTCTTGTTGTCCCTGTACACGAACCATTTGCTTGATCTGAACGAAAAGCTTAGTGTAGCATCCCTTTACGATACACATTTAGAATGCCAAGTTTAAACTTTCTACCATAATTTGTTTTTGAGATATGCTGATAACAGACAGACACACAGACCATTTGCTAAAAACATGATTTTCGTATTCAGGGGACCTCAAAACGTGTCAATATAACAAAATCTCGCGTTCGAAAATTTGAGCCAAAAACAATACTTTCTCTACCTTATGGGTAAGAGAGAGTAAAAAAAAAAAAAAAGATTACAAAACACCAAACTTCATTAAAAAGTGCCATTCCTATCTGAGATAAATTGAATGCACTTTACTTTTAAGAGAAAATAAAGTTTGCGGATAAACTTTGAATAAAAGTAGATTTTAAAAATTTGTTTCCGAACCTTATGAGTGACTAAAGAGTTTCTGATTTTAAAAGCTGATAGACACGAAGTAATGTGTTCAAGCCTAGGTCATGCTCGTCGGCTTGTTCGTTGGGAGGTTTACGTGATTGTCTAAAACTTCAGTGAATAAGATTTAATAATAATAATAATAATCATGACGGCATCCTATCCTGACTAAGTTCTCGGCCTTCCCATACGCACACACAACGGTGTCGCGCCCTTAGCGACCGTGCCCTTAGCGGAACGTGCCCTTAGCGGAATGGGTGAAAGGGAAGAAGGAGGAATAGAAGAAGCCGTGCCCTTAGCGGAAATAAGAAGGTGTGCATGTGGAAGATAGAAATATGTTATTCAAATGCACAAAATAATGCTTTCTATAGAATGTAGTATGATTAGCATTAGATTTACAGGGACACGCAAAAATATTCAGTTACACTGAGGGTTATTATTGGAAATTTTCTGAATTGCATTTTCTTTTACATTAAGCGTTTATTCGACCATTTTTTAAAATGTGAATATGATTTGAATTAGTGTATTTGTCTATTCTACTGTCCGTTTGTCCGCCTCCAGCGCCCGCAAATATTTTGAGAATTTTTTATTTTTACTCTCTTCTATATTCAATAGAAGAAAGTATTGGATTCGTAAAAAAATTAGACTTCCGGTTTTCGACGGATTTACACGTTTTGAGAGGTCTAGAACACTATTTGACTATTTTTAGAAAATGTGTGTGTGTGTGTGACAAAAATTTTGTGGCAACTGTATCTCCGGAACTACTGCTCAGAAATACATATAAATTTATATGTAGATGCACCTTGATCTAAATTATCATTATCAACTTTTGATGCCAACCGCTCAACAGGTGGCACTGCTATACAGCGATTTCTACAATTTAAGTGGAAGCTATATATCAGGTTCTATTGCGTATAATCAATCAAAACTTGGTGTGAGAGAAGGCCACCATGAGACATTATGCTGGTTCAATTTGAATGCTTATGGACCGACAAGTGGTGCTACTGTACAGTGATTTCTACAATTTAAGGGAAAGCTATATCTCAGGAATTACTGCACAGAGTTCCATATAAATTTATATGTTGATGCACCTTAACCTAAATGAGTATCTGTCAACTTTTGGTGTCAACCGCTCCACAGGTGGCGCTGCTATACAGCGGTTTCCGCAATTGAAGGGGAGGCTATATCTCAGGCTCTATTGGGTATTATCAAACAAAACATGATGTATGTGAAGGCCATTGTGAGATATTATGCTGCTTCAATTTGGGTGCTTATCGGCCAATAGGTGGCGTTGTCATACTGCAAATTTCCTCGACAAGGTGAAAGCTATATCTCAACTTCTATAGCTCATAACTTTACGAAACTTGATATGTGACATAACTATTATAAAAATGCATTTTTTAAGATGTCATTTATAGATAATAAAACAACTGTCTTTCTTTGGATATTTATTGTTAGTTTTCTCTAAGATAAAAATTATTTATTTGCACTTAGTGAATTTGTATAGGAAAATATAGAAGAAAGTCTTATGGTGGCCACAACTTACTAATTTTTACTTTTATTTTATTTTTTCTAATAATATGTGTTATTCAAATTCATTATTGAATATTCCCTACTTAAAATGGCTGTAACTGTAACAGAACCTATGCCACTGGTTTATGTACATGAACATCCAAAAAATACCAATGCATTGTGCTTTATTGGAAACATTTTTGTAAATCACATTTAAATAATTTCATCAAAGAACTCTGCTCCTATTGAAGTTACAACTTTCAAACATTGATAACTACCATGTTCGCTAAAATTAATCGCCGAGTATCAAAATTCAATTCGAAGTCGCCAAGGTCGACCACCGTGGAAATGAAAAAAATTTCATTTGTTTCCACTTTAACAATAAATGTACTTTTTCTGCAAGAGTTATTTTGATCTAATAAAAAAGTTTTTTTTTTTAAATTTTGGTAATTTTCAGTTTTAATATTTGTATTGTATCGCTTATAACGTATAGTTTCTTGAACTTAAGTTGATTTTTAATGATATATCAATTGTTTCTTTTTAACTTAAGCAAATATTTATATATGGATAAATATTTGAAATATATTGATTACACTACGCTGCAACCCCTGATACCATTTTTGCAGATTCTTATGTAAAATGACCTGAATTCGAATGTAACCTCCCTTTTGCCCCATCACCCACTGTTTTCTTGGGACAATACCCCTCCCCCAATTTTTATCACTTGTTCGGTCAATTTACGGCCATGAATTTGATTTAGAGAATGAAAAAGAATTAATTTAACACTAAAAAACAAAACAATATAATGTTTAATAAATAACATTAATAACAGATTTTAAAAAATATATAAGTGTAATCTTAAAAACCAGTTGGCATAGAAAGATCCCGCTTAGTTTTCCATCCTATAATCATTCTCATAAATTTGTACTACAAGGCATACTTATATTTCTGTATTAAAGTATAAAGGATTTAAGTCCAAAAATGTCGATTTTGAGTTAAGTACATAGTCAGACTCAGAAAAAAATTCTCTATCCATTGGTATAAAGGATTTAAGTCTATGTCATTGAGTCTTTGAGAAAATCCATTGGTAATAAAAGGTTCAAGACAGAAATTTAGTATTCATGTATGGTATAAAATATTTAATTCAATTTTTTCCCGTTATTTAAATGAAGGTTGACGATCACTGAATGGTATAAAGGGTATAAGACAACGAAATCCCTTTTTCCTATAATCGATTCTTCTGATTTGTTTTTAATTAGTTTAACATTATTTTTCGTCTCCAGAAAAACCAAGAATATGGACTTAAATCCTTTATACTTATCAGTACAGATATATATATATATGTATAATGTTTAATAAATAACATTAATAATAGAATAAAAAAATATAAGAGATGTAATACATAATTTCAGTAGCAAATCCCCCCTAAATTTTACCCTAGCCGCAAATGTTCATTATGTTACACAATTTGTTTCATTACTCATCAAGTTTTTGACGATAATATTCCTGTGAGTATAGATATATATTTCATATCTTATATATATGTGTGTGTGTTTGTATAATTGTAGAGGAAACAATATGTCAGTAGATATACTGATGTGTAATTTTATTTATTTTTTCCTGTGTATTTAATAAATTTTTCTTTCATAATTTCGAGCTACAATGGATATAATTTTTTTTTTCTCTCTTGGTAAGATGTAGGGGATCCAAGTACTTTTAGCTTCTGCTAGTGTCTCTTGATGCATCTTACTGCCTTTTTCTCCGCCCTGCATTGGAGGGGTCTCCCCGATAGCCCGAATGCTTTTTGAGTTAATTATCTTTCTGGTTTCATTGTTATTTTTCTAGTTATAGTTATTTACTTTACACCTATATATTATTTGCTTGCTTATTTATTTAATTGCTGAAACAAGTTTAACTTTTCCAACTTATTGACATGTTGCACTGCACAAGTTGTGAAAATTACATTTTAAAAAGAGCAGAAGTTCTTTACTCATAGTGAATGAATGGACGAAGCATGCGCAGTTTTGGGTCTCGAAAGCTTTCTCTATCTCTCAAGGGCCCGCTTCACTCACTGCCACCGGAAGCCAAAGCTAATGTTATTCTATCGGAAATTTTTCTTTACAAATGACTTATTAACTAATACGTATTTTTAAATTCTATTTTCACATTCTGAAAATTCCCAGCTTATAAATGGATGGACCTTTATTAAAAAATTATTTTTTTTATTTTTTCATATTTTATTTTAAAGCTGCAAAATACGAATTTTCAATATGTGAAATATTTGAGTTTAAAAACGCGACAAATTAACTGAGGGCACTTTTCGCATTTTTAGCAGTAAAATGATTTTTTTTTTTTTTTTTTTTTTAAACGAATAGAAATTGAACACCTCTAAATTTTGTGAATGGTAAATTAAAAATAAATAATTATAAGATTAAAAAAAAAAAAAAAAAAAAAAAAAAACTTTTTATATATCATGTTTTTAAATTTTCTGTTGAATCTTAGCCAATAATCTTGTCAATAATATGTTGAATTGTAAAAAGTTAAATGAGGCATCACACAAAAAGGGACGTCATTAACACTTTATCAATGCATGTCAATTTTTTTAAAGTGATCATGACGTCCCTTTATGTGTGATGCCTCATTTAACTTTTTACAATTTTTTAACGTTCACATTTAATTAAATGTATTTATTTTCAGGTCGAAAGAAAATGAACTCGTCAATTTTTTTTTTTTTTTTTTTGGCAAACATTCAATTATAGCTAATATTTTAACGGCTATTTTTATAGCTATTAGGAGGTTATTATTTTCATATTTTAATTAATTAAAGGAAAACTAATCAAAAATTCGAAAATCGGGCTTCGAAGTCATCGGGTTGTGAGCTATTGGGAAAGTTTCAAATGTTAGGTAGGGGAGTTAGTTAAAAATAGATTGCAAGATTTCTACCGGATAAACAAACAAACAAGAATCGAAGTTAATAAAAACATGGTAAGAATGTGAAAAATTAAGTAAGAGCACTTTTCGCATTTTTAGCAGTAAAATGATTTTTTTTTTATTTTTTTTTTTAATGAATAAAATTTGAACGCTTCTAAATTTTGTGAATGATAAATTAAAAATAAATAAATAAATAAAATAAAGGATTAGGTAACGAGGCAAGGGCGGGATTTTCGGAGAGGATAGGGATTTTCAGTCGGGGTTTTACAGATCGCTTTGTATGTAGAGATGTAAAGTTGAAAATGCGGTTTTGAAGTAAACAGGCATTCGGAAAAATGTGTAGGATCGTCTAATGACGCCCGATTCCTGCCAGGAGAACTAAATCCGTGCCGCGTCCTTGTGTCGCAACAATGGACCATTTGCAAGAATAATGGAAGAGGCGCGCTGCGTCTCATTAAGCCCCCCCCCCCGTTCTCCCCTTTTACTTTCCGACGCACGCGCAGTGGCGGATAGGGAATAGCGACGACCCTCGAGACAGGGATCTGAATGAGGTGAAGAAAGGATTGGTCAAAGGTACGAAATAGGACTGACCAGCAAGGTCCCTTTTATGAAATTTGAGGTCCTGAGCAAAGAGAAATTGACACCGATAAAAAAATATACCACCTTCATCTTGAATGAATAGGTGGTCATTTTCTAAATCCCTAAATTAGAAATATAGATTTCCGAGCTATGCGCACAAGGCACACCCATAAACTGAATAGACGAAACGATCGAGAATTTCTTGTCTACACATTTCTACAATATTCTGAATATTTTGAATCTTTCGTATTGCGAGAAATTCTTGCTTGATTTTCTAGAATTGGGTCCTAAACCAAGATTATAGTTGCTGAAACCAGCTTCTTGTATTCGCATTTATTTGCAGAGATTTTTAAATAACTTTGCAAATTTTTAAACATAAACTTTTTTAGATTTTCGCTCTCTCTCTTTTTATCCACCCGTCTAATCTATAAATTTGCCATTGTCCATGGATTTTATCGTTCTAAACCCTGCCCTCGATAATACAGACAAACGCTCTAGAAGTCTAATAGGGGTTTCTAGAACTCGCTTTCCAAGGGGACTAGAATTTATAAGGATGACATGGAACTTATTTTTTCTAGAGCCACAATTTAGATTCTCGATGTCAGATACAGAATTTTTTCTCAGTGTAGGCAGGGGATTGGGAGTTCTCATTTCTCCCTTGTAAGCTTGCAGCTTTTGCAACATCCTTTCTAAACAACAGTGGGTCAGTGAAACGTCCAATGCATAAGCAATAATTTCGCACTTTCCATTTTTTTACTTTTTTAGATTTCTCTCTCTCTCTCTCTCTCTCTCTCTCTCTCTCTTTTTTTTTTTTTTTTCTACGCGTCTAATCTATAAATTTGTCATTGTCCATGGATTTTATCAGGGCGCGAAATTTCCACTCGCCAGCTCGCCATTGGCGAGTAAAATTTCGGTCTAAATGCAGATAGAATTCTTACAGTATACGGTACTACAAAAAATAAATAAAAATAAAAATGTAAAATCATGCTATCTTAGGTAAGGTGACCAGACATCCTCTTTTTAAGAGGACAGTATACTTTTTCAACACTCTGTCCCCTTGAACGAAAAAAAACATTACAGAACTAAAAAGTCCTCTTTTTTATATTTTTCGTCGTCTGTCTTCTTTTTTCAAATAAAAAGGATTTAGTCCTCAATTTCAAAAATTTCGCAAAACTGGGAAGCTCAATCGGCTGTTGGCTGTATCGAACTGAACACTAACTTTTTTTTGCGTTAGGTTCGCAAAAGAACAACTTTCTAATAAACTTACCAGAGCATATTATAGTTTATATGTATTCAGATTCTTCGAAACACAAAGAAATAAAAGTATTCTCTATATTTGTACGTTTCTTTGATCCAGAACACGGAATCACTATTGAAATTGTCATGAAATCATTAAGAAGGTGGTGCTCTGGTCGATAGGCGGTGGGTTGAAGTGTGTTCACACTTTTTCATGAATAATAAAAGCCTTATATAAACGAAAACGACCTTATTAAAATAGGCCCACTAATGACCAAGAGGTTCTGTCCTCGAAGCTGGTGTACGTGGGGCGTTGGGTTCGATACCCGGTAGCGCTCGTTGGCTTAGCCGTTAGGAGTTTTCCGTGGTTTTCTCCGAAACTAGCGTAAATATGGTCTAGAACGTCCTAGAAAGAACCCACAGAGGACTATCCTACTCAAACCTAGAGCCCTAATGCAGACAATTGGCCTTAATGATAACGCTACCACACCTCACAAAAATATGCAAAAGTTAGTTGAATTCATTTTATGTCCTCCTGGCAAAAACGTTCCGACAAAGCAACTGTTTTCTTCAATGAAAAAAACATAGACATGTGAAAAAAATCCCCTTTATATACCTACTTTCAAAACTTATTAACTACTAAAACTAATTTAGGTTATACTTGTGAGAACTTATATAAAATGTTGATAAAGAATGACTGTTCGTTAAAACAGATCGTTTCATCTGCCAAATATTAATTTTATTTTTTAATTTGCCAACTTTTTTTTTTTTTTTTTTTTATGATTATGATATTAATAAAAAAAATGTCTACCAACTTTTTTATGTACCTGAACGAAAGTAACACACACACACACAAAAAAAAAAAAAAAAAAAAAAACTTTTTGTCTATAGCAAAAATTAATAATAATAATATAAAAAATCTATATTGCCCAGTGACACCTATAAAAATTAGGGATTTTTCATCTCGTATCCGTATATTATTAATTTAAATTATGGTGTACTAATCCAAATTCATCATTTGAGATAAAAATGTTCCCCCCACTTGTGTAAAGTAGCTTTTGAATCGGTTTTTATATTCATTTTAATTCAATTTTGTGTCCTCTAAATCAGGGGTGGCCAACCCGCGGCCCGCGGGCCGCATGCGGCCCACCGCGTAGTTTCTTGCGGCCCGCGAGGAGATTAACGATATTTAAAGTTTGACAACTTTGGTTAACAGAACAAAAAGTTTTGGTTAACAAAAATTAATAAATACGTACTGACTTTTCAAAGTGAAAATAGCTTTCAACGATTCTGGTAGCTAAAGAACTGTTGTAAGGAAATATTACTAGATCCACTATTCATTCTTTTTATTATAGTTTTAATATATAGTCATAAATTTTCTACGATTCTATTTTTATTTATGAATGAAAATAATTTAAATTAATGTATTTTCTGCTCCGAATTTTCACCCTACCCTTCCCCGAAAAAGTATATACATATATGAATCATATACTCACAAACACAGATGCACATATGCATATGTACAGTCATAAAATAATAATAATTTCCTTCTCCGACTAATTTCGCCTTAAATTATCGTAGAAACCAGCAGCTGAAGCCTAACGATTGGCAATAACATCTAGTTTTTAATTCAATTGCTAAATTTTTTTTAGGGTAACATGTACATACTAAAACTTGTACAAACTACTTCTTCTACTTCTTTTTTTTTTCCCCGAATTGCAACACCCCTTTTTCACTACATATTCGAATTTCTGAGGTCAAGGCGGTTCGAAAAAAAGTATATTTTATATTCTTTACATCAAGTCTTTATAGAGTTACAAGCAAATATTGATCAGGGTAAATCTCTGTACTTAAAAAAATTGAATTCAGATATCACACAGAAAAGTATTATATCCATCCTGGTAATAATCGGAAAATAAATATAATAATTTTAAATATAAAATAATATAAAGTAATGCTAATTAAGTAATGATGTGTACGTCTAAACTTACTTCAATAACTAATTTATGCGCAAGCAAAGTAATATATGACACAAATGATAACAAAGTCACAGCCCCCTACGAGCAATAAAAATTGATATATCACTATATTTCGAAAAATGATAGAAATGAACTGTAAATTTAGAAATCTACATTTTTGATGATGCCCATTCAATTTGTGCAAAAATTAATGCAGGTCATAACTCATAATTTTTTAAAATATGAACTGATTAATTATTTTCATAATTCAAAAAATGTTTTTTAATCAAAAATATGGATGGAATATATTTGGGTTAATTCATACTAACGTAAAAAGAAACTAGTATGTTGTGGCCACCACAAGACTTTCTTCTATATTTTCTTATACAAATTCACACAGTAACAATATTTAAAAAAAAAATATATATGATTTTTTTCCAAAGTTTTTTTTCGTTAAAATTAAAAAAAATCGATAACTTTGTTTTAAATTATCACATATTTATAGTTCAACCATTCGTTTTACAGGTATTCACGAGACCTTTCGAAAGATACCGATCTTGAAAATTTACCCCCCCCCCCGGGGGGTACTTCCCCCTAGGGGGGGGGAAGCGATACCCCAAATTTTTTTCCTAATTAACTACTACTATTATCAATAATTCATTTTAATTTCACAATCACAGGTTAAGAATAACTCTCATTATGTACATTTATACGAAATTTTGTACTACTTTTGTCCATGTTAAAAATTTAGAAAGAATTCGATCACAGCGCCATCTGTTGAGCGATTGATCCCCAAATCTAATCAGCCACAGTTTATGTCAGGGGCCAACTAAATACCAAGTCTGGTTAAATTTCGTTAAAAAAAAAAAAAAAAAATTCTAAGTTTTTTTTTTTTTCGTTAAAAGTAAAAAAAATCGATAACTTTGTTTTAAATTATCACAGATTTATAGTTCAACCATTCGTTTTAAAGGTATTGACGAGACCTTTCGAAAGATACCCATCTTGAAAATTTACTCCCCTCGAGGGGTGACTTCCCCTCCAGGGGGGGTGGCGAGGCTCCTACGCATACAAAATTTTTTTCCCAGTTGACTATCTCTATTATCAATAATTCTTGTAAATTTCATAATGATTACTAAAATATAATTCTTTATGCACATTTATACAAAATTTTGTCCTATATCACCATGTTAAAAATTTAGAAAAAGCGGGATGGCAACGCAACCTGTAAGACAATTTTTACCAAAAGTTGATAGGCACTAATTTATGTCAAGGTGCAACTACACACCAATTTGTATGAAATTTTGTATAGTAGTTCCTGAGATACAGTTGCCACAAAATTTTGTCACACACACACACACACACACACAGACAGACAGACAGACATTTTCTAAAAATGGTCAAATCGTGTTCTACAGCTCTCAAAACGTGTAAATCCATCAAAAACCCGAGGTCGAAAATTTTTACGAATCCAATACTTTCTCTATATTACATATAGAAGAAAGTAAAAAAGAAGAAATTTTAATACAGGGTGTTTTAAAGTCCCGGACCCATTTTGATGTTTAATAACTCATAAAATAATAAAGATAGATTAAAATTAATAACATAAATGGTTAGATAGACTCAAAACGTTTCATGACCCTTGTCAATGAACTTCCACGTGTGCCCCCTTCGTCGAACGGAGAATATCAAGTCGATAGTCAATTTCACGCCAGGTAGCGGCAAGCATGTCGGCATCCACCGAGGCTATTGCGGTTGTAATTCTGACTTTTAGGTAATTATTCGACTGCCACTCGAATAAAACATCACATATAAAAGTACTACATAGAACAAACACATCAAAAGTAAACATAACATTGCAATAGTTGCCAAAAACAAAAGAGAGAAAAATGCAATTAATAAGCAGACGATATTTAGAAAAGTACAGATATTTAGACTGGAAAATGAAATTATCTGAAATTAACCACACGCGCAGACGATATTTACAAAAGTAAATATATTCAAACCTGAAAAGAAAATATATGAGTTATTCCATCAATAAATGTCATAAGTTTGTTTATATCTTCATTATTTTATGAGTTATTAAACATCAAAATGGGTCCGAAACTTTATAAACACCCTGTATATTAATTTTTTGGGTAGACATGAATTAATGTTTATTACTTCATTTAAAATTAGCATCTCCATATTTTAACAAATGATAACTCTGAAGAAAAATTGAGAGAAACATATAAGCTATACCACTTTCTGGGCTGATTTGAACCAAATAATCCAAAAAGCTTGTCGAAATTGGAGGTTGCCTTTGAAAAAAAAAAAAAAAAAAATGAAGTTGATGTCATTTTTAATATGTAGGTACCCCTTAAGCAAAATCAAACTAAAGCGTTCTAAACTAGGCCTTATTACTAATCGATTGGCACCAGCCGCAAGTCTCTACACTAATTTACGGCGAAATTAGTCGGGGGGGGGGGGGTATTACTGTACATACGGTGCGGCCCGAATGAATAAAATAGATTTCCAATGCGGCCCACCAAGTGTTTTGGGTTGGACAGGCCTGCTCTAAATGACCACTTTTTCAAAATTGAATGTCTTCTCTTTTCTTATAAAATAAAAGACATTGCGTAATTTCTCCTCTTATTCCAATGAAAAATTCTGATCATTTTATACCTGAAAGATAGAGTAAGTTAATAATATTTTGTGGCGAGTAACCTTTTTTTTTCAGCGAGTGTAATCTAAGTTGAAATTTCGGGCCCTGATTTTATTGTTCTAAATCCTGCCCTCCCCGCTTCCTAATTTAATCATTTTTGTACCTATTTAGATCGGTATTGGTATGAATTGATTTTCTAGTTTTTCTAAACTTGTGATAGCGCATTTCTTCCGACCCTGCTGAACTTGCGAATGTCGCTGTAGCACAACATGAAGAAAAAAAAAAAAAAAAAAAAGAAAGAAAGAAAGAAACGCACACGGCCTGTCCTCCATTCCACCCATAGCCAAATTATGGCATGAGCACACGGGGCACTGACCCAGGGCCTCCAAATTTAGGGGGGCCTCATTTACAAAATTTAAGAAGTAATAGTACACATTTTTTCATCACATGTCTGTTAAAAACAAAAATGGATTAAATTTTTCTTTGTATATTTTATTTGAGAGCTTAAACAATTATTAAATTTTGTGACTCATTTCCTAAACATTGGCTGATCAATGTGCTCCAGTTTTTCATGTGTCTTGAACGTAAAACTAATGATTTTGTTATAGGTTGCTGAAAAAAAATGAGGAAATAGAAGGTATAATTGAAGGGAAAAAAAAAAAAATGCACTATTTTTATTTATTTAGGAGAATGGATCCTTTTGGCGAGGTCTTTTAAGCAAGGTAAGGGGAAGGGGCGCCACCAAATAGCATAGTCAGGTCTTGCCTCCACCCCGCCTTCGATTTGACCGATGGTCAATGCAAAGCTCAAGAAATATCTTTGCTCTTTGAAAACCTATAAAATGTCTTTAGACATATTTTAATCATGCCATGTGGCCGGGACGTGTGTACACGTCATCTACTAGCCGTACCTCAGAGAAAAGACGTGCAAAGACTTCACTGTGCAAATGAATAATTTTCGATCGTAAGTCTGATCGACTTGGGTCTTGGTGAAATAGCCTCCACTGAAGTCTTTTAAAGAGTTCCGCCAGGTAGTCACTCGAGTTTGGGAGATATCTGAGAGGAACTTCGAAAGGCTCAACGCACGAACACGACCTGCTTTATTCATGTTCGGGAAAGAAAAGTAAGGTTAAAAAAACTAGTATGATTTAGCCACCACAAGACTTTCTTCTATATAATTTTACACAAAATTCATTCAATGCAAATTATTTATTAAATTATTTTCTTTTATAAATGCAGACGATTTTTATCTGACAAAATTATATCACTAAATGCTGAAAGAAATTCATTTTTTTGCCAATATTAAAAGAAATAAGGTTTCTGTTTTTATTTCGATAAGAAAGGAAAAAAAAATCGATAACTTTGTTTAAAATTATCACAGATCTATGGTTCAACCATTCATTTTAAAGGTATTGACGAGATCTTTCCAAAGTTACCCATATTAAAATTTTACACGGGGGGAGGGGGGGGGCAGCAATGCTTCCACATGCACAAACTTTTTTTTCCCCCTGATTTACTACTACTGTTATCAATAATTCATATTAATTTTAAAATCATACATTAAAAATAACTCTCATTATGCACATTTATATGAAATTTTGTCCTATACTGCCATGTTAAAAATTTAGAAAAAAATGGGATCACAGCGCCAATCGAATCAGCACTCGTTTAGGTCAGGGTCCAACTCAGTACCAAGTTTGGTTCAATTTCGTTCATTGGTTCGTGAGATACAGCGTCCACAAAATTTGTGATACACACACACAGTCAGGCAGACATTTTCTAAAAACAGTCGAATCGTGTTCAGGACATCCCAAAACGTGTCAATCCATCGAAAATTGGAGTTCGTAAATTTTCACGAATCCAATACTTTCTCTATATATACATAAAGAAGAAAGTAAAAAAAAAATGATTTTTTTTTTTTTTTTTTTTTTTCACACTGTGGCTACGGATTAATAGATTTAGTTGAGGTCTTGATAGGGGCCATGTGCTTGACGATTTTCAAGCAAATGGATTCAAAATTATTTTTTTCATCCGTGTTTGAAATTTTCAAGTGACCACAATTTTGAAATATGATGACGGGTAAAGTAGGACAATGGAATATCCTTTATAATATTTCTAAGACAAGTCCACTGTTCAACTTTGCTTCGAAGTAATTCAGTACATATTTGGAAGAAGTTATCGTGATGATTCATTTTTACTTTCCAAACACTATAGTGAGGAAAGTATTGTAATCATGTCAAAAATCCGAATTGGAGATTTTGATGTTTCTATATGTTTCGAGGTCCCCTGAGTCCGTTTTCACTATTTTTACGATGATGTGTGTATGTGTGAATGAACACGCTAGCGTCTAAACGCTTTGTTCGAATGAGCTGAAAGTGGGTACGTATATTGTAAGTCACCCTAGTACGAACCCTATTGATTTTGGTGAATCTAGCACTTATAGTTCTTTTACAAGCACACCAGAAAAAATTCTTGATCATTATGGCTTATGGGGCCCAATTTTTAAAAGTGCGATAGCGTCTAAACGCTTATTAATCTGAGCAAAAAAATTGTACACATGTTATAGATCACAGTTGTACGAACTGTATAGATTTTGGTGAATCTAGCGCTTACAGTTTTTTTTACAGGGACGCAAAGAAAGATTCTTTATCATTATGGCCTATGGGACCCAATTTTTAAAAGGGCGATAGCATCTAAACGCCTTATTCAATGGAGCTGAAAATATATAAGGATATTATAAATCACTGTTGCACTCATTACAAGCATTTTGGTGAATGTATATTCACCTCTCATTTATAGCTTTTTACAGGGACACAACGAAAAATTCTTTATCATTATGATCTATGGGCTCAAAGTTCAGTAGCGTTCAATAAAACGTCGTGTAATATAGGGAGAAAAATGCTCAAACACTGTATCATGGTTTTCTCTCTTTTGTTTAACAACTCCTCTTTCTTTACTTTATCTACAAAACTGTTCATGACTCAATGTTCGGAAAGTCGAGTGGAGTCACTCCAGATTTTTATATTACACTGCTCGGCATGAAAATTGACCCCAACACCATTTTCGCAAATTGCTATGTAAAATGACCTCCATGAATCCAAATAGGACGGCCATTTTGCCCTATAACCTGTGATTGTGACTCAAAGGTAAAAAACCTGAAATTTAGAGCCTCAAACTAGAAAAAACCCAAAATATCAAATAATACTCAAACTATTTAGGGCAGAAGCCCTCAATCTTTTTACATTTCATTCACATATCACCTGGATGACAAATGAACATCCAATGGAAAGAAAAAATAACTTTATAGGAAATAAAATATACACATGGGTTAGAGTAAAACCCTGAAATCAGGGGTAAACCCTGAACACAAACTCCCCTGCCTACCGTTTTTTGGGGACGCCCCCCTATTTTTACCACTTTTCCGTATTATGGCTATAAATTTGATTTATAGTGGAGAAAAGATATATTTTAACTGTTCAATATCTTCTGAGGGCCCAAAGAGGTGAACAATTTTATAAAATGAACATTTGCAGCAAGGAAAGATTTGCCAGTGAAATTATAAGTTACATTTATTATATTTTATTAATCAATTATTATTATCACTTATTATACATTGTATAATTTTTAAGAGTTAAAATAATTATTTTCCTTCCTCCAAATCAAATTCGTGGCCCTATAGGGATAAAAATGGGGGGAGGAGGTGACGTCCTAAGAAAACGGTGGGTGATGGGGCAAAATGGGGTCCTATTCAGATTCAGGAGGCCATTTTACATAAAAATCAGCAGGAATCGTATCCTGGCTCGGATTTTTTTTTTTTTTTTTTTTGGCAGCGTAGTGTTATTGATAGCTAGATAAACTAAGTAAAAAGTCGATTTCTAATGAAATCTGATTAAAAAAAAAAGTTCCTTTCACCAAGACTCGTTTTGTAAAAGTGAATGATAGTAGGCAACTTTCTTTAAAATGGATATGGGGTTGCGCTAATGGATAAGACGAGTGTAATATTTCCTTTACGGTGAAGAGAGCAAATTAGAAATGAGAGTGTAATGGAATAGCATCAGAACAAGCCTTTGACAGGCGGGGAGGGATGGAGAAGAAACAAAATTAACTAAATATAAAAGCGGCAGATTTCAATTGTTGTATTTCGAGCAACATAAAAAAAGAAAAGAAAGAAAAAAAAAAAAATCAGGATGCCTGTATAAAACACGTGGTGAACAAAAGAAAAGCAAAGAAGAGGTTGCGAGTAGAGTTGAGCATCCCTTTGCTGAAAGCCATTAAGAAAAGCAGTTTCTCTAAAAATAAAACTTTTAATTTAGTTGGCACTCGGAGATAAAATCGGGATTTTGATTTCAGAGGAGAACGAAAAAAAAAAAAAAGAATTTGAGAAATCTTTACGTTTCGAGAATTTTTCGTGGGATTGGAAATTTAATTAAAATATATACATACATTTCGTATATTTCATAAAATATGTGTCCATTCAATCCCTTTTTTTTTTTTTTTTTTTTTTTTTTTTTGGGGGGGGAGTTTTCTGAACATTTAGGAAGCTAAAAGTATTGGGTGACCTAGAGGTCTGCACGGGCCGAAAGTTTTAACTTGCTCTCGGGCTGGGCCGGGCTCGGGCTCAATATTTTTTGTGTGTACTCGGGTCGGGCCGGGCCTGGAGGAAATTTTAAGCTCGGGCCCGGCCCGAATCTTTTTCTAAATGCCTCGTTAATCAACGAAAAAGGAAAATGATAAAATACTTTTTCAGTCATTTATTTTACATAATTTTACAGTCTGGTATGTCACATAAAATTTTATTTTGTTAAAAGGTGTCCGTAACTACAATTTAATTGTCTATTAGCTTGACTGTTCGCGATGTGATTTTCCGCAAATATTTTAAACATGTCTCGAAATTAATATATTGTATTTAAAGTAATATTAGATGGTTTCTAATTCAAAATAATATGCATGTTACTACCAGCTTGCGTACATGTAACAAACAAAAGAAATTAGATACGTTACTGTATATAAGGCTTTGTTTTCTATGGTCTGTAGTGTTTAGGTGGTATGAAGGCTATAAAAATCCTTCCGCTGTAACTTTTTCTCTAAGGCTTCTTTCACTTTTCTCCGGGTCACTGGATGAAAGTAGCATCAATTTTAGCTTGTGCAAAAGCCTCTTTTCTATTGAATAGGGTTGGATTAGCATTAAAGTTTTGTTTACCGGATCACATGAAAGATTTGGATACATTACGGTATATAACAGGAAGTGGTTGAAAGTGTATTTTTAGTACTATTAGCCATTTTAAATATCTTCCTATATTGTTTGAGGAATGCTAATATTTTCGATTTGACTTTCTGTCTGTCTCTGTGCCTTCTGTACGTCTGTAATAATAAAATACCGTTTATATATAAATATCTTGTAAACATTCAGCAGTTTTGTTAAAGATTGCTTAGCTATAAAAACCTCTGCAAAACACATACTAAAAATCTTTTTCGTAAAAAGGCATGTTTTTTTTTTTTTTTTTTTTTTTTTGTAATTTTACATATTTTTGAATCGAGCCGGACTGGACCTGGGCCGAATTTTTCGATTTCATACCGGGCCGGGTAAGCAAACCTTTTCAACGGGCCGGGCCGGGCCTGAAAATTTCGGCCCGTGCAGACCTCTAGGGTGACCCACAAAATAAATTTTTGAGTGCATGTATGCAAGTTTACAGATGAAATTTAAACGAAGAAAGAACCGGACCTTTGCACCTTCTAAAAATCAGGAGTGATTCCACTCCATTTTCCGAACTTTAATTAATGAACGGTTGTATAAATAAATTAGGGTAATAGAAGTCGTTCAATGAACAAAAAAGAGAAAATTCTAGTAGGGTGCTTCCGTATATTTCCCCATATAGTATGTAGTTTAATTTAACGCTATTGCACTACAAATAATTTGAACTCATAGATCATAATGATAAAGAATTTTTCGTTGTGTCCCTGTAAAAATCTATAAATCTAAATCTACACTGTTCATGAAACAGCAACCTATAATATAAATTTTACCAAAGCGTGGGAGCCTTCCTCTCCTCGTAGGATCAAAACTGTGATGGCCTGTTTCGGACCCCCTGTAGGGGTGAGTCCCACACCGTCGCCAGTCGCCCATTGCGCAGCACTAGTGCGACGTAAAACCCAATCAACCAACCATGCGCGCAGTGAAAAAGCCCTCTTAAATTTAAAAAAAAAAAAAAAAAAAAATCTTCAATAAAATAATTTCCTATTTTCAAGTAAACAAAGAAAAAAAAATGTTTGTACTAACATGCATTCTTTCTTTAAAAAAAAAAAAAAAAAAATGTTTGTACAAACATGCATTTTTTCTTAAAAAAAAAAAAAAAAAAATTGAAAGTTGATCGAAAATTTCTTCAATTTCAAATATTTAAAAGTAGTCTGTCCCCTTAATTGTAAATATGTCGTAAAGATAGAACTACGAAACTTCGGAATTGAGGCAGGTCTGGCGTACAGAGGATTTTTCAACTTTTGGTGAAAATTAGAAAAACAGAAGTGTATCTCAAAAACGGCTCTAACAATTTTCTTCAAAGTTGCTAGGTAAACACTCTGTTAGATATCCTTTCGAATGATACAGTTGGTTAAATCAGGATATTTTTGATAGGCGTCCTGTAAATTGCTATATTGAAAATTGCTATATAAACCGATTTTAGATATCCATTTTATTGCAGGAAAATGAACAATCGTCCTTATTCAGTAGGTCAGGTTTAGATTTTTTAAATTGACGTTACAAAAAATAGCCCTACCGATTTTTTAAAAAATTATTCTTATTTTTTAACTCGTTATGTAAATTCTATTTTATATGTTTTTACACGTGTATCAGCTTTTTCTTATCGGAAAATTTTTATGTATCTACTTTGTTAGGTCAATTTTATGGGTATATGTGGTGTTTCCACGTTATTAGTAAGTTAATTTTAATAGGTTGCGAATTTGCATTGAGAAGGGTTCGTAAAATTTATTAAAATCTAATCTATCACAAACAACGTATACCAGTTATGTACAGTACTAGCAATGATGTACAGTCATTCTTCTGTAATAAATAGAATAGGTTTGTAAAAATTTTCGGTCTCCGGTTTTCGATGAACTCGCAAATTTTAAAAAAGCTCTGAACACAATTTGACCCTTTTTTGACAAATGCCTCTCTATGGGACAAAATTTTTGTGTCAGCCCTAGCCTAGGAACTAATGCACTTAATTTAATATAAATTTGTATGTAGCTGCATCAATGAGTGACAGTCCCCTTTTGTTGAAAATTGCCCAACAGGTGGCGTTGCCATTTCATTTTTTTTTTTTTCCCCGTATATCTCTTGCGGTTTTTCCCCTTTTCAAATCTCTACGTTTTGAGACTCCTTGAAATGCTATTGCCATGAAATCCTTCCCAAAAGGAGTGTCGAAGCTAACATCAAAACTAATGTTATTACTTTCCGAACACTGTAGTGAGGAAAGTATTGTAATCATGTCAAAAATACGAATTTGAGATTCTGATGTTTCTATACATTACGAAGTCCCCTGAGTCCGTTTCCACTATTTTTACGATGATGTATGTATGTGTGTATGTCTGTGAATGAACACGCTAGGGTCTAAAATCTTTGTTCGAATGAGCTGAAAGTTGGTACGTATATTGTAAGTCACCCTAGTACGAAACCTATAGATTTTGGTGAATCTAGCACTTGTAGTTTTTTTTACAGGGACACAAAGAAAAATTCTTTATCATCATGGCCTATGGGACCCAATTTTTAAAAGTGCGATAGCATCTAAACGCCTTATTCAATTGAGCTTAAAATGTATATGGATATTATAAATCACTGTTGCACTCACTATAAGCATTTTGGTGAATCTAGCATTTATAGGTTTTTACAGGGACGCAACGAAAAATTCTATATCATTATGATCTATGGGCTCCAAGTTCAGTAGCGTTCAATAAAAACATCGTGTAATATAGGGAGAAAAATACTCAAACACTCTATTATGGTTTTCTCCCTTTTGTTTGTTGAACAACTCCTCTTTCTTTACTTTGTCTACAAAACTGTTAATGACTCAATGTTCGGAAAGTCGAGTGGAGTCACTCTAGATTTTGTTTTATTTTATTTATTTATTTTTTTGTAGTGTCCTATATTTCTGTTATTTGAAAGTAATTCTATGCTGAGTTTTTCAAAGAAAGTATACCTTTGATACTGAAAGGGTCTCTTAAATGGGATTTCTATGATACCTGTACAATGAGCAATCCGTTTTTAGCTCCGAAATGGCTCTCGTCCCGCCATTGACTCCTCTCGACTGATCCGAGAACGAACAGCATCCCTTCTCTATGGAGATCGAGGGCTGTAGAGTGGAGTGGACAGTACTTTCCGAATTGATGGAAGGGAGTCATTTTGACAGTGGTCGCGGTTTTTTTTTCTCGGTCGAAGAATTTCCCCTATCTGCTCCATTACGTCTTTTCGTGCGGAAATTCGAACTCGCCCCGTAATGACGATCGCCGACATACGTAAATAAACGTGTTTACAAAGGCTAATGTCTTTCCTGGCTCGTCTATTTTTAGGGCCGCGAAGGAAAAGAACAGTTATCTTTCAAACAGGACAGGAGAATTGCACGCAGCGGGTTTTAATCTCTTTCTTTTTTGCTTCTCCGAAACCATCAAAACTGATTTATGAGATTGGAAAATTCAATTCGCCTCCTTTCCCGAGAGAGAGAAGAAAAACTTTTAAAAATAAACTGCTCCGCTGGAAAACACGCTGAAAGAGGGCTCCGTAAAGCGGACCCATAAACTCGCATTAAAGTACCATTTTTTGAAAACAAACGCCATAAATTCTCAAAGAAAAAAAAAAATCGGGAGGTTGTTTTGGTTTGAAATAATAGCGCCACTCTTCGCATCAGGCGATAAAAGTAGATACGAGTGCAGCCTCGAAGCGGCAACGAACAAAACCGAACTAAAGTGACGAGACTGTATGAAGAGATTGGAAATTAAAAAAAAAAAAAAAAGATACTGGTTTATAATTGTTATTAAACCAAATAAAAAAGAAATTTTCTGCTTGGCAAATTAGTTCAATCGAGACTCAATCGAAATCTCTTCCTCTGCACCTTCGGGGGCGGTTGAGGGGCGAGCAAAAAGCACGTTTCCAAGCGTAACTCTGCTCACAAATTATCCCGCGAAAGGAAATTTTGGTATGTGGGATGATGATGTGTACCCAACACGCATTATAAGGAAAATTTGTGAAATCCCCCCTTTAGGGGTGGGGACAAAAAACATTTTCAAGCTTAACTCATCTGCATCCAATTACCTCAAGAAGTGAGTTTTTGGTGCGTGGGTTAGTTATGTGTATCCAAAACACACTATAAAAGAATTTTGCGAAATCCTCCCCCCCCCTTTTCACTTTGGGGTGAGGACAAAAAATATTTTCAAGCTAAACTCTGCATCCAGTTATCTCAGGATGGCGAGTTTTAATGCGCGGGCGTTGGTTAAGTGTGCACTTTGATGAGATGCTGCGGATTTTCCCACATCACCCCTGGAGAGCGGGTGTAAAAAACACATTTTCAAGCGTAACTCTGTTCCAAATGACCAGAGGAAGCTGATTTTTGGTGTGTGGGTTGGTTTTCGGGTCTCTAAATTACACTTATTGGGCTGTAAAATTAAAATGGGTATATAAAGAAGGGCGGGCGCAGCGTGCGTGGATAAAATGCTACTGCACGCATTGAGGACCTCACATAGAGCAGGCGGAACAAACTTTGCCGTAAGTATTGGGGGGATCAACTGAGATTCGTGTGTGAATACATTTGTTTCTTCACTCATGCTCAGTTAAGTCGCTACCATGGGCAGCGGAGACACGGCCTGAGTGTATTACGATGGATAAATTTAATTAAGGTTTTGACCGATTTCAATGTTTTTTTTAATTTTTATATTAATAAGCTAAATGAAATTTTGAGGAATTCGTTTAAGTAGAGTGACCAGTGAAGGGGGAAAAACCTGCTGTCATTAGGTATCTATTGGATAATCTTGAGATTTATAGTTACAAAATCTATACAGTTCGTGCAAAGGTGACTTATAACATGTGTATCAATTTAAAACCCAATGGAATAAGTTATTTAGACGCCATTACACTTTAGAGAATTTTAGCCCATAGACCATAATGAAAAAGAATATTTTGTTGTGTCCCTGTAAACATCTATAAGCGATAGATTCACCAAAATCTATACAGTTCGTGCGACAGTACAATACAACACGAATGAAAATTTTCAGCTCAATAGGATAAGGCATTTAGACGCTATCGCACTTTAAAAAATTTCAGCCCATAAACCATAATGATAAAGAATATTTTGTTGTGTCTCTGTAAAAATAAATAAATTAAAAATAAAATAAAAATAAAGTTCCTAGATTTACCAAAATTTATACAGTTCTTGCAACGGTGACCTATAATATGTGCATGAATTTTTAGCTTTATCGAATAAGGCGCTCAGACGTTATTGCACTTTAAATAATTTGTGTTCATAGGTCATGATAATAAAGAATTTCTCTTTGTGTCCCTGTAAAAAAAAAAAAAAAAACTAATTGCTAAATTACCAAAATCAATAAGGTTCGTGCTAAACTCCGTCGTGGTCGCAAAGTCCTCCAAGTTCCCATCAAAAATTATACATCTGGGGGTACCGAAACATGGGTTTAACTCGCTCTGATCCGGATCAAAATTCGAGTTCCTGTTGCTTGGCTGGTGCTGCCATCTTTCACCAGCTTCTGGAGCTAAAGTCGTACTTCTCCCCTATGAGGCGCTCCTAAATAACGGAAGACGCACCCCTCATGCCTTAAAAAAAAAAAAAAAAAAAAAAAAAAAAAAAAATCCGGTCAGTTCCACTACCGGGGCTCGGAATTTCCGAGTGGCATACGACAACAACAACAAATAGTTTCTACATTTTTGTTTTACGTGAATAGTTCTTGTGCCATGTTCTAACTGATTTAAATAAAAGTCTGAGAAAGAAAGTATTTAATATGGTTATATTTAAGTGATTAAAATAATAATAATCTGGTGTGGGCCACTCTCTAAAAATGGAAAGGGAAAATTCTCACAAATTGAGCCACTTTTCACTCAATCGACATGTCGAAAGGCAACTTCTCACGTTGAGGGAAATCCTCTCAAATCATTGAGCTGCTATGAACGGCTCAAATTTGAGCCAATTGAAACTTAAAAAAAGAAAAAAAAAAAAAAAAAAGAGAGAGAAATCGGTTCAAATTTGAGTGAAACTGTTTGATGCTGGAAAAAATATCATACTCCCTCCGCCAATATCGAACTCAGATCCCCGAACCCTCAGATCCCCTCAGACGAACGCGCTACCACTACGCTACGTTTCAATCCTAACAGAGGTTGTATAATACAGGTCGACATGTGAAATTTTGATTTTATAATTTTGACTGTTCTTCATGTTTTTTGGTGTGCTGAAACCGAAAATGAAACCAGTTTTTCTCTATCACGTGTAGATTTTTGTCAGCACGGGGTGCCTGCCTATAAAATTTCTTCCATTACTCTTCCACAAATATAATTATATAGTAAGTTTTATAGTATGTTTCCATGATTAATTAATCATAGATTCCTATATTGTCGTAATTGTGAAGCACTAGTGCGACTTAAAACCATATCAACCAACCGATTTTTATGATGGTATATGTAAAAAATCGTGTCGGTAAACACCCTGTATTGACAAAAATCTATACGTGATAGAGAAAAATGGGCAGCATTTTCGGTTTCAGCATATCAAAAAACATAAAAGATCAGCTGAAATCATCCAATCCAATTTTGTCAACTTCATTTTTGTCGGTCTGTGATAATCGTTCTCAATCATTCTCAAGCGCAGGAAATATTATTAGTTTTTTAGGACGAATGCTCATGATTTGAGAACTCTGCTATTCTTTGTCAGTTGTATATAAAACATTTGTTATATTTATAAAAAAAAAATTAACTTTGATATTTTACTTTCACAATCATCAAAAGTACTCAACATATTTTTTAAACAATACATAAATTAATGAATTATATATATCTAAAAAATATTTTTCAGGTATCATTTAAAATAAGATCGATAGATGCTCCATCATTACTCCTTTTCGCTGCATCAACTGAAAAAGGATCGAAATTCGATCAAAACTGCGCTGAGACTTGATTGATCATTGTGAATGGAAAGATTTTTGATCAGAAAAGACTATGATTTTACTCAAATTTGATTTTTTCCTAGAAATTTCTCTCAAACTGTGGCTAGAAATTTTCCGTCCATTTTTGAGTAAGCAAATTCGGTCCATATATTTTATGAGACACGACTTTTTTTTTATCCTGCCTTTCAATAATACTACTCCGATTCAAAAAATTAGAATAATGTAAAAAAGAATGAGTTTGATGTTGCTAACGCGTCAATTTGCATACTGCGTCCAGGAAAAAATATATTAAAAGTATCTAATTATCTTCAGAGCATTTATAAATATAACATAAATATTTATTTTTATCTGATATATTAATAATTAACTATTTAAAAAATATTAGAATAATTCAAAGAAATAGAATACCTCGATAGCATGGTTCAAAAAATTAGAATATTCAAATGTTTCTTATAAGTTGAGAGAACGGCTGCGGGATTAACATCTGTGGGACTATAAAATGTGCTCCGTTGAAAATGAAAAGTCGTTTGGCATTTGATTGTAGCGTAGTATTTGCTTAATATGGGACGAAAGAGCGATTTATCTGAGGCTGTGAAATATCGTATTGTGTACTTGCACGAAATAGGAAAAACACAACTTTTTATAGCAAAAGAAGTGAAATGCTCTCAAGCAAGTGTGAGTAGAGTTTTGAGAGAATATTCTAATAATAAGTGTTTTCAAAATAAACACTTTAAAAGTGGTCGAAAGCCAGTAACTTCCAGAAGAGATGAAAGGCAATTGAAAAAGATTGTGAAGAAACATCGTTTTCGGAGTGTGAGATATGTGCATAGAAAATGGAAAGAAATGGGTATAAATGTCTCCAAATCTACAACACTACGACGACTTCGCAAATTAGGTTTTAGATCACGTGTGCCTAAGATAAAGCCATTCTTATCATCTAAGCAAAGGGCTGCTAGAGTTAAATGGTGTAAACAAAGGCTATTTTGGGATCACGACGATTGGAAAAAGATACTTTTCAGCGATGAAAGTGTGTTTTGTGTGTCTCACGGAAATCAAGGTATACGTGTCTGGAGACTCAAACATGAAGCTTATAAGAAAGAATGTTTAAAACGTTCGTTTAAATTTGCGACCTCTGTTATGGTATGGGGCTGCATGACTGCTGAAGGCCCAGGCAGGTTGTGTATTGTTTCCACAACAGTCAATTCAGAAGTCTATCAAGAAATTCTTGAACATTTCATGATTCCTTCAGCTGAGGATTTATGTGATGACGATTTCTTGTTTCAGCAAGATTCAGCTTCTCCCCACACTTCCAAATCAACAACTAAATGGCTCAAAGAGAAGGACATACCTGTACTCCCTTGGCCTGCAAACTCACCCGATCTAAATCCTATCGAGAATTTGTGGGGAATTATGAAGAAACGACTTCAAGAAGTTGCGCCTAGAGACAAAAAAGGACTTATTTCTAGTATAAAGAGCATATGGGCGAATTTGGATAAAAAAGATTGTGAACCTTTAGTTAAAAACATGCCAAAACGTTTAAGAGCTGTCATTAAAGCTAAGGGTGATGCAACAAAGTACTGATTAGCAAGTAAAAATACTTAGAGTTTAAATTATGTTCAATATATTTTCATTATTCTAATTTTTTGAACCATGTTAGAAAGTATTCTAATATTTTGAATTTTTTGTTGTTAGCTGATTTAAATATATTTTCTATTTCATTGTAATGTGTTTACATTTTTATAATCTGCAAAATATGCAGATTCATATTATAGTACTTTATATTTGATATTGTTGATTATTTATTTGATAAATTCGATTTTCATTTCCCTTGACCATATTTCTTTTCATTATTCTAATTTTTTGAATCGGAGTAGTATGAAAAGAGATAACAGATTAAAGAGTAAGATAACAATTTTTGTGTATAAACCTACATTAAAAACATTTCCAATTAGGTTGAGGAACAGTTTTATTTGACCTATATAAGTCTTTGGGGAGTGAGGAAAGCGTTACGGATATCTTAAATGAAGGGGGCTACTTTAAACCTGGCTGCCATTTGAAAGTTTGTCATCACGATAACTTGTTTAAAATACTGTATTAATTCGTATCAGAGTTGACAAGTGGACCTTATGTGTAAAATGTTTCGGGTGGGTCCACTCGCCAGTATTGCTCTGCCATTTTGTTTCCATGTAACAGGCACTAGAAATCAGACTGCCACTTGAATATTTGTCATTATAATAACTTTTGAAATACTGGATAAATTCGAACCGACCCTGAACTTATCTAATAAATATCTTCAACGAGTTCGCTCGGCAACTTGCTCCGCTCGTTTTACTTCCTTATACAAAATAAGTACAGTTCCCGCCGCTTATTAAAATCACATTCGATCTGAGCCAAATTGATTTTATTAAGCGGTTGATTTTTATATCTGGCGAACGTTCCTGCCCTTAAGGAAAAGGTATTACTTCCCTGAATTTCGAAAGAAACTTCAAAAGGTAACGAATAATATAATTAGTAAACAATATTAATTAATTTTTGGTAGATAATTAACTAATTGTTTCTTCGATATAAGTAAATTAAACGCATTGTAAGTTCCCGTGCACTTTCGTTCGAGGAAAATCATCATTACTGTACCAAAAGTTCACGCTGTTCTTATAAATTTAAAATCTTTTCGTTTAAACTTCATGAATTATAGTAATTTCAAAATAAGAACTAGAAATTGCCTCCTAATAATCAGACAAAAAAAAAATTCAAATAAAATTTGTATTTTATTACTGAGCTTTGGAAAATACGTTCCTTGAAATTGTTACGGAGATAAGTTGCGGGACGTGTTTAATTTGTAACTGGGCTGCAAGTATAAAATCTTGAACAATGAGCGATAACGGAGGGTTTGTTGTGCTTTAATTTCTTTTTCTTAAAAAAAAAAAAAAAAAAAAAATCACAATGTAAATTAAAAAAAAAAAATTTAGTATAAATGATATTTTTGGCTGCTGGGGATATTTTTGAGTTTATTAACCGGCGATGCTGATTCTATTAAACGACGGCTTTAAAAGCAGTTTGTATTGATTTGATTCCGGTCCTGGCGATTTGATCAGATTAAGCGGCTGATTTTATTAAGCGGCGGTTACTGTATTGTTATCCCGATTTGTATCTCGCACAGCTCAAAAATGAATGATCGTAGAATGTTGCACGTTTATGCTTGTGACTGTCATGATGCAACTTAGCTCTTGAGACGATCTTCCTTTTCGGAGATATCCACGGTTTTTCGTAACGTCTTTATGTACTCATGTATGTGTGTCTGTATGTATCTCTCATAACTCAAAAACGGTTGGACGTGAGTGCCGCAGGTTGGTATATAGATTTGTTATAACATCTAGTTGGGCACCACCTTTTTTAGTCTTTCTAAGAGTTTCCGTTTTGGAAATATTTTCGAAAATTATATTCATAGTGACCAAAACTACGAAGGTTTTGACTATTATATAGGATGACCTACCATCATAGAAGTTCAAAAGAAGCTAATGATAGAGCCCTTAAGGATGTTGTTATGAAAATTGTCGAAATTTTTGCTTGTAGAAAGTAATTTGTAAAGACATAAGCAGGTTCTAGTCGACGAAGGCACTTCGTTTAATGAATATTCCGGAAACAGACAAAACTGTGCCACAAAAATCAATAACAAACAAATATTCTCGAAACAATCCAATAAAACAGTCATTCGTACTACAGAAGTCAAATAAACAGGGTTAAATTACACTATAGAACGGGAATTTCGTTAATTCGGGAACAATGATCAAGCGCACAATTCGAAATCAACAGAATTTTAATTCAAGGAGAGTTTTGTCAGTCATTTATAAAATTTTCGAGGTAGTTCTTGGCTAGAAACCAATTAATTATTACGTTAAATTCCAGAACTCAACTCCTATTGAAGTCAGAGATTCCGAAATTTAGAAATCGTAAGTTACTTCTTTTCTTTCTCTTTCTTTTTTCTTTTTTTTTTTTCCAAATTTGGATTCCTGTCAAATTACCTAATTTAAAGCTAAATCAACGCCCACCTGTGTGGGGAGAAAAAAATCGAATTAATTAATATCAACCGCAAAAAATACATTTTTTTTTTTTTTAATTATTATTATTACTGTTAGATTCTTTTTAAAGAAATAAGAGAAAAAATTGTCTTTAATGTTAACAAAATATTTTACATCAATAAGATGTCTCTATCTTATTACATGAAAAAAATTATTTTTTGTCCTTTGCTCCCGGTATAGCACAGTTGAAAAAAAGGTCCATCCTATTGTAGTGTGACTGCAAGAAATATTTCTGTAATTTTCCAACGTACAAAGATTTGCAATTTCATTTTGCAAAAACATCAGAGATGTGTAGCAGTGTAAGTGTTAGTGTGTTAGTGTAACAGAGAAGTGTAAAGAAATGTTTCCGCCCGATTCCCGCTCTTCGATGTCTTTTTCTAGTCAATTTTGTCCTCTTATTACTTCCGGTGTGAGCCTCTTTTTTTTTAGTTCCCCATCATACTATAGGTATGGGGAACTTAGGTAATCGTGAAAATTTTCGACCTCGGTTTTTTGACTTTTCTACACGTTTTCAGGTGTGAGGAATCCGAAAATGACAAAATGTCTATGGCAGGGATGGAACACGGGCGCAGAATTCATACCGGAATCTGTTTAAGAAATTTTACAACCTATAATATCGTTGATTTAAGAAGTAGAAAATTTTCTTACATTGAGAGTGGTATGAATACTGCGCCCGTGTTCCATCCCTGCTATGGTGTCTGTTAGTGGGTTAGTGTGTTAGTCCGTTAGTTTGTTAGTTTGTGTACACGATATCTCAAGAATAAATTGTCGCAGAGAGGTCAGATCAGTTTTAAAATATTACTTTCGACACTGGCAAGAACCCTATTCATTTGGAACATTCGAATTTAAAAACTTCGTAAGTTATTAGAAATTTACGATTTTCTTAACATGGGAGAATAGGACAAAAATTCACTTAAACGTGCATTAAATGGAAACTTTTTACTGTAAAAATGTCAGACCAGTTTTAAAATATCCGTTTTGATGCCGGAATGAACATCAGTCACTATAAATAGGCTACTTTGAAAATTTCGCAAGTTATTGGAAATTTACGAATTTCTTAACATGGCAGTATAGGGCAAAATTTCACATAAACGTCCATTTTTAGAGATATTTTCATCGTAAAGAAGTCAGACTTCTTTTGAAATATTATTTAGGACACTGGCATGAATATTAATGACTATGAATTTTCCAATATAAAGATTTCGTAAGTTATTGGAACTTTACGAATTTCTTAACATGGCAGAATAGAGAAAATTTCACATAAACGTCAATCTTGAGGGATATTTTCATCGTAAAGATGTCAGACCACTTTCGAAATATTATTTAGGATACTGGCATGAATATCATATACTATGATTTTTCCAATTTAAAAAATTCGTAAGTTATTTGAAATTTACGATTTACTTAACATGTCGGAATAACGCAAAATTGAGCATAAACTTCCATTTTGAGGATCCTAAATACATTAGACAACTTCAAAATTGCGTTTATGATATTGGTTTGAACATGATTGAATACAAATATTCTAATAGGAAAATTTCGTAAATTATTCGTAATTTACGATTTTATCAACATAGCGAAATTGTAAATTTTTCATATAAATATGAATTTTGAGGATTATTGCATTGGAAACAGTAGCATGTAAACTAAACAACGGAATTGACCGCGATAAAATAAATGAATAGATTAGAATAAGATAAATATATCGAAGTGAACGGTGGATAGCCAAAAAGGCGGGGATTTCATTCTGTCACTGTGTCAAGCGTTGGTCCAATTCATTTCTTTTAACATGATTATAATAGGTCTCGCACTAGAAATTTCTGAGAAAATAAATAGGATGGGGAACTGAGCAGAGTCCACCTATGCCAACTAGTTTTTTTTTTTTTTTTTTTTTTTTTTTTTTTTTTAAACACACTTGACATTGTGAGTTTTTTTGCTTTTCTTCCCATGCTATTTCTATGGGTTTTTACCTCTTTTTCCCCTCTTTTCCTACATTCTAAAGTGGCGGTGGAAATTTTGTGTCCTACAAACAATATCTACAAAAAAAAAAAAATATTTTTATTTAAATTATCACAGTTCTGGGGCTCAACCATGTCTAGTAAAAACATTATTTTTAAGATATTTAAAATGTTTGGGCTTTACCGAACAAAGCGAAACTTCTGAGGTGAGCAATATCGTCTATATACCAATAAATCATTCGTAGTGCGAAAGGCGTAGTTTATTTTTCTATTAATTTTCTAAAAAGTGCTGTAATAGAACTGCGAAGTATCAAATAAATCATTTTCATTTTTTAGTTTTAGTAGAAATACTAATGTTTTTATCAATTGCATTAATAAATTAAAAGTTACATTGTAATTTAAGGTCTGGGGGAATAATAATTAAATTGAATTCGATTAAATTAATGTGAAAAAAAGATATATATATATATATATATAACTTTCCATAAAGTAATGAAAAAAAAAAAAATATTGTGTGTCACTCACACGACTTTCTCTTACCCTGAAATTTAAAACAATAAATATAGGTTGAAGATTAAAAGGTAAGATAACGAGAACTGATATGCAAACCTATGTTAAAACAAATCAAATTTGGCTTCGGAAGAGTATTATATGATAATTAGTTCTGTATGAGGATGTAAGTATGTCCCCCCCCCCCCGTTTAATTACTGCACCTACATTTATCTAGAATTTAAATATGTTATTATAATTAAAAGTTCACTTAAAAGTATTCAGACAACTTTCGCACACAACATTCCTTGAAACATATCAATCTTGATCAAACTTTTCTAGCAACAAACTTACATATTAACTTGAAAATACAACTTTTGGATCTCCTGAAATTATTCGTTTTTAAGTTACTTTAAGAGACACAGACAAAGATCAAATGTTAAAAATTTGACTTCGGTAATCAGGAAGCCTCAAAACGTGTCAATATACAAAAAACAAGCGATGAATATTTAGCTTTAAAACATATATTATTTACCATATGTCTATGAGGAATTTCATTTCCATTCCTGAGCAGCTTTCCGGGACATGATAAAATATTACAGTAAAGCACTTCCACTAACGATAAAAAAGAATGTTATCGCTTAAATATTTGCAGCCCTGTATATCTTTTGAAGATTATGTACAGACCACAAGGTGCACCTAAATATAATCCTGTAGTAATAACAACTGCACAACCTGAAATACACTTCCATCCATTTTCAGCTATTGTCGCACTATAATCTAGTTCTTTTGTGTAGCTCTGTTCTCTGTAAATGAACAGTGAATGATTTCTCAACCATATTCTACATGAGACGTGTTTTTAAGCATGTAGAAAATATATGTTCGTTTCATTTGTTTTAGTGCAGTCTATAGCTGTTAAACTCTAATTACCTGCAATTTACCCCATAGACGTAATTCATTTGAATTGTCTTGGGTGTCCCTGTACACGAACCATTTGCTTCATCTGAACGAAAAGAATCCCTATATCATATACATTTAGAATACAAAGTTTGGACTTTCTGCTACCATTTGTTCTTGAGATATGTTGATAACAGACAGACACACACACAGACAGACACATACACACAGGACAACCGCTAAATGTATGATTTTGGAATTCAAGGGTTCTCAAAATGTGTCAATATAACAAAAACTCGTTTTCGAAAATTTGAACCAAAAACAATATTTTCTCTACCTTACAGGTAAGAGAAAGTAAAAAAGTTACTGCTGCTGATTTTGCTGCAATAAATTTCATTGTTTATATCCAAGAACGTATTACGGATTAAACATTTTGTAAATTAGAGGGATTTAACTGGATTCATTAATGTAAATAATATTTATTATTTTTAAAAAACTAAATTTTAGCGTATCCATTAAATTATGAGTTTTTGACATGACTGTTTAAACCTTCAAAAATTAGGACACGTCAAAAACCTGCCAACCTTGGATTTAAGAACTATACTCTATAAATTAGATATTTTTAGATTTCAGTAAAGAGAGATTTAATGGGGTAAAGGAGGTCCGAGGTTAGTCCCCTGTCCCGAACAGTTTGCGGGCTCTGTTGACGCGTTCTTTTAAAAAATACTCTACTTTGAAAATTTATACACCCGCTACATGAGGTGGGGGAGGGTTGCAATGCTCTTACATGTACAGTGTTTTCCCTTATTATAATTAATAATTATTTTTAATTTCACAGTGATGGGTCAAAAATAATTTTTATTCTGTGCATTTATAGAAATAATGTCCCATACCGCCGTATTAAAAATTATGAAGAAACGGGGTGGCAACGATACCTGTTGGGCGATTTGCCCCACAAAATGGAGAGGCACTCATTTATGTAAAAATGCAATTATCTATAAATTTGTTCGAAATTGTGTGCATTAGATACTCAGCTAGAGTCAGCAGAAAATTTTTGACACACACAGTATTTTTATAAAAATGACCCAGTCATATTTATTGAAATTTATTTTTCCCACTGAGTGAAAATAATGCGTGGACCGGGAGTCGAACCCCAGATCTTTGACTTACAAGGTCAAGGCTCTACCCATTGAGCTATCCAGGCCGACACCCGATCGACATTACCCACTCAGACAACCTTTTAGGCAGAAACATCTCTGGTCTATCATGTAGATAGCTCAACAGAAATAAACCGTAGGTAAAGGAAAACACCATTAAACAATGGGAAAAGGTTTATTTCTGTTGAGCTATATACATGATAGACCAGATGTTTCTGCATAAAGTAATGTCCACCGGTTGTCGGCCTGGATAGCTCAATGGGTAGAGCCTTGACCTTGTAAGTGAAAGGTCTGGGGTTCGACACCCGGTCCAGGCATTCTTTTCACTCAGACGGAAAAATAAATTTCAATAAATATGATTTTCTTCCCAATCAGTTGATTGTGTGATTTTAATATATTGTATGACCCAGTCATGTTCAAGACCTCTCTAAAAGTGTCAGTCCATCGAAAACAGGAAGTTAAAAAGTTTTACGAGTCTCAAACTTTCTTCCGTTGAATGGAGGAGAAGAGAGTCATAAAAATAAACTAAAACCGTGCTAACGTCCTAACAACTTTGAAGATGACGTTTCCAGTTATTGTACAGAATACTTTCAGCATTTTTTGATGATGAAGAAGACATCGGTTTCGTAATTTGGGTATAAAAATTCATTACCCATGATGCGCAGGTAACGATCCGAAACCACCGGTCGGATTCTTTCGACCCTTTTCTTCTCCTCATTTCGTTTCGTCAGATCGGCGGCGCTGGTTGCTGGATTTTGTCGTCTGCGTACCTATTCCGGAGCGACCCACTCTTATTTTTTTTTTTTAAACCCTTGGAATTACACCGCTTTTTTACGCTGGAATTGGTTTTCATTCTCTTCTCTTTGGATACCGGGATAAAAAAGCGCGCAGGAGAGCCGTCATCCTGCGGTGCGAGATGTCGAACTCTTTGAGAGCGTTTTGTTTCCTCTTCCTGTTATTAATATCGTCCGCTCCCTCTCCAGGTTTCTGCAAAAAGGACACTACTCCCGGTGACGTCATCGAAGAAGTTGACGGAAAAAAACTCGAAAGGCTCATCAAAACCGAGGAATACCTGGCCGTTTATTTCTGTAAGTACCTGATTTTTGATGAATTAAAAAATAAAATAAATAAAGAAATTGAATGAAATTATCTGTTAAGGGCCCGCTTCATTCACTGCCGCCGGAAGCCGAAGCTAATGTTATTCTGTGGGAAATTTTTCTTTACATATAACTTATTAACCAATACCTATTTTTAAATTCTGTTTTCACATTCTGAAAATTCCCAGCTGTTAAAGGTTTTTAAAAAATGTATTTTTTAATATTTTATTTTGAAGCTGCAAAATACGAATTTTCAATAGGTGAGATTTTTTCATTTTGTAATTTCAAAATAGAATATTAAAAATAAAAACAAATACATTTTTAAAAAAGGTCCGTCCAAATTTTCTGAATGTGAAAACAGAATTTAAAAATATGTATTAGTTAATAAGTTATTTGTAAAGAAAATTTCCCCATAGAATAACATTGGCTCGGGCTTCAGGCGACGGTAAGTGAAGGGGGCCGTTACTGTAAAGTATTACTGAAGTTTTACGAGAAAATGGGAAAATAGTTAACGATTTAAAAGCAAGAGTCGATTCGGGCAAAAAATGGGCCCCCTGTTACAAAATCAGCGGCCAATCCAGGCAAAAGTGGGACCTCGGCCTCTTCACAAAATTCCATTTCGCAAAAAGGGCTCCTTCACGAAATTCGGATGCATAAAAACGTGTCTCTCAATTTTAATTATTTATTTTTTTTATTTTATAAAAATGGTTCTTTTATACATTTTTTCCATGTTATTTTAAATGGTTGTCTCTAGGCAAATTCAATGAAACACTATAAACTTGACCTTAAACATTACACAGAGTGAAATGGAAGATTTTACACTATACTATACTTGGTATTCCTACACAATGGAAATTTACACAGTAAAAACTTTTTTTCACAAAAATAAATAAAAAAATTGCTCAAAACATTTTGTCTTTCACAAAAAGGCCCCCGAAAAAATAAAATAAAATAAAATCTGGATCGACTCCTGGAAATTGGAATTCATAAAATGTCCCTCCTCCACCAGAAAATTTAAATTCGTAAACACTTCTTTTTCAGAAAATTTTATTCGATGAAAAGCTTCTTCACAGAATTTAAAATTATAAAACGATATATATATATATATATATATATATATATATATATATATATATATATATATATATTTAATGGACTCCTTTAATAACAATAATATTAAAATTCCCCAACCTTGCTATCCATATCAAATCACTGTTGTATTTGCTTCAATGAAACATCATTATCTTCGCATAAAATATAAAATAAAGTGTTTGAAAAAATTGCACAGAATTTCTTTTTCCCCACAAAAATAAATAGAGAATTAACAAAAATATATTATTTTTCGCAGAAATGTTTAATTTTATTACTGTATAATTATTAACAAAAAAACCCAAAAATAAATAAATAAAATAAAACCGTGATTGTTTGACCGGGTAGATTCATTATAAAAATGTTTTTATTAATTGCTATGAAAATAAATTTTATTTGTTGTTATACAGATTTTTTTTTAAATTGTAACAAGAGTTGAAAAAGAAATTAAAAGAAGAAAGTCTTTTCTATCACTATGATACTACTATATATAGTATCTTTAAGTTAGAGAAGAACACCTAGTCTAATAATTACTCAAATTAAACTTTAAGTAAGATGGAAGCAATGGGTGCGCCATTTTAAACTTGTTTTATACCCTGTTGTACATTTTTTAAATTAGGAAAACGAGAGATTTTTTTTTATACAATTTAATTTGTATGAGAACTGAAAATTGAATGAAATATAGGTTAATTATTTTTGGGGCCTATTTTTGCGAAAAACTTTTATTTATTTATTTATTTATTAGGACGGAGGACTATTAGTCTCAATCTACGGATAAAACGTTGTCGCCAGTTTTACGATAGTTGGACATTTATCGAAATCGAAAATGTAATTGAATAATTTGAAAGCGATGTCATAATTTGAAAAAAAAAAAAAAAAAAAAAAAAACTAATATTCTTCCGTACTAAACTAAATTCTGCTTTTAAAAATTTCATCAATTTTTTTTTTAAGAAAAAGAAAAGAAAATTAATAATAATCAGTATTGAAAAAGTTGAAGAAGCCCTTTTTTAGACAAAAATACAGAATTTATTTTAATTTTTAATGGTTGCCAAAGAAGTTTACGAGTTGATTTTAATTTTTTTTTAAATGAAAAGAAATTCACGCGTCAATACTATATAGTATATTTATATAACTGATATAAAACTTTGTGAAAAATTAAACTTGCAGGGTAAAATTGACGTCATTATAGCTCTAAAGGTTTTTTTTTATTGTTATTAAAATTAATTAATTAATTATTATTATTATTTTGATTTCTTGAAAGAGCCGATTTTTATAAATTTGAATTTTTTTAGAAAGGGGAAAGCTAAACGGTCCTAATTTCACTCTGGTCCGACCATACACATGCAAAATAACAATTTAAATAAAATATATTAATTTTATTCTGTAATGTTCTTATTGATTTGCTATGAATATTACATACGTACACAATCCCTTTCTTTTCCCCTCGAGTACATTTTTTTTTTTTTTTTCTTTTAGCTAACAAGGACTGTTTCTGCGAAGTTACGGACAAATACGTTGTTATCAAAAATGCGCACAATGAAAACTTCACCAAAAAAAAAAATATATATATATATATTAAAAATGTTCTTCTTAGTCACTGTGGGAGAAACTAAAATGTGTATGGGACAGATTTCTTTCAAATATTTTTTTTTTTCTTATTTAAATTTTCTAAAAATGTTTTAATTTCGATTAAGTAGTTGCATTATTTTTATTCGATTAGTTTTTTTTTTTTTTTTTTTTTTTTTTTATGAAATGAAATAATGTTGTCTATCGAATGTGACTTCAATTTCAATTATAAATACATTTTATGTAAACTCGACGTCATTTTTAGAAAAACGATTTTTGCCGTCATGTTTTCGAAATTTTCTTTATCAGAGTAATAAACACAGAATTAATTAAAAAAAGAAAAAAACTTTTCATTATTAAAACATTGAATTAACTAAATAATTTTATAAAAGTATGTCTGTAACATGAGTAGGTCCGTTTCTTGTAGGGGAATGAGTTAAAATTAACTGAAGTTGAGCTAATTGCATTCTTTTATTTTAGGAGAGTAACAGGCTAATAATAGTTGGTCCTAGGAAAAGAATTCTCAAAATTCGAAAAAATCTGAAAATTCGGGAGATAAAACTAAAATATATCTACATTAGGGAATTAAAAATTTATAAAAACATGTATTTTTTTCTGTTATCGATATTAACTTTTTAAAATTTTCTTCTGTATTCAGTAAAAGAAAGTATTGGTTTTGTAAAAATTTTCGACTTCGGGTAGTCCCCCCCCCCCTTGGAAGGAAGGTAAATTTTCAATATGGGTATCTTTCAAAAGAACTCGTCAATACCTTTAAAAGGAATGGTTGAATCATTGATCTGTGAAAATTTAAAACAAAGTTATCGATTTTTTTTCCATAAAAAAGGAGCGTTTTTTAAAATGTTATAGTAAAGCCTAAAATTGGCTTTCTTTCGACATTTAGTATAGTATATTTCTATGAGGGAAAAAAAAAATCATCTGCATTTATCACGGAAGGTAATTATAATAAATGATAATTTTAATAAATTATTTGTATAGGAAAATATAGAAGAAAGTCATGCGGTATGGCCACAGCATACTAGTTTTACTAAAGGATTACGATGAATATTTTTTATACATGTTTCAATGGGAGGGGGGGGGGATGTCAGACTTACACTAAATATATATAATGATAATAATTATCAGCATTGAAAACGCCAAAAAATAAAAAATGCAATCTGCAGTTTTGGTAAATTTAAGCTTCCCATCGTCAGAGCTGAATATCAAGAACGGATTAGTATTTTATTTATCATTTATGTATACTATTATTATTTAAAAAAAAATAGCTTTTTGTAAATGTGCTTACTTATGAGTGGGCTCAAAAATCAAAAATTCATTTTTGGATATACACTTGAATATCGTATCTATAACGATAATTCAAGTTTCAATTTGATATTGAAATGTTTTATTATAGTGATATGTAAAACAGTATAATAAATCTAAAAAATACAAAGAAAATTGGGGACATAATTTTGGGTATTTAATTGCAAAATAATAATAATAATAATAATAATTAATTAATTAAAATAAGAAATATTTTTCTTTAATAGGACAGAATAAATGATTTCTATTATAAAAAATATAAAGTCGAGGTTTTGTAAATAAAGTTTTAAGAAAATTAAAAATCGAAACAATGTCTTTTTTTTTTTTATCGCCGGTTGTATAACAAGACTTGCGTCATTTTCTTTAAAATTCCCAAATTAAAAATAGAATTTAAGAAAACCCTTCATCATGTAAGTTTATGTAACTTGGGGGTCTATGAAGTTCTTATAGCCTTTTTTCTTTTTCTTTTTCTTTTTCTAACTTTGTGTTTGTGTGTGTGTATAATTTTGTGATGTTATTTAATGACTTATATTATTCATATATTACCCATTCGTAATAGATGTTGTGTTTTGTTTAATTTGATGAATTTGAATTTTTATTGATATTTTCTTCTGTTTCTGTCTTTGTTATTTTGATTGCCGAAAAAAGATTTCGCTGCGAATTGCCTCGATTCACTAATATAGCTAGTCTTTGAAATAATCAACATTTCTCAGTAATAATAATAAAACAAATCTAGTTATTTTTTTAAAAATTGTTTCTTTAAGTGCTCGATTACAAAACAACTGTGCAAAATTTCTGCGTTTTGGGTGTCCGATTCCCCAGATATTCAATTTTATTACTGACGATTGCAGAAGCAGTCATTTTGTGAAATTTTCAAAGGAGATCCCTGAAATATATTATTAATAAAGCACAAGCCATTAAAATTCCTGTTTTTTTTTTTTTTTTTTTTTTCCGCATGCGTGTGCAGGCCCTGACTTATGGCAGGGCATACGAGGCAAATGCCCTGGGCCCCCCTACAGGCGAATGCATAAATTCTGCAACCTAAAGACCTCTTATGCCACTGCAGGGGAGCCCCCCAGAATAGACTTGCTCCGGGGCTCCAGATAGTCTAAGTCGGGCCCTGTGCGTGTGTATCATTCATAGACTCAGTTTTCTCGTTCGAATTTTTTGAAGGGCTTTATAAAACCCTGCGAATTGTGTAGGGTTTGTTTTTAAGATAACCTATATATTTTTTTAAGAGTCTGTTTTAAAATCGCCGATTTTAAAACGGCTGATTTATAGGATGAAACGGCTAAATTTATAGGATGATTTTATGGGTTCGCTTAATTGTTATTATACAATTTTATTTTTATTATATTTTACTTCCCATTCTTCATTATTTCTGGAAATGTTGCGGAAAACCCTTATAACAGCTCGATTATTATGCAAACTATTTCAATTTTCAACCAGTTTTATGTTTAAAATAAGAGTCACTCTTAAATCATGAGCTTGTTGAAAGACAGGGTCGAGACCAGAGTGGTTCTGAAAATTGTACTGGGTCTAAAAAGCTTGACCGTAAACTAAACTTCAAATCAGGAACCTTAACGTCTTTATAAAATCAATTAAAAACTTCAAACGATTCAAGATTTATGTTGTGTGCGTGTGTGTGTGAGAGCCGCATGAAAGTTTAAACATTGTCATTTTAAAAATTGAATACCTGAAATATTTTATCATAAAATTCTGTACCTTTCCTACACGTCTTTGTGATGGGTTAGATCAGTATTTAAATAGAGTCAAAAAGATTTTCGAATGGTCTGTATCTGTGTGTTTATATTACATTGCTAACACATAAACGTTCACAATATGTCTATTGCGTTTGTGTGTGGGGGACTAAATTTATTTGAAGATACTTTTAATACAATGTTTGCAGCAAACCTGTATCCTGTAGCAGCAATCCTGTATTTGTTAGATTATCTATATGTATTAGTTTGTCATGTAGATCATGAAAAATTGTAATGTTAAAGTAGTTCTTTTTTTCTAAACTTTAGTTGTAGCATGAAACTTTACTTAGTGAAACAACGTGAATAATATTCAGCAACAGATTAAAAAAAAAAATATCATTAAATTAACAGTACAGTTATATAATTAGCATTTTTTTAAAATAATTTATTAGAATATGATAAAAAAAAAAGAAAAAATACTATTTTTTTTTTTTGGGGGGGGGGGGGGGATTAAATTATTAATTTTTAGTAAAGTAATTCTATTGTTGATTCAAAATTAGAAGTGCAAGCCATTGAAAGGAATAATTTTATGTCGCCAAGCATACACAAATTCAGTTCGACTTTATATTTGTCCAAATTCATTTCAGTGTTTTCAATTTTGTTCAGTATCCCGGACTTCTTGCAAAAAAGAATTCCAACCCCTGCAAAAGAAAAATGATGAATTTAATTATGCATCAGAGTTTCTCCCCAGACTGTTTCAGGTGGGTTGCACCCCATTTGGTTGAAAAAATAGCACCTTTTTCACTCCTCATCGAAAAAAATTGAATCCTTATAGCCCTTTGTAGAAAATAACCTTCGAACTGAAAAATAGATAAATAAATATAAAAATTATAATGTAAATAAAAATATTAAATATAAATAGAACTACTGTGTAGGACGATCAGCATTCGTTCGCACATTAGTAACAAGCGAAAGTTAAGAATTAATATTATTTATTTGTTTTGTGTGCATGCATACTTATAATTGAATTTTGAAATTAGGTATCTGGATTTTAAATGCTAGATGGGCCAAAACTGCCCTCAAGAATCTAAAATGTGCCCCCCCCCTTTTTTTTTTTACTAGCAGCACCTTGTCCTTTTTTAAATCTAGGGAAGCTCTGATGCATATTTACACATGTATGAGGCAGATATGCATCATAATAAAAACATGAAAGTAAAATCAAGTATCACGTATAAATTATGAAACATTTTCTATATAATTTTTTATACAACTGCTCAATTATGTAAAAGACAAATTTCGATTTGACTTACACACACTCACACATGCATGCACGTACATAAACACATGCACATGTGCTTGCACACATGCGCAGTCTCAAAAGCCCTTACGCACATGCGTACACACAGCAAAAAGATGAATCACACAATGCCACAACCATGCCACAGAGGCATGCTGTTACACAACTATGATTGATAACATTTCTCAACATGGTTGAGGAAAGTAAGCTGCCTCAATAATGTTGTGTATCCTTACACAATTTATTTGCCACAACCATGCAGACAAATGCTACCAGTTGTGATTGTGTTACATGCCACGGAGGCATGCTGTTACACAGCTATGGTTGATAACATTTCTCAACATGGTTGAGGAAAGTAAGCTGCCTCAATAATGTTGTGTATCCTTACACATTTTTTTTTTTTTTTACAGTGTGTATTATGAACCACTTTCTAATTAAATCACACTCTTGTATAAAGGAATTAAGTAATTTAGTTGGTTAATGAATAGCCATTATTTGCAAATACTTCTAAAATATATAAAGTAATTTTAATTTTTTTTCGAGTTAAAATAGCAACAATAATAATAATAATTATTATTATTTTAATCTTTAAGGCCCCACCACCGGCCGAGAGTTTCTGCTCCAGTGTTGGGCATAACTGATTAAAAAGTAATTGAATTACAATTAAATTACAATTATTTTACTGTCAATCAACAAGTACTTGATTACAAATAAATTGAATTACTTATTCAATTACCAATTACTTGTTAATTGATTGACAGTAAAATAATTGTAATTTAATTGTAATTCAATTACTTTTTAATCAGTTATGCCCAACACTGTTCTGCTCTCATAGCTATAAATAGAAGATGGCGGTTCGAACTTAGATTTTCTCTTTCTAGCCCCTCAGATCCACGAAATTTTCGTAGAAAATTGCGTCAAAATTTGCTAGGATTCTTTAGTTAGACCCGTCTCCTCCCCGTAGATCGCTGTCCACCGAGACCTAGGATCATCGTGTAATAAGTTGCCTTTAGCGAAGTCTTTATATGGAATTTAGCTGTATCGTTGTTTATATATCCGCTTAGCATTATGCAAGTTTACAGTTTGTGTACCTGATTTTCCAGTTCCTGATATTATTTTTGCTTTTCATAAAAGTTTTGCTAATTTATTTATATTTTATCCCGTGTACCCATCTTATAAAAGATTTGTCTATTTTTAAAGGAGATAAAATGTATGTTTTACATCTCTTATATTTTATCTCTTATTGCTGAATTTTCATAGCATTTTCAGTGTGTTCTTGTTTACAATTTTTTAATTTTTAGTGTACGCAACAATTGAGAGAGTATTCGCTCAGTTGTTGTGTATACATTGTCACTTTACCATTTTCACTTTATCTGTGTGTTCATTAATCCTTTTAAATTATTTCGTGTTATTATAACAAAATAAAATTACAGACGCCACAATAAGTAAAATAGAGAAATAAATATATAATCAGTAGTAGAATGAAACTGAAGTAATGAATTTTCTGCTAAACTAATAAATTCAAGAATGGAGCGTTTTATTGAATGATTTCTAAGAATTTTTTATAAAATGAAAATGAAAAAGTTCTTTTTAAAATTGTGTATGTGTGAGAGAAAAAGTATAAGTTGTGTGGGTGTATTGTACGTAATAGGAATGTATATCGCGTGCATGTACTAATTTTTAAATGTGTTTGGAGTGATGCATGATTTTACTTTTTATTTTTATTGCGATAAAGAAGTATCCGTTTTGAGTAGAATTTTCGAAACTGAGTTTTTGAATATTTACATTTTCACGTTCCCTGAATACGAAAATCGGTATTTTCGTATAATGCCAGTGATTATTCTCCATTAGGAAATGAAGTAACTAATAAATTAGTTTGGATTTTTAGTACGACAGGACTATTTCTTTCAAACAGCGATTTTACTTTGTCGTTATTTATGGTACAAAAATGTCGTCATTTATGGTACCTTGAATTTGCTAGTATGCCCTCCCATTTCCAATTTTCCCACTTAATTTCTTAAACTGTCTTAAAATATTATGTCAAATCTGTAAAAAAAATCTACATTTATCAAAATAAACGAGAAATCCTTCCTTGACTGTATGTAGAAACTAACTGCCTATCTTGGTATCCGAGACCATCGACATTCATAAATTGGATATTTCTTCAATATTAGTTGGCGATATCTTCTGAATATGTATTAATGATTGTTTCTGAATACTGTTGATGATGTCTTCTGAATAAATATCGATAATGGCTTCTGAATATTTGTTGGTGATGTCTTCTTAATTATACATTGATGGTGGCTTCTAAATATTTGTTGGTGATACCTTCTGAACAAATATTGAAAATGGCTTCTGAATATTTGTTGGCGATACCTTCTGAACAAATATTGATAATAGCTTCTGAATATTTGTGGACGATACGTTCAGGATATGAATTGAATAATTGTTGGTTATTTTTTCTGGATATGTATTGATGATGACTTCTTAATAATTGTTGGCTATATCTTATGGAAATGTATTGATTGATGATGTTTTTTGAATATTTGTTGGCTGTATCTTCTGGATATGTATTGGTTGATGATGGCTTTTGAATGTCTGTTGGCTAATATCTTCTGGATATGTATTGATGATATTTCTTAATATATGTCGGTTGCATCCTATAAATTAGTCCTGTCGTACTAAATTAAACTCTGTCATTAACCTTTTTTTGGGGGGTGGGGAGGTTCTGAACCACACTTCAGTGTTTGTTTTATGGCAACCTATGTTTACTCATGACTCGCTATTAATGTGAAAGTATCCGGAAATCAGGTTTTTTAATGGTTGGTCTTTGTGTCTGTCCCTGTATGTGTTTTGTTATCAGAAAACAAATATTAGCAACAAGTCCAAACACGTTATTGATTCTAAATACATGTTATATGGGAATTATGCTTGAGACTTTCTATTCAGATTACACGAATGGTTCGTATACAGGAACATCCAAGAGTTTTTAAATGTACATTATGTGTATAGGTGAAATATCTTGTTGCTTGCTTATCTCTAGCGATATGTTGTGTCACGCAGTATTATTATCATCATCATCATTTTGCTGTGTCCAATTTAAGTGCATATATAAATTTAAGATGATATACAGGGCTGCTCAAAATGAGTCTAAACCGTTTTAGAGAGTCGGCGATTCTTTGAATAATTAAGAAATAAATTTTAACCCTTTTGCCCCGACAGTCACTGATACGTGCCAGCAAGAAAAGCACTCATCTCTCGACTGGCACGGCGATGTGTCAAAGCGTTTTCTCGCTCACCCCCGACCGTCACACATTTGTACCAGTGTCTTGGAATGGAATATATTAAAAACTAATTTTTGGCTCAAGGTGGCATTGTATGTCCATAGGATTTATGATACATGCAAACTTGACTTTCTTCTCGAAGTGAGAGTATCATGACTCACATGCACGTGTGCTTTGATTGGAAAGGAATGTTTCCGAATCGCTTGCTTTATGATGACTCTTTAAATGAGCCCATGGTTTTGTGTTTGTAGTAAATAGGAGAGTTTTATTTATTTTCGCTAGAGCGCTGAGTATTTGGGTCAGTTTTTAATTGAAATTAGATCTTGTAGACGTGAAAATTTTCTATTTTTACTGTTACTATTTAACTGAACTTGAAATAGCAGAAGTGATGCAAAATATTTTAGATATTAAGTCTGATACAGACTCTGAGTGTGGTGATGGTGACAAAATAAAATAATATATTCTGATTGATCTGTTCATATAGAATCTAACGAAGATGAGGACATTCCGACATATGTATGCCGAGTACATCGAAAGCAAATACAGTACCCGCCGCTTATTAAAATCACATTCGTTCTGAGACAAAGTGATTTTATAAAGCAGCTGATTTTTATATCCGGCGAACGTTCTTGCACTCAAAAAAAAAAAAAAAGCATTACTTCCCTGAATGTAGAAAGAAATTTCAAAAGGTATGAAATAATAGAATTAATAAACAATATTCATTAACTTTTGACAGATAATTAATTAACCCGTTAGTAGTCGCTAGTGGGTCGATTCGCCGCCTATTCCTTCAGTGTTTATTCAACGGCCACCAAAAATTTTTAGAAGGGGCATTTGATATACATAATCGACGATTATTCCAGTCGATTCGCCTTTTATGTGTATCCAATGCCACTTCTAAAAATTTTTGGTGGCTGTTGAATAAACACTGAAAAGATGGGCGGCGAATCGACCCACTAGCGACTACTAACGGGTTAATTGTTGCTCCAAAATAAGTAAATTAAACACATCCCAAGTTCCGATATGTTTTCCTTCGAGGAAAATCATTATTACTTGCAAAAGTTCACGCTTTTCATTTAAATTTAAAATCTTTCCATTTAAACTTCTTGCTTTTTAGTTATTTCAGAATGAGAACTAGAAATTACCTTTTAAAAAAAAAAAATCACTTGCGAACCAAATCAATTACCGAGCTTTGAAAAATATATTCCTTGAAATTGTTACTAAAACAAGTGATGGGGCGTGTTTAATTTGTAGGTATGGTTTCAAATGTAAAATTTTCGACAAAGGGTGATAGCGGAGAGATTGCTTATTTTTTATTTCGTGAATAAAAAGTCACAGTGTAAATACAAATTTTCTTAGTGTACAATAAATGACATTTTTGCCGCTGAAAAGATATTTTTGATTTTATTAACCGGCGGTTTAAAAATTATTTTGTATTGATTGGATTCCGGTCCTGTCAGTTTGATCAGAATAAGCGGCTAATTTTATTAACCAGTGAAGATATTAAGCGGCGTTTACTGTACTTCTCCATGGTGATCTCCACTATAAAAAATTTAGTGCACTTGCCATTCAAGTGCAATGATTATAAAGTAGGACTGTGTATAGATCCCTGTTTTCAAAATTTTCACCGTAAAAAAGAAATATATTTAATATTCAAAAGTCATTAAAGGGTAAGTATAATACTGGGGGAAAAAAAGTGCAAAAAAATGTATTTCAACAAGAAATATCTTAAATATAGGGGTGGGAATCGATTAAGAGTTTTCACTGCGTTAATCGTAGTTCATTAATCGATTAATCGGTTTTCATTTTTTTTTTTCTGTATAATTTTATTTCAATGATGAATAAAACTCTCATATTGTGTACAGTAGTACAGTCGGTAACAAAGGTATCCGAATACTAGCAAAAATTCCTATATAAAAAAGGTAGAGTTAATACTGTTTTGTTAAATAAATCCTTGTCGAATCCTGTTCTTAGTCAGTCTAAGAATATGATTCGACAAGGATTTATTTAACAAGTTAGTTCTTCTTTATCACTTCGGATTAGAACACAGAATGTTATTTTCTGTTTCTACTTCGATAGTTACTATCAGCAATTCTGAACAGACAATAAACGCTTGAAGATATTGTGAAACTCTGTTGACATTTTCCCCATCAGAGGGATAGTGGAGATCTCATCTTTAGCATTTCCATTTTTTGAAAGCTTCTTCTTTCTGAGAATACTATTGCCCTAGCCAACACTTTGTGTAGAAGGCTACAGACAGGTGGTGTTGCTCCAGCATGCACATGAAGCGGCATTTTGTTTAATAACTGTCCTCCCCATTTCTCTATCAACAAAATTGCAACATCTTCTTTTGTGAGGTTTTAGTTTTATTTCTTTATTTCTTTTGCTTTTTCATTATTTGATGGATGTTTCTTAGAATGTTTGTTAGGAAAATATGTGAAAAAATATTTTGTAGGCAGAACAACATTTTTACTTTAATTCGTAGTTTGAAATTTTTAATCGGATTTTGAAAAATTTTAATCGAATTAATCGATCCGATTAACTCGATTAAAAAAATTGATCGGGACTAAGCATTGATCGATTAACCTAACCGATTAATCGGCACAGCCCTACTTAAAGAAATAAAGTATGTAATCAAATAAATATATAAAGCATATACCGTTTATATACTCTGCAGAGCATTATTATACCATGCGTTCGTATTTCGATATTCATGGATTTAGGCAAAAAAAATAAACCTTCGGCTCTGGACAGACTCTCCCGAAAGTGAGTGCCGGCCTTAGCGGGCGTTTGCTCTTCCCGTCGCTAAAGGGTTAATAACCCACTTAAAGACTTTATGATACTGTTTGTTACTATACTTAAATGGGGGGTGGTCATCTTTTTGCACAATAATTTGTGTGATATAAAACTATTTTGAACTGCTTATTTAAAGCTTATTAGAAATATTCGAATACAGTATTGCATATCTCGAATAATGTGGAAATAAGTGTGAATGCTACATCAGATTATTAATGAAAGAAAGACTGAAAAATTATTTGAAGAAATAGGTTTTAATTTGTTAATTTACAGAGCATAATTCGTTTTCTCACCTTTTTTTTTTTTTCCCCCGCTAAATTAAGTAAGTAATAGAAAATTTGATCTTACACTGTTAAAAAAATGCAACTTTGCTACCATAAATTCTTTGTAATGACAGAAAAATACGTTTTTTCAACGTAATTTTTCCGTAATTTACGATTTTTTTCTCAAATTACAGAGAATTTCCGGCAGCAAAGTTGCATTTTTTTTAATAGTGTACGGTACTTGTGTATTGTGGAAACGCTTTGCAGTTTGGAAATTTGTAAAATTTTAAGATAATTTAGTCATGTAATGCCAATTTTCTTCATTAAAATTTTGGTCGCAACGAAAAAATTTCTTATTGAGGATAATTTAATTGTGTGCTTAATTACCTTTAATTAAAACTTTTTTGCCATTATTTATCTGTTAGTAGCCTCTTTCAGCAACCCTTGAAAATTCTAGCACACTCACTCAACAATAATTTTTGTGGCGTTTGATATTGTAACCCATTTATTACTATAGCATAATGAATAGTGTTATTTTGCCATTATGGTACGTTATTTAATTATTGTAGATAATTACACCTGAAAATTTCTAATGTTACAGAAGTGTACTTTACTGTGCTTGCCAGTAATAATTACCTGTGTTCACGACTGCACCACTCTTTTAATATTTACCGTGTCGCTATGATCAATTTTGGCAGTTCCTCCCCCTCCCCCCCCCCAAAAAAAAAAAAAAAAAAAAATACACACACACACACACACACACTGTTAAAAATTTAAACAGAAAACTCTGTGTAATCTATTATCTTAAGTCTTGAAAAAAAATAAACGGAGATGTTAAAAAAATTATTTTATATATTCACTTTAATAACTAATATTAATTTAAGTAATTATTGGTGAGACTATATTTCGGACTTGGAATGCTTTTTCTAAAGTAGAAACAGTCATTTTTAATTATAATTAAATTAGGTAAAAATACAGAATAAAGATTGAGAATCTCGATTAGTCACTTTTACCTAAGAATTACTGTAAATTTACAGAGACTCTGGAGAAATGTTTACATTAAATTTACAGAATTTTTTAACAGTGCATATTACTTATCAGTTTCAAAAGAAATCCCTATTTTTTTTTATCGAAAATTTGGATCCTTCATGAAATACCTGTCGCATTCATTTAACTTGCATGTGTCTTCTTCTTCTTCTTCTTTTTTTCTTTTAAAGGTGACGTTATATTTATTAAAAAGGAAACTGAAATACAAATATTAAAAAATAGAATTATCCAAAAAAGTATTCTTCTGCTCGAAAAATTAAAAATATTGCATGTTTAATGTTACAAAATAAATAAATAAACTATCCTCATCATCTTTTTCTTCAAGGATTAGGATGAGACATCACCTCTAACTTCTGTTATTTTTGTCATAGAACAATCAACATCTTTTTTTTTTTTGTTTGGGTAGAATAAAGTACGCTTTTGTATTGCTAAAATAGTACAAATATTTACGACAATGACCTTTTTTTTTTTTTTTTTTTTTTTTGTCATTTTTTAATATATAAACTGAATAATTTCCCGCATAGTCCCCCTCCTTTAATTTACACCAACTTAACACTAGGCACTACATGGAGCTGCTTTTGTTCCACAAAGGATGGAAAAGTTGTGCAATTTATAAGTGGAATTATTATAAAATTATTTTATATCCACTCTCTATGAATCTTACGCAAGACGAGTGATATAAAAATGTACGGATATGTATAAACAGTGCTTTAATTGTTAATAAAGAGTTAAGAATGAGAATTCAGAATAAGAGTTTAAGTCAATTTCCAAATGCAATAAATAAATTTAATTTTTACTGTTAAAAAAAAATAATAGTAATGAATAATTTTGCTAATTTTATGGACTGAAATTAGTTATTTTTACTTCCATTACACTACTGCCAATGGGTAATGGAAGTATTGTATTCGGTCCAAATATTCAATATCGAGGTTTCACCTGATTTGCACGTTTTAAGCCCTCTTGAGTCCAAAAAAGTAGTTTTTGGCAATTCGTCAGTGTGTGTGTATGTGTGGAATTTTCTGGCTATCCTATCTCCGAAACTAATAAAGATAGAACTACGAAACTTCAGAATTGAGACAGCTCTGGTCTGGTGTACAAATGAATCTTCCAAATTTTGGTGAAAATCGGAAAACCGGGTCATCGGAAACTGGAAATGGGACCGTAAGTCCGTATCTCAAAAATGGCTCTAACGATTTTCTTCAAAGTTACTGGATAAACACTCTATTAGATGTCCTTTCGAATGATATAGTTGGTTAGTTCAGGAAAATCAATAGGCTTTTGTATAAATAGCTCAATTTCAGGTCTCGCGAGTGCGTTTCTTTAAAAAAGGCTGTACGGATATATATATATATTTTTTTTTTTTCAAACTCGCCCTATTAACTCTATATTAAATATTCTTTTGCATGTAATTATTGTTTTCCGGTCAATAATAGAGGTTTTGGTAAAAGTGGGTATCTCAAAGACGTTGTTAACGATTTTCTTGAAAATTGTTTCATTAATCCATTTTAGATATCCTTTCTTATGTATTACGTGGTTATTACAGGAATATTAACGGTCATCCTGATTAGGTAGTTCTGTTTTATATCTCGGAAATTGGTGTTTAAAAAAAAAAAAAAAAAAATCCTTTATTTTTTAACTTGCTATGTAAACTCTGTTTTATATGTCTTTATACGTGTATCAAGTTTCTTTTACTGGAAAATTCCAAAAATGCATATAATACGTGTAATGGAAGTCGTGTGGTTGTTTCACATCAGATTTTTTTTAGTTTAAAGTTATACAATAAAAAGTTTTATAACCAAAATCATATAAATTTTCTTTAACAACTAATAGTTAAGGGGAAGTTCTGTTAATTTTCATAAGCAGATTTTAATAAATTTATTTATTATATTTAAAATTAAGGAACTTTATTAACTTTACTAACTTTTATTAACTTTATGTAATAAAAAATAACTGGTGGATCTGCAGATCCGGTTCCTCAACATCCTATTTGCATCACTCATTACCCATTTTTATTTATTCCATATCATTTAATATAATTATACATGCATAATATATAGATATACATATAAATGATTAACTCGCTACGTAAACACATATGTTTCTGAGGTTGTATCTGTCTGTCTATATTTATTTGTACGTATTTCCTTGTAACTCATACCCTTGTGTTAACTCCTTCGAAGTCATAAATATTTCTGCCAAATTTCATGACAAATGATTGCATAATTAATCGGAATTACTTTCTGTGGCCCTGTAAACAAATTACCAATTCTATGTCTATATATATATATATATATATATATATATATATATATTACAGAAACCATGCTTTTGACATTCTAATTACATGTTTATTTCATTATATTTAAAGGAGTGCAGCCACGTTAATATTTCCATTTATAAGAAATACCGTCTATAGACCGTAATGTTACGAAATTCTTTTATATGTTCTTGTAGACTAGCCACGGTAATTATATATATTAAAAAAACTATACAACTAATTTACTGTAACTCATTAATATGTAAATCAAATTTAAGATCATTTGGATGATTACAGATTGTCATCAGAATTCTGTTGTGTGATCCTGTAAATATATATATATATATATATTTAGTCTTTACATACCTTTTGTCTAGAGAAAACATGCGCTTAAGCATCTTAATAATGTATGCTAATTCTAGTATCTTGAATGTTGCAAGAATAATTTGACATAATTTGGATGATTACGTGACTTTTTGTAAGATCATGTGTATGTGCATTAAATATTGTCTAAGCACACATTTTCTTCAGAAAATATACTTTTAATCATCTCAATAATGTATGTTAATTTCATGTTATAACCATGTAGTATAACCATGTTAAAATGCATTTAAACGAAAATCTACCCATAGGTCGTAATGATAAGAAAAATTTCGGTGTGTCCCTGTACACGAAGAATGAACACTATAGACACCAAAAATTATACAGCTATTCTTGTATAGCCCCTAAGCATGTGTAGCAATTTGTAATCCAATCGGGGGATTTTTAGTACAGTGTTGGGCATAATTGATTAAAAAGTAATTGAATAACAATTACAATTTTGTTTTGTCAATCGATTAACAAGTAATTGATTACAAATAAATTGAACTATTACAAATAAACTGAATAAGTAATTCAGTTTATTTGTAATCAATTATTTGTTAATTTATTGACAGTAAAATAATTATAATTGTAATTTAATTGTAATTCAATTACTTTTTAATCAATTATGCCCAACACCGTTTTAGACTTCTATTGCTGTACATACTATATAATTCTGTCCATTGGCCGTAATGATAATAAGAGCTTTGGTGTGTCCCTGTACACGAAGTACAAATAGAATACATACCCAAAACTATACAGCTCATTCCGTGTGGCTCATAAACATGTGTACCCAATTGCAAGTCAAAACCGTGATTTTTGCGGCCGTTATCGCGAGACATACAGACAAAAGCATTTTGAGTCCCCACTCTCCACATGGAGCCCCCCGCTGACGTTTCGCCAACTATTAAGTACAGTAGAGTCTCGGTAATTCGAGGTGGACGGGACCGGACGTAGCTCGAATTATTGAAAACTCGAATTATCAAAAATGACAAAATTAATAAAATAGAAATAATATGTAAACACAATTTTTAAATTTAAGTGTATATTTCAATTAAAAAAAAATGTACTTACATAATGCTATTACATTAATTTCTGAAGATAAGTTAATTACATCTTAAAGTAATTGTCAATTGTTTTCTGTTTAAATACATTGTTCCTTTTACGTGCGGCAATATCACGCCATCTTCTGAGCATCACATTGTCGACTGGAGTCGCTTCAGGCTGTTGTTCTACGTATCTCATAGCAGCCTCTAGCGCAGCAAGACCCTCGCTGTGACTCATACGTGGTGTGGAATCATTTGTTACGTCCTCCTCCTCACTATCATCCTGCTCTACTAAATTAATCATATCAACTATAGCTGCATCCGTAAATTCTAGTTGGTCGTCATTATTTTGCCATTCTTCCACCACAGAAATACTATCTGTGTTTTCGCACCCTGGGATTTTTTTAATAAAATTAAACAACGGCATATCATCTTCACTAATGTCCTGATTAGTATTGTTTTCTGCCCCCTCGTTCTTCAAAATTTTATTCCAAGATTTCTGAAGAGTCTCTGAGGTTATTTCATCCCATGCCCCAGCCACCCAATACACAACGTCTTTCACGGTAATTTTTTTCAAAACATCTACAATGGTTTCTTCACCTTCTATGGATTCTAGAAGAGATTGCAGCAATCTACGGCGATACTTTTTTTTTAAGCATTGTAGAATCCCTTGATCCATGGGCTGAATTAAACTAGTTACATTTGGGGGTAAAAACATGGCACGAATTCCATCGCAATTTAATTCATCTTCATTTGGATGGGAACCCGCGTTATCAAGCGTCAAGATGGCTTTACAAGGTAGATTTCTTTCTTTCAAGAATTTTTTAACTTCTGGAACAAAATCGGAGTAAAACCAGTCTTTAAATATCTTTTGCGTCATCCAAGCACTTTTTTGGCTCTTATACGTAACCGGTAGAGACGATACACAAATATGTTTAAAGGCTCTTGGCTTAGTCGATTTTCCGACAACAACAAGTTTCATCTTATGATTTCCTGAAGCATTTGATGTCGCGAGAACTGTCAATCTCTCTTTGCTCTTTTTGTGACCTGGAGCACTTTTCTCTTCACGTGACGCGAGTGTCTTAGAAGGTAACATTTTAAAATTAAGGCCAGTTTCATCGCAATTATAAAGCTGGTCATTTGTAAGTTTTTCATTTTTTACTATCTCCTGTAATTTCTTGCAGAATTTTACGACGGCTTCAGAATCAGCAGATAATTTCTCTCCACACATCTCTAGTTGCCGAATGCCGTATCTTTTTTTCCACTTGTCAAACCAGCCTACACTAGCAGTGAAATTTTGATCTACCTCTTCAAATTCTTTTTGAAACAGCAAAGCTTTTTCTTTTAGAATGGGACCTGAAAGAGGGCATCCTTTTTGCCTTTGTTGGGTAAACCACATAAAAAGTGCCTCGCCTGTTTTTTCATAGTCAGATTTTTTCAAAGATTTTCTATCCAATGATACGTCTGAGCACTTGTTACCGGAAAACGCTTCTAATTTGCTTCTGTTTCTACGCCAATCACCAACTGTGACTTCACCTACGCCATATTCGACTGCAAGTTTTTTAAGAGTTTCCCCCTTATCCAGTCTTTTTAATGCTTCTAATTTCACTTTTAATGGAACGAATTTCCTTTTCCTTTTTGTAGAATCCATTATGGAAAAACAATTACGTTTCTGTAAACAGAATTAAAAAATCTTTCAAAAGTGACTTAAATTCCGCGAGCTAGTACCGAACTAATCGAACTGCACTATTTTTAGAATATGGAAAGATACATTTGGAGAAGTGGAAACAGGTGATTGGCTGAAATCGGATTGCACAACTTTCTCTCCAAATTGAAATAGCACGATTCCCTCCCCCCTCCTCCAAAACGCGCACCTGCAAAGAATACAAAATGCGTTTTCTTTGAGTGGAAGGATTTCTTCTCATAGCATGAGACCGGTGAAATAACAATAAAAGATAGAAGTAATTTTTTCATGTGTTGGTCTTTTTTTTTTTTTTTTTTTTTTTTTTTGGTGAGTCGAATTTAACTCGGATTTATGGGAAACTCGAACAATCGAGACTCGAATTATAGAGACTCTACTGTATTTAAGTTTTGTACTTAAAAAAAAAAAAAAAAAAAAAAAAAAACTTTCTTTAGTAGTAAATTTTATTGAACTATGGAGATTATGGATATGCTTAAAACAGGGTTTCTGAAGAAAATAGGTGCTCAGACAATATTTAATGTACATGGACATACTACTTTTAACAGCATTTGATTTATATTTATAACAGTATTTAATCATTAGAAAATTAAATAGTATAAAATACTACTCACATACAACAAGATATATCCTTGTTATTATCCTTGTATATGTATATATATATATATACTACACACACACACACACACACATATATATATATAAACTGGTGTGAAAAATTTAAGCAACAACCTGTTTTCTCGTTTTCTTCATTTGCGAATAATTTTTAAACAGATAAACATATGAACATAAAATTTGGATGGCATGTTCGTTATCATACCGTTAGTCGAATTTTATATATTGGGTTGTTCGATAAATAATGTTGTTTTTTAAAACCTTCGCTTCTAAAAACCAAGACTTCTTCGAACGTGGAATTTTTCAATTTACCGAAAGATGGCAAAAGGTCATCCAACAAAATGGTCAATATATCCATTGATTAATGTTTGTTTTTAATATAAATAAATTCAGTTTGAAAAACATGAAAAAAAAAAAAAAAGACATTATTTATTGAACAACCCAATAATTTTAGCATGAGTAATAATTTTTAAACTAATATTTATTTATTTATTTATTTTTTCAAAAGTATGCTTTGGAAAAAAGGAAACATTTCAGCAATTTTAGGAAAGAAAACTGAATGAAAAGTGGTGTTAAGGATGCATTATAGATAGATAAAGACACGCATGCCTTGAAATGTTACTCTAAATCTCAATTTTTCTTACTGCATTAACTTTTCTTTTACTTTTATAATAGACTTTTTAAAATAATAATAATAATAATTAGTTTGTAAACTATGAGCCTCACCAGAATAATAAAAATGTCGATGAATAGTTTTATAATGAACATCTTATTCAATTTTCATGTTTGTATGTATATTTTTTAAAAAAGTTATCCACATGCGAAAAAAAGAAGAAAAAAGAAGAAACAGAAAAGTGAATTTAGGTAAAAAGATCCGGTTTTAATCTAACACATGGGTGCATGTGCCTCTTCACCTATCTGTAAGGCATCCTTATGACCATTTTTCATTAAGTTTTCTTTTCTAAAATTGTTGATTTTTTTTTTTTTAAACTTTTTTCAAAGCTTATTTTTGAGAAAAAATGAATATTTATTAGCTTAAAAATGATTACTTATGTTAAAGTTATATAAAATTCGGTTAATGATAGGATAACGAACAGGCCATTCAAATTTTATGTTCATATGTTTAAAAATTATGCACAAAAGAAGAAAACGAGAAAACAGGCTCTTGCTTAAATTTTGAACACCAGTGTATATATATACACGGAGACTCATACAAACGTGTAAGAACATGCTTCAGTTAAAATTACATAATAAAATGTTTTTATCCGACGGTCCTTACTCAAATTTCTTTGTTACTGTTCTTTTAAACGTAACTGTAGTTATAAAGAAAAATGGATGTCAATAATAATTTATGTTTATAAAATTTAATGTACTGAGTAATGACAACGATTTGTTTTTCCATTTACGAAAAATAATTTAAAAATTTAGTTTTATTAACAGACTATAAAATTATTAAAATATTATCTGTTTTAATTTTAGAGTCAAATTATTTTAATTATATTGAATTCTAACTTGAAAATATTTACACATTAAAATAATGCTATATTAATTTCAGTAAAACTTGTTTGTATATTGACCTTTATAAATTTAAATTCTATAAATACCGTATAATTTTCTTGTATCGGAAAAAGAAATGCCAAATTTCATCCCTATTATGAATGAATATTTCTATTTATGCCACTTATAAATTACACTGTTTATCACCTCACAAACATTGCAATATATATATAGAAGGATATTTAAAGAAGTCCCATTAAAACCAATATCAAAAATAAATAAATGAAAATAAATAAAAGCATAACAATAATTAGCACTGTATCAGGGGGCATGTATTGAATTATTATATGGGCAGTGTTGCCAAGTTTAGAGGTTTTTTATTCAATATCTATCGCAATTTTAATTGTAACAGTTGCCTAATTACTTCAAACATTAGTCGTCTCTTTTATGTATCAAATATCACTCTTCAAAATTATTGGTTATTATTATATTAAAAAAAAATAATAATAATAATCTGGAGTGACTCCGTTCGGCTTTCTGAACACTGAGTAATGAACGGTTTTATAGATAAAGTAAACTAAGAGAAGTTGTTAAATAAACAAAAGGGACAAAATTATAATAGGGTGTTTCAGTGTTTTTTCCACTTAGTATACGATGTTTAATTGAACGCTACTGAACTTTGAGCCCGTAGATCATAATGATAAAGAATTTTTCGTTGTGTCCCTGTAAAAACCTATCAATGCTAGATTCACCATAATACTTATAGTTAGTGCAACGGTGACTTATAATATTCATATAAATTTTCAGCTGAATTGAAAAAGGCGTTTAGACGCTATCGCACTTTTAAAAATTGGGTCCCATAGGCCATAATGATAAGGAATTTTTCTTTGTGTCCCTGTAAAAAAAACTGTAAGTGCTAGATTCACTAAAATCTATACTGTTCGTGCAACTGTGACCTATAACATATGTATAAATTGTTTGCTCAGTTTAATAAGGCGTTTTGACCTTATCACACTTTTAAAAATTTGGCCCCATAGGCCATAATGTTAAAGAAATTTTCTTGGTGTCCCTGTAAACAAGCTATAAGTGCTAGATTCACCAAAATCAATAGGGTTCGTGCTACGGTGACTTACAACATATGTACCAACTTTCAGCTCATTCGAACAAAGCGTTTAGACGCTAGCGTGTTCACTGACACACATACACACACATACATACATCATCGTAAAAAAAAAAAAAAAAAAAAATTGAAAACAGACTCAGGGCACCTCAAAACATATAGAAACATCAAAATCTCCAATTCGGATTCTTGATATGATTACAATACTTTCCTTACATATGTATGTTCGAAAAGTAAAAACATTAAACTTGATAACACTAAATATAAGTAAATTTCTGTAAAATCTGTAAGTTTAAAGCTGAGAAGTAACAGATTTATACAAATTATAAGAATGTTACATGAAAACTGATTTTTATAAAATAGTTTTGCAGTGAATTAGCAGTTAATGCTTAACTTGCTAAATATTTTCTTCTATTATGTAATATAGAGAAAGTATTGGATTCGTCAAAATTTTCCGGTTTTCGATGAATTTACGCGTTTTGAGATGTCCTGAATACGATTTGATAGTTTTTAGAAAATGTCTGTCTGTGTGTATCACGAATTTTGTGGACGCTGTATCTCACGAACCATTGAACGAAATTTAACCAAACTTGGTATTGAGTTGGACCCTGACATAAACTAGTGCTGATTAGATTTGGGGATCAATCGCTCAACAGGTGGCGCTGTGATCGCATTTTTTCTAAATTTCTAACATGGCAGTATAGGACAAAAATTCGTATAAATGTACATAATGAGAGTTGTTTTCAACTCGTGATTGTAAAATTAATAAGAATTATTGATAATAGTAGTAGTTAATTAGGAAAAAAATTTTGTGCATGTGGGGGCATCCCTTTCCCCCCCCCCCCTCCGGAGTGGGGTTGGGGGGTAAATTTTCAAGATGGGTATCTTTCGAAAGGTCTTGTCAATACCTTTAAAACGAATGGTTGAACTATAGATCTGTGATAATTTAAAACAAAGTATCGATTTCTTTTACTTTTTTTTTTTTTTTTAAGCTATTGTATAGCTTTTATCGCGGGCTTTGAGCGCGGCGACCGAATCGAAAAATTCCGTAACGAAAAAAAAAACCTAACACAGTTCGGCACACTTCGGCTGTACGAAGCTCGCACGGATCGAGACGAGCTGCTCCGAAATCGGACGTAAGCAGCTGTTTGTGAGAAAGTATATAGGTGTATAGGTATCTATCATCTATGTACAACAGTAAATAGCTGTACGCGTAAAATTTGTGTATAAAGTAGATCAGATAAAACTGGAATATCCCCATTCGACTTGCAGGCCTTTAAGACCTATTAAATACCTTTTCTCTATTAAAATTTGTTTTCTTATCGGTCACCACGCTCAAAAAGTGTAACTTGAATTAATATCAAAGAAAAAACTTCAATATCCCCATTCGACTTGCAGGCCTTTAAAACCTATTAAAATACCCTTTCTCTATTAAAATTTGTTTTCTTATCGGCCACCACGCTCAATAAAGGTAACTTGAATTAATATCAAAGAAAAAACTTGAATATCCCCATTCGACTTGCAGTCCTTTAAAACCTATTAAATACCTTTTCTCTATTAAAATTTGTTTTCTTATCATTATTGTTATCTTATTCATTAATATCAAAGAAAAACCTTGAACATCCCCATTCGACTTGCAGGCCTTTAAAACCTATTAAATACCTTTTCTCTATTAAATTTGTTTTATATCGGTCACCACGCTCAAAAAGTGTAACTTGAATTAATATCAAAGAAAAAACTTGAATATCCCCATTCGACTTGCAGGCCTTTAAAACCTATTAAATACCTTTTCTCTATTAAAATTTGTTTTCTTATCGGTCACCACGCTCAAAAAGTGTAACTTGAATTAATATCAAAGAAAAAACTTGAATATCCCCATTCGACTTGCAGGCCTTTAAAACCTATTAAATACCTTTTCTCTATTAAAATTTGTTTTCTTATCGGTCACCACGCTCAAAAAGTGTAACTTGAATTAATATCAAAGAAAAAACTTGAATATCCCCATTCGACTTGCAGGCCTTTAAAACCTATTAAAATACCTTTTCTCTATTAAAATTTGTTTTCTTGTCATTATTGTTTTCTTATCATTATTGTTATCTTATCATTATTGTTATCTTATTCATTAATATCAAAGAAAAACCTTGAATATCCCCATTCGACTTGCAGGCCTTTAAAACCTATTAAATACTTTTTCTCTATTAAAATTTGTTTTATACCGGTCACCACGCTCAAAAAGTGTAACTTGAATTAATATCAAAGAAAAAACTTGAATATCCCCATTCGACTTGCAGGCCTTTAAAACCTATTAAAATACCTTTTCTCTATTAAAATTTGTTTTCTTATCATTATTGTTATCTTATTCATTAATATCAAAGAAAAAACTTGAATATCCCCATTCGACTTGCAGGCCTTTAAAACCTATTAAATACCTTTTCTCTATTAAAAGTTTTTTTCTTATCGGTCACCACGCTCAAAAAGTGTAACTTGAATTAATATTAAAGAAAAAACTTGAATATCCCCATTCGACTTGCAGGCCTTTAAAACCTATTAAATACCTTTTCTCTATTAAAATTCGTTTTCTTATCGGTCACTACGCTCAAAAAGTGTAACTTGAATTAATATCAAAGAAAAAACTTGAATATCCCCATTCGACTTGCAGGCCTTTAAAACCTATTAAATACCTTTTCTCTATTAAAATTTGTTTTCTTATCGGTCACCACGCTCAAAAAGTGTAACTTGAATTAATATCAAAGAAAAAACTTGAATATCCCCATTCGACTTGCAGGCCTTTAAAACCTATTAAATACCTTTTCTCTATTAAAATTTGTTTTCTTATCGGTCACCACGCTCAAAAAGTGTAACTTGAAATTATATCAAAGAAAAAACTTGAATATCCCCAGTCAACTTGCAGGCCTTTAAAAACCTATTAAAATACCTTTTCTCAAAAAATAGAGTTAGATCATTCAAATTTGGTACATCGAGGTTTTCGATACCTATAAATAGATTGCGGATATTTTTGATATATTCTCATTGCGGATATATTCTCATTTATTCAATAAAAGAAAAAAAATTGCTTTCTTACCGGTCACCACGCTCAAAAAGTGTAACTTGAATTAATATCAAAGAAAAAACTTGAATTAATATCAAAGAAAAAAAAAAAATACTGCAGAAATAAAATAAATAAATAATTATAATTACATAAGTTGATAAAAAATGCTATGCAATAGCTTTACCGCGGCAGTCCTCGAGTGCCACACGTATTTTTTTTTTTTTTTTTTAAGGCGAATAAAATGGTCTTTATTTGGATATTTAGTGGAAATCGTCTGCATTATCGTGGAAGATAATTTTTTTTAAATAATAATTTTAATAAATCATTTTTACTGAGTGAATTGTATAGGAAAATATAGAAGAAAGTCACGTGGTAGCCACAATATACTAGTTTTAAGAATTAGTATAAATTGATTAAAAAAAAAAAAAACGGATTATTTTATTACACATCAACAAATTAATACAACATATTTGATTAAAACAATGATATTAATATATAAAATATTTTTTTAATGTTTATACATCAAATCAAATTTTTTGTTTAAAAATTTATCAAAATATAAAATTATTCTACTCTAAAATTATTAATAGGTGGCAGCACTACTAAGATTTATTAATCTTAGAGTAGTGCTGCCACCTATTTATAAAAATTAAGTTTATAAAAGATTTGTTTGATATCACTGCTCTGCATGAAAATTGACCCCAACATCATTTTTACGAATTCTTGTGTAAAAGCAGGAATGGTATCAGGGCTCGATTTATTTATTTTTTGTTTGTTTATTTGTTTCAGCATGGTGTAATCATAGACCTATTATAAGAGTGGACGGGACAATGGCAACCTTTTTAGTATCAAAGATAACTCATAAAAAGGTCATGTGAATGTTGATCTAACAGAAAGCCAAACTGACCAATATTGAAATTTACAGGCCATGCTCTAAACTCTGCTTTTTATTAAGCAGACGATATTTTCCCTTTTTCTTTGAAAGTTCTTTTTAAAATTTTTATTTCACTTTAAAAGTTAGATTATTTTGAACTTAAAAAGAATTTTATAGCAAGAAATAGTAATTAGATGTACTTTAAAAACCCTAGAAGTTATGCAAAATAAGGATTTTATTTCACAGGTAAGATTCTTTTTAATATTTTATTATTTCGTTCTTTTTAAGTAATTATTTTTATAAAATGCTTATAATTGCTATACTTATTTCTCTAAATTGAATTAGTTTAACTATATTATATCTTATAGTATTTAAAAAATGTGCATGATTATTTATGAGAGTTAAAACGAGTCTAGAAAAACCAAAGTTATAAAATTTTTTGAACTTTGGTTAATAACAAGGTAAAAATAAATTTCAGCAGCTGTAATATTTTACATTAGTTTTGCTTGTTGTATCTTTTAATAATAATAATACATATATTTATATTCAAAACAAAAAATTGGCAATAATGCGATAAATGCCAAAAAGGTAACCTTTTTCAACATTCACATGGTTTCACCTTTGCACCTTTACTTATATTCCCTTAATATTGGAATGCTCCGTCCACTCTTATAATAGGTATATGGGTGTAATTGATAACAAAATGAAAATTAAAATAAGTTATTTCTTACATATGTATATGTTAAACTATTGCAACATAGTAGAATTCAGAATAATAGAAGATTAAATGCCTCCGAAATCTTCAATAATTAAATAAATTAATTTATAACTAAATTAAATAATTGGTGACGTGTCTTTAAGAAAGACATGAAATCAATTAACAAGCAATAGCTTTAATTTAATATGGGAAAAAAAAAAAAAAGACAAACACACTACACACTTACCGACACAACATCATCATAAAAAGAGAGCAAACCCACAGAAAAATGCCAAAAGCAAGTATTGAAAAATTATTAAAAAAAAAAAAAAAAACATTAAACACATTTTAAGATTAAAAATTTGGAAATACGCTCGAATAGTAGGGATTTATCATTAGTACAAAAGCCATTTAAAAGAGGCATAAACTTATTTAAAATGCAGAATAGTGTAAAATGAAATTTAAAAGAAGATCTTAGATTAATCCTATATTAATCTTATAAGATGCGTAAAAGGAAATTTTTTTAATGTTAGTATAAAAAGCGAAAACTTCAAACATTATTGAAGATAATGAAAGGGAAAGGGAGACGCGTATCATTTTTTACAAAGTATAATGTACCAAAATATGACACTTTTTGTGAGGTCCAGAACACGATTGAATCATTTTAACCAAATTTCAGTGTGCATTACTCAAAAATTTGGTGGCGGCTATAGCTCAAGAAGGCGGCACAGTATTTTATATAAAATGATATGTAGTTGCATCTTGACATTAATTCGTGTTAGGTTTGATGAGTGAACAAAGTCTTTCCACTTTTGGTGACAATCGTCTAAAAATGGCATTGCCATCCCTTTTTCTTTACTTTTTAATACAATTTTTGAAATGGCAGTATAAGACAAAATTTCATATAAATGTGCTCACAGTGAATTATTTCTAAAGATAGATTGTGAAATAATAAATAATTGTTTATAGTAGTGAACTAAGAAAATTTTTTTCCACCTGTAAGATCATCGTTGTCCTCTTCAACGGAGGAAGTATCCCCCGAAGGGTGTCATTTTTCAATATGAGTATTTATGAAACTTATATCTGTTTCTTATAGATTTTAACTCACTGTGACACTGGAAATAATAGTAAAAAAATTCACCATCACGTCTTTTTTTGCCCCTACATAACTCACATTTTACCATGTTTTTATTAACTTCGATTCTTGTTTGTTTGTTTGTTTGTTTGTCAGGGACAAATCTTGCAATCGATTTTTAACTAACTTCCCGACTAGCTAGATATTTGAAATTTTCAGGACACCTCACAACACGGTGACAATACAATTTTCAAATAATTTTAGTCAACTATTGCAGGTTCCTGTTGCCTTCGGCAGCGTTATCAGTACAAAGCTTGCAATCGAGTTTTCACTAACTTCCCGACTAGCTAGGTATTTGAAATTTTCAGGACAGCTCATAACACGGTGACAATACATTTTTCTAATACTTTTAGTCAACTATTTCAGGTCCCGCTGCCTTCGGCAGCGCTTACATGATTCGACAGAAAATTTATTTAACTACTTTCCCGACTAGCTAGACATTTGAAACTTTCAGAATAGTTCAGAATACGGTGAAAATGCATTTTTTTAATACCTTTAGTCAACTGTTTCGGGTTCCTGCTGCCTTCGGCAGCGTTATCAGTACAAGGCTTGCAATCGATTTTTCACTAACTTTCCGACTAGCTAGACATTTGAAACTTTCAGGCTAGCTCATAACACGGTGACAGTACATTGTTTTTAATACTTTTAAACAACTGTTTCAGGTCCCTATTGTATTCGAAGCGTTTATATGATTCAACAGAAAATTTATTTAACTAACTTCCCGAGTTTCTAGACATTTGAAATTTTCAGAATAGTTCAGAATACGGTGAAAATGCATTTCAAAAATATTTTTGACCAATTGCTTCGGGACCCTGCTGCCTTCGGCAGCGTTACCAGTACAAAACTTGCAATCAACTTTTTACTAACTTCCCGGCTGAAACATTTGAAACTTTTATAATAGTTTAAAGTACGATAGCAATGAATTTTTTTAATACTTTTATCCTATTTCTTCGGGTTCTCGCTGCCTTCAGTAGCGTTTATATGAATCAACAGAAAATTTAAAAACATGGTGTATAAAAGTTCTTTTTATCTTGTAATTATTTAGTTTAATTTGGTGTTAAGAGATGACATTTGGTATCCCACGTGAATTATAAAAACCGTATTCATTTCTCACTTCAAAATAATATTGACAACAGGGAATCTAAAAAAATAATACGAGATAGAAAATATGAAGAATTGGAGGGTGGGGGCAGTGAGTGGAAGGGATGAAAGTGAAAGCGTGTTCGGAGGGGGCATCCAAAAAGAAGAAAAGGTTTCACAGGCAAGAAAAAGAGTGAAGTTGATTGGAAATGAAAAATGTTGCATGAAGGAACTGTTGTTTAATTATGAGATAGAACATGTTAACTTCAAATGTAATAAAATGAGCGTTTTTTTTTTTTTTTTTTTTTTTTTTTTTTTTTTTTTTTATAACTGTATTATTATTATTATTTAGTAGTTTTTTGTGGGCAAAAATGCAGATAATTGTTGGATTCAGCATCTTCGAAACCTTAAACAACAAAATTTTATACATCAGTGGTAAAGAAAAAAAATAATTAATTAATTAAATAATCTGTCTTTCTCTCTCTCTCTCTCTCTAAAAAATAAAAATTGACAATATGGACTGCTGGGCGAACGGAGACCTACTATGTATTTTACCTATTTGTAAATTTTTAAGTTTAAAATCCTCAAATCCTAGTTTGGTTTCTTAAGAACAGATTTAAGGATTTTAAATTTATAAATTTACAGATTAAGGATATTATTGTGGATTTATTCCAGTATAAACCGAAATGTAAAAACGTTACTTATTATTTAAAATGCGAGGATACACCACTGGAGAATTTAGTTTACGGAACTCAATAATAAATTTTTTGACCTTGATAATATAAATGATATAGTTAAAATTGTAATATATATATATGTTTCCCTCTTATAAGTGATTGTAAAATAACGATCGCCTTTAGCTATGGTAAACCACTGAAAAGATTAATATGTAATTATACTAATTATTTTAATGAAACAGTCAAAGAGTCGTTCATTCGCAATTAAAGAGTTGTCCATTTGGAATTTGTATTTTCTGAATGGCAACAAATTATGTTTGTTTTTATTTGGCATTGCGTTGTTTATAATCATGAAGTTACATAATTCTATTTATAGGTTCATGTTTATAATAGCCAGTGATCCGTTATATTTAATTAAACATTTAAACATTACAATTGAATAGTTTTTCAAGGTTTCAGAGGGAATAAATAACAATATGTGCGATACAAAACATGTATGAAAATGATATGTATGTTTTCGTAAGTTGAATTGAACAAATGGAAAAAAAAAAAAAAAAAAATGGCTGCCAAAAGTCTCTGTTTTGAAGCGGTGCAAACCGGAATCGTGAATGACAGATGAGGATCATTATATATATTAATTATTCGTTATTTTCAACATTTACACATCGCAACACAGTATAATTAATATAGCGCAGTTTTCTTTTATCACAAGTTATAGAATTCCACATTGACTCGTGACGTGACTTTTGTGAGTAATTTTCAGAATATTTAAAAACACCCCATTTTATTATTATTATTATTTTAACTAATTAATAAATTCAGAATTTTATTATTTCTTATTACTTTTTAATCCATTAAAATTTTTATATTCCCCACTTACATACGAATGAATTGCAAAATGACAATCAGAAGAAAATTGCTAATTCATAGAACTTTAAACATGATATTACATTTCTATAGTGCCTTGCATCCCCTAATAAATATAATTCTTAATTAAAATTTTCTAAAATACAATTTCTTAAAAAAAAAAAAAAAAAAAAAAACGAGATTTTCTTTTTATTGAAGATTTAAAATTTTTACTTATTTTAAATTACATCAAATACTACAAAATACACAAAAAGACTTAAATAACTATAACTCAGTATAGAAAAATAAAATTGATAGAAAGAACAACAATTTAGTGCACTGGAAGGGGGTGGGGGAGGGGGGGAGCATCAACTTTCACCGTATTTAAAATTATTTTTAAATAACCATACTATATGCTGTTAATAACTGACTTCGAAATAAATAAAAATTAGATATGTGTAAATGTTGTTGTTTAAATTATTTTTGACAACATGGCAATGCCATATTGTGTACTGAAATTAATGAAAAAATATTAATTATATAAAATATTCATAAAGAATAGTTGATTCACTTATCTAATAAACAGAAACTGGGGTTTCTTATTTTTAAATTATAGGAACTGGAACTATGACAAAAAATAGCAGAATAAAATACTAATATTGATAAAATAAATCTCCAATAATGAAACGAATTTTGAATGAATGAATAAATCTCATTTCAACTAGTCAAACTTAACGTCTTAACCGGAAAGCTTTGTATGAGAATCGGTTTTCATTTTACTAGTGCGCACGCGTTTTAGCTCGAAAGAATGGTCTTGGTCTTAAACCGATATTCTCTTTTTCCCAATGCGCCTGCGTAACACTAAATCGAAACGGCACTTCAATCTTCGTGATTTAGCTGTCTATGACTGCGCATGCTTTAGACTATACCGGAATCCCTTTGAATGAATAGTTACCTGGCATTATTCCAACTTTACTCATTCGGTTTAGCCTGGCGTGACCTGGAATCATATGTTCGCGTGTTCGGATGTTTCTGCATCGATATTTTACGGAAGATGAAATATTTAAATCGGGTAAACGATATTAGCGTTAAATCGATATTTTAATTCACATCGATATAAAGCGCAGTCCTAGTTATGTACATCCAACACTACAACGGAATTTTGTGAAATTCCTCCTTCTCTCCTTTGGGGGGCGGGGCCGGGGGAGGAGGCAAAAAGCACGCTTTAAGCCTAACTTTGCTGCAAATTATTTCAGAGAGATGACTTTTCATGCGTGGGTTGGTTATGCGCACCCATCAAGACTGAAAACGGGATCCTACGAAATTCCTTCTTTTCCTCTGAAAGCGGTTGAAGGCAAAAAACACGTTTTCAGATATAATTGCATCAAATTATTCTGAAAAGCGATGTTTAATGTGTTGATCGGTTATACGTCCCCAACACGTAGTAAAAAGAGATTTTGCCAAATGTTTCCTCATCCACTCATTAAGACTGGCGATGATTTTTTGATGTGTCGGTTGATGATGTGTACCGAACATGCACTATAAAGCGATCTTCCAAATTTATCCAATTCCTTCCCTGGGGTGGGAGGGACAAAAAACAAGTTTCCAACCTCAACTCTGCTCTAAATTACCACAGGATGGCGAGCTATGTTATGTTGGTGTGTGGGTGTTTGTTAGTGCAAGCAACGTGCATTTTGCAGGAAACACTCTGTGTTCGCTCTTTTTACTCGTGAAACCTTTTCTTCATTTTTTGACCCAGCTACGAATCAGCTTCCACTTTCACCCCTTTTACTGCCTCCTCCCCCCCCCCCCTCTCTCCCCATTCCTTCTATTTTCAGTTTTGTATTATTTTTGTAGATTTATCTATTACTAATTATTATTATTATGGTATAGTCGTATGTATTAAAAATGTATTTTAACATGGTTACATTAAATATTATGAAATGCTATTAGAAAAAAGCGTGTTTTTCTGTGGAAAATTGTGGGTATAGAATTGATAATTAGTTTACAGGGTTACACAGGGTAGTATTTTCACATGAAATTTGGTACATGTATTTATGATTTAAATACTTGTACCAAATAATCTGATAGCCTTCTATATTCATAAAGAATTAACAGAAGGCTGTTATTAGGAATATATATATATGTGTGTGTGTGTGTAGAGAGATAGATATAGACAGGGATATACTGCGAAAAGTTGAAGGGGGGCGGTAGCCCCCCATTAGAAATGTATCTGTTTATGTAGCGAGTCGTCATATATATTTATATATATTTATATTTATATTTATATAAAGAGAGAGAGAGATGCATGTTAGGACTCACCTGATGAGAAAGAAAGCGAAACACTTGTATTGGATTAGGGAGAAAACCAATGTTACTGATGTCATTTCTAGAAGTAAGTTAAAATGGAGCTGGGCTGGGCACTTTTCCAGAAGAAATGATGATAGGTAGACCACCAGTACTATTTTGGATACCGCGATACAACACAAGACCGAGAAAGACACCAATGTGTCGTTAGAGAGATAAAATTGTGAAGTTTGGAAGAGCAGAATGGAGAAGAATTGCAGAAAACAGGGCAGACTGGAATCACCCAGAGGAGGCCTACATCCTGCAGTGGACTGATAAAGGTTGAAATTGATGATGATAATGATATATATAATATGGAGTAAATAAATATTATCAATGATCTATTGAATAATGAGTGATGGAAATAGGACGTTGAGGCTTCTGATCTGCAGATCAACTAGTTATTAATATTTTACTTTTTTTAGCACTTTTTTTCAGGAATATGATTTTAGCACTTGTGTGCAAGTTAATTTAAAATTTATTTAACGAATCACAATATTACCAGAAATATATTGCGCACAGTTATAAACCAGCATCGTAAATGTAAACTCGGTTCCTTCAAATTGGAATCAATTTTCCTAATTTATGTGCAAAGTTTACTTCCAGAACATTTGATATTTTCATCACCTATCTTAAAAAAGAATATATTAGCAACATTTTCAGATTGCTCCCGAAAAGTTGAAACGAACTTGTTTTTAAATGAAATTTTTAGCATATGGTCCACGGTCTATATGGTTTTAATTTTTAATTTCAGGAACCTATAACATGAAAGAAAATCAGACCCACAAAATTGTTCAATATATTACAACTGACATGACATAGAATAATGAAGATAAATTTTTTAAAAATAAAAAAGTAGCAGTTTAAAATGACTTGTAAAAATGCAACATTTATCCATTTTTAGAAAAATATTAGTTTGATTTTTAAGACTTTCTCTTTTCATTAAAACGTTCTTTTAATATCAACTTAAAATATTTTAAAAGAACAAATAATGTATAAATGTTTTTCTGTACAATATCGCAAATATTTTACCATTTAACACTAAGAACTCTGATTTAAAAAATAATACTTACATGGTTTGAAGCATATATATATATATACATACAGTGCCGGCAAAAAAAAAAAAATCTTTACACTTGAGCAGCAAAAAAATACTTTAGTTGCCGTTCCCGCCATAAAAACGTGCTGAGGACACGTAGTGTTAGTCGATCACAGACGACCTTTCCCTATCCTGTCAACACTCAGTTCACCTCGTGGACTTTTAGAGTTAGGCTTGCACGCTTTTTGCTCCAGCCAGCCAGTATTTCGTTCATTTGTTAAAAGTTTGACAATCTACATCGGTATTCCCACTCCACACAATGGGTCGGATTAAGCTTAAGATGGAAGAGAAATCTTACGCCTTGACTCTGCTAGAGAAAGGAATCTCTATGATGGATGTAGCCAGAGATCTAGCAGACCATTCTGGATGTAGCCAGTTGTGGCTATCTAGCAGATGTAGCCAAAGATCCATGCCTAAACGGCTGCATTCGGCAATAAAATGTAAAGATGAGATGACAAAATACTGACCGACTAACGCCACGTGTCATCACTAGGGTTCGACACATTTTTATGATGGTAACGGCAACTGACATGTAAAGTTTTTTTTTTTTTTTTCTGCTCATTGTAAAGATTATTTTTGCCGGCACTGTATAATAATTAAAAAGAAATAATCTGGTGTGGTACTCACACCAAATCACTGTCGATCCGGATATGAATTCTAGAAAGACAGATTACGCAGATTAAAAATGTAAGGGCTGTATCCAAAGGCACTTTAAAAACAGTTCAAAGTAGTTTTAGAAACGTTTTATTTGACATATTAATTGTGTGAGTGTTTACCAATCTTGAAGAAACTTGCCAATCCTGCTCAAACTTCTCAGAGCAACGGCAAGATCTCCAAAATATCATATTTGAATTTCCCGCTATTACTCGTATTATTATTTTTTATATTTTTAGCGGTTGGTCTCTTTCTCTCTCTCTCTATCTCTGTGTGTATGTCTGTTATCAGCATTTCTCATGAATAAATATTACCCGGAGAACAAAACTCTATGTTCTAAGTTTGTAACATATAAGGTCGCTACATGAAATATTCAGTTATGAAATCGGACAAAAGGTTCGTGTACAGGGACATTCAGGAAATTTCAATGTCTATGGGAGAAATTTCTGACAGGTACAGTTTAACATTCCACTACATATATCAAAATGAAATTTTTTATATGCATAAATTTAATTTTTATATGCATAGAGGTATATTTTGTATAGATTTCGGTATGGAAATCATTCATTATTCGTTTAAAGTAGGCCTGTTCAACCTAAAACACTTGGCGGGCTGCATTGGAAATATATTTTATTCATTCGGGCCGCACCGTATGTACAGTCATAAAAAAAGTTCTCCTCTCCCCCCCTTCTTTCCCGACTAATTTTGTCGTAAATTGGTGTGGAGACTTGCGGCTGGTGCCGATCGATTAGAATTAAGGCCTAGTTTAGAACGGTTTAGTTAGATTTTGCTTAAGGGGGTGTCTACATATTAAAACTGGCATTAACTTCATTTTTACTTTCATCTATATGTAATATAGAGAAAGTATTGGATTCGCGAAAATTTTCGAAGTCCACTTTTTGATGGATTTACATGTTTTGGGATGTGGAGAACATGAATTAATAGTTTTTAGAAAATGTCTGTCTGTCTGTCTGTATCATTTTTTTTGTGGACGCTGTATCTCACGAACCAATGAATGAAATTTAACCAAACTTGGTATTTAGTTGCACCCTGACATAAACTGGTGCTGATTAGATTTTGGGATCAATCGCTCAATAGGTGGCGTTGTGATCGCATTTTATGCAAATTTTTAACATGGCAGCATAGGACAAAATTCCGTATAAATGGGCATAAAGAGAGTTATTTTACACTTGTGATTGTAAAATTAATATGAATTATTGATAATAGTAGTAGTTAGCTAGGAAAAAAATTTTGTGCATGTGGGGGCATCGGTTCCCCCCCGGGGAAGTAAATTTTCAAGATGGGTATCTTTCGAAAGGTCTCGTTGATAATAGTAATAGTTAACTGGGAAAAAATTTTTGTGCATGTGGGGGCATCGGTTCCCCCCCCTCCGGGGGGGGGGAAACCCCCACCCGGGGGGGCAAAGTTTCAAGATGGGTATCTTTCGAAAGGTCTCGTCAATACCTTTAAAACGAATGGTTGAACCATAAATCTGTGATAATTTAAAACAAAGTAATCGCTTTTTTTTTTTTAACGAAATTTAACCAAACTTGGTATTTAGTTGGTCCCCGACATAAACTGGTGCTGATAATGTTTGGGGATCAATAGCTCAACAGGTGGCGCTGTGATAGCATTTTATCTAAATTTTTAACATGGCAGAATAGGAAAAAAATTCGTATAAATGTGCATAATTAGAGTTGTTTTAAACTTGTGATTGTAAAATTAATATGAATTATTGATAATAGTAGTATGCAACTAGGAAAAAAATTTTCTGCATGGGGGGCATCGCTTCCCCCCCCTAGGGGGGAAATACCCCTCCAGGGGGGGTAAATTTTCACAATGGGTATCTTTCGAAAGATCAGGTTGATAATAGTAGTAGTTAACTAGGAAAAAATTTTTGTGCATGTGGGGGCATCGGTTCCCCCCCCCCACCAGGGGGGGGAAGTTCCCACCCGGGGGGCCAAAGTTTCAAGATGGGTATCTTTCGAAAGGTCTCGTCAATACCTTTAAAACGAATGGTTGAACCATAAATCTGTGATAATTTAAACCAAAGTTATCGATTTTTTTTAGTTTTAACAAAACTAAACAGAAAAAAAATCGCAATTTTTTTTTTTTTTTTTTAACGAAATTTAACCAAACTTGGTATTTAGTTTGTCCCCGACATTAACTGGTGCTGATTATGTTTGGGGATCAATAGCTCAACAGGTGGCGCTGTGATAGCATTTTATCTAAATTTTTAACATGGCAGCATAGGACAAAAATTCGTATAAATGTGCATAATAAGAGTTGTTTTAAACTTGTGATTGTAAAATTAATATGAATTATTGATAATAGTAGTATGTAACTAGGAAAAAAATTTTCTGCATGGGGGGGCATCGCTTCCCCCCCTGGGGGGGGCAAAGTTTCAAGATGGGTATCTTTCGAAAGGTCTCGTCAATACCTTTAAAACGAATGGTTGAACCATAAATCTGTGATAATTTAAAACAAAGTTATCGATTTTTTTTTACTTTTAACAAAAAAAAAAAAAAAAAAAAAACTTAGAAAAAAAATCGTACTTTTTTTTTTTTTTTTTTTTTTTTTAATATTGTTACTGATTGAATATGTATAGGTAAATATAGAAGAAAGTCTTGTGGTGGCCACAACATACTAGTTTTCAAAGGCAACCCCAATTTCGACAATCTTTTTGGATTATTTGGATCAAAAAAGCCCAGAAAATGGTATAGTTTATACGTTTCTCTCAATTTTTCACATAATTTGTTAAAATATGGAGATGCTAATGTTAAATTAATGTAATAAACATTAATTCATGTCTTCCCAAAAAATGAATATATTGATTTTTTTTTTTTTTTTTTTTTTTAACGTTAGAATGAAGTAACTGAAATAGTATATTCCATACATATTGATTCCCCATCATACTATAGGTATGGGGAACTTAGGTAATCATGAAAATTTTCGACCTTGGTTTTTTGACTTTTTTACACGTTTTCAGGCGTGAGGAATCCGAAAATGACCAAATTTGTATGGTGTCCGTCTGTAGGGTGCCTGTTAGAGTGCTAGTACGATACTGAGTTTGTTAGTCTGTTTACACGATATCTCACGAACAAATGATCGCAGAGAGGTCAGAACAGTTTTAAAATATTACTTTCGATACTGGCAAGAACCCTATTCATTTACAACATTCGAATTAAAAAACTTTGTAAGTTATTAGAAATTTACAACTTTCTTAACATGGGAGAATAGGACAAAATTTCACTTAAACGTGCATTAAATGGAAACTTTTTACTGTAAAAATGTCAGACCAGTTTTAAAATATCAGTTTTCATGCCGGAATGAACATCAGTAACTATAAATGTGCTACTTTGAAAATTTTCGTAAGTTATTGGAAATTTACGAATTTCTTAACCTGGCAGTATAGGGTAAAATTTCACATAAACGTCCATTTTGAGAGATATTATCATCGTAAAAATGTCAGACTACTTTTGAAATATTATTTAAGACACTGGCATGAATATCATAGACTATGAATTTTCCAATATAAAAATTTCGTAAGTTATTAGAAATTTACGAATTTCTTAACTTGGCAAAATAGGGCAAAATTTCACACAAGCGTCCATCTTGAGGGATATATTCATCGTAAAGGTGTCAGACCACTTTTGAAATATTATTTGGGATACTGACATGAATACCATACAGTATGAATTTTCTAATTTAAGAAATTCGTAAGTTATTTGGAATTTACGATCCTCTAAAAATGGCAGAAGAATACAAAATTGAGCATAAACGGCCCTTTTCAGGATCATAAATATATCAGACAACTTCAAAATTACGTTTATGATGCTTGTATGAACATAACTGATTACAAATATTCTACTTGGAAAATTTCGTAAGCTATACGTTATTTAAGATTTTATCAACATAGCGAAATTGAAAATTTTCCATATAAATATGCATTTTGAGGATTGTTGCATTGGAAATAGTAGCATGAAAACTAAACTACGAAATGGACCCTAATAAAATAAATTAATAGATTAGAATAAGATAAATAGATCGAAGTGAACGGTGGATAGCGTATGAGGCGGGGATTTCATTCTGTCACAGTGTCAAGCGTTTTTTCAAATTAATTTCTCATAACATGATAACTATGTTAAGAGAATGTCCTGTTCCAGAAATTTATGAATATATATATATGATGGGGAACTGAGCAGAGTCCACCTATGCCAACGAGTTTTTAATTAAAAAACATTTTCTAAATTATGAAAATTTTTAGTAATTTCATATTTCAAAAAATTCTGAGTTAGGACCTACATTAATTTTTGCACGAACAGAATGAGCATCATTAAAAATATGGATTTCTAAATTTACAGTTCGTTCCTATCACTATTTTTCGAATTATAGTGATATTTCAATTTTTATTGCTCTTAAGGGGCTGTTACTTGTTATCATTTGTGTCCTGTATTACTTTGCTTGCGCTTGATTTAAAATAGTTATTCAAGTAAGTTTAGACATACACATCATTTCATAACTAGCATTACTTTAGTTTACATTTAGAATTATTACACTTCTTTTCCGATTATTATCTGAATAGATATAACGCTTTTCTCTATGGTATCTTAATTTAATTTTTTTTTTTTTAAGTATAGAAATTTACCCCTGATCAATTTTTGCTTGTAACTTTATGAAATCTTGATATAAGGAATATAAACTATACTTTTTTCCGAACTGCCTTGAGTACCGAAATTCGAATGTGTAGTCAAAAATGGGTGTTACTATTTGGAAAAAAAGAAGAAGTTTGTGCAAGATTTAATATGTAGATGACACCCTAAACAAAATTTAGTAATTGAATTAAAAACTAGATGTTATTACCAATCGTTAGGCATCAGCTGCTAGTTTGTACGATAATTTACGGTGAAATTAGTCTATTATTATTATTATTTTATGACTGTACATATGCAAATGTGCATATATGTTTGTGAGTATATGACTCATGTATGTACATTTTTTTTTTCGGGGACGGGCAGGGGGAAAATTCGGAGCATAATACATTCATTTAAATTATTTTCATGCATAAATTAACAATAGAATCGTGAAAAATTTATGACTATATATTAAAACTATAATAAAAAAAAAAAAAAAAAAAAAATGAATAATGGATCTATAATATATTTCATTACAACAGTTCTTTAGCAACCATAATTGTTGAGAAGTATTTTCACTTTGAAAAGTCAGAACGTATTCATTAATTTTTGATCTGTTAACCAAAGTTGTCAAACTTTAAATATCGTTAGTCTCCTCGTGGGGCGCAGGTTGGCCACCCCTGGTTTAGAGGACTATTCAAAAAGGTTGGGATATATTGGAGCTATACTTTGAGATTGCTAGAAATAAATTTCGGGTTGTGTTATGTATTTTTCATATAGAACGAATTAAAATACACAATGTGGTGTGTATATAATTTATAGACATTATATGAGGCTATCCAAAACTAAGTAACAAATGTTCTTTTCTATTGAATGTAATTGACGGAAGTGCTTTGTTACCTTTAACTGTGTCCATGGAAACTACTCAGGAATAAAATGGTAGAGAGAATATTTTTTAAAGTTCAGTTTTTAGCTCTGTTCCTTTTCTTTCTTTCTTTCTTTGTATAACATCGTATTTTGAGATCCTTGAATATTAAAGTCAAATTTTTAGCGGTTTTTGTCTACGTATGTCTATTACCAGAAGAACTTGCAGGTTTTCAGAAGAACAGAATACCAAATTTGAATTCCAGGCAATTCAAATTTGGCATTTTAAGGTTCATATGACGTTGCAATTTGAAATTTTCGATCAAAATTGGTAAGTTTCAAGACGTATTGCGGGTGAAAATTGTCTGAATAATTTAGAATAAACTTTTGAATTTAATAAGAACCTGTATTTAAACAACGTACTTTATTTAAACAAGGGGTTGAGGGGGACGGAAATCCCCCTTACAGGTAACCATTTTTCAAATAAGTCTGTGTCGAAACCCAGTTTAAATTGTTTTAAAAGTAAGTTCACACATTTGTTATCGCAGCCCTTCATCTGCAGATAACAAATCTATTAGTATTGAAATGTAGGATTAGAGAAAGTCGTGTGAGTGACACATTACAAATTACTTTATAGGTACAAAATCACGTTTCGCATAGGATAGGGTATGAAAATGCCTCAACAATGGTTTACAGGGCCACTGAAAAGAACTCGGATATATTAGAGCCACACTTGGATATTGCTAGAACTGTAGTTTAAGTTATGTTATCTATCTCTGCTACATTTAACGACACTATGTAGTGTATGTACAATAATTTATAGACAATATACAGGATTATCTGTAATTAAGAGAATACATTCTTCTATAATAAATGCAAATGATAGAGGTTTTTTTTAAAATTTATCATGTCTAAAGGGGGTAATTATTTTAAACACTCATATAGTAGTCAAAGTATCCGCGTTTGTAATGACCGATAGATGGCGCTTCCTCAACTGCAGTTGTTAGTAAATATAATAGCCACCACGTGTATTTATATTGTTCTTTCTTGTTGTTCTATCATTGTTTCAGCGTGAAAGCTATCAGTGGTATGATAATTTCACCTTAGCCCACCAGAGGGCGAGCATTTCATTACAATTGCGGATTGTCTGGAGTCCAATTTTTAACGTTGATTTTTAGCACTCATTACGCATTTGACCCTTCTGAATACGAAAATTACATTTTTAGCGATTGATCTGCGATTCTCTGCCAACAGCTTAACTTCAACGATTGCAAGAAGTTTAAATTTGATATTTCAAATATCGTATCCCTCTTAAAAAGTTTAAACAAAATTGGTGAGTGGGTGGTAGCTCCCTTTCGCCTGAAATACGCATAAAATAAAAACTATTTCTAAAACAAATATGCACTGCTTATTACTTTAAACGAATGATATAGAAAGGAGTTGGCATGCGGCGTATGAACAATTTTTTAATGTATTTTTCAAATTATTTTTCCTTTTAAATATAAATAACTAGTTAGTTGTAGGGAGACTAAGGCGATCATTTCATTTTATTGATTTCTCACTTCAATGAATTCATTGGCTAGCAGGCCCGTGAGAAATTTATCTAGTCGTTACCTTTAAAATTTAAAATAATTATTATTATTTACTTTATTTATCTGTTCGTTACCTTTAAAATTATTATTATTACTTTTATAGACGTCATTTTTTCATATGCATGAGCAAATTTAATATTTTATAATATTTTTTTTTTTTTTTTTTTTTCACGTTAAAGCATATTTTATTTTATGCTAAAAAAAAAGTCAACAATTAAAAATTGAAATGTTTATTTTAAAGCTATGTCTATTTTCATATTTTAATTAATTAAAAAAAAAAAAAATAATCAAAAATTCGTTACAAAAAAGGTACACAATGAAAGGGGCGATTTTTTCTGAACCTGTTGGATTAAACCGCTTATCGATCGGACAATTAAATTTTTTTAATTTAACTAAGGTATGATAAATAGGTGGCAACTTTCGTTCACACACAGGCAGAGTCCAAGGAAATCCTTTTTTAAGCGTGACAGAGTCAGTCAGTCAGTGAGGAGCGTAACTATATAAGGTGATCAGTTTAAAAGAGTACCCGTGGGTTTTTCTTATAACCCTTAAATCCGACAGATGTGGCAACTATTCTAACATTGAAGTATGATTGTTTGAACCATGTTTAAGTTTGTGAGACAATTTCCAACACTGTTGGACTGTTACAACTTTAATAGCAGGAGACTTGGCGTTGGAATATTAAAACAGGAATAAACTACTACGTCAGAAACGCCAAAGAAAAATTATTGAGGTGCATACAGCTGTTTCGGTAGCCTAAAGCGTACCGTCTTCAGTGCAAAAAGAATTCTGGATCTTGAGAAGTGCTCGTATATATAGGAGAGGGACCGGATTTAGTTCGACCAATAGGATTACTGAAGAGGGCGTTTCTGACGTAGTAGTTATTCCTGTTTTAATGTTACAACTTTATTTGTGAGGAAAAACAGAAATGGAGACGCACATTTCTTTTTAATCCTGTAATAATTTTATTTTTGAAAAACATAATTTAATTTTTTTTTTTTTTTTTCTTTTTTTTACATTATCATTTCTCACAGAAAATGTTGAAAATGTTCCCCACCCTTTTGAATGCCGACTAAAACACGTCGAACCAGGTTTTTGACACACTTAGTGCATTGTTGGTGTTATGGACGAGATTTCTTCAGTTATGATCTGTTTTAATTCATCGATGTCTGCAGGACTTCTCTGGAAAAGCCTATGAAATGATAATGTAAATGTAAATGTAATGTAGGAATGATAAAGCAAAAAATTTGAATTAAACTTTGTTTTTCATAAATAAAATTATCACAGGATTAAGTAACACTGTGCGTCTCGATTTCTGTTTTACCTCACAAATAAAGTTGTGACAGTCCAACAGTGTTGGAAATTGTCTCCCACACTTCAACAAGGTTCAAACAGTTCTAGTGCAGTGTTAGAGTAGTTGTCACATCCGTCCTATTTAAGGGTAATAAGAAAAACCAAATGTACTTTTCAAAATTGATCACCCTGTATATGATGATTGTTAATTCTATACAATATAAAATCTTTGGAAATGTGAAAATAGTATATTCTAAAACAGAAATTAAAAAGACAATTTGACAGAACGGTTGGTTGGTTGGTTGGAGGATTAAGGCCGATTGACTCCTTATGTGTCCTAGGCCTATAGGGGGAATGCCCTCCGTGGGGGTCTTTCTAAGGGGTCCCAGCCCGTATTTACGCGATTGACAGAACGGAGTAAGCCGCAAGGAAAAATTAATTATCATCGAAAGTGCTAGGGAAAAAAAAAAAAAAAAAAGAAAAACGTAATATTTTATTATGCAAAATAATAACGTAGTACTTAGTATTAAATGCAATTCGTGCTACTGAAAAGATGTCAGTAAAACAGGGACAAAAAAAAAAAAAAAAAAAAAAAAAAAAAGAACGAAAAATTATGTGATTCTCATTTTCAAATGCACTGTTAAAATTTTTCAACAGAAAACTAGTGGTAATCATTTTACTTAAGTCTTTATTTTTATTTATTTATTTAAGTTAAAAAACCTATTTTATAATGTGCATTTTACGGACTAATATTAACGTAATTAATTATGGGCGAGAAAATATTTCTAATTCAGAAAACTTTTTCTAAAATCGAAACATTCATTTAAAATTTTATATACACTGTTAAAAATTTCTGTAAATTTAATGTAAATATTTATCCAGAGTCTCTGTGAATTTACATTAATTGTTAGTTAAAAATGAACAATCGAGATTCTCAATCTTTATTCTGTATTTTTACTTAATTTTATTATTCAATTTTTTAATTAAAATTAAAAACGACTGTTTCTACTTTAGAAAAAGCATTCCAAGTCCGAAATATATTCTCACTAATAATGAATTAAATTAATATTAGTTATTAAAATGAATGTATAAAGTAAGTTTTTTTTCATCTCCGTTTATTTTTCTCTGTCATTTTACGTAAGACTGAAGATAATAGATTACACCGAGTTTTCTGTTGAAATTTTTAACAGTGTAAGGAGAAATTAAATAATTAAAATAGGTTTTTTACAGTGTTTAAGTACATTTTATCTCGTTTAACCGTCAATGTACTTTGCCTATGGAATCACACAAAGGACAACTGGACGACACAAAGACAGACAAATAGTTAAATGAAATTCACAATCACTCATAATCGTTGTTGGAAAGTGTTAAAAAACGCTTAATATAAACGAGAATGTAATTTCTAATTGTAGTTTTTAATGTACCTGAATATTTTAACGTAATCCAGCAAATCTTAACGTTTTTCATTTTTGTTGGAAAGTGTTAATGAGCTTGTCGTCCAAAATTAAATTCTTTCTAGGGCAAAATTTCAATTTATAATTTGTGAAAAAAAAAAAAAAAAATCAAATTATTTCCTCCTTGGATATCTTTTATTTTTACCGAGCACATCTCAAATAAACACAGTCAGCATGTGAACTTTTAAACTGAAAATTTTTTAAACTGAAAAAAAAAAATTGGTGTGTCACTCTTTTGACCTGTATTTCAGTACCATAATGATAGATTGCATATTACGTCATAAGATGAATAGCGTAAGACAATAAAGTTCAATGAACTTTAAAAATAATATAAAATAGATTTAGGAACACTTTCATTTGACATATAACGCTGCGTAAGGTTGGGGGAGGAGGGGGGGAAGCTACCGATCCCTGTCAACCCCACGTTCAAAAAATATAGTGCCTACACACAACACACACATATGTGTGTGTATATGTATATATATATATATATATATATATAAGAAAATCAAGGCTATTATTAACTTACTTACCTTGATTGCCAATCTTGATCAAACTTTTCGATTGGCTACCTCATACGAACTTCAAAATAACAAATTTAAAGTTCCTACAATTATTTTTTTTAGTTATCCTGATAAAAGATATACATACAGATACACATACACTAAAAATTCGACTTTCGTATTCAGGGAATCTTAAAACATGATGTTATACAAAAAGCAGAGCTGAAAATCGAACTTAATACTTTTTTTAGGGTATGTGTATATGAGAAATTAATTTTCTTTCCTGTGTGAGCAGTCTATCGACATAGCAAAGGTAACAAAGCATTTTTCTCAAGTACATTCAATAGAAAAGAACGTTTAGCTTAATTTTGGGTAACACTGTATATTGTCTATAAACTATACACACATCCCAATGTGTTCTTAAATTGAGTTCCATATGAAAAACGCATAACACAAAATGATATACACTTCCAGTAACTTACAGGTATCCAATATATCCAAATAATTTGGGTATCTCTGTAAACGAATGACGAAAGATTTCCATATCACAATCTACACAAAACATGCTTTTATGCATATAAAAAAAATTCCCTTTTATTTAGGCAGCCTAGAGATGTTACACTGTACTTACCAGAAATTTCCCCATAGACATAATGTATTTGAATTTGCTTGATCTCTAAGAAAAGTTTGATGGGGCATAGCTATAAGATACAGATTTAGAATACTGAAAGTGAACTTCCTGCTACTATTTCTTCTTGAGATAGGCTGATAAAATGCACATAGACACACACACACACACAGTTGAAAATATGATTTTCTCGAATTCAAGGGGCTCAAAATGAGTAAACATGACAAAAACTCAATTTCGAAAATTTGACCCAAAACATTATTTTCTCTACCATATATATGGATAAGAGAAAGTAAAAAGAAAAACTGTAATGAATCACTTTGAAATGAATCAGATCCCATCTTATTACTGCGATGTTTAAACACTGAGAATGGGAGAATTACAACGGCTTGCTTGAAGATTTTCGGAAACAATTCAGTTACAAAAATGAGAAATTTTCAAATACGCAAGGTATTAAAAATTATAAATTAATCCGGGTGAACAATACATAAACAAAAATTACGTTACGCGAAATAAAAACAAAACGTCCTTTACACCTTTACTAATATTTTTTATGGAATAAAAAACTTTTTGAAATATTCAAAAATTATTTTGTTTATTTATGTTAAAGAGGTTAGATAGGGGGAAAAAATGCATATATTTAAAATATGCTTCTGGGGAGGGGGGTGGGGAGAGAGCAATACTCTCCAACATGTATTTTATTAGAAGAGATCAGTGGAAAATATATCTGGTAGTGTTTGATCATTGTAATGATGTCATAATTTTACATTTGTCATAAATAATGTCATAATTTTACATATATTATATAAAATTTTAATTTTATGAACTTTGTATAATGTAAATTTTTGGCAAATGCATGCAATATAACAGAAATAACACCTATTTACATGCAACATTCAATCAAAGCCCTTTAAAAAGTATTGTATGCTGTATGCTTTCTTTAAAATGATTCTTAATAATTTTTAAAATATTTATTTTTCAGATTCTTTTCTATTCTTCATGTGATACATCATTATATCTTGTGCAATGTTAGAAAAGATATATTTATTATATATAGATATCGAAAACCTTTTCAAACATTGCACAACATGAAACCAAGTATTACATGAAGAACTAGAAAGAACATGAATAAAGATTTCTGAAATAAATAAATAAATAAAATAAGCATCCTTTTAATGAATATATGCAACATCAATACTTTTTCAAGGACTCACATTGGATGTTGAATGCAAGTTAGGTGTTATTTCTGTCATATTGTATGAATTTGCTAAATATTTACAGTATGGTGAGCCGAGCCCGATAGCACCTATAAAGACGTGTAAATAATTTCAAACTCAAGAAGAAAAAGGAAAAATAAAATCAAACATACTTTTTAAAACAAACTTACTTCTTAATAAAATTAATTCTTAAATCTAAAAAAGAAATTATACCTTCATTACTAGTGTATTCTAAAATTAATTCCTTCGGATAAATATCAACAGAAACTTCTAAGAAATTGCTGAAAATGAGTTTTACATCAGAACTAATATTTTCTAATAAAAATGTAGAAATATATTGACAAAGGCACTCGAACAACAATTTCCCATAGGAATTCATTTAATTTGTAAAAAAAAAAAAAAAAAAAAAATTACTATCATTCTATAAAATTACAAAATTTAACTAAATTAATCCAGTAATTCCTTTCAAAGTCCATTACTGAACTCAACTGTCTTACATCTTATTACAAATCCAATAATGTCATAATGGGCGAAGCTTCCAACGTGTTAATACATTAGAATTACTACTATTAATATAATCTGAAACTGGAATATTATTAATGATTCTAAAACGACTTTCATGCTTACAAATACTATTGAGAACACTATTTCACAAATTGAAAAACTTTTTGTAGCAATATGTCCGTAATTAAACGTGCCCAAAGTAACAAGTTTAAATTTAAATTTTAGGAAATTGAGTGGCAAAAAGTAAGGAAGGAAATTTATAATTAGAAATTTCAAAATTTAATTTTTTACTAAAAGCCCTTAAACGATTTTTAATAACGGATGGAGAAGTCGCAATTTAAACATTCACCTAAAAGAAAATCTTTAAATATAATAGCAAAATTGTTATGCGCTTTATCTACAGTGGAAATAATAAAATTCTTTTTTAAATCCTCAAACTATTCAATAAATCGGTTAGTTTATTACTTTCTCTTACCCATAGGGCCGAAAAAGTATTGTTTTAAAGGTCAAATTTTCGAACGTGAGTTTTTGTTATATTTACATGTTCTGATGTCCCCTGAATACGAAAATCATGTTTTTAGCGAATGGTCTGTGTGTGTCTGTCTGTTATCAGCATATCTCAAAAACAAATTATGGCAGAAAGTTCAAACTTGGTATTCTAAATGCGTATCATATAAGGATGCTACAGTAAGCTTTTCGTTAAGATCAAGCAAATGGTTCGCGTACAGGGTACAGGGACAATCAAGAGTATTCAAATACATTACGTCTGTGGGGGAAATTGCAGGTAAGTAGAGTTTAACGTCTATAGACTGCAGTAAACGAAATGAATCGAATATATATTTTTTATAATAGAGATAGTCAACTGGGAAAAAAAATTTTGTGTATGTAGGAGCCTCGCCTCCCCCCCTCAAGGGGGGTAAATTTTCATGATGGGTATCTTTCAAAAGGGCTCGCCAATACCTTTAAAACGAATGGTTGAACCATCCATCTGCGACAATTTAAAATAAAGTTATCAATTTTTTTTTTCATTAAATATATATATATATATATATATATATATATAATATTGTGAATAAATTGAACTTTTTTTTTTTTTTTTTTTTTTGGATATTTAGTGTTATCCTACTTTTCTAATATGGAAATCGTCTGCATTATCATAAAAGATAATTTTTTTAAATAATAATGTTAATAAATAATTTTTTAATAACCGAATTAAATTCTATATAAATGTAGGTGCATTAATTAAATGGGAGCCTCACACAGAACTAATTATCCTATAAAACTCTTCCGAAGCCTAGTTTGAATTGTTTTAACATAGGTTTACATAACAGTACTCGTTATCTTACCTCTTAATCTGCAACCTGTATTTATAGTATTAAATTTCAGAGTAAGAGAAAGTCGTGTGAGTGACACACCAGATTATTTATTAAAGTAATTAAAATAAAATAAATATTTATTTTTAAACAATTTAAACATTCCTAATTTCTATTTAAAAAAGTCATCGACTCATCAAACATATTTATATGAAAATCTTAAAATGAAAGTATTTTCAAAATTGACCAGAATCTCATTATAATTGAAATCTAAACTAAATTTTGAACCTAAACTTATAACATTTCTTAAGCATTCATTTTCTATTTTCCTGTAACCGTTTGACTGTAATCCTCGTCAGCATAACCACTCAATTTATCTAAGTTACATAGGCAGTCTGAAATCTTTAATTAACTCTAAATTCTTACTATTAATATATATAATGATCCTCATCTGTCATTCACGATTCCGGTTTGCACCGCTTCAAAACAGAGACTTTTGGCAGCCATTTTTTTTTTTTTTTTCCATTTGTTCAATTCAACTTACGAAAACATACATATCATTTTCATACATGTTTTGTATCGCACATATTGTTATTTATTCCCTCTGAAACCTTGAAAAACTATTCAATTGTAATGTTTAAATGTTTAATTAAATATAACGGATCACTGGCTATTATAAACATGAACCTATAAATAGAATTATGTAACTTCATGATTATGGTTTGGTTTGGTTTGGTTTGGTTTGGTTTGATGAGTACTGAGATTTTTTGCTTGCCTCGAAGGCCGCTTATATCTCGAAATATCCACACCACAAGGGTTTACAAGTTTTTATTAATACACAGTAACAAGTACACAATATTTTGAAGATATAAGACAACACAAACATCCATGCCCGCACCAGGATTCGAACCTGGGACCAATAGATTCGGAAGGCAGGGCCCTACCGACCGAACCACCTGGCCGGCATTCATGATTATAAACAACGCAATGCCAAATAAAAACAAACATAATTTGTTGCCATTCAGAAAATACAAATTCCAAATGGACAACTCTTTAATTGCGAATGAACGACTCTTTGACTGTTTCATTAAAAAAAAAAAACGCTTAAAATATTTCTAAAACATATTAAAGCCTTAAAAATCTTAAAATATATTTGTAGAAACATATTAAAGTCTTTAAATATTTTTATCAAGCTTCATTATTTGTTTACATTGTATGGTATGATTGGCGTCGAGTTCAGTACGTAAATGTCGCCAGTTGATTTTAGTTTTGAAATTAATGTAAAGTTATAGTTGGGATAGAATGTTTGGTTGGGCAAGTAAAGGTCACCAGTTGAAATGAGTATTGAAAGTAGGGTAGTCTAAGGTGATAATGTCGAGTCAAGATAAAATGTTCGGTTGAGAATGAGAAAGTCCCTAGCTGGATCCTGGATATTTTGGCGATGTTGTGGGTGAGATAGCTGGTTGGGAGTATAGAGTAGAGGTGAATTTGGGTTAGCATGGAGTGTCTGTAATTAATATATATAATGATCCTCATCTGTCATCCACGATTCCGGTTTACACCGCTTCAAAACAGAGACTTTTGGCAGCCATTTTTTTTTCCCCGTTTGTTCAATTCATCAACTTACGAAAACATACATATCATTTTCATACATGTTTTGTATTGCACATATTGTTATTTATTCCGTCTAAAACCTTGAAAAACTATTCAATTGTAACGTTTAAATGTTTAAAAATATATAACGGATCACTGGCTATTATAAACATGAACCTATAAATAGAATTATGTAACTTCATGATTATAAACAACGCAATGCCAAATAAAAACAAACCAAAACTGTTGCCATTCAGAAAATACAAATTCCAAATGGACAACTCTTTAATTGCGAATGAACGACTCTTTGACTGTTTCATTAAAAAAAACGCTTAAAATATTTCTAAAACATATTAAAGCCTTAAAAATCTTAAAATATTTGTAAAAACATATTAAAGTCTTTAAATATTTTTATCAAGCTTCATTGTTTGTTTACATTGTAAGGTATGATTGGCGTCGAGTTCAGTACGTAAATGTCGCCAGTTGATTTTAGTTTTGAAATAAGTGTAAAGTTATAGTTGGGATATAATGTCTGGTTGGGCAAGTAAAGGTCACCAGTTGAAATGAGTATTGAAAGTAGGGTAGTCTAAGGTGATAATGTCGAGTCAAGATAAAATGTTCGGTTGAGAATGAGAAAATCACTAGCTGGATCATGGATATTTTGGCGATGTTGTGGGGGAGATAGCTGGTTGGGAGTATAGAGTAGAGGTGAATTTGGGTTAGCATGGAGTGTCTGTAATTATTAGATAGTTAGAAAATACGCAAGCAAAGTGATGACGTCACTGGACGTCAGTGAATGCAAGAAAAAGATTTCCTATGTTAATCGCCCATTGGATTTTTTGTAAAAAAATTATTAAAAATTGAGGAAAATTATTTTCCGATTTTAATTCCCATATTTCGGTATAGATATGTATTCGTTATCGCGTGCATGCGTTAGATTAAGTTGTTTTTGCTGTAAAATTGATAAAATTTAAATTTTAAATTTCAAAACTTTAGAAAAATAAAATAGCAAACTTCCATATTCGATTGAAAACATAAACATTTCATTTCAAAGGATGATATTTAAACATTAAATATGCAACTAATATACTAATTAAAAGGAAAATGATAAATATTCTATCATAATTTGAAGTCAAATTTGTTTTCAAATGTCTAAATAAAGTGTCTGATATACTCATATATTGCAGCGGAATAGATTTATTATATCTGTCATCCTCAGCGGAAAAAATATATCGCCAAATTATTTGGCGAACATATTTCATTCTTTTCAAAAATCATGGTTATTTTAACAAATTATATTAAGAGAGCGATGAATTATATGAAACAATATTTCGTACAATACATATTACGAAAATAAACATCTGGCATGTATATTTTCGTAGTATGTTTTTAATCGCCAAATACAAAAAACGCCAAAGATGACACAGTTTTGAAATTTAAAATTTTGTCAATTTGACAGCAAAATAACTCAATCTAACACGGATACGATAGCATATCTATACCCAAATACGGATATTAAAATCGGGAAATAATTTTCCTCGATTTTTAACAATTTTTTACAAAAAATACAATATGCGATTAACATACGGTATCTTTTTCTTGCATCCACGGACGGATGTCACACTTCGCTTACGTATTTGGAAACAGGATCTTCGATAGTCTTAAAAAATAGTATTTTGGTAAAATGAAGTGAATCGTTATTTACTTCCTCTTACCCATAGGGTCGAAAAAGTATTGTTTTAGGGTCAAATTTTCGAACGTGAGTTTTTGTTATACTTACATGTTCTGAGGTCCCCTGAATACGAAAATCACGTTTTTAGCGAATGGTCTCTGTGTCTGTCTGTTTGTCTGTGTGTCTGTTATCAGCATATCTCAAGAACAAATAGTAGCAGAAATTCCAAATTCGGTATTCTAAATGTGTATCATATAGGGATGCTACAGCAAGCTTTTCGTTAAGATGAAGCAAATGGTTCGTGTACAGGGTCATTCAAAAGTATTCAAATACATTACGTCTATGGGGGAAATTGCAGGTAAGTAGAATTTAACATCTATAGACTGCACTAAACCAAATGAAACGAATACATATTTTTTGTAATAGAGATAGTCAACTGGGAAAATTTTTTTTGTGTATGTAGGAGCCTCGCCTTCCCCCCTGGGGTAGATGTCCTCCCTCGAGTGGAGTAAATTTTCATGATGGGTATCTTTCAAAAGAGCTCGCCAATACCTTTAAAACGAATGGTTGAACCATCGATCTACGATAATTTAAAATAAAGTTATTGATTTCTTTCATTTTTAACATTTTTTTTTTTTTTTTTACTTTAATATTGAGAATAAATTCAACTTTTTTTTGGACATTTAGTGTTATACTATTTCTCTAATATGGAAATCGTCTGTATTATCATACAAGATAACTTTTTTAAATAATAATTTTAATAAATTATTTTTTTAACTGGATTATTTTTTAATAACCGAATTAAATTCTATATAAATGTAGGTGCATTAATGAAACGGGGGGTTGAGGGGTTATAGAACTAATTATCATATAAAACTCTTCCGAAGCCTAATTTGAATTGTTTAACATAGGTTTACATAACAGTACTCTTTATCTTACCTCTTAATCTCCAACCTGTACTTATAGCATTAAATTTCAGGGTAAGAGAAAGTCGTGTGAGTGACACGCTAGATTATTCTTATTATAAGGACTTTAAATAGAGCACTTAACGGAACACTGGGATGTGTTGTTGCTGTTGTGTTTTCGGGCCTATATTTTTTGTCAACCAGCAGTTTTTTTATTGTCATTCATATTTATTGATCGGGTAGAATTTTTTTTAATTTCAGAACGAAAATTATAAAATATCGAAACACATTTGATTTATAAACAAAAACTGAAAATACATTTAAATGATCACGTGTTAATCTTCATGATCTAAACATTGTTTTCAAGATTTATCGTTCACATTCCGTCATTTTTGACGGGGTTATATACTAGTTATTAGATAGTTAGTTAGAAAATACGCAAGCAAAGTGATGACGTCACTGGGCGTTAGTGGATGCAAGAAAAAGATTTCCTATGTTAATCGCCCATTGGATTTTTTGAAAAAAATTATTAAAAATTGAGGAAAATTATTTCCCGATTTTAATTCCCATATTTCGGTATAGATATGTATTAGTTATCGTGTGCATGCGTTAGATTAAGTTGTTTTTGCTTTAAAATTGATAAAATTTAAATTTTAAATTTCAAAACTTTAGAAAAATAAAATAGCAAACTTCCATATTTGATTGAAAACATAAACATTTCATTTCAAAGGATGATATTTACACAATAAATATCCAACTAATATACTAATTAAAAGGAAAATGATAAATATTCTATCATAATTTGAAGTCAAATTTGTTTTCAAACGTTTAAATAAAGTGCCTGATATAAGATACTCATATGTTGCAGCGGAATAGATTTAATATATCTGTCATCCTTGGCGGAAAAAATATATCGCCAAATTATTTGGCGAACATATTTCATTCCTTTCAAAAATCATGGTTATTTTAACTGAATTATATGAAACAATATATCGTACAATACATACTACGAAAATAAACATCTGGCATGTATATTTTCGTAGTATGTTTTTAATCGCCAAATACAAAAAACGCCAAAGATGACACAGTTTTGAAATTTAAAATTTTGTCAATTTGACAGCAAAATAACTCAATCTAACACATGGATACGATATCATACCTATACCCAAATACGGGTATTAAAATCGGAAAATAATTTTCCTCGATTTTTAATAATTTTTTACAAAATATACAATGGACGATTAACATAGGGAATCATTTCTTGCATCCACGGACGGTCAGTGACGTCACATTTCGCTTACGTATTTGGAAACAGGATCTTCGATAGTCTTAAAAAAAGTATTTTGGTAAAATGAAGTGAATCGTTATTTACTTCCTCTTACCCATAGGGTCGAGAAAGTATTGTTTTAGGGTCAAATTTTCGAACGTGAGTTTTTGTTATACTTACATGTTCTGAGGTCCCCTGAATACGAAAATCACGTTTTTAGCGAATGGTCTCTGCATCTATCTGTGTGTCTGTGTGTCTGTTATCAGCATATCTCAAGAACAAATAGTAGCAGAAATTCCAAACTCGGTATTCTAAATGTGTATCATATAGGGATGCTACAGTAAGCTTTTCGTTAAGATGAAGCAAATGGTTCGTGTACAGGGACATTCAAAAGTATTCAAATACATTACGGCGGTCTATGGGGGAAATTGCAGGTAAGTAGAATTTAACATCTATAGACTGCACTAAACCAAATGAAACGAATACATATTTTTTGTAATAAAGATAGTCAACTGGGAAATTTTTTTTTGTGTATGTAGGAGCCTCGCCTCCCCCCCTGGGGTAGATATCCTCCCTCGAGTGGAGTAAATTTTCATGATGGGTATCTTTCAAAAGATCTCGCCAATACCTTTAAAACGAATGGTTGAACCATCGATCTACGATAATTTAAAATAAAGTTATTGATTTCTTTCTTTTTTAACATTTTTTTTTTTTTTTTTACTTTAATATTGAGAATAAATTCAACTTTTTTTTAGATATTTAGTGTTATACTATTTCTCTAATATGGAAATCGTCTGTATTATCATACAAGATAACTTTTTAAAATAATAATTTTAATAATTAATTTTTTTTAAACTGAATTATTTTTTAATAACCGAATTAAATTCTATATAAATGTAGGGGCATTAATGAAAAGGGGGGTTGAGGGGGGCCAGAACTAATTATCATATAAAACTCTTCCGAACCCTAATTTGAATTGTTTAACATAGGTTTACATAACAGTACACGTTATCTTACCTCTTAATCTCCAACCTGTACTTATAGCATTAAATTTCAGGGTAAGAGAAAGTCGTGTGAGTGACACACTAGATTATTCTTATTATGAGGACTTTAAATAGAGCACTTAACGGAACACTGGGATGTGTTATTGCTGTTGTGTTTTCGGGCCTATATTTTTTGTCAACCAGCAGTTTTTTTTATTTTCATTCATATTTATTGATCGGGTAGAATTTTTTTAATTTCAGAACGAAAATTAGAAAATATCGAAACACATTTGATTTATAAACAAAAACTGAAAATACATTTGAATGATCACGTGGTAATCTTCATGATCTAAACATTGTTTTCAAGATTTATCGTTCACATTCCGTCATTTTTGAAGGGGCTATATACTAGTTTTATAATAATTAGTATAAACATTGCATCTTTATCAGAAGTCTGATTTTTTCAAAGGCCTTATTTTATTAAAAAAATAAATATCTGTGATTAAGATAATAATTTCGAGAAAAAAAAATTAATTTGGTTAAACTAAAATAATTTTTCTGTGGTCCATTGTTGATTTTTGCGTTTGTATTCCTTATAAGAAAGTATTTGTAAAAATTTTTAACTTCTGGCTTTCAATGGATTTACATGTTTTGAGGAGTCATAGAGAACGTTTTGACCACTTTTGGTAACACTGCATTAAATCGATATATCCTTATATCGGTATATTATGAACGATATGTCGATTTAAGAAATGTCAACATCGCCCAGAACTACACATAACCCACATACTATAATTCGTGACCACAGCTCCCATAGTTTTCCTAGAACAAATTTAACGCAAAAAGGGGGCTGCCGAATCCCCCCCCCCCCCAAAAAAAAAAAAAACACTGGACACCCCTACCTCACTGTGCATGAATCTGAGAACGCCCTTAACTTGGTTCCGTGGCAATCACCTACCACGCATGTAAAAACCAAAAACACATCACTGGACACCCCTACTCCGCTGTGCATGAATCTGAGAACGCCCTTAACTCGGTTCCGTGCAAATTACTACCACGCATGTAAAAACCAAAAAAACATCACTGGACACCCCTACTCCGCTGTGCATGAATCTGAAAACGCACGTAACTAGGTTCTGCTTCCGCGGCAATCACAATCAAGCACGTTAAAACAAAAACAAAACGTCACTGGACACACCCCTACTTCGCTGTGCATGAATCTGAGAACGCCCTTAACTCGGTTCCGTGGCAATCACTACCATGCATGTAAAAACCAAAAAAACATCACTTGACACCTCTACCCCGCTGTGCATGAATCTGAGAACGTCCGTAACTCGGTTCCGCGGCAATCACTATCAGGCACGTTAAAACCAAAAAAGCATCACTAGACACCCGTACTCCTCTGTGCATGAATCTGAGAACGCCCTTAACTCGGTTCCGTGGCAATCGCTATCACGCACGTTAAAACAAAACAAAAAAAAAACATCACTGGACATTCCTACTCCGCTGTGCATGAATCTGAAAACGCACGTAACTAGGTTCTGCTTCCGCGGCAATCATTATCAGGCACGTTAAAAAAAAAAAGGTCACTGGATACCCCTACTCCGCTGTGCATGAATCTCAGAACGCCCTTAACTCGGTTCCGTGGCAATCACTACCACGCATGTAAAAACCAAAAAAACATCACTAGACACCTCTACCCCGCTGTGCATGAATCTGAGAACGCCCTTAACTCGGTTCCGTGGCAATCACTACCACGCGTGTAAAAACCAAAAAAAACATCACTGGACACCCCTACTACGCTGTGCATGAATCTGAGAACGCCCTTAATTTGGTTCCGTGGCAATCACTACCACGCGTGTAAAAACCAAAAAAAACATCACTGGACACCCCTACTCCGCTTTGCATGAATCTGAAAACGCACGTAACTAGGTTCTGCTTCCGCGGCAATCACTATCAGGCACGTTAAAACCAAAAAAAAAAACGTCACTGGACACCCTTTCCTCGCTGTGCATGAATCTGTGAACGCCCTTAACTCGGTTCCGTGGCAATTACTACCACGCATGTAAAAACCAAAAAAACATCACTGGACACCCCTACTCCGCTGTGCATGAATCTGAAAACGCACGTAACTAGGTTCTGCTTCCGCGGCAATCACAATCAAGCACGTTAAAACAAAAACAAAACGTCACTGGACACCCCTACCTCGCTGTGCATGAATCTGAGAACGCCCTTAATTCGGTTCCGTGGCAATCACTACCATGCATGTAAAAACCAAAAAAAACATCACTTGACACCTCTACCCCGCTGTGCATGAATCTGAGAAGGTCCGTAACTCGGTTCCGCAGCAATCACTATCAGGCACGTTAAAACCAAAAAAGCATCACTGGACACCCGTACTCCTCTTTGCATGAATCTGAGAACGCCCTTAACTCGGTTCCGTGGCAATCGCTATCACGCACGTTAAAAGAAAACAAAAAAAAAAAACATCACTGGACATTCCTACTCCGCTGTGCATGAATCTGAAAATGCACGTAACTAGGTTCTGCTTCCGCGGCAATCATTATCAGGCACGTTAAAAAAAAAAGGTCACTGGACACCCCTACTCCGCTGTGCATGAATCTCAGAACGCCCTTAACTCGGTTCCGTGGCAATCACTACCACGCATGTAAAAACCAAAAAAACATCACTAGACACCTCTACCCCGCTGTGCATGAATCTGAGAACGCCCTTAACTCGGATCCGTGGCAATCACTACCACGCGTATAAAAACCAAAAAAAACATCACTGGACACCCCTACTCCGCTGTGCATGAATCTGAGAACGCCCTTAACTCGGTTCCGTGGCAATCACTACCACGCGTGTAAAAACCAAAAAAAACATCACTGGACACCCCTACTCCGCTTTGCATGAATCTGAAAACGCACGTAACTAGGTTCTGCTTCCGCGGCAATCATTATCAGGCACGTTTAAAAAAAAAAAGGTCACTGGACACCCCTACTCCGCTGTGCATGAATCTGAGAACGCCCTTAACTCGGTTCCGTGGCAATCACTACCACGCATGTAAAAACCAAAAAAACATCACTGGACACCTCTACCCCGCTGTGCATGAATCTGAGAACGCCCTTAACTCGGTTCCGTGGCAATCACTACCATGCATGTAAAAACCAAAAAAACATCACTGGACACCTCTGTCCTGCTGTGCATGAATCTGAGAACGTCCGTAACTCGGTTCCGCGTGCAATCACTACCATGCACGTTAAAACCAAAAAAAACATTACTGGACACCTCTACCCCGCTGTGCATGAATCTGAGAACGCCCTTACCTCGGTTCCGTGGCAATCACTACCATGCACGTTAAAACCAAAAAAAACATCACTGGACACCTCTACCCCGCTGTGCATGAATCTGAGAACGGCCTTAAATCGGTTCCGTGGCAATCGCTATCACGCACGTTAAAACCAAAAAAACATCATTGGACACCCCTACTGCGCTGTGCATGAATCTGAGAACGCTCTTAATTTGGTTCCGTGGCAATCACTACCACGCGTGTAAAAACCAAAAAAAAACATCACTGGACACCCCTACTCCGCTTTGCATGAATCTGAAAACGCACGTAACTAGGTTCTACTTCCGCGGCAATCACTATCATGCACGTTAAAACCAAAAAAAACGTCACTGGCCACCCCTACCTCGCTGTGCATGAATCTGAGAACGCCCTTAACTTGGTTCCGTGGCAATCACTACCACGCATGTAAAAACAACAACAAAAAAAAAACATCACTGGACACTCCTATCTCGCTGTGCATGAATCTGAGAACGCCCGCAACTCGGTTCAGCAGTAATCACTATCAGACACATAAAAAACAAAAAAAAAAACAAAAAAAAAAAAAACTTCACTGGACTCCCTTATCTTGCTGTGCATGAATCTGAAAACGCATGTAACTCAGTTAAATTACAAATAAAAATATAAACTTCCAGCTAGGGCAGTATAATTCCACCAACAAACTATTTGGTTCTTCCTATTCAGAGCGAAGGGGTGGTAAGATAGAAACTTGCAAGAGAGTGTGTGAAAAGGGGGTTAAGACTAGCGAGTGCAGTTGGATAACACCGCAGTCGGGCAGTGAATGGATGTAACGTCTTTTATATATATTAAAAACTAACGGAGCCAGTGGAATAATTTCTCTTTCGTAATTTCAACAATAAAAGACGATCTTGGAGAAATAAAATGAAATGGAATGTGTATATCGGAAGAAACAAATGTCATCGTATCGTACCCACCATTCATCTAAAACAATGTAAAATCTGTGTAGGATTGAAGTGCATTTCCAATTATGTTCTTGCTGTGTGCTCAACTTAAGTATATACGGTATTTTACAATACAATAATATCTAAAAGGGCTTGCTACAAAAAAAAAAAAAAAAAAAAAGTAACTCCAATTCAAATTTTTAGAAAAGCGTAATTTTGTTTATTTAAAATTTGCTACTGTACAATGATTTCGATAGATTTTCATATTTGCTTTTACGTATACGCAAGCGAAGTGATGACGTCACTGGCCGTTCGTGGATGCAAGAAAAATATTTCCTATGTCAAACGCCCATTGGATTTTTTGTAAAAAATTATTAAAAATCGAGGAAAATTATTTCCCGATTTTAATCCCCATATTTAGGTATAGATATGTATTAGTTATCATGTGCATGCGTTAGATTAAGTTATTTTTGTTGTAAAATTGACAAAATTTGAATTTTAAATTTCAAAACTCTAGAAAAAATCTGATGTGGGCACCACATGACTTCCTTATACACTTTTAGAAATATACATAATGTTAAAAAACATTGACATTGGACCCGAAACAGTTGGCTAAAAATATTTAAAAAAAATGAATTATCACCGTGTTCTGAGCTTTTCTGAAAGTTAGCTAAAAACCGATTGCAAGATTTGCACTGATAACGCTGACGAAGGCAGCAGGGACCCGAAAAAATTGGCTAAAAGTATTAAAAAAAGGAATTTTACCATGTTCTGAACTATTCTGAAAGTTTCAAATGTCTACCTAGTCGGGAAGTTAGTTAAATATTTTTTTTGTTGGACCATATAAACGCTGCCGAAGGCAGCAGGGACCTGAAACAGTTGGCTAAAAGTATTAAAAAGATGCATATTCACCGTGTTCTGAACTATTCTGAATGTTTCAAATGTCTAGCTAGTCGGGAAGTTAGTTAAATAAATTTTCTGTTGAACCATGTAAACGCTGCCGAAGGCAGCAGTGACCCGAAACAATTGGCCAAAAATATTTTAAAAATGCATTGTCACCGTATTTTGAGCTTTTCCGGAAGTTTTAAATGTCTAGCTAGTCGGGAAGTTAGTTACAAATCGATTCCAAGATTTGAACTGGTAACGCTGCCGAAGGCAGCAGGGACCCTATACAGTTGGCTAAAAGTATTTAAAAAATGCATTTTCACCGTGTTCTGATCTAATCTGAAAGTTTCAAATGTCTAGCTAGTCGGGAAGTTAGTTAAATAAATTTTCTGTTGAATCGCATAAACGCTGCTGAAGGCAGCAGGTATCGGAAACAGTTGGCTAAAAATATTAAAAAAATGCATTGTCAACGTGTTCTGAGCTTTTCTGAAAGTTTCAAATGTCTAGCTAATCGGAAAGTCAGTTAAATTGCAAGATTTGTCTAAACCGTTTTTGAGTTATTACCGTTTTTTGATACATTATGGCCAAATTTTTGTCATTATGAACCTAATTTTCCTAAATATCTCCAAAATGGAAAATCATAGAAAGTCCAAAAAGGGAGGTGCACAACTAGATGTTATAACAAACCTATGTACCAATTCGCAACTTTCTACGTCCAACCGTTTTTGAGTTATGCGACACACCCACACACAGACACACCCACACACATACAGACGTCACGAAAAATCGTGTAAAATCCCTTATATCTCTAAAACGAGAGCTCGTGTTAAGATGACACTTGCAGGTGTGCAACTAGACATCATGAAAGTCACACGTATAAATTAGCAACATTCAGCGATCATTCGTTTTTGAGCAATGTGAAATACAAAATCCATTTCGCAAATCGGGATTACTATACTTCCTTATACTTTGTATAAGGAAGTAAAAAAAAAAAAAAAAATGGCAAACTTCCATATTCGATTGAAAACACAAACACTTCATTTCAAAGGATGATATTTACACAATAAATATTCTATCATAATTCGAAGTCAAATTTGTTTTCAAATGTCTATATAAAGTATCTGATATAAGATACTAATATGTTGCAGCGGAATAGATTTGATATCGATCATCCTTGGCAGAACAATAAAAAAAATATCGCCAAATTATTTGGCGAACATAATTTAATTCCTTTCAAAAATCATGGTTATTTTAACAACTTATATTAAGAGAGTAATGAACAATATGAAACAATATTTCGTATAATGCATATTACGAAAATATACATCTGGCATGTATATTTTCGTATTACGTTTTTGATCACCCAATACAATAAGCGCCAAGAACGACAGAGTTTTGGAATTTAAAATTAAAATTTTGTCAATTTGACAGCAAAATAACTCAATCTAACACATGCACATGATAACTAATACATATATATACCCAAATACGGGGATTAAAATCGGGAAATAATTTTCCTCGATTTTTAATAATTTTTTACAAAAAATCCAATGGGCGATTAACATAGTAAATCATTTTCTTCCATCCACGGACGGTCAGTGACGTCACACTTCGCTTGCGTATTAAGGTAGTATTTTAATAAAAAATAGCTTTGCCAACAGGTATGAGTATGTCCTATTTAGTATGATAATTAAGCTTTAATATAAAAATATCATTTGGCTATAAAAAAAATAAAAAAAAATTCTGTAAAATCCCTGTTAAGGGCCCTCGTCACTTACCGCTGCCGGAAGCCGAAGCTAATGTTATTCTGTGGGAAATTTTTCTTTATAAATAACTTATTAACTAATACATATTTTTAAATTTTGTTCTTACATTCTGAAAATTCCCAGCTGTTAAATTGACGCACCTTTTTAAAAAATATATATTTTTTTTAATTTTTTATATTTTATTTTGAAGCTGCAAAATACCAATTTTCAATGTCTCTTTTAACGCTATTAGGGTGTTATTATTTTCATATTTTAATTAAGAAAACCAATCAAAAATTCGAAAATCGGACTTCGAAGTATTGTGTTGTCACCGTGTTCTGAACAATCCTGAAAGTTTCAAATGTCTAGCTAGTCGGGAAGTTAGTTAAAAATCGATTGCAAGATTTGTACAAGATATATATAGGGAGAGTAGGAACTGAAAAAAAAGAACAAGCTTAATATTGCGTGCTTCCCGCAGTTCTTTTACAGGGACGCATAAAAAAAATTCCGATATATTACAACATTATTGTATGACATACAACTTGAACAGAGATATTCAACCACATTATTATGTTTTTTTTTTTTTTTGTGTGTGTGTGTGTATTTATTGACTTTTCTTATTTAAACAACCACCAGTTACTAAATGTTCGGAAAGTCGGGTGGAGTCACTCCAGATTTATTTAATAATAATAAAAAAAAAAAAAAAAAAAAAAAAAAAAAAAGGCGATGCTCGTAAGGAAAATCCGGAAGCAGCGAAGCCGTCATTAACCTAAAATAACGTGGATTTGACGTCGATGTGCAATTAAGAATCAAATTCTTCGCGTCTGTTTCTTGCGGCCTTGTTCGCGTTGTTGTGTTCCCGAAACGCGACACCGCCTTTAAAAATAGGACCTGGCTCTTTAATTAACACTATTGTTCTCATAAAATTCGCCGTAAAAACAGATTTTTATAGCTTTCGTTTTTAGACTTCTTTGCTTTCTTCTTCTTTCAGAATATTACACCCGTTTATTTACCGTTTATTTTTTTATTACGTAAGTCGGTCATTGTCAGGAACTTTAAAAAGAAAGCGGAGAATGTTTTTTTTTATAAGTATCTTCCTTTCTCCTTTGACATTTTCATGAACACAACTGAAACATCGTATATACACTCGTTGTTTGGAAATATTTTGTTTGCAGACGATAGTGAATTTATTATCTATGAATGATAATTTAATTTTTTCAGTTCAAGGATGGCAACAGTCGTTATATCATTTATGACACTGATCGATCAACAGCGTTTTTGCTTCTAGAATTAAACCTGAATGAATATATGTGGAGGATCAAAATTATGATGGCATATATCTTCGGACCATCCTTATGGGTGCGTCCTAGACCGTCGCCAATTATACATTGCGCAGTACTAATGTGACATTAAAAAACCTAACCAATCTGAATGAATATGCCTGAATTCCTAAACAGGTTGTTTCTAATCATTTTAGAATCGTGGCATTACTTATTTTTAGAACTGAGGACTATTAGTCTCAATCTACGGATTTTTACGATACCAGTTTCACGAAATCGAAATTTTATCGAAAATATAATTGAATAATTTGAAAGCGATATTATAATTTGAAAAATAATAATAATAATAATAATAATAATAATAATAGTCCTCCGTACTATTCTGCTAAATTCCGCTTTTGCCAGAATTTCATCAAAAAAATTTTTTTAAGAAAAATAAAAGAAAATTAATAATAATCAGTTTCAAAACGGACAGTATCGAAAATGTTTTTTTTTTTAATAATTTTGAATTAGTAAATAAAAAGCGCGCATGAAAAATGAAATAAAAAATAAAATAAGATTTATAAATGGACAATATGGATTCAGTTCAATGATATAATGAGAAAAAAATGATTATTATTATTTTAATATTGCTCATTAAACATGCCACATTTTAGCTAAGTGATTTTTTTTTTTTTTTTTTTTTTTTTTTTGAAAAATAAATTTTAAAATTTTACTTTATTAAATAAATTTAGGACTCTAATTTTCTATCTCTAAAAATATATATATTTATTTATTTATTAAACTTTTTATTTTAATATATTGGATTCGACGGATTGACATCTCCTGTGTCTTGAACACGATTAGATCTTTTTCAGGAAATTTTTGCTTGTCTCTCTCTGTGTTTGTTAGTAATAATAAATACCAACATATTATAGTTGTTTTATCTCTCGAAACGGACCTAAACTGGAATTCTAAATAAAAAATTATACAGACACGACATTATTTCATTATTTAAAACATGAAAATCTGACATTGACAGATTTTAATTGAGTGCCAGAGGCCTACTGCTAAACTTGTTAATATCGACAAATTCTTCTTTAGTTAATTCGTGACGATCTAAATTCCATGATAAAGTTTTCATTCAATCAAACCAATGTGTTTCAGCAGCAGATATTGCAACAAATAACGTTGGAAGTCCAAACTGTCTTATAGCCGCAAAACAACGTTTTTTCTCTTTTTCCCAATGAGGGGGAGGTGTGCCTTGGGGGGGACTCATGTCAAAGTTGTACCTTGGGGGGGACTCATGTCAAAGTTGGGCCTTGGGGGAACTTCATTCAATAAATCCCCATTCAATAAACCGACTGAAATAGGCCCTTAGCACTATTAAGAGTGTATTATAAAAATTCGACAACGCTGTACCGACTGAAATAGGGGTACCTTGGGGGGGGACTCATGTCAAAGTTATGCCTTGGGGGGACTTCATTCAATAAATCCCCATTCAATAAACCGACTGAAATAGGTCTCTAGCACTAATTAAGAGTGACCTATAAAAATTCGACAACTGTACCGACTGAAATAGGCCTCTAGCACTAATAAATAAAAAAACTTTACATTTGTTTGGACTTCGATACAAGGAGGTTTTGACATATGTCGTTCTGTAGATGACATTGCCAAGGCCAGAAAATATTTCGGGGAGAGGGGGGTTAAACTTTAGTACAATAGATGTACAATAGATCACGGAGATAAAATATTGTTGTGTTTTTCCCTTGTAAATTATGTTCAGGTCAGGGTGCCAGTTTATTATTATTATTATTATTTATTTTTTTTTTTTTTGGAGGGGGGGGGGACTTTTATTGATTTTTTTGGGGGGGAGTGAAGGAAACTTTTATCGATTTTTTTTTTTTTTTTTTTTTTAGTACGTAGGACTGTTAGTCTCAATCTACGGATTTTTACGATAAGTTGGACATTTATAGAAATCGAAAATTTATCGAAAATGTATTTGAATAATTTGAAAGCGGTGTTATAATAATAAAAAAAAATAAAAATAAAAAATAAACTAATTAATCCTCCGTGCTGAACTAGATTCTGCTTTTGCCAGAATTTCATCAAAATCTTTCTTTTCTTAGAAAGAAAAAGAAAAGAAAAGAAAATTAACAATAATCAGTATCGAAATAAAAATTTCTTTTTTCCGAAAAACTTTAATGTGGCATTATAAGACAAAATTTCGTATAAATGCACGTAATGAGAATTATTAATAGTTGTCCCCCTACCAAAAAAAAAGGGGGGGGGCTTAGGAGAGAGGAATACTTATCGATTACGATTCTCCTGTTTATTTATTACTAATTTTCTTTTTAGGACGGAGGACTGTTAGTCTCAATCTACGGATAAAACGTTGTCGCCAGTTCTGCGATGCTTGGACATTTATCAAAATCAGAAATTTATCGAAAATATAATTGAATAGTTTGAAAAAGATGTTATAATTTGAAAAAAAAAAAAAAAAAAACTAATGATCCTCCATACTAAACTAAATTTTGCTTTTGCCAGAATTTTATCAAAATATTTTTTTTTTTTTTTTTTTTTTTTTTTTTTTTTGGGGGGGGGGGGGGGGGTGATCCGAGCAGTACTCTAAGTTGTCCATGGTCATTTCCTTTTCAGAAACACAAAAACTATTATTATTCGTTGCACGTAAACTACAGTTTTCAAATATGTCAGATGAGGCTAAGTCTGCGAAAAAAACAATCATAACTAGTATGTTGTGGCCACCACAAGACTTTCTTCTATATTTTCCTATACAAATTCACGCAGTAACAATATTTAAAAAAAAAAAAAAAAAAAAAAAAACGATTTTTTTCATTTTTTTTTTCGTTAAAAGTAAAAAAAATCGATAACTTTGTTTTAAATTACCACAGATTTATAGTTCAACCATTCGTTTTAAAGGTATTGACGAGACCTTTCGAAAGATCTTTCGACCGATCTTGAAAATTTACATCCCCCCGAGGGGGGGGGGGAAGCGATGCCCCAAATTTTTTTCCTAATTAACTACTACTATTATCAATAATTCATATTAATTTCACAATCACAGGTTAAGAATAACTCTCATTATGTACATTTATACGAAATTTTTTCCTATACTGCCATGTTAAAAATTTAGAAAAAATACGATCACAGCGCCACCTGTTGAGCGATTGATCCCCAAATCTGATCAGCCTCAGTTTATGTCAGGGGCCAACTAAATACCAAGTCTGGTTAAATTTCGTTTAAAAAAAAAAAAAAAAAAAAAAAAAAAAAAGATTTTTTTCTAAGTTTTTTTTTTGTTAAAAGTAAAAAAAATCGATAACTTTGTTTTAAATTATCACAGATTTATAGTTCAACCATTCGTTTTAAAGGTATTGACGAGACCTTTCGAAAGATACCCATCTTGAAAATTTACTCCCCTCGAGGGGGGACTTCCCCCCCACGGGGGGTGGCGAGGCTCCTACGCATACAAAATTTTTTTCCCAGTTGACTATCTCTATTTTAAATAATTCTTGTAAATTTCATAATGATTACTAAAAAATAATTCTCTTTATGCACATTTATACAAAATTTTGTCCTATATCACCATGTTAAAAATTTAGAAAAAGCGGGATGGCAACGTAACCTGTAAGACAATTTTTACCAAAAGTTGATAGGCACTAATTTATGTCAAGGTACAACTACATACCAATTTGTATGAAATTCTGTGCAGTAGTTCTTGAGATACAGTTGGAACAAAATTTTGTCACACACACACAGACAGACAGACAGACAGACAGACAGACATTTTCTAAAAATGGTCAAATCGTGTTCTACAGCTCTCAAAACGTGTAAATTCATCAAAAACCCGAGGTCGAAAATTTTTACGAATCCAATACTTTCTCTATATTACATATAGAAGAAAGTAAAAATGAAGTATATTTGAAAATTTTTCGATAAATCTATAAAATTTCTGTTGTAATTTGAACCTGCTCCAACCCCATCCTTGGTTGGACACTGGCCTTGGACACTGCCGTGCTATGTCTTATTTATTACGGGAAAGCTGTAACTAAAGCTTCTATAGTTTATAGTTTATAAATGCAACAAATTCGGTATGTGAGATATCTGTTATGAAAAACCGTGCTGAGACAATTTAGTTGTGTGTCGACCGACAGGTAGCCCTTTTTCCCATTTACGAGAAGCTCAGCTTATAAGGGTGATTATAAAAAAACTATCCCGATATATGAGACCATAGCTATCATGCCGGTCACAGAAATTGAATAAAAACTTGATGGAAGCTATTTTGAGGGATGCGCTCAAGAATCATATAAAAAACAACAGTTAAACGCTAACAGTTAGGGTTACAGTGACAAAATTTCAAAAGGCAACACCTACTTTTTTTTTATTGGAATGGTATCTCCATAGCCAAAAAACCATAATAGCGTTGGAACGGTACCTGTAGCACGAAAATCGCCATCGCTAGGCATACTAAGAAGAAAAGAGAAAACAACTGTGATGTTCCTACCAGAGCACGACTTTCATTTTTTTAATGACGTCACATTTCGCACTGAGTCTTCGCCTCTGACTAAGACTACTATATAACAGGCTGAATCATTCGCCGCCATTTCTACGTCAAATCTGTCATTGCTAAACTTAAGATTATTATATAATAGTCTTATATAGTCTCGTATAATAATCTTATACGGTAGTTCGTCACTGCCAAACCTAAGACAGTCTTATAACAGTCTTATATAATCTCTTATAATAGTCATATGAAAGAGTCTTAGTTTTAGCAATGACGGACTTGGCGAATGATTCAGCCTGTTATATAGTAGTCTTAGCTTTGACTAAAGTCTACTGATTGTGCTTCGAAACGAGAAGAACAGACCATGGTATTCTTAATTTCATGTAAGGCTATTGAATAAGGACTCTAATTTTGTGGTAGTCGTAAGACACCGTCATGACTGACATCATCGCACTAGTTGAAAATCACGAGCTTCAGCGTTGCTCATGGTGTCTGCGATACATATTCAGTCTCTGTGGCATTTTTTCGGTTCAGGTAATAAATCTTTACAATTTCCCCACGTTGTTTCCCTGTAAGCGGCATACTGTTCACCGAGCGAGAAAGCAAGATACACATCACGCATTTCACAATGCCTTATTTTTCAACTAGGACTATGACGTCAGTCATGACGGTGTCTTACGACTAACACTAACCACGAAATTAGAGCCCTTATTCAGTAGCCTTACATGAAATTAAGAATACCATGGTCTCTTCTTTTCGTTTCGAAGCGCAAACAGTAGACTTTAGTCAGAGGTAGAACTCCTACATTGATAGGCTGACGCATCCGCCATTTTTTCGGTTCAGGTAATAAATCTTTACAATTTCCCCACGTTGTTTCCCTGTAAGCGGCATACTGTTCACCGAGCGAGAAAGCAAGATACACATCACGCATTTCACAATGCCTTATTTTTCAACTAGGACTATGACGTCAGTCATGACGGTGTCTTACGACTAACACTAACCACGAAATTAGAGCCCTTATTCAGTAGCCTTACATGAAATTAAGAATACCATGGTCTCTTCTTTTCGTTTCGAAGCGCAAACAGTAGACTTTAGTCAGAGGTAGAACTCCTACATTGATAGGCTGACGCATCCGCCATTTTTTCGGTTCAGGTAATAAATCTTTACAATTTCCCCACGTTGTTTCCCTGTAAGCGGCATACTGTTCACCGAGCGAGAAAGCAAGATACACATCACGCATTTCACAATGCCTTATTTTTCAACTAGGACTATGACGTCAGTCATGACGGTATCTTACGACTAACACTAACCACGAAATTAGAGCCCTTATTCAGTAGCCTTACATGAAATTAAGAATACCATGGTCTCTTCTTTTCGTTTCGAAGCGCAAACAGTAGACTTTAGTCAGAGGTAGAACTCCTACATTGATAGGCTGACGCATCCGCCATTTTTTAGCCCACAAGACGGGCTCACGATTTATTATTGGTAGTTTTTCGGCAATAAATTGCATGAATCACTGCAGAAAAGGGTACCGCCTTTTTATATTTTCTTCTAATCCATAAAGAAGGAAAAAGTGGATTATAACTTGCAGACGTAACTCGTGGATACCCGGAGCAGGAGCACAACTTTGTAGCGTAAGGTTTTCCTTATTTTCAACTTATTTCATTTTATTTTCAAAGTTGTTTGAAAATTTTAATATGAATAATATTTTTTTTAAGTTATTGTTTTTAAATTCTTTTTAAATTAACTTTAAAATTACATTTCTTTTAACGTGAAGGGTTGCAGTTTTGAGAAGGTTGGCGATGTTCTTAAAATTGCCAACTAGTTTTTTTCGTAATAAGAAGTTCTAGCTCAGATGATCTGTATTGAAGTTTAAAGGCGATAACAACGCTAATCAGGTAATCTAGCTTTTTCTACCGGCAACATTTTCCCAGATGGGCTAAATAATGGCGGACACTGCGCCAGCTCGTATCACATAGGAGACTTAGTCAGAGGCGAAGACTCAGAGCGAAATGTTACGTCATTAAAAAAAAATGAAAATCGTACTCTGGTAGGCACATCACAGTTGTTTTCTCTTTTCTTCTTAGTATGCCTAGCACCGTCGATTTTCTTGCTACAGGTACCGTTCCAACTGTATTTATGGTTTTTTGCTATGGAGATCCCATTCCAATAATAATAAAAAAAAGATTGGTGTTGCCATTTGAAAATTTTGAATTTTTGTCACTGTAACCGTAACTGTTAAAATTTAACTGTTGTTTTTATATGATTCTTGAGCGCATACCTCAAAATACCTTGCACCAAACTTTTATTCAGTTTCTGTAAATGGTATGATAGCTACAGTCGGTAACAAAAGTGTCCGAACACTAGCAAAAATTCCTATGTAAAAATAGTACACTTCATACGGTTTTGTTCAATAAATTCTTGTCTAAGCCTGTTCTTAGACTAGCTAAGAACATGATTCGTCAAGGATTTATTGAACAAAACCGTACGAAGTGTACTTTTTTTACATAGGAATTTTTGCTAGTGTTCGGACACTTTTGTTACCGATTGTACCTGCACCAAATGGTTAAGTAAAATGGCTAGCATGAACCACTTTATGGCTAATAGGTAAACTAAAAAGGATAAGAAAGATAAATTGGCGAAGAATGAAATGCTCGAGAGAAATTACTTCTGTACAAAACGGAAGAATGAATCAGATATCAGCAATATAGTATTATCCATTGTTTCTAACAAGCGACATCGGAGGATGTTGATGAGTAGTGAAAAGCTTTTTGTTTTTAATGTATTTTAAATTTTTAGATGTAAATTAAAATATATTTTTAACTCGCGTACTTGAAAGCGTTTTTCAAACACGGTCGCGATCAAAAAAGATAATTGTTATAAATTTAAAGTCTTTGATGTGTGTGTGGGTACTATAATTCGCGAACTAATTTCAATTTCATTTTTCTTTTTTTTTTTTAAATCTTGGAATCAGTGGCATCTTAGAAATCGTCTGCGTATTTTGTTTACAGTGAGTGTTTAAAAGAAGCAAGTGAGTGAAAAAAATGGAAGTAACTCGTGAAGTTTTCCGTTGGTTGATTTTAAGAAAGGCCTCACTACTCTAGAAGGCTTCGTGAAACTTTTGGTAATGAAGCACCATCAGAAAAGACTGTTTGCAGAATTTCGCCGTGGTCGTGCGTCCGTCAGTGATGAATCTCGTGAAGGACGACCAAAATCGGTAGTGATTCCAAACACCATCGATGCTGTGCGCAAGATGATTGAAAAAGATCAGCATGTCACGTATTGTTAGACAGAAGCATCCCTTGGCATATCACAGACTGCAATACATTCGATTTTGCACGAACATTTAGCTGTTAAAAAGATTTGTTCCAGATGGATTCCGCACAATTTGACAGAAGCTCAAAAAGAGGCTCGTGTAAATGGGTGTAAGGAAATAACAAAAAAAATTCAAATTGGGAACAGCAAAATCCGTATACAACACACATATCGTTACAGGTGACGAAACTTGAATAGATTCGTATGAGCCGGAAACTAAACAACAATCCACTGTTTGGGTGTTTCCGGATGAACCGAATCCTACGAAAGTTGTTCGTTCACGAAGCATTTCCAAGAAAATGATTGCTTGTTTCTTCGGGCTTACAGGACACATTGCAACCATTCCTTTAGAGGATCGAAAAACTGTTAACGCTAAATGGTATACAGAAATTTGTTTGCCGAAAGTCATCAACGAAATCAGGAAAAACAACAAAAATCGCTGCATCATTCTTCATCACGACAACGCCAGCTCCCACACAGTACGTGAAACAATTGATTGTTTGAAGGATAAAAATATCGAATTAATGTCTCATTGCCCCTATTCTCCTGATTGGTCGCCTAACGACTTTTTCTTGTTCCCTTATGTCTAACAAAAAATGCGTGGTCAGCGATTTTCATCACCTCAAGAAGCTGGTGATACCTTCCAAAACCATGTTTCTGAGATATCAACTTCAGAGTGGAAAAACTGTTTCAAGAAATAGTTTGAACGGATGGAAAAGTGTATAAATCTAAGACGAATATTTTGAAGAGCAATAAAACATTTTGTTCCCACAAAATTCTTTTTCTTCCTACTTTTTGTAGAAACTTAAAAGGCAACCCTCGTAGGTACCTATTTCGGTAAATGCATACTTATGAAAAACACCCAAAAACAGTAAGCTATGTACGGTTGACTTTCTACGCTAAAAAATATTTGACCTTGAAATTGGGAAAGACCGAAAATTGCACGACTTTGAAAGTCATTTTACTGGTGGCGCCAAGAATGAGCATAGATATGAAATGAGTCGGAAAAGAGGCCTTGAGAAACAAGATCCATTCAGAAATGTAGGATAACTTCGTAAATTTTTATGGCTCTCTATTTTGTGCTGAACATGTGTTTTGTGTCACTTGTTAAATTTCAGTATTTATTACTATTTCGATATTTCTTATTTACTTATTTCAATATTTATTACTATAGCATATAAAAATATTGCATCAAAATTGCTTTAACTAACTGGATTGCTATCGATAAACATAATAACACTTTCTTAGTAATAAAAGCCCAGGTTTTAGAGGGATATCGCTAAAACTAACGTCATAGCTAACTAAAATGTATTAAAATAAAGAAAATAATCCCGCCCCCCTTGGTTTGGAGGAATGAATAAAATAATGAAATAAAGGTAGTTTAGCAGAAAAAAAAATGACGTCACAATTGCAACATCGTATTTATGGTTAGAAAGACCCCTATGGAGGGCATTCCACCTACAGGCCTAGGACCCTACTGTAGTCAATCGACCTTAAAACCAAGCAACCATTGTATCTATGGTAAATTTTTCAATTTTTATGTGATGTGGTTCTATACTTTGTGCTGAACATGCGTTTTGTTTTGTGGTACTTGTTAAATAACTTCGATTATTTTATTTCAACATTTATTACTGTTGCGTATAAAAATATTACATCAAAATTGCTTTAAGGCTTCTGTCTCCCTGTTACAATTTCTCCGCCTCCGATCACCCACTTCAGTGTAACTTTTGGGGAAAATTGGTTTATACAACTACTCGTTACCAGATGTAATTTTTCACATTCCGAGCATTCACAACTGTTATATTAGAACTATCTATATATATATAAATGAATGTTTGTCTGTAAGTCCTTTATAAAATCGTAAACGGCTTGACCGATTTCGATCATTCTTCTTTTGTTTTTTTCCTTATAGGTCAGGGATGGTTTAGGGAAAAAAAAAATGAAAATATTCGCCCCCCCCCCCCCCCATTCAAAAAATCCTTCATATCTCAAACAAAGAAACAGATATCCGTAAAATTTTTGCTTTAAAATATAGCTAATATAAATGTCTAAAAACCAATTTCTGGAATTTTCGAAATTCGGTCCCCCAAGGGGGGAGGGGCGGGGGATGCAAAACGGGATTTCACATGCGTAAAACGCGATTTCGCATAATCTTATATATCTCAAACAAAAAAATAAAATAAAATAAAATAAAATAAAAAACAGATATAGGTGAAATTGTTGCTATAAAATATACCTAATACAAATATCTAAAAACCAGTTTCTGGAATTTTAAAAATTCAGCCCCCAGGTGGGGCAGCAGGGGCAAAAACAATTAGAAATACAGTTAGGCCTTTCAAAATTGGTACAGATAGGTTTCAATAGCCTGCAAGTCGAATGGGGATATTTTCGAAAGTGTAAAGTTATTAGGAGGGGAGAGAAGGGGGAAGGGGAGATGGGGGGAGAAAAAAAAATAGAGTTAGATCGTTCAAATTTGGTATATAGAGGTTTTCGATACCTACAAATCGATTGCGGATATTTTCGAATTTGTAAAATTATTAGGATGTGCGGGAAGGGGGTGGAGCGGTAAGGGGGGGGGGGCTATGGGCAAAAACAAATAGCAATATAGTTAGGGCATTCAAAATTGGTACAGATAGGTTTTAAAAGCCTGCAAGTCGAATGGGGATATTTTCGAAAGTGTAAAGTTATTAGGAGGGGCGAGAAGGGGGGGAGGGGATGTGGGGGCAAAAAAATAAAAATAGAGTTAGATCGTTAAAAATTGGTACACAAATGGTTTTCGATACTTAAAATCGAATGCGGATATTTTTGAATTTGTAAAATTATTAGGAGGGGCGGTAAGGGGGGGTGCTATGGGCAAAAACAAATATAAATTGAGTTAGGCCGTTCAAAATTGGTACAGATTGGTTTTAGAGGCCTGCAAGTCGAATGGGGATATTTTCGAAAGTGTAACGTTATTAGGAGGGACGGGAGAGGTGGCGGAGGGGTAAAAAAAAAATAAAAATAGAGTTAGATCATTCAAAATTAGTACATGGAGGTTTTCGATACTTACAAATCGATTGCGGATATTTTCGAATTTTTAAAATTATTGGGAAGGGGGGGGGGAGAGTGGTGGGGCAAAAAAATAAAACTAGAGATAGATCGTTCAAAACTGGTGCATAGAGGTTTTTGATATTTACAAATCGATTGCGGATATTTTCGAATTTGTAAAATTATTAGGATAGACGGAAGGGGGGGGGGCGAAGGAAGAAAATAACAGAAATAAGAGTTAGAGCATTTTGAGAATTTTTTCCGAAGACAGTGAGAACCCTGTGCGACATTTTTCCTAATCAGATTTTGTTTCGCTTTTTTTTTTTTTTTTCACGTGATAAAAATTAATGCAATTTTGAGAATTCAGTAATTATAGTGATTCATTTAAAAATATGGTCCAGCGAAGCGGGCGAGGCCTGCTATTTTTTTTTTTTATAAAATTTGATTTTTATTTTTTTTTGTTATTTTAAAAGTGCGAAATGGGTAAATGCATTTTTTTTTTTTTTTTTTTTTTGACTGTAAAATAACTTGTAAAAATTGTAAACAATAACTTTTTTTTCAAAATGACATTAATTTAACAATTGAGAATTTTTCTAATGTGAAAGCCGAACGAAAAAATGAGACATTAGGTAATGAGTAATTGTGAAAGCAGATTTCCTTGTGAAGTTGTGTGGAATTTGGTGGCAGGAGACGGAGAAATTGTAATGGGGCGACATAGCCATTCGGAGAATCGCAATTTTTAGAGATATTTTCATCGTAAAGTTGTCAGATTACTTTTGAAATATTATTTAGGACACTGGCATGAATATTAATGACTATGAATTTTCCAATATAAAGATTTCGTAAGTTATTGGAAATTTACGAATTTCTTAACATGTCAGAATAGAGCAAAATTTCACATAAACGTCAATCTTGAGGGATATTTTCATCGTAAAGATGTCAAACCACTTTCGAAATATTATTTAGGATACTGGCATGAATATCATAGACTATGATTTTTCCAATTTAAAAAAATTCGTAAGTTATTTGGAATTTACGATTTACTTAACATGTCAGAATAAGGCAAAATTGAGCATAAATTTCCATTTTGAGGATCCTAAATACATTAGACAACTTCAAAATTAAGTTTATGATATTTGTTTGAACATGATTGAATACAAATATTCTACTAGGAAATTTTCGTAAATTATTCGTAATTTACGATTTTATCAACATAGCGAAATTGTAAATATTTCATATAAATATGAATTTTGAGGTTTATTGCATTGGAAATAGTAGCATGAAAACTAAACAACAGAAATGACCCCGATAAAATAAATTAATAAATTAGAATAAGATAAATATATCGAAGTGAACGGTGGATAGCCTATTTAGGCGGGGATTTCATTCTGTCACTGTATCAAGCTTTGGTCCAATTCATTTCTTTTAACATGATTATAATAGGTCTCGCACTAGAAATTTCTGAGAACATAAATAGGATGGGGAACTGAGCAGAGTCCACCTATGCCAACTAGTTAATATTGTTATTAGCTTTTAAATTTTGAAGATTAATAACTATCACTTAATGCATTCATTTATTTCATTTCAGAAGCAACTAGATCGATTAATCGTTTCTTTACTTTTAATCTTTTCTTCTCACTAATGTTCGTTTTGGCAACCTGTTTATTTCTACTATCTCTGTATGGAATCGTTTACATGTGGACTTATTAAAAATACTTATCCTCTGTTTTAATTTTGGTTTGTGTTACTGTTTAATCTAATTTCCTTTTTTATTTTGTTTTGTTGCAAGATAGAGACTTGAGTTGTATATTGCTTGAATAGCTATATAGCTTTCCGAAATCTTGCATTATGCTGACAGATGTGTGCAAGTTTCCTGAAGGTGAACATTTCTGGTTTTCAGCCTTTAAAATTCTATTTTTCATTTCATGAATTCTCTTTTCTTTTATCGGATCGTTTTGGTTAATTTATCTCTTTCCATATCTATTATTTGATGAATGTTTCTATTGGTTTAATGGTTTTTGCAAATTATCTCATCGTTAGGCTTATGTGCTATGTTTGTGTCATTTTTCTTCTGCGTTAGTACTTTAACATGTTTTTACTAATCAGTGCAATCAAATTAAATTATCATCGTGACAATAATTTTAATCGAAATGCATCTCATTTAAAATTTCATATGTTGGTATATTCATCTATCTTTCATTTGCTGAGTGTTGCAAATTAATTAAATTATTCAAATTATATATATATATATAAATATATTCAAATATATCACGCAACAGGACACGCTATCATGCTGCGATTTCCTCCATTTAAAGGAAGGCTACATCTCAACTTCTATTGTTTATAAATGTACCAAAATTTGGAAACTGGGATGTGTATTACACCGAGAAAAAAAGTCTTCATCTAGAATTAATAAGTACTCATTTTCTGTATCCCTAAACCAGAAATATCGATTTCCGAGTTATACCTATAAGGTAAGCAAATAACCTGGATAGACGAAATGATCGAGAATTTCTAGTCTACGCTTTTCTAGAGGGTGAACGATATGGTGAATAGTACGAATCCTTTGTATTGCGAGAAATTCTTCCTCGATTTCCTAGAACTGGATCCTAAACTAAGATTATACTTATTAAAACTCGCCACTTGTGCTCGCATTTATCTGCAGAGCTTTTGAAATAAGTTTGACCACGATAATATCGGGAAATGATCTCGAATTCTAACAAGGGTTTCTAGAACTCGCCAACAAAGGGAACTAGAATTTATAAGGATGACATGGAGACACAATTTAAATCTAGATGCTTGTCACATATATATATATATATATATATATATATTTTTTTTTTTTTTTTTTTTTTTCTTCAGTGTATGTAACTCTGCTGATTCAATTTGGTTGCATATCAGTCGACAGGTAATGCTGCTATGCTGAAATTCAATCCCATTTACTGGAGCGTTCTGCATCAGATTCTATGTTTTAAAAATGCACTAAACTTGGTATTAGATTATAAAAATTATGTTGACAGAACTTGCGTATTGTCAGACAAAAAATGAAGTTGCTACTACTTTTCCCACTATGAACAATTTATATATGGAATTTGATGCAACTTTTACCAAGAGAGGCTTAGACATAGCCATTCGGAAAATCGCTGACAGTAATAGTAACGCCCCCTGCCGGGCAACAGGCACCCAAATTGAAGCAGCATAATTTTTCGTAATATATATCTTACGTATCAAGATTGTTGCATCTATATAACATAGAAACTGAGAGATAGCCTTTCTGCAAATGGATGCATAGCAGGACTACTTTTCCGTCTGATAGGCACCCAGGTTGAATCAGCATGATTTTGCATTTTATCCATTACACATACCCAATTGGGCGCATTTATACATCATAGAAGCTGAGGTATTGCCTTCTCGTAAACGGAATTAAATTGCAGCGCCACGGCATCGCCTGTCGGCCGATATGCACCCAAATTATAGGAGTTTAGTTCTACATAATATCATCTCATAATCAGGGCCCAATTAACTTTTCATATGAGGCCCGGGGCACACATACTTTCGAACCCCCCTCCCTCCCATTCGTACTGTGTATTAATCAGCAAAGGTACATATAGGCCTTTACATGGGACTCAAATGGCAGAATTTTACATTTTATGATACTATTTATATCATTTTTAGGGACGAAAAAGGCAAAATGGCATTTTTAGGATCAGTTTTAGGGTATCTTGCCATCCAGGGCCCGGGGCCCAGTAGCAGAAATTTCTCTGACAATCTGCGACAACTATTTACGCATTAGAAAATAATCTGCAGCATAAGTTCACAGTGAATTAAGGGAAAATAATAATATTATAGTTTTAAAAAATTAAAGAACACGCTTTTTTGAAATGTGAACTAAAAAGCACAAAATATCTATCTTAGTATTAAAATTCAGGGTAAGAGAAAATCGTGCGTGACAAACCATAATATTTACATACATTTAAATCTTTAATTAAAATAACTTAGAATTAAACAAAAATGATTTTTAAAAAACCTCCCCTGACGGGGATCGAACGCTAGACTTTTAGGTTCGTAGCGCGGAACTTTACCTCAACGCCACGGTGTTCACGTAGGGAAAGTATTTTTTTACAATATAGATTTTTTGTTTGCTCCCAGAACGGTTACAAACATACATACAAAAATACATACACAACAGGTGAAGCTAATAAAAGCGTGTTAAAAAAAATAAAGTTACCAGATTCAGTAAGCATATTTTTATTAAAAGTTTGCATTTATTTAATGTTATTAATATGTTAGATATGTCAAAGCATTGTATTTATAGAATTTTAATTACATATAGCTAGGTAAAGAGTAGGCATCTTTCATATTGTATAAGAACTACTATTTTGTTTATGATTTTGTTCGCACTGATTGCTGATTGTTACAAGAGGGTGGAGGGGGGGGGGGGTAAAGCAAATATACGAATGAGCGATAGTAAACAATTCTACTTTTTTATAAGTTTTGGAATCTAAGTAAATAAGTTTAAAAAGAACATTTAGATTTATGTTGCAGATGGAGAAAGATTTGAAATTGCAAGAATTCCACGAGCTGTTTGATTGCCGATCGTTAGTGGGGGTGGGGGTGGGGGGGTCACAAGAAATTGCATAAGCGAGAGATATTGAACAATTTCACTTCTTTATTTGACATTTATGCTGTGGATGGTGAAAGCTTAAAAATTACAACGCTTTTGTGGAAAGTTCAATCACCGATTGTTAGCAGGGAGAGGGAGGGGGGGGGGGGGGGGGGGGGGTAAGTAAAATAAATATAAGTGAGATATTGAACAATTCTACTTCTTTATAAGTTCTAGAATCTAATTAAGTAAGTTTAAATAAAATAATATTGACATTTATGTTGCTGATGGGGGAAAAAAGGAAATTTCAAAGATTCTGCGATCTGTTTGATAGCCGATTGTTAACTGGGAGTAAGAGGGGGGGGGGGGCACCAAAAAATTATATGAGTGAGAAATATTGAACAGTTCTACCTCTTTATAGGTTCTGGAATTTAATAAAGCATGTTTAAAATCAATATTGACATTTATGTTGTGGATAGAAAAAGATTGAAAATCGCTATCTTTCCTGCCAAAATCGGGAGATTTGGAATTGCTGCATAATGCTGATTTGGAAATAATCTGCAGACTAAAAGAAAAATCTGCGACGTACGTCGCGCGTCTCGCATTTTCTGCTATGGGGGCCCGGGGCACGTGCTGATGTACCCTGCGTTCATCAGGCCCTATCTCATATACCAATTTTGGTTGCCGAGCAACTACTATCGTAATAAAAAAATAATAAATAAATAAATAAATAAAATAAAAAGCTTTTGAATTGGATTAATATCCAATATAGTGAGTTTGGATTTTATGTTTCTATGATTTCCACTTTCGTTATTCAGTGACTGAAATGTGTATGAACGACTCAAGGGTTTAAAAAAACGAAGGGAGTCACTCTAGATGTTTTAAGAAAGTATCTATTTATTTATTTATTTGTTTGTTTAACCGTCGTCTCGAGACGTAGAGGCGTCGCGTTGCCTCTTTCTTTTTCCAGCCTATTGTTGCAGTATGCGATCATTAAGAACAAATTGAGTAATGGCGTTTCTCGTGAATTAAGGGTAGGACAAAAAAGAGAGATCATCAACATTCCCCTTGCCTGATGCATCTGCACACCAGGGACCTGTATAAATATCCCCGAGAAACAGGATCCTCAACGATGGAAAATCCTCTTTTGTGTTAATGAGAACGTATTGGATATTTTCTAAGAGCTCCATGAGGGATTTTCCATGACACGGAAAATGCATAATTTGGAGCACCAATTATTTCAATCACATCGCGAAAAATCATTTTTATGAAGAACCCCGCATGATTTGGTAAATCTTGGTAAATAAGTGAAATTATGTTAGTGTGTCAAGTAATTTCATGTAATTTTTATGAGAAAAAAAAAAAAAAAAAAAGCCTTATGAGTTCACAACTCTTCAAAAAAACATAAAATTCTGATCATTCTTTTTATGATAATTTTCTTAACTTTTATAGAGTTTCTATTCTGTTTTATCATTTTTTCGGCGAGTTTTTGTAAAATTTGGTTTAAAATCATTTTTCATGTAAGAAAAAAAAAAAAAAATTCCCTTAATTGTACTCGAGATTAAATAGAAAGTGTGAGTCTGTGAATGTTTTTTGCCTATGTGAAGTTCAGGGCCATTTCGTCTACTACTTCTTTAGAAAATAGAAAAAATGCCAAATTCAAATAAATTTCTAATGACCCACTATAGTGTGGTCAGAAGACATAATATTACTCCACTTGATTAGGAAACTTAAGAAATTATCGTAAGACTATCTAAAATGGAATTGATAAAGTGAGTTTAAAAAAAAAAATCGGTAGAGCCGTTCTTTAATGCATTTATTTCAGAGAACTAAATTGTCCTACCTGTTCAATACATTTATGAATATTTCTGTGGTAGCCTATCCGTATGCGGAAAAACATCTAAAAACGGGTTTATACAGCAAATTTAAGGAGAATTATTCAAGTCGTTTTTGAGGTCTCACTTCCTGTTTTTCAATTTCCACCAAAACTTGGCAAACTCGACTGTACAATGGACCTACCTCAATTATAAATTTTCATTGTTGAATCTTTTATTTCTTTGGGAGGATGTGATAGTCAGATGATTCCACTTTCCCCTTACACACATGCAGCGCTTAACAAAAAAAAAAAAAAAAAAAAAAAAAAAAAAAGAAAGAAAGAAATAAAAGAAAATAAAGCTTTCTTTGTACTTAGATCACCTATTATTTTTCTGATATAAAATATAATATAGAATAACTATTCAAATGCTAGGATTTACACAATAATTTATTATTATAATTACTGTTTTTTTTTTTTTTTTTTGCACAAAAATATCTTATTTATTTTTCAAAAACATTATTTTTTAGTGTTAAGTTAATATCTTGTTTATTCACAAAAAAATTACAACCTGGACCAACTTCTGGGACATTAGTTGACCTTAATAGACTTGTTTTTAAGAAGAAGGAGCCGCGCGTAGCCAAGCGTCCCTGGTATTTTCTAATACAAACTAAAGTTGTCACTCTTTAAATAACCAAGAGAGGGCAGCACTACAACTATTTTGTAAAAGCGTCACCAAATCCATGGTCACCCTCACCATAATCAGTTTCAGTACTCTACTTCATAGACATAAGTTTCATTATACATCTAAGTTCTACTTTTTCAAAATTTGTATTGTAAAATGGAATACTCAAATGAATTATATAAATTATAGATATTGGCTTACAATCGACTGCGTATCGTATCCGTTTTAGACGTGATTCTGGCGAGCTCTAAACAATGTCCCATGTCCGCTTTCAGTTTTACCCGATTTCGCAAGGCTCATTCTTTTTTGCTTTAAACATTCCATTATCCAGTTTCCAATACAATACATACAGTAGGGAACCAATTATCCAAAAGGATTGGGACAAGACTGTTTTGAATAAATAGTTTTTCTGGATAACCGGTTGCTCATTAAAGGAACCCTCATTAATCAGACTTAAAATGCATATGGCTCTGTTTTAAATCGAATATTAATTAATATTTTTTATCAATTAATCAAATTTAAATATATAACTAACCTGATTTTTTTTTTTTTTAAATAAAAGTTTTAAAATAATTTCCAATCAACATAAATTATTAATCAGGATTTGAAATGTAAAAAAAAAAAAAAAAGAATATGTCTGCGAAACTCATTAACCTTACACAAAAATCAAAATCTGTTCTAGTCAAAATGCTTCTAAACATGATTATCCAATTACTTTAATGCATTAAAATATTACTTGCTAATGATTAGAAAATTAAGACGACATTACAGGATTTTCTTTTTTATCTCTTTTGGAATGTCATGTTTTTTACATCCATGGCAGTGCAAAACATTCATAAATTATTAAAGTTTATGTGATTTTATGCATCCCCCCCCCCCGACAAATAAATAAATAAAATAAAATAAATCAGTTCAGGATCAATTATTTAAATTCTGTTTTAACCAAAGCTGGTAGATGGGAAGGGCCGGGTTCGATCCCAGGTAGCGCTCATCGACCTAGCTGTTCGGAATTTTCCATGGTTTTCTCTTAAACTCGCGTAAATACGATCTGAGACCCCTTAGAAATACCTCCCCCATGGAGAGGATTCCATTCATAGACCTAGGACATGGATTTGTGGTGTGTGTGTTGAGTATGTATATTACCAGTTGACAAATCAAAAAATTGCTTTCCTGAGATAATTTGGAGCAGAGTTATTCTTAAAAACGTGTTTTTGCCCCCCCCCCACCCTTCCCATCCTTAAAGAGGGGGTAAGGGGAAAATTCCGCAAATCCCTTTATAGTGCGTGTTGGGAACGCATAACCAACCAGCCAGCACATAAAAAAATCACCTTTTTAAGATAGTTCGGAGCACAGTTACGCACATGGAAACATGTTTTTTAGCCTCCCATCTCCCAAGACGGATAGGGTGGAATTTCACAAAATCCCTTTTTAGTATATGTCTTGAGTACGCATAACTAATCGGCCTATCAAAAAACCGATATCTTGAGATAATTTGGAGCAGAGTTGCTTTTAAAAGCGTGGTTCCTTCCCCCCGCCCTGAAAGGGAGCCAGGGGGAAATTTCGTGACATCCCTTTACAGTGCTTGTTGGGAATGCATAACCAACTCACATATAAAAATTAATCTTACTGAGATAATTTGAAGCAAAGTTGGGGGCTTGGAAACGTGTTTATTACCCCCCCCCCCCAATCCTTTAGGGAGGAACTTCGCAAAATCTCATTACAATGGTTGTTGGATTTTTTGTGACACACAATAACAGACAGACACACGCACTCACAGATCAACCGCTAAAAACATGATTTTCGGATTCAGGGGACCTCAAAACGTGTCAATATAAGAAAAAAACTCACTTTCAAAAATTTGACCCAAGAACAGTACTTTCTCTAAAGGTAAGAGAAAGTAACCAAGGAAAAAATTTCCGTATGAAAACAGTGGTATCAAAAAGAGGCGATAATCCTTCATCTAGGGGGGATTTGCCTCTGAAATTATGTATTATATTTTTAAAATCTTTTATTAATGTTATTTATTAAACATTATATATTCTTTTGTTGTTAAGTGTTAAATTAATTCTTTTTCATTCTCAAAAACAAATTCGTGGCCCTAAAATGACCGAACAGTGATAAAAATTGGGGAGGAGGTGGTGACCCGAGAAAACGGTGGGTGAATGGGCAAAATGGGCGTCCTATTCGGATTCAGGAGGTCCTTTTACATAAGAATCAGCAAAAATGATATCAGGCTCGATTTTTTTTTTTATTTTTATTTTTTTTTTCCAGCGCAGTGTAATTTAAACTAAAGTTATCGACTTTTTTTTCTTTTTTTAGCCGAAGTAAAAAAAAAAAAAAAAAAAAAAAAACTTTTTTTTAATATGTCGTCTGTATCTATAAAGCACAAAATTGACTTTTTTTTTTTTTTTTTTTATGTTTAGGGCAAAAAAATTTTCCAGATAAAATTCGTTTCTTATGGAAAATAGTTTTGATAAATATGAATTTTACAAAATAATTTTCACTGCGTGAATTTGAATAGGAAATTACAGAAGAAAGTTTTGTGATGAGCACACGGCACACCAGTACTTTAGATTGCATTTCTGGGAGTGAGGGGGAATTGTATTTCCTGTTTCTGTGATCACGGTCTGTGACCTTGACCTATTTTGTCCTTATTATTATGGCCTATGGTCTCCAATTATTTAAAGAGTGATAGCGTCTAAACGCCTCGTTCGAATGAACTGAAAATTTATATACATATTGTAGATGACCGTCACACTAACTGTATGAATTTTGGTGAGTCTGACACTCATAGATTTTTACAGGGACGCAACGAAAACTTCTTTATCATTTCTGTTCGGAAAGTCGAGTGGAGTCACTTCAGATTGTTTTCCCTTCAAAAAAGATTGAATATCTAAATAAGCAAAAAAGCATTTTAAATAAACTGAAGTGTGAAGGTTGATATTTTTATGCACCAACTATGTGAAAAATACCAGAGCCGGGAATCGAACCCGGGCATCTCCGCTTAACGTACAGATGCTCTACCACCGAGCTTCCCTGGCTAATAACCAGCTAGGCATTTCTCACATCCCGGCTCTGGTATTTTTCACATGGTTGGTATATAAAAATATCAACCTTTACACTCCAATTTACTTAAAATGAATATTCACGGTTGATGAATTCATGAATTAAAAAAAAAAATAAATAAATAAATAAAAATTATACAGACACGACATTATTTCATTATTTAAAACATGAAAATCTGACATTGACAGATTTTAATTGAGTGCCAGAGGCCTACTGCTGAACTTGTTAATATCGACAAATTCTTCTTTAGTTAATTCGTGACGATCTAAATTCCATGATAAAGTTTTCATTCAATCAAACCAATGTGTTTCAGCTGAAGATATTGTAACAAATAACGTTGGAAGTCCAAACTGTCTTATAGCCGCAAAACAACGTTTTTTCTCTTTTTCCCAATGAGGGGGAGGTGTGCCTTGGGGGGGACTCATGCCAAAGGTGTGCCTTGGGGGGGGACTCATGTCAAAGTTGGGCCTTGGGGATACTCATGTCAAAATTGGGCCTGGGGGGGGACTTCATTCAATAAACCGACTGAAATAGGCCCTTAGCACTATTAAGAGTGTATTATAAAAATTCGACAACGCTGTACCGACTGAAATAGGGGTACCTTGGGGGGGGACTCATGTCAAAGTTGGGCCTGGGGGGGGGACTCATGTCAAGTTGTGCCTTGGGGGGACTTCATTCAATAAATCCCCATTCAATAAACCGACTGAAATAGGCCCTTAGCACTATTAAGAGTGTATTATAAAAATTCGACAACGCTGTACCGACTGAAATAGGGGTACCTTGGGGGGGACTCATGTCAAAGTTGGGCCTGGGGGGGACTCATGTCAAAGTTGTGCCTTGGGGGGACTTCATTCAATAAATCCCCATTCAATGAACCGACTGAAATAGGCCCTTAGCACTATTAAGAGTGTATTATAAAAATTCGACAACGCTGTACCGACTGAAATAGGGGTACCTTGGGGGGGACTCATGTCAAAGTTGGGTCTGGGGGGGGACTCATGTCAAGTTGTGCCTTGGGGGGACTTCATTCAATAAATCCCCATTCAATAAACCGACTGAAATAGGCCCTTAGCACTATTAAGAGTGTATTATAAAAATTCGACAACGCTGTACCGACTGAAATAGGGGTACCTTGGGGGGGACTCATGTCAAAGTTGGGCCTGGGGGGGGGACTCATGTCAAGTTGTGCCTTGGGGGGACTTCATTCAATAAATCCCCATTCAATAAACCGACTGAAATAGGCCCTTAGCACTATTAAGAGTGTATTATAAAAATTCGACAACGCTGTACCGACTGAAATAGGGGTACCTTGGGGGGGACTCATTTCAAAATTGTGCCTTGGGGGGACTGCATTCAATAAATCCCCATTCAATGAACCGACTGAAATAGGCCCTTAGCACTATTAAGAGTGTATTATAAAAATTCGACAACGCTGTACCGACTGAAATAGGGGTACCTTGGGGGGGACTCATGTCAAAGTTGGGCCTGTGGGGGGACTCATGTCAAGTTGTGCCTTGGGGGGACTTCATTCAATAAATCCCCATTCAATAAACCGACTGAAATAGGCCCTTAGCACTATTAAGAGTGTATTATAAAAATTCGACAACGCTGTACCGACTGAAATAGGGGTACCTTGGGGGGGACTCATGTCAAAGTTGTGCCTTGGGGGGACTTCATTCAATAAATCCCCATTCAATGAACCGACTGAAATAGGCCCTTAGCACTATTAAGAGTGTATTATAAAAATTCGACAACGCTGTACCGACTGAAATAGGGGTACCTTGGAGGGGACTCATGTCAAAGTTGGGTCTGGGGGGGGACTCATGTCAAGTTGTGCCTTGGGGGGACTTCATTCAATAAATCCCCATTCAATAAACCGACTGAAATAGGCCCTTAGCACTATTAAGAGTGTATTATAAAAATTCGACAACGCTGTACCGACTGAAATAGGGGTACCTTGGGGGGGACTCATGTCAAAGTTGGGCCTGGGGGGGGACTCATGTCAAGTTGTGCCTTGGGGGGACTTCATTCAATAAATCCCCATTCAATAAACCGACTGAAATAGGCCCTTAGCACTATTAAGAGTGTATTATAAAAATTCGACAACGCTGTACCGACTGAAATAGGGGTACCTTGGGGGGGACTCATGTCAAAGTTGGGCCTGGGGGGGGACTCATGTCAAGTTGTGCCTTGGGGGGACTTCATTCAATAAATCCCCATTCAATAAACCGACTGAAATAGGCCCTTAGCACTATTAAGAGTGTATTATAAAAATTCGACAACGCTGTACCGACTGAAATAGGGGTACCTTGGGGGGGACTCATGTCAAAGTTGTGCCTTGGGGGGACTTCATTCAATAAATCCCCATTCAATGAACCGACTGAAATAGGCCCTTAGCACTATTAAGAGTGTATTATAAAAATTCGACAACTGTACCGACTGAAATAGGCCTCTAGCACTAAAAAAATATTCAAAATAAGCAAAAAACTTTTAGAGTATTTATTAGTGTATTTATACAAGTGAGATGTTTGTACATAAGTTTTACAAAAACATAGATTTATACATTTATATAATAAATTCTATTAATATGTAATATTTTAAAAACTTAAACTTAAAAACAATCCTTTTTATATATGAACTAGCAGGCAACGCCCGCTTCGCTGGTCCCTATTTTTAAATGAATCGCTATAATTACTCAATTCTCAAAATTGCATTAATTTTTATTACGTGAAAAAAAAAACAGAAAAAAAATATTATTAGGAAAAATGTCGCACCGGGTTCTCACTGCCTTCGGAAAAAAATCCCAAAATGCTCTAACTCATATTTCTATTATTTTCCCTTTTCGCCCCCCCTCCCGTCTATCCTAATAATTTTAAAAATTCGAAAATATCCGCAATCGATTTGTAGGTATCGAAAACCTCTATATACCAATTTTGAATGCTCTAACTCTATTCTATTTTTTTTTGCCCCTCCGCCCCCCCCCCGTTCCCGGTCCTCCTAATAACTTTACACTTTCGTAAATATCCCCATTCGACTTGCTGGCCTCTAAAACCTATCTGTACCAATTTTGAACGGCCTAACTGTATTTCTATTTGTTTTTGCCCCCCCCCTTCCTGCCCCTCCTAATAATTTTAAAAATTCGAAAATATCCGCAATCTATTTGTAAGTATCGAAAACCTCTATATACCAATTTTGAACGATCTAACTCTATTTTTATTTTTTTGCCCCCCCCCCTCTCCCCTCCCCTTTTCTCGCCCCTCCTATTAACTTTACACTTTCAAAAATATCCCCATTCGACTTGCAGGCCTTTAAAACCTATCTGTGCCAATTTTGAACAGCCTAACTGTATTTCTATTTGTTTTTGCCCATAGCCCCCCCATACTGCCCCCCCTCCCCCCCTTCTAATAATTTTCCAAATTCGAAAATATCTGCAATCGATTTGTAAGTATCGAAAACCTCTATGTACCAATTTTGAACAATCTGGCACTATTTTTATTTTTTGGCCCCCCCCTCCCCCCCCCCCCCCAAAAAAAAAAAAAAAAAAAAAAAAAAAATCTGAAAAAGTCAAAAAATGAGTTTTTGGAAATATTTTCAAGAAGACGCTTGGCAGTTTTTTTTTTTTTTTTTACATCTTTGAGCTATTACTTTTACTCGAAAATCCGTATTTTTCTAAATCATTTACACCCCCTTCTCCCGTTAAAAATCCAAAATTCGAAAATCGCAGGAAATGATTTTTTCGTATTCAAGTCTAGTCTCCCCATCTGCAATTTCTTCACTGTGAAGTTATTTGGAGCCGAGTTATACTTATAAATGTGTTTTTGCCTTATGCGCCTCCGAAAATCATTTATACCCCCTTCCCCCCCTTAAAAATCCAAAATTCGAAAATCGCAGAAAATGATTTTTTTGTACTTAAGTCTAGTCTCCCCACCTGCAATTTTTTCATCGTGAATTGATTTGGAGCCGAGTTATACTTATAAAGGTGTTTTTGCCTCCTACACCTCCGAAAATCATTTTCACCCCTTTTCCCCCTTAAAAATCCAAAATCCAAAATCGCAGAAAATAATTTTTTTGTATTCAAGTTTAGTCTCCCCATCTGCAATATCTTCCTCGTGAAACAATTTGGAGCCGAGTTATGCTTATAAAGGTGTTTTTGTCTTCAGCAACTCCGAAAATCATTTTCACCCCCTTCCCCCCTTAAAAATCAAAAATTCCAAAATCGCAGAAAGTGATTTTTTCGTATTCAAGCCTAGTCTCCCCATCTGCAATTTCTTCCCTGTGAAGTAATTTGGTGCCGAGTTGTACTTATAAATGTGTTTTTGCCTTATGCGCCCACGAAAATCTCATTTTTACCCCCTACCCCCCCCTTAAAAATCCAAAATTCCAAAATCGCAGAAAATGATTTTTTTGTATTCAAGTCTAGTCTCCCCATCTGCAATTTCTTCACCGTGAAACAATTTGGAGCCGAGTTATGCTTATAAAGGTGGTTTTTGCCTTCTGCCCCCCCCCCGGGGGGGAACGGGGGGTATTTCGCAAAATCCCGTCTTAGTGAGCGTCAGGGTCCTAAAATCAACCTGCTCACCAAAAATTGTGACTCTATCTCCCATAGGATCGCCACAACCGTGTTGAGTCAGTGAATCAGTGAATCAGTCAGTGAATCAGTGAGTTTACTCTTTTATATATATAGATTATATTCGACAAGGATTTATTTAACAAAAATGTATTAAGTGTACTTTTTTTAAATAGGAATTTTTGCTAGTGTTCGGAGACTTTTGTTACCGACTGTACGCAAAAATCCATTGCATGCTCAGTCAGATGATAAGAAGGGGATGAATTAGGACAACCAGATTTTTAATTGAATTTCAAGTCAAATAGGGTGGTGTCCCCGAATTTCGAGGACAAAATAAATAAATTACATTAAATTGTAAAATTTTAGTAACCTTTATGTATGAAGTACAGGACAGCATTTATTACAGCTTATTTATTATACATATACGTATACTAAAAAAATAATAACTTTATAACCATCGTCCTCAAATATGTTCTAATTTTTGGGGGATGAAGGTAGGCTGACCAGATCAAAGTACCTTTGTAATAGAAAAGCATAAAAAAACTGCTACAATTATCAAATTATGGATGCATTTTTTCATTCCTAATAAATAAGGACTAAAAATACAGTGTTACTGATTAATAATTTAGTTTCTACAATTTTTTAAAACTTAGAAAAATGCCTTAAAAAAAAGGGGCATCCCCATTTGTCCCCAGAAAATGGGGACGTTTGGTCAGTATAGATGAAGGGCAACTTTCGAGGACGGCTGGTCACTCTAGAGTGAATAAATAAATAAACAATATATCAAATTAAATAAGACCCTGTAATTAATTTGTATTTTCTTAATTATTCTGGTTCACGCTTTTTGTGTATTTAAAAACTTTAAATTAATAAAATTATTAATTTATCATGAACTGCATTGTTAATGAAAGAATAATATAGTAAAAATTAATTAATTAAACAGTATAATAGCTTAAATAATTTTTATAAAATGCATTTGATAAAAATGTATAATTAATAAATAAATAACTTTTTCTAGGGGTTGGGGGGAGATGGTATAATGAATAATTATAATGAGTAAGTTAATTTATATTTTTTAATTATTCTGATTCAAGCTTTTTGTATGTACTTAATAATCTTAAGTTAATTTAAATTATTAAATTTTCATTAATTCTATTGCTAATTTAATTTTCTTTAATATTCAAAATTATAATAAAAATAAAACTATTAAATAACATTACAGTGCGTTAAGAAATTATAAGACCACAAGCGTATTGGTGCCTTTCTGAAGAAGAGAGCATAATATGCAAATTTTTAGTTGTGTATTTAAAATTGATAGGAAAACGCATCCTATACTAATTCCAACTTTTAAAATTAAATTAAATTTCATTAAAACTTATTCATTTTTCTAAAAATTAAAGACATTGATTGTTAAGAAATTATAAGACCACCTGAGAAAATTGGCATATTATACCTGATGTCAAACCCAATATAAAGCGCATGCTTCAGTATTTCGTAAAAGAATTCCTAAAGTATTTCCTGAGAAGCAAAGGCTTAGGTTTTGAATGTGTTATCTACGATTAATTTGACGACGCCTCGAGGTAAAGAATTATCGGAGTGCGAAGTGAGAAACATTTTATTTTATATAGGTTCTGGTAAATCTGAAAGAGATATTGCGAGGTTAATGAACCGTTCTAAAACCGCCATTCATAATGCCATAATTAGAAAAGATTATTCAAACAAAATAAAACGATACGGTGGAAAAAATATTTTGACAGCACGTGATAATAGACAAATTTTTCGACTGTCAACTGAAAAAGGTCTTTCACCTCGTGAAATTTCGAAACGTTTCAGCAAGAAAACTTCACATGTAACAGGCTGGAAGAATCTTAAATTAAATATTAATACGAAATTTATGAAATTTAAGAAAAAACCAAAGTTATTGAAATGTTATCGAGAAGAAAGATTAAAATGGGCTAAAAATGTCATGTCATGGAATGATGAGTGGAAATAAATTATATTTTCTGATGAAAAGAAATTTAACCTTGGTGGTCCCGATGGTTAAAACACTATTGGCATGACTTGAGGAAGGAACCAAAAGAATGCTTCAGTCGACAAATGGGTGGATGATCAGTAATTATTTGGGGAACTTTCAGTTATGAGGGGTTGTGCGATTTACAGCAGAATTCGGGTGATATGAACTCTACACAATATCAGTCTATGCTATATGATCATATGATACCGTTTGGACCTTTATTAGGCGGTGCTAACTGGATGTTTCAACAGGACAATATGCTGCTTGTCATACATCTAAATCCACACAGGAGTGGTTTAAAAAAGAAAATAATAATGTTTTGCCATGGCCAAGTCGAAGGCCAGACTTGAACTCCATGGAAAACCTATGGGGTATATTATCTCGCAAAATTTATTCTAATAATAAACAATTTTCAGCTGCCAGTGAACTGGAAGTAACCATTGTAAAAGAATGGTACAATATTTCTATAACTGAACTTAATTCCCTGGTTACTTCAATGAAAAACGGAGTATTTGAAGTTATCAGGAAAAATGGAAGACCAATATCATATTAGTTTTTTATACAATTTTTTTTTTTTTTTTTTTTTTTTGAGAAGTGGTCTTATATTTTCTTAACAGGTTATTTTTGACTTATTTATAATGTATATTTTAATTAAACATTTATTGCATTATACCAAGTTATTGCAAACTAATTATAAAAAATATAGAGCAATATGTTATTTTATGTGCTTAAATTATGATTAGAATCTTTATTTTTCTTATAATTTACAAAATTAAAGTGGTCTTATAATTTCTTAACGGACTGTATCTTTAACATATTTATTATAAAATGCATTTAATAAAAATATATATTTAATAAATAACTAAAAATAATTTTCTTAATAATGAAAAATTATAATTATTAAATTAATTTTGTTTTATTAATTATTCACGTTTCGTATATACTAAAATATTGATTAGGTCATCAAAAAAATGACCATAACTTTATTTAAACAACTAAAAATATAATTATTGTTTAAACTTGTAAATTTTAGCAAGGGTTAAGAAAATTTTTATCTCTCTATTACAGCCTTTAAAAGAATTGTGCATTTTTTATTTAAATTTTTTTACGTTAAAAATGTCAGAGCAACATTTTGTTGATGTATAATTTTGTGTGTACAACACCTCCGTAATAGTTAGCCTAGATTGAATGAAAGTTTAACAGATTTTAGGAGTGGGGACACCACCTCATAAAAATTTTAATAATTAAAACATAAAACATTTTTTTTCTGAATTTTAAACGGGAGTCCTATAATAATCAAAGAAGGAAGTACGAAACTAGACGTTATATAATTCCTAAATACCAAATTTTAAAATTCTTCGGTTAATTTTTCCCGAGTTATTGTGGAATCGAATTATAGGCTTCTAACTCTAACACATTTTTATTTAATTTAGAAATTTATTCATCAACCCTGAAAGTACATTTCAGAAAATTTTGGAGTGGAAGGCGGATTTTTTATACCAGAGCCGGGAATCGAACCCGGACCTTCCGCTTTTGCCGACGAATGTTATGTGAGAAATGCCTAGCTGGTAATCAGCCAGGGTAGCTCAATGGTTTGAGCATCCGCACGTAAAGCGGAAGGCCCGGGTTCGATTCCCGGCTCTGGTATTTTTCACATAGTTGGTATAAAAGATCAGTCTTCCACTCCAAAATTTATGAAATGACATTTTTCTTTATTTACTAATATTTGTAAGTTCCTCATAAAAAAGAAAAAAAAAAAAAAAAACCTTTGGAACGGGGTTGAAATAATTGGATCTTCAAATAAAATACGCAGCATGTGAAATACCCTTTATGACATTTCAACTCCGGAAAATACCTAAAATCTAGCTCGTTCTTTCGCCACAAATTTGCTTAATTTTTACCTTATTCAAATGCACTTTTGAAAAAATTGCCCAATATGTCTAACTTTCAACTTCAACCTATGTAATAAAATTTTTTCTATCTTTTGCGTATGCACAGTAAAAAAATATTTACTATAAATGTTCATATCTCAGAGAATATTACACGTACGACTTTTATTAAACAAATCCTTGTCGAATCCTGTTCTTAGTCAGTCTAAGAACATGATTCGACAAGGATTTATTTAACAAAACAGTATAAAGTGTACTTTTTTTTACATAGGAATTTTCGCAAGGAATCAGATACTTTTGCTGCGGACTGTTGCAAGACGACCAATGTTTTGCCACTAGTTTGCCGTTCTTTTACCCTTTCCTTATTGGTTAATGCTATTTTCTAAAATAGGTTGGTTGGATTTTACATCACATTAGTGTTGAATCTTATGAGTTAAAAAAAAAAAAAAAAAAAACTGCAAGAAGTTGAAATTTTCAATAATCGAACTTTATATCGTATTCGATTAATAAGGATTCGACTTAAAATTATCGAAATATGTCTACTGTTTTATTTGACTACGGAATTTAAAACTTGTTTTAGTAAGGGATTATTGTTTCTGTAATTTTTGATGATATTTTTTCTGAATTATTTGAAGAAATCTGATTGCTTTTAAAAACGTTTATTTTTATTGTTGGGCGTAATTTTTATGTATGCTATTCATAATAAATTGTACAAGTTCAAAAAGAATGAAATGCTGTAATAGCCATTTATATTTAAAGTTATTTTTGATTATTATTATTATTTTAAACTTTTCTAATTGTATAATTTTTAAATCTCTATGTATTTTAAAATTCATTCTACTTTACTTTACTTTATTTATTTATTTATTTTTATGCAATCAGAAAAGTTTTAAATATCGCCTGTTTACAAGCATTCTAAATCCCAATAAATATAAGTAGTTTCTAAATGAAAATACTTTGCTGTAATCGGTGGAGTAAATAAATCATAATTTAATGTATCAAAAGATGCACTTAATCAATAATTTAAATTATTAATTGTACAATTTAAATTAAGTTTTATAGGATTGTTCCAAATAGTGTTTTTGCTAAATAACGAATGAACGTCGAATGTTTAAATTTCACTGTAAATGACTTTTTCTTATGTACACTTACTTATTTATTATTTATGAACAACGTATAATCTTCATTATAAAAAAAAAGGTCGGTATTAAAAATGTAATTTTTTATTATTATTAATAGGTAGATGCAGCATTAAATACTATTTATTGTTGTAAACGTATCAATGTGTTTACTTATATATGTATCATTTTTTATGCACCATAATGTTTCATCTGTAACTCATGAATAATAACAATAAGGCTTCATATGAAAAAGTGATTCAGATTAAAATTTAAACATTTGATGTTCATAAAATTGTAAAAACTCTATCAAATTATAACACTTAATTTAAGCTGTTTGGTTATTTGTTTCGATTAATCTCGATTAGTAGCATCTTTCAATAAATTAATTTGCAATTCAATTACAATTAAGTATTTTCATTTGAATATAGTATGTAAAAAGATGATATATAACTTTTCTGACATAAAAATAAGTTAAATATGAATGATTTAAAAAAAAAAATAATAATAATAAATAATAAAATTTAAATACTGTACAATTGGAAAAATTAAAAGTAACTTTAAATATAAATGATCTCTAGAGCAGTGGTGTTGCCAACCGGTGATCCATGGTCTGCTACAAACTTCTGGTGGTCCGCAGAAATATCTTGACATTATTTGCATTTTTAATAATTTTATTAGAAATTGTACTGATGTTAATTTTAGCTTTTCTGAGTCTATCATACTCTGATCATTAGACTTCAGAATTTTCTGAATGAGAGAGAGAATAAGTGGAATGATCTTGTATTAAAAAAAATTTCAGTTGTAAGTAGGTGAATATTCTTGTACTCAAGACAAAATTATTACTTTCCTGAATTTGGAATAAATTTCAAAATATAACGAATAATGGAATTAATAAACAATATAAATTAATTTTTGAAAGGTATAATGGATTAATCGTTCCTTCAAAATAAGTAAATTAAACACATCCCAAGTTTCAATGCACTTTTCTTTAAGAAAAATCATCATTACTTTGCCGAAAGTTCACACTTTTTCTTTCAAATTTAAATTCTTTCCGTTTAAACCTCTTGCTTCTTAGTTAACTTTCATTAGAAATTGTTTTTAATAATTAAAAACAAAATAAATTTATCACTTTTGAATCAAATCAAATTTGTAACTTATTAACAAGCTTTGAAGAATAAGTTCCTTTAAAGACAAGTGATATGGGGCATGTTTAATTTGTAACTATGCTGCAAGTGTAAAATTTTTGAGATAAAAAATTTGTAAAACGTGCATAATGACATTTTTGCTGCTGATTTTTTTTTTTTTTTTTTTAGTTTATTAACCACCGATTTTAATAGGAGTTTGTATTGATTTAATTACGGTCCTTACAATTTATTCAGAATAAGCGGCTGATTTTATTAACCTGTGAATATATTGAGTGGCGGTAACTGTATTCTTCAAAGGTTTAAAATGTAGCTAAGTCAAAAATATAATTTCTCACGATAAAATATATGTATTATCAGATGTAATAAATATACACAAACTTCCCATAAATGATGGGACACATCCAATTTCACACATTTTGTCAATTTTTTAGAAAAATTCTTCACGAATTATCTTGAAACATGTTATACTTCAAATATTTCAACATTGCTTTTGCCCCGAAAGCAGAAAGGGGGCTAGTAATAAAATTTAAAGAAAGTTTGAGATTACTTTGTAAAATTCTAATACTTAAAATGTGTTCTGACTATAGCATGTAATTAAATTATTAGGCTTTTTTTAATTATCTCTATTCATTTATGAGACTGATGCATATGTATTCATGGAGACTAGTATCGCCCAGTGGTCGAAACTCAACCATTTTTTTTTGCAAAGCGAGGCAAAGCAAAGTTATTGCCTTGTCCTAAACGGAATGCAATTGCAACACAGCAGCGGCAATTGTTTCCCAATATTCATTCTAACTGAATCAGCAGAGTTTTACTTAATATAACTATTTCTCTCTGTAGATGTTAGCCTTTCCTGAAATGAGAGAAAATCGCAACGTGAAAACGCCTCTTGTTGTGTGATACAGCCCAGAAGCTAATAGGTACCATGTCAGACCAAGGTCCAACCAAGTATCAAATTCTGTTAAATTAATTCGATTGGTTCATAAAGTACAGTGTTTGAACAAAAAAAAAAAAAAAAAAAAAAGATATTTTTCAAAAATGGTCGAATTGAGTTCGGGAAATTTCAAAACGTGTAACTTTATCGAAAACCGAAAATCTAAAACATTTCTGAATCTTATATTTTCTACTTATATATGCAGAGAAAAGAATAATAAATCCACTTTTTAAAAAATAAAAATAAGTAGTCAATTTCACAAATTTCACTTAATTAAAATGCAAGGAAATCTCAAAACGTGTAAATTCATCGAAAACTGGAAATCAAAAGTTTTTATGTATCTTCTACTTGCTTCTTCTACCCACAAAAGCTAGCAATAAAGACACTTTTTAAAAAAAAATAAGTAGCCAATTTCAGTTAATTGAAACGTAAAGAAAGCTCAAAACATGTAAATTCAGCAGAAAACGGAAATCGGAATTTTTTCCGTATCGTCTACTTATACATGCAGCAGTTAGTAACAAATCCATTTTCCTTTTATTTAGTATATTAGTTGAATATTTATTGTTTAAATATCACCCTTTGAAATGAAATGTTTATGTTTACATTCGAAACTGGAAGTTTGCCATTTTTTTTTTTTTTCTGGAGTTTTGTGATTTTAAATTAAAATTTTATCAGTTTTACAGAAAAAATAACTCAATCAAACACATGTAGACAGTAACTTATATATAACTATACCCAAATATCGGAATTAAAATCGGCAGATAATTTCCGTTATTTTTTAATAATTTTTTACAAAAAATTCAATTAACATAGAAAATCTTTTTCATGGCTCCATGGACAGACAGTGACGTCATCACTTCGCTTGCATATAGTGATGCTACATTATGCAAATTACTGTGTCTATGGTTTTATTTGAGCTTTATGAAATTGCCAGATTTAACAACTTTCTACTTTTAGGTATTTTTTAATGTAAAGGAATACGTGTATGAAAGGTAAAAATGGGGGAAAATGCATAAAAAATAAATGTATTTTTAAATACCTTCTTGACATCGTAAGAAAATAATATTTGTATTCGCACCTTCCGGCTAACCATACCTTTCGAATGATACCATTTTCAACCCTCTACTCCCATAATTAATATGTTAAAAAGGGACAACAAATTTTATGCTTGCCTATTAATATATAGATAAAGGTTACTTTAAAAAGCTACAATTTTTTTTTTTTTTTTAATTTGTTGGGTATTAAACCCAACACAATGCCATTTTTTGAAAACTTCACATGCTACATTAGACACAATGTGCTGGATTGAGATATAAAAATATACTAATGAAACATGAGCATTTTTACTAAATAAGTTTTAACTGCGCATGCACAAGCTTCAGCCAAATTTATTAAGTTATTTACATGAAAACTACAACTAAATATCGTAGAAATTCAAAAAGTTATTCTTAGAATGAACTAAATTTCAATTCCTCTCAAAACTAGTATGTCGTGGCCACCACATGACTTTCTTCTGTATTTTCCTATACAAATTCACTCAGTAAAAATAATTTATTAAAATTATTATTTTAAAAAAGTATCTTCCATGATAATGCAGACGATTTCTATATTAGAGAAGTAGTATAACACTAAATATCAAAAAAAAAAAAAAAAAAAAAAGTCCATTTTATTCTCAATATTAAAAAAAAAGTTTAAGATATTTTTTTTGTGTTAAAAGTAAAAAAAAATTAATAACTTTGTTTAATTTATAAAAATTTTTTTTAGCTAAGCTCTTTTAAACTATAAACCTTTCAGGGCGAATCTGTCCCCTCTTCAGTAGCTTGTAATTCCATGTAGCTATTTCATGGTCTGCTTTGGTCGAAACTGGTCTTGTCTTCTTTCCTCTGTGTTGATCTTCTATGAGGTGGTGCCACGCACGATCTAAATCGGCACGTGACTCGTGCCCGTTACACGCTAATTGGTCTTTTATTATCTCTATGGTTTCCTGGTAAAAAGCATAGTCAGGTTTATTATAATTGGCTATTTTTCTTGTTTCGTTAAAACCGATGTTTATATCATTTTCGTTATTGACTTTAGTGAGGGCTGTTGTTATTTTTCCATATGTAATGTCACTTTGGTGTTCTTTGATCCTGGTTGATATTTTCCTTTTTGTTACTCCGATGTAGTGGCCTCTTTTTTCATTTGCATAATTAAAAGGGATCTGATATATTCCAGCAGTTTCAAGTGGAGGGGTTGTATCTTTATCATTTCAGATTAATTGATAGATGTTAGGATTTGGTTTTATGGGGATATTTATATTATGTTTTTTGGCTATATTTTTAACTCTAATTGAAGTTCCCTGATCATATGGTATAGAATAAGTAAAACTTGGAGAAGTTTTTTGATAATTTGGGATATTATTAAGTTTATTGATCTTTTTCTTATATAATTTATTGACGAGGAAATAATTTATTGATCCTTTTCTTATATAATTTATTGACGAGGAAATAATTTATTGATCCTTTTCTTAAGAAAAGGATCAATAAACTTAATAATATCCCAAATTATCAAAAAACTTCTCCAAGTTTTACTTATAATATATTTGGAATATAAAATTCTCATGATATTTTTATTAATTTGCCTGTGCTTTTATACAGCGTTCCCATGGGTCAGGGAAAACCTGGAAATCGGGAATTCACTAATTTCAGGGAATTTGAAATGAGTAAAAGAAGTCAGGTAAAATTGCAAACATTGGCCAAAACCCTGGAAAAATAATATAAACCTGGAAAAGGGTCCTTCTATGTCAAATCAACGAAAAAAAGTAGCATTTTTAACCTAACCCCCTCAGAATTCTATGAGATTGGGCTCATTTATTTGTTCTATAGAGAAATGAATATATACCAATTAATATGACTTTATCTCTTTTAGTTTCTGATATACAGGACTACAAAAATGGGTAAAAAATGCAAATTTTCAAAGTTCTTGTATTACAACTGTACCCATATTTTGTTACCTAATTGACTTACCAGGGTTCATACTCCTCAGGGAAAACCTGGAAAACAGGGAATACTCAGGGAATTTGGAATTTGTTAAAAAATGTCAGGGAAAACTCAGGGAAAATAAAAATTTTCATTAAAAATCAGGGAAAATCAGTTATAAAACCTGGAAAAACAAAAAAATTTTTTCTCTCAAGTTATGTTTTTCTTGCTTAGCTTCGTATCAAAATTTAAATGATTAAGTATTGTGAAAATACGCATGTAAATAATGATTTCTACCTGAATTTCTATCATGATCGGCAGTAATATGACATCATACAGTGAAAGAAGCTGTATTTTGTCCTGTGTAGAGGAGCGTTTCTTGTAATATGTCGCTAATATTTTCTTGAAAATTGTCTAGGAACTCAGGGAAAACTCAGGGAATTTTTTTTCCCATATTTGAGTATGAACCCTGCTTACAAGGGAAGTTTGAATCGGTTAAATTGCTATTGGAACCAAACCAAGCTTAAATTAAAGAGGATGGTCGAAAACATTGGGTACAGTACAAATTTGCCGCAACAACCCCTGTGGGGGCGAGATATAACCCCCTAATAGTTTTAGTTATTTCTATAAAAGCCAACAAAACACAGATTGTAGCAAAAACGAATGGTGCTGTGGTGGAATGCTTGACTTCTGAAACGGAGGTCCTCGGATCAAGTCCCCGCAAAGGTGTTTTGTATTTTAATTTTTATTTCAAATAAAATATTTATATTTTACGTTTTTAATCAAATTAAATCATTATTTTAAGAGAAAATATTAATTATATTAAGGAGATTTTTTTTTTTTTTTTTTTTAAGTATTCTAGTTAATAAAGAATGGATTTATGAAATATATATTTTTATTTTTTTTATTTATAAAAAAGAAAATAACATTTAAAGCTACGAATATAGTTTCTAATTTATAACAGTTATGATTAAAAGTAGAAAAATCATGAAACCATAAGTATTTTTCACAATTGGGACAAGAAATACAAAAAGATTTATCACAATTATTTGAATTAAAATTTTGTTCACCGTCAATTATTGTTCTTCATGAACATTTTGTTAAATATTTGGCTTTTCGTCGAGATTACTAGATTTGTAAAATCCATATTTAACCAGATTTTGAATTTTTTGAGATGTAAACTAATTATAAATTAGTAAAATCATTTTAAGAAAATTTGTCATTGGGTTCAATATTATTATCAGTTCTTCCACCACTAAATTTAACAGTTGTTTATTGAAACATTTGAAATAAAAGTTAAATGCGACATTGAATAGTTAACAGCTGTTGTTTATTCAGGATTTTTCATGCAAAAAATTGTATCAATAAATAATACAATTAAGAGCAGACGAACTCTTGATACTAATGTCGTCGTTAAAAAATAGTAATTAGAAATTTACATTAAACATAATCATTAACAAAATTTTATCGGAATGTAATCATTAACAAAATCTTATCTAAATTAAATATTGAGTATTTCCCGTTAAATTATTAATTTCTTTAAATTTAATAAATAAATAAATTGGTTAAAAAAAAAAAAAAAAAAACATTATTAAATTGCCCATGCTGAAAAAAAAAAATGTTTTAATGTAATTAATATTTTTTCTTAAAATAATGATTTAATTTAATTAAAAATGTAAAAAAGAAATATTTTAGTTGAAATAAAAAATTAAAATACAAAACGCCCTTACGGGGACTCGATCCGATGACCTTCGTATCAGAAGGCAAGCACACTACCACAGCACCATTCGTTCTTGGTACGACCTGTGTTTTGTTTGTTTTTGTAGAAATAACTAAAACTATTAGGGGTTATATCTCGCCCCCATGAGGGTCATTGCGGCAAATTTGTACTGTACACAATGTTTTCGACCATCCTGTTTAATTTAAGCTTGATTTGGTTTCAATAGCAATTTTACTGATTCACACTTCCCTTGTTAGAGGCATAAATTTGATATCACTAGCAAGCTTTTAATACAGTCTTTCAAATGATATGTCACATGCACATATTTTTTACATTTTTCATTTCAAGGTCAATCCTTTTCATCTTTGACCTTCAATATTTCAAAAAGTGTATTTTTTTTATTTTCTTTTAAAAATTACATGTTGTTCCTACATTTATTGTCTATAATTACTGTGATTTTCAGCTTGGGATTGCCATGGGATGCTGAGTTATAAATTAAAGTAACCTTTATCAGTATTTTCATACTAACATAATGTAAGTTTTACCCATACTTTGTTCCCTAATTAACTAAGAGATTATAAGACTGCTGTCATCAGAAAGCTTATAATACAAGCTTTTAAATGATATATCACATGTATATACATTTTTAAAATTTTTCATTTTAAGGTCAAACATTTTTACCTTTTACCCTTCAATATCTCAAAAAGTACAAATTTAATTTTCCTTTAAAAATTATATGTTATACTTACTTTTATTTTTTTATAATTATTGTAAGCTTCAACATGGGACGGCCAATGGATACTGAGTTATAAATTAAAATACAACTCGTATTTCCATACTAACATAACCTACATTTTCAAAAAAAAAAAAAAAAAAAAAAAAAAAAAAAGGCCATCCCATGTTGAAACTTACAATAATTATAGATAATAAATGTAAGAATAACATATGATTTTTAAATGAAAATTAAATGTGTACTTTTTGAGATATTGAAGGTCAAAATGTTTGACCTTGAAATGTAAAAAATGTAGAAATACATACATGTGATATATCATTTAAAAGCCTGTATTATAAGTTCTCTGATGACACCAGTCTTATATATCTAAGTTAATTAGGGAACAAAGTATGGGTAAAACTTACGTTATGGTATTATGAAAATACTGATGTGGGGTTACATTTTAATTTATAACTCAACATCCCATGGCAATCCCAAGCTAAAAATCACAGTAATTATAGTCAATGAATGTAGAAACAACATATAATTTTCAAAAGAAAATACAAAATACACTTTTTGAAATATTGAAGGTCAAAGGTGTTTGACCTTGAAATGAAAAAAAAAATGTCCATGTGATATATCATTCGAAAGTCTGTATTAAATGCTTTCTAATGGCACCAAATTTATTCCTATAAGTCAATTAGGTAACAAAAATTCTGAAAATTTGTGCTTTTTACCCATTTTGCAGCTCTGTATATAAAAAAACTACAAGAGATAAGGACTTATTAATTGGTATATATATGTATTCATTTCTCTATAGAACAAATAAATGGACCCAATGGGCTCGTTCCATCTGACGTCAGAGGTCACATGATAGAGTAAAAACAAATAGCAGACAAAGTCTTGTTTATCTATAGCGATTGCTGAAATAACATATTTTCTATTCTTATTTTTGATCAATCGTTTTAAATTTGTTATTGATGTTCATGAGGAACATGTTAAACACTCTGATTTTTGGTACTTAAATCAGTGACAGTGCAACACCGTACAGCGTAAATCCGTTTAGACCAGTAACTAAGTTAATTAATTTGTTGTAACACCTTTATGCAATTAAATTAGATGAAAACATTTTAAAATTTCAAATTATAATCCATAAACATTCCACAAGAACAAGCTATTATTTATTGCTAGATCAGTTAATGTAACAGTTACATCAGAACATACAAAAATCGAAAGATTCTTACAATAAACAAACACATAAAGTGTTTTTAAAAAATTACTAAATTTACAAATGCACAATATTCCTTTTATTTTATATTAAATATTGACATTTTTGTTATTAAGAACCAAATTATTTGAATTCGATTCTCAGAATTCGATTATTTATTTTCCTCTATCATGTGATTGAGCAGACAAAACTGGGGAATGTCCATTTCATAGAAATTTGAGGGGGTCAGGTTTTTTGCTTCGTTGATTTGACATGGAATGTGACCCAAAAGGCTTTATAAGCATGGCAAAAAAAAAGTTATATTTTTATTTTTAATATTTCATCAAACAGGGTTAATGTCTATGTAAATACAGTCAAACCTTATCAAAACGGAAATGCTTAACATGAAATTTCGCTTAAGACGAAGGAAAATAGTTTCCCCATCCCATTATTTTGAAAAACAATAATAATTATCATTTAATACAAACATAAATAGAAACTTCTGTTTAAGATGAAGTAAATATTGCACCAAAGAAAACTTGTTGCAATTCTTTGCAGCGGCGACCTTGAAACAAGTTTATAACTTTTCCTTAACTGAACCAATGGAAATAGTGCATTTGTAGAGAGGAGGGTGACTGTATGGGAAGAGAAAAGGATTACAGTCTTTCCCTGCTGCTTGTGTCATTGTTCTTGTTAGCTTCTTTTAGTTGCTAGCATGTGGTTGCAGGATTTTTCTTGTTTGAATTCTAGTTGTATTGGAGCTCTAATTCTGAAAATGAGTAGGAAAAAAAAAAAACTTAGTTTGGAAACCAAGCAAAAGATTTTATGTGACGTTAGTTATGAGGTTTAAAAAAAATCTGCGATTGCAGCACAATACAGAATACTTGTTAATACTCTTTTGACAGTTTATAAAGAATTGAAAAATGTGGTGAAGAGTCTGCAGCAAAATTTATTGAAGCACACATCCACATTTTTCATAATTTTTTTTTTTTTAGTTTGATCGCTAATTTTTATCATCAACTTACTTTTGTATAAACAGCCTAAGACTAAGATTATGACTCGACAAATGTTTACTTAACAAAATGGTATTAGGTGCACACCTTTTAAATGCGAATTATTGCTAACATTTCAATAATTTTGCTGCCAACTATAGTAAAGATAGTGTAGATTTGTTTTTTACTGAAGTATGGCCGGCTATTAAAAGAGATTATGCACCCTGCGATAATTTTAATGCAGACGAAACTGGCCTGTTTTACAAAATGCTTCCTTCGTCTACATTAACTCTTAAAGGAGAAAAGTGTTCAGGTGGAAAGTGTAGTAAAGAAAGAGTCACAGTATTAGTAGCTTACCATGGATGGTAGTGAAAAATTATCAGTGTTATTTAAAAATTTGCAAAACCTCATTGCTTTAAGTGTGTAAAGACTGTTAAGTCTGTTTGGTATACATTCGCTAGAATTGCCTAGATAAAGAAAGAAATTTTTGCAAAATGGTCATCAGAATGAGACTCAGGTTTTACCAATCAGAAAAGAAAGATTTGTTTAAATATGTATTGACGAGTTCTTTTGAAAAATACTCATATTGAAACTACATCCTAGGGGATAATCCTGGCGTACTGTCCCCTATGGTAGGTGGGTAGAGAGCATGATAAAAAAATCTGGTGACTTCCATTACCCCCTATTGCACATATTTTATACAGTTTTTGAAGATAATGTTATCAGAAGACATAGAAGTGGCCTAATGAAATATACACCTAAAAATTTTCGGGTGAGTGAAAGATAATACGCGTATAAAAACATAAAACAGAGTTTACGCAGCGATTGTTTTTTTTTTTTTTTTAGAAACAGAAATGAAAAGAAAATTGTAGAGTTTTTTCTTTACTTATTTAAACATCAATTTCTGTGATCTATAACTGATCTATCAGATCAGGATGACTATTAATTTTCCTGCGATAACCAAGTAAAGCACGAGAAAGGATATCTAAAATGGGTTTATGTAACAATTTTCAAGAAAATCGTTAGAGCCATTTTTGAGATACCAATTTTTACCAAAGTTTGGCATAATTAACTGTTGACCAGCAAACAACAAATACATGCAAAAAGGTATCTAAGAGAGGGTTAATAATGCCAAGTTTGAAAACAGCCGTTTTGAAAGGAACACACTTGCAGGACCTGAAATTCAGCTATTTATGTAGCACGCCTGTCCATTTTCCTGAACTAACCAACTATATCATTCAAAAGGGCATCTAATAGAGTGTTTATACAGCAATTTTGAAGAAAATCGTTAGAGCCGTTTTTGAGATATGGAACTTCCGTTTTCGGATGTCCCACTTCTGGCTATCCATTTTTTACCAAAATTTGGAAAATTCATCTGTAAACCTGACCTGTTTCAATTATAAAGTTTCGTAGTTCAAACTTTTTTAGTTTCCGAGATATAATAGCCAGAACCACATGCATACTGACCGATTGCCAAAAACCACTTTTTTGGACTCAGGAGACCTTAAAACATGTAAATCAAGTGAAATCTCGATATAAAATTTTTGGACCGAATGCAATACTTCCATTACCTACTGTATTCGGGTAAAGGAAGTAAAAAGGGGATGACAATACCACTTGTTTGCCGAATAGCACCTAAAGTTGATAGGCATCCATTTATATCAAGTTGTAACTACCAGACTTGCACCTAATAGTGATTTTTACCGAATATTCGGCATTCGGCCGAATACTTGCATTTCTATGTAAATATTTTTTCATATCCAAAATAGCTTAGTTAATTTTAAGAATAGAAAAAATAATAAAATATGTTAAACCAAAAAATAATTAATAACTGCTTTTTTTTCTGTAAATTGACTAAAATGGCGAAATACATTAAATGAATCAAAAAGTTTCCCTTTTTCAATTTTAAAAATTTATTTTACATATATAAACTATTAAAAATGCATTGTAAGCTCCAAAGAGAGAAAATAATAAAGTTAAACAAATTTATATAATAACAACAGGCTCACACACGCATACCGTCACTACCATGTCAAACTATAGAATATGAAAAGGGTTACGTTTCGAGACAGTTTTTTTTCAGTTGGTTGTTATGAAGAATTTAAAACCTGCATCACGCAAAAATAACCTAATTTTGTATATTTCCTTTATTGTTGAGTCGCTGTTTAAGTATATTTTTTTGTGTATTATATACACTATTGTAAAAATAAGCACAAAATATTGAATATGAAAAAGAGTTTTTGCACATTCAATAATTTGACAAGGCAGCGATGATATGCTTGTAAGTGTACTAAGTATTTGAAAACTCAAAAATAATTTTTAAATATATATATGTATATATTTTTTTTTTCTTCCTAGAAGTAAAATACTTGATAGAAATACTTGAACACAGGGTTGGCAAAAACCCGGGTTTTTCTAGAAAAACCCAACCCACTTGGGTTTTTCTGGGTTTTTGCGGGTTTTTCTGGGTATTTGTGGGTTTTTCTGGGCTTTTGTGGGTTTTTGTTTGAATACATTTGCATTGCAATGTTAGATATATGTTATTTAGCATATTAGTTGTAATACACCTAATTATATTAAACTACTAATTAATAATTAATCTAATATTTATCTTAGAAATAAAAATTGGTTTGATTCTAATATTAAAATAGTGTTAATTAGTAAGATTAAGCTATATTTTATTTTAATGTATGCTTATTCAAAATAAATATTCTTAATAACAATAACTGATAAAATAAAAGAATTTAAATTCTTAAGTACAATACATATTAATTAAATTTTTTAGTTCCACATCATACTATAGATGGAGAACTTAGGTAATCGTGAAAATTTTCAACCTCGTTTTTTTTTTCATTTTTATACAGTTTCACGTGTGAGGAATACGAAAAATGACAAAATTTGTATGGTGTGTATTAATTTGTTAGTCCGTTATTCTGTGTACACGATATCTCAAGAACAAATTGTCACATAGAAGTCAGATCAGTTTTAAAATATTATTTTCGACACTGGCAAGAACCCTATTCATTTGCAACATTCGAATTAAAAAACTTTGTAAGTTATTAAAAATTTATGCTTTTCTTAACATGGGAAAATAGGGCAAAATTTTACGTTTAAGTAAAATTTTGCATTAAATGGAAAATTTTTATTAAAAAAATGTGAGACCAGTTTTAAAATATGCGTTTTGATGTCGGAATGAACATCAGTAACTAGAAACATGCTACTTTGAAAATTTTGCAAGTTATTGGAAATTTACGAATTTCGTAGCATGGCAGTATAGGGCAAAATTTCACATAAATGTCAATTTTGAGGGATATTTTCATCGTAAAGATGTCAGACCACTTTTGAAATATTATTTAGGGTACTGGCATGAATATCATAGAGTATAAATTTTCCAATTAAAAAAATTCGTAAGTTATTTGGAATTTACAATTTACTTAAAATGGCAGAATAGGGCAAAATTGAGCATAAATGTCCATTTTGAGGATCATAAATATATCAGACAACTTCAAAATAACATTTATGATACTTGTTTGAACATAATTGACTACAAATATTCTAATAGGAAAATTTCGTAAGTTACTCGTAATTTAAGAATTTATCAACATAGCAAAATCGGGTGATATCCCATATAAATATGCATTTTGACATTTTGAGGATTGTTGCATTGGAAATAGTAGCATGAAAACGAAACTACGAAATTGATCCTAATAAAATAAATTGATTAGAATAAGATAAATATATCAAAATGAATGGTGGATAGCCTATTAGGTGGGGATTTCATTGTGTCAAGTGTTTAGTCGATTCATTTCTCTTAACATGATAATCATGTTAAGAAAATGTCCTGTACTAGAAATGTATGAGAACATATATATGATGGGGAACTGAGCAGAGTCCACTTATGCCAACTAGTTTTAATTATAAAAATAAGTTGCACTGCTTTATCCTTTTTTTTTTTTTTTTTTTTTTTTTTTAAGTTTTTTAATAGTTGAAACAGTTATAGAAGAAAATTTTATGTTATTAGATTTATAATTATGTTGCTACTAAAAATTAAAATAAAATTATAAAGTTTTATAACTAAAAATTTTAATTAGTTAAATATTGATTCTGGGCAACATTTATATCCGCTGTTAAACAAAAATATCGTTCGGCTTTACAGGAAAAGGAAAATTGAACCAATTATTGAAGATAAACTTGCTTTTATTATATTTATAACTGTAGTTACTTTTTATGTTTAATACTATTTTCTAGAAAATAACAATAAGAGTTTTTTCTTTAAAGTTAAGGTGTTTTCTATACTTTATAGATCGGATTTGTAAATTATAAATAATTTTTAACAAAAACCCACTTATTTACAAAAACCCAGTGGGTTTTTGTTGGTGGGCCCACCCAGAAAAACCCGGGCGGGTTTTTCTGGGCTGGGCCCAGTTTGCCAACCCTGCTTGAACAGATAAGTTCTGTATCTGTATGGGATATATTTTTTAATATTCACTGATGATGAAATGAAGACTAAATAATATATTCTAATTGTTCTAATTTCAAAAGACAAAAATAATTTTTAAATATAATTTCATAAACTGTTCTTTAAATGTAATTTTACTAATTTAATATATTATTCATAAGGCTATGGATGAATTTTTAAGAAATGCAAATCATTTATGATGAAAATATTTTTACCAATTTCAATATTTTAACTTAATTTTAAATTTAACTGCACTATTCGGTTGCTGAATATCTTGATATTTGGCCGAACCAAATATTCGGTGTTATCTGCCAAATAGGCTGAACACCAAATATTCGGTGCAAATCTAGTAACTACATATAAATTTATATGAAATTCCATGCATTAGTTCTCGAACTACAGTTGCCATAAAATTTTTGTCACGCCCAAGGACTGGGATTTTTTGTCACGCATTTTCAAAAAATGCTCAAATCATGTACTGAATGTCTAAATCTGTTGAAAAATAGAAGTCAAAAATTTTTTGTAATCCAGTATTTTCTTCCATTGAATATATATAAAAAAAAATCTGGAGTGACTCCACTCGTCTTTCTGAACATTGAGTCATTAACAGTTTGGTAGTAAAGAAAGAGGAGTTGTTAAACAAACAAAAGAGAGAAAACCATAATAGAGTGTTTGAGTATTTTTTTCCCCTATATTATACGATGTTTTATTTGACGCTACTTAGATCATAATGCTAAAGAATTTTTCGTTCTGTCCCTAGTCTCTGCAAAAACTTATAAATGCTAGATTCACCAAAGTGCTTATAGTGAGTGCAACAGTGATTTATAATACTCATATCAATTTTCAGCTCCATTGAATAAGGTGTTTAGATGCTATTGCACTTTTAAAAATTGGGTCCCATAGGCCATAATGATAAAGAATTTTTCTTTGTGTCCCTGCAAAAAACTGTAAGAGCTAAATTCACCAAAATCTATACAGTTGGTGCAACTGGGGCCTATAACATGTGTAAAAAATTTTTGCTCAGATTAATAACGCGTTTAGACGCTATCACACTTTTAAAAATTTGGCCCCATAGGCCATAATGATAAATAATTTTTCTTTGTTCCCCTGTAAAAAAACTGTAAGTGCTAAATTCACCAAAATCTATACAGTTTGTGCAACTGTGACCTATAACATGTATGCAAATTTTTTGCTCAGATTAATAAGGCGTTTAGACACTATCACACTTTTAAAAATTTTGCCCTATAGGCAATAATGATAAAGAATTTTTCCTGGTATCCCTGTAAAAAAACTATTAGTGCTAGATTCGCCAAAATCAATAGGGTTTGTACTATGGTGACTTACAGTATACGTACCAATTTTCACCTTATTCGAACAAAGCGTTTAGGTGCTAGCATGTTCAATCACAGACATATTGTAAAAATAGTGAAAACAGACTTAGTGGACCTCAAAACTTATAGAAACATCAAAACCTCAAATTCAGATTTTTGACATGATTACAATACTTTCCTCACTATAGTGTCTGGAAAGTAATAAAATGGACAAACGGTAAATTTTTTTTCAAATGAATGTTCTTTTTAAAAGTAATGTTAGGTTATTTAATGTTTGTTTTATGTCATTTATCTAGTTATTCATAGAGTTTGTGTTGTGTAATTTTATTCTCTGAATTTCAGATACAAAATGGTGTAAAGACTGCATTCCAGCACTAGAAGCATTAGAACAGATAAACAATGAAGCGAGTAACTTTGGAGTGTCAGTGGTACGGAACAGTGAGAAGGCCACTGCGAAGAAGTATGGCGTCTCAACATTTCCAGTCCTGGTATATTTCAGGAATCAGCAGCCTGCTACTTTCGATGGTAATCAGAACTTTGTGCGTATCTCTCTTTTTTACAAAGATTTATGCTAGTTTAGAAAATGAACATACTCTAAAACAGTTAAATAGAATTGAAAGCATATCTTAAGTATGTTTTTGTAAAAGAACAATGTAATTTTTAGTAAAGAATGTACCATACTAGGGCTGAATAAAAGAATATAGAATAAAAAAACTGAGAAGTGAAACTCAATGAAAAAAGTAACGTGTTTTCAAAAAAGGACACTATATAGTGCAGCCATGTTTTCATTGAGGACGATTGTAAATGAAAGGGTGCCAAGTTGACTGACTGGTCGGAATTTTGTAAATATCCAATCATTTGGTGTTACTTATTGCTTATTTTCTCTCAATCACATGAGTTATCCCTTCTGTTTTAACATTGACTCATTGAGTCAGCCTATGTGCAAAGGCACTCCCATGGTTACAAGAAATGGGATTGAAGAATATTTGCCTTCTTTCTTCAGATATTCCACCTTTATAAACTTTACTAGATGATTATCACAGGCAATAAAAGTATTGATTTTGGTCTAAAACTTCATTATTGAGATTTTAATCTGATTTACATGTTTTAAGATCGCCTGAGTCCAAACAAAAAGGTTTTTTGGCAGGTCCCAATTAACTTCTGAAGAAAGGGAAAACTCAATATCATTTTGAGGCCCTCTTTCATCTGGAGAAGGTTTTTATTTTTTATTTTCTACACATACAGAAATGCATTTCTTAATAATGTAATTACCAGACATATTTTAGCAGAATACAGATTTTAAATTCTTTTTTGCCTATAGACAATATCTGTACTGATAAGTATAAAGGATTTAAGTCCATATTCTTGATTTCTCAGAAGACGAAAAATAAAGTTAAACTAACTAAAAACTAATCAGAAGAATCGATTAGGAAGAGGGATTATGTTTATACGCTTTATACCATTCAGTGATTTTCAACCTTCATTTAGTAACGGGAAAAAATTGAATTAAATATTTTATACCAAAGATTAATGCTAAATTTCTGACTTGAATCTTTTTTTACCAATGGATTCTCTCAAGGACTAAATGACATGGATTTAAATCCTTTATACGATTCAATAGAGAATTTTTTTCTGAGTCTGACTATGTACTTAACTCAAAATCGACATTTTTGGACTTAAATCCTTTATACTTATCAGTACAGATATATGGACATGAATTAGGCACAACACAAAGTAGAAGTTTATTCTTTTGATATCACTGTCAACTTCAAAAATGAGTGGTTGTAGTTGTTTTGTGTCAGTTTCTACCCATGGCGTAAAAAAGAATAGATTTATTAGGACTTATACAGCTTACTTATTAGGAACATTCAGATTTGTATGACTATAGCCCTAAAAAAATAGTTTTGCTTTCGACAAGTATTCTCAAAAACAAATAAAAGTCAGTCTAATAAAGTTAATCTGGAACTCATGACCTTATTTTTCAGTTATTTTGCTGGTCCCTCTTAAATAAATAATAATAATAATAATAAAAAAACTTCCAGTCCTTTAGTAATCAGGCTCAGGATTGGAACAAATATTGGACAACTGGTCTGTGTGCATATAGGAGAAGGGAGGGTAAGAGAATAAATCTGAATATTTATCTCCAAGACAAAACAATCAAATTTTAAAATTAAAGTAGGTTTTGTTTACAGATGACTTCACAAGACTTGATGAAAACCAGAAATGCGTCCAAAAATTGGTATATCAAAAATGGCTCTAACAATTTTTTCAAATATAAAGCCTCTTTTAGATGTCTCTTTATAATGTATTAGTTTAGGAAAATTGATTGGTGTCTGAGAAGTAGGTGTCTCGTCAGACATGCTCTGTTTTCATAATTTTGGGAGGAAACTTCCTATTCAGCATAACCACAGCATAATAATAAATAATAACAGGAGACTTGGCATTGGAATATTAAAACACGAATAAACTACTACATCAGAAACGCCAACAGAAAAATATTTCCGATGCATACAGCTGTTTCGGTAGCTTTAAGCGTACCGTCTTCAGTGCATAAAGAATTCTGAATCTGGAGAAGTTCTCGTATGTATAGGAGAGGGACCAAATTTAGTTCAACCAATAGGATTACGGGAAAGGTGGAGTGTGTGACCAATAGGAATTTAGGAATGTTAGCTGTGTAAACAGTAGAAAAAATGTAGACTGAATGTAAAATTTCCTACAATCAGACAGATAGGGAACAGCGAAATCACAATTTACAAGGTCTTTAAAATTTTTATAAATATGAAAAGCTTCAAAGAAATCGAGTTCATGAATGGATTTAGGTCTGCAAATTATTTTAGCTGAATTAAATTTAAAATTATGATTTTCCTCCCAGCAATGTTTAGAAATAGCTGATTTATTGGTTTCTTGTTTGCAGACGTAGTTCATATGTTTATTAAAAATTACAGGTCCCTCGTATTTCGTCTACTAAATCAGTCTCTTCTAATATCAGTATTGTTTTACCCTATTTTCCTAAATCCAGTCAAACCATAGCTAAAATTCTCAAACAATATGATTTTAAAATAATAATTTTGCCTTCCAATAAACTCTCTTTTTCTCAGTTAAAAGATCCCATTGACATGCATAATTTTTGGGGCATTTATAGTATTTCCTGTCAGTGTGGTTTATCCTATATTGGCCAAACTAAACACAGTCTTAAATTTCGTCTAAAAGACGTCCGCAAACAAGAAACCAATAAATCGGCTATTTCTAAACATTGCTGGGAGGAAAATCATAATTTTAAATTTAATTCAGCTAAAATAATTTGCAGACCTAAATCCATTCATGAACTCGATTTCTTTGAAGCTTTTCATATTTATAAAAATTTTAAAAACCTTGTAAATTGTGATTTCGCTGTTCCCTATTTGTCTGATTGTTGGAAATTTTATATTCAGTCCACATTTTCTTAATTTTTCTACAGTTTACACTGCTAACGTTTCTAAAATTCCTATTGGCCACTCTCCCCACCTTTCCCGTAATCCTATTGGTTGAACTAAATTCGGTCCCTCTCCTATATATAGGAGCACTTCTCCAGTTCCAGAATTCTTTATGCACTGAAGATGGTACACTCAAGGCTACCGAAACAGCTGTATGCTTCCCAAATATTTTTCTTTTGGCGTTTCTGCCGTAGTAGTTTATTCGTGTTTTAATAACCACAGCATACCAAATATCAAGCATAAAAAGAATAAAAAAATATCGTTGTTGTGCATGACCTAATTTCTGCAGTAAAGTGTATGTTGTTATCTACAATAATAAAAGATGTGTCTGTATTTAGTGAATACATGTTGCAGAATTAGAAATATTGGCATGTAGGCTGAATGAAAGTGTACAGGAGGTAGTAATTAAAAAAAAAAAAATATTCTTGCAGGAATATTTATTAAAGCATCCATTAAAAAAGAAAATCCATTCGGAATTAAAAAAGCATTTAAGGAATATTAAATGGCGAGATAAAATAGAAATATTGGTCTGATATTTTCTAAATGGGTACCCCCAGATGGGTAAAATTTTTCGGAATCTAGCAGAGCATCTCATAATGGATGCAACAGTTAAATATTTTTAATTAACTAAGTTAATGATTCTAATGGCAACAATTAGCTTTTATCAATATCCTATACGACAGATGTCTGCAAATTTTATTGAAAGTCAGTTTGACTATTTATTAGAAATTATTTATTTCAACCTACAGATATGCAGGGGTGCAGAATATGTCCGAACGAGGTTCGGGGGAAATTTAAACTGACTGGGGAAATATTGAATATTTTTTTAAGAGAAAATAAAAATGTAAATCAAAAATAACAATTTGCTACTTTGAAGTGCTTATACACTAACAGCGATATTTTTATGTTACACTGTATACTTATTCTCTTAAAGATTTATTACATAGAACAAATGACTTTGTATAGCAAAGTAGATTTTTGCATTATTGAGGGAAATTTATGCTGTGTTTGGGGGAAATTTCCGAGGTTTGAACATTTTCTGCACCCCTGCAGATATGTAACACTTTTTGCCAATATAAATAATGTAACATTTATCTTCAGTGTATTAATGAATCTAGGTATGCAAGTGTGTTAAAAGGTATGGAAATGCAACGACAAAAAAGTATACCATTTTCAGTTTGATCATGGATGGAGTCATTTGAGTGGGAACCCTATATAATTAAAATTTGTTGTTGATTGCATGGCATACACTAGTCCTTATAGTGAAACTTACAAATGATTATTCCTTTCAACATTGTATTCTTTATATCAACAAAAGCATGTTTTGCAGATATTATGCAATGAAGAGTATTTATTCTCTGTTTACAGCCTCACTTAAATCTAGTGTGTAACAAAAAGTTATTTTATTTTTTCTCTTTATTCCGTTAAATCCCATTATGTTTTCAGATTTTGTCGATATTTTCAAATAATCGTGTTGAAATGAAATGAATTTTCTCTTTCCAGGTGACCTCAAGAATGGCAAGCAAGTGTTGTCCTGGTTGACGGATCTGGATTCTGTGGAACTGCCTGACAAAATCGAGGAAGTAAATGTTAAAATCTTGGAAAATCTTATTGAAGACACTGATTTTCTAGCTGTTCTTCTCTGTGAGATATATTCTTCTTATGCTTTATTCTTCTTATTTTATTACACACACACACACAAAAAAAAGGAGTGGGAGATGAAATTATTCATGTGTATATTTTTAGTGTCACATGCTTGTTTCGTTTAATCCACAATTTTAGTAACCCTAGTGAATATTTTTTATTTCACATCCAGTTCGAATGAACCATTTAGAATTCATTTGAAAAAGAAAAAACTTACATTGTCAGTGATGCCGCTAGTCTTTCAAAATCCTGGGTACCTGGGACCCATGAGTTTAAAAAATCTGGGTCCTTTTTTCAAAATGGGTCCCCACTTAAATAAATTTATATATTACAGATAAAATTTTGTCTTATTGTAGATGAGAAACAGTTTTTAGGAATTTTTAACCAACTCTTTTTGAGATTGTCTTAAAACTAACATTATGTAGGAGGTGGTTGCTGTTAAGAAACAACTGGAAACATTTAGCTCATTGTGCTCTGGAACCAGTTAAAAAAAAAAAAAGAGAGAGAGAGAGAGATAATATAGTATAATAGCTAATTATTATTATTATTATTATTTTAAACTAGAAACATTTTTAAAATTTCCTCGTAATTATTAGCATTAAGAGAACAAAATGAGAAAAAAGTTATTTATGTCATGTTCCTGTACTACGAGGGGAATACAAGTTTCTTTGCATCTTTTAAGTTTCAGACCATTTCGTTTAGTATTTTTTTAGAATATCTGAAAAATGTAAAAAAAAAAAAAAATGTAATAATTTGATTACCCACTGTAGTATCATGATTAGTATTCAGGATTCATGGAACAGAGCCACACAAAAGTATTTGGTTTCATTAGGAAATACAGCTTGAAATTTCTGCAGGTACATTTTTAGTTTTGTTTGTTTTTGACATTTTCAGTGTAGCTGAAAAGTATTTAGAATGTTTGGAAAATAGTTTAGTATCTGTATAAAGAGTTTTTTTTTAACGTACCAGATTTAGTTACAAATAGTCATATTTAAATTTGTTTGGTAAGATAAAAGTTGTAGATATAAAAAAGGCTGTATCCAAAGGGAGGAAGGCGTTCAAACACCCCCTGAAAATTTCCAAAAAAATTTTAATAAAATTTCATGTTTTAAATTCAACATTATGTTACCAAAGTTTGAACCCTATTTTTTTGGCTACGGCTTTAGATAAATAGGTATTTTCACTAGTCTAATCACCAAGTAAAATTGTGTTGGTTATCCTAATTTCTGAGGATCCTGAAAAATGCAGACAATGCATATATTTTTGTTAACAAGCAGGGAAATTACAAAGAGTTGAAAGTTTTCCTTAAAGGAAAAAAAAAAAAAAATCTTTGAATTTTTCACTTTTTCAGTGATTTTCCTTTGTGAAGAAAATATAGGATTATTGCTATGTTTTTATTTCTCTTATGCAAACTTTATTGTAAGATTTTCTGTATTAAATTCTTCTGTACATTTAATGAATAATTCTGTACTGATAAGTATAAAGGATTTAAGTCCAAAAATGTCGATTTTGTGTTAAGTACATAGTCAGACTCAGAAAAAAATTCTCTATCGATTGGTGTAAAAGATTTAAATCCACGTCATTGAGTCTTTGAGAAAATCCATTGTTAAAAAAAGATTCAAGTCAGAAATTTAGCATTAATTTTTGGTATAAAATATTTAATTCAATTTTTTCCCTTTATGAAATGAAGGTTGACCATCACTGAATGGTATATAGGGTATAAATCAGCATAATCCCTTTTTCCTAATCGATTCTTCGGATTAGTTTTTAGTTTAACTTTATTTTTCGTCTCCTGAAAAATCAAGAATATGGACTTAAATCCTTCATACTTATCAGTACAGAATTATGTCTGTGTTATTGAGTTTCCTTTTATTGTTATTGTGACAGGAAGAAGAGAATATTGGAACTGAACTAGTACACATATTTTTTATCCTCGTACATTATTATACAGAGTGTGTTCAGAAAACCTTGGTAAAATTTCTTGAATATTGATCTGTGACACATTATACATAAAACTATAAAAGTACAAGTGATTTAAAATTTTTAATGGATTCCTTTTCAAAAATTACAAATACAGATTTAAAATAAATAAATAAATAAATGAGCAATGGTACCCAATACACTAATAAGTTGATGTGCAAAATTTCAACATTGTAATTCTGAAAATACTTAGAGAAAGAAAGCTGTTGAGCATTTAATTACAAAATAAAGTGTTAATGTGTTGATTTATATAAATCATTATAAATTAATCATTATTTGTAATTCCTGTATAATACAGAAATATACATGTCACAGCCATTCAACAACCCATGTAGAAGAATCAAATGGAAATTTAAATCAGAATTTCTATCTTTTCAAATGTGTGGACTTTTGGGACCTTCTCTTGGTGCAATGCTGAAATTTTTTACATAAATTTATCAGAGTTTCCCCCATGTTTAAAGGGCAGTGCACTGGTAATAAAAAAAAGGGCATTTTCTAGATTCAGGAGAGCAATTTTGGGTTCTTTTAAGAGCACATTTAACAATTAAAATCCAGACACTTATTTCAAAATTTTGATTTTAGGTATAAAGAGAAGAAAAAGTTTTAAATTTGAACTTTCTTTACACCGTAATTTTGCTTGTTACTGATGTTTGAACGAATTTTGATTGTTAGGTCTAAAACATTTATTTATTTATATTTATAACATATCTTCAGTTTGAAGGTTATTTTTAATAAAAGACAGTAAGGGCACAACTTTTTTAGATTAAAGGCAAGAAAGGTGCCATTTTTTCAGTCATAGGGCAGGCAGGGTACGGAATTTATTAGTGTATCAAAAACTTTTCACTCATTGTTTTTTTTTTTTTTAAGGGGCTATGCAAAAAATTAATTTTTTTCAATTCTTGAAATAGGGATCCCATGATTTTTTTTTTTTTTTTTTTTTAATTTATTGCGTACTTTTTTTAACGTAACTTTGCAATTTACAGTGCACGTCTCACTAGGAAGCTCTTTCAAGTTCTAATTTTTGATTGGCTTGAAAAAATTATGGACATTAGTTTTCATTGTACTCAATCCACTAATAAAACTTTAGCTACTGAGTTAAAACAGAAAAAAATGATTTTTTTTTTTTTTTTCACATCTTGAATAATAATAATTAAAAAAAAAATAAATAAATAAATAAAAGCCAAATTATATTAACCCTTGTTCATAAATACTAAGAAACTTGAATATATTAAATAGTTTTAATTGTTTAAGCGTAGCATCATGTTTTTTTATTAAGTATATCTAAAATTTCTGTTTATTTTATAGAACTTTAATGTCTTTAATACTGCATAGATTTAAAATAACAGAAATCAAACTTCAGATTTTACTTTTATCTTGCCTTTGTGTGGAAAACCAGTGACAATCATAAATCTTTTAGAAAAACTTTCTTTTGTTTCATTGAACCATGTAGCAAAATTTTTTTCTCCTCTTTTATGATAATAAATTGATCTGTTTTTGTTGCAATCACTTTAACCCATTCATGGTCACGCCATTTTTAATTTTTTCGTTTCGAAGCCATTTTAGTGGGATGTGTTTTATATATTTTTAAGTCATTAAGTACTAATAATATTACAAATTTATCAGGAATTCTGAGAAACTGATTGTTTTCTATTTAGCAAATTCGTAGCAATGAATAAATTATTCAGTAGTAAAAAACTCTGACCGTGTATACACGTTCATGACCATGAAAGGGTTAAATAGACCCAAACTTCATCTATTGTTACGCCATTTTTCCATTTTTTTCCTGATAAATGGTTTTTATAAAGAGTTCTGCAGCGTGTTCTACGTTCATAGATATTACGCTGAGAAAGACTATGAACATTATATTTTTTTACCTTTTTCAGATTCAAATAAGAGTTAACAATTTTATTTACAGTTGAAACTGAACAGTTTAATGTTTTTGCAACATACCTTTGAGTTGGAGGGTTTTCTTTCAGCATTAAAGATTTCACCTTTGCAATATTAGATGAACTGCATTTTTTCTTTGGATAAATATTTGGAAGAATTTTCACCTTTAGATGCCAGACTATGACAATTTTTTTCCTTTCTTATTTATAATATTTCCTATCGTGGCTTTAGATATAAAAAAACCCATGGCTTTTACAGTGTTTATGAATACCTGAATAAGAGTAACTCTCTTTGGAAAGAGCAGAAACGTATCCTTCCATCCATTGCCTTTTTAAATGTGCCATTTTGCATGTAAACAAAAACTCGAAATATCAGATGATAAATAAAACTTCCAAAAACATACTTGTTGTGAAAATAAAATTTTTCATGCAGATGATATTTTCTTAAGGCGAAATAAAATCGTCTAAAAAATGTTTGGAACAGCCTCTCTATATAGGAATTCTTTCCCTTCTTTTCTTTATGCATTGATGACAGTACGTTAAATACTTACGGAACAGCCATCTGTAATTTCATTATTTTCTTTGACTTTGAAGACTTTTTTTTTTTTATGTTTATTAATGAAACACCAAGTCTCCTGTCAACACCACCCAGTAAGATCAATATTGGAGGAAACAAAACTGAGGTCAAGGTTTTTGAAACACTCTGTATGTGTATATGTACAAATATATGCAAGAATGTTTTCTACCCTTCCTGATTCCACTCACGATCCTGTAAACTTTAATTTGTGTTTAAATTAATGACCTTTGATCCTTCATAGTGTGTGTTATTTTGATTTTAACTTTTCTTCCAACTCTTTTAAGCATGAAGCATGGGGTGTGGGATTTGTGCATGTACCGCCCATTTTAACCTCCTGTTGGAAAAACCCCTCGATGCATCATCACTACTACTTTCTGGTCATTCTGAGGTTTGTATTTTTAAATCAGTTTGATGTTTGAAACTACAGTGAAACCTCTCTAAAGTCTACCTCTTTTTGAGGGCAAGTCTTTCATGCTTCCAAATTCTGTCCTTGAGAAGACCCTTTATTTATCACCATGGACAGCCTAACCCCATGCTATTCTATTGGAAATTTTTTTATGCAAATGGCCCGTTACCTAAAGTTTTTTTTTTTTCTTTTTGTCTTTGCATTCAGAAAATTCACAACTATTAAAATGATTCTTATTTTCCAAACATTTTTTAATTTTAATATTTTATTTTAAAGTTTGAAAATGAACAAGTGCATTTTTTTTTTTTTTTTTTTTTTTTTTTTTCACTTAGAGCTTCAAAATTAAACATGGAAAAAAAAAAAAAAATTTTTTTTTTTTGAAAACAAAAACTAACTTAATGATTGTGAATTTTCTTAGTGTGTAAGTGGAATTCAAAAAATTATACATTAGGTAAGGAGTCATTTGCATAACAAATATCCCCACTGAATAACACAGGGCTAGGCTGCCAGCCATGCTTTGCGAATACTAAGTACTAGCTAATTGCTCTTTTTTTTGTGAATATCTAAGTAGAGAGGTAAAAAAAGCAGGTGATAGGAATTTTCCCATGTCTGATGTGTAGGCTTATAAAGGTGAAGTTCAAGCTTGGAAAAATGTGTCCACTGATAAATGTAGATGCAGTAATTTCTCAGTAAGTGATGTTGAATTTAGATGGAAAAAAAAATATATATATATATAATAATAATAATAATAATTATTATTATTGTTATAAATCCCACCATCACATCTTTGGCGGCTAGTTCGTTAAACTTCGAGAAATGATGAGGAATATCTGTTTACACAGAAGAAATGTTTAATAAGAGGAAACTAGGGTACATCATGCTCCACACATAAACATCTATAAAAAATAAATAAAATGTAAATCGGAGCCTGGCAAGTCTGTTTCCCATATTCTATTTATCATAAAGGAAAAGGTACTTTTACAGGCAAACCATGAATGCTATGACTTTGACGGAATGTATTAAAAATAAATAAACATTACTTTTAGGAATACTCAGTTTCTGAGCAGTTTCTCCTCACCGACAATTTATTAGAAGAATAAAGAGATATAATACTTTGTTGTATATTTTTTTACATCTTAAACGGACGTATATCTAAAGAACAAACTTTCATTAAATTATTTATTTTAATTTATAATTGTTGCCAAAAAAATTAAACTTTAAATTTTACATCTACTTTTTAAGATAGCATGCGATCATGTTTTATATAAAAATTAAATTATTAAATTCATTTTTTTTACTTATTTTATTTCATATTGCTCGCACACTTTTTATTTCCTAATTCAAAATTATTAAAAAAAAGAAAAAAAAAAATTTTGATATCGTTTGTAACGATACTGATTGTTATTAATTTTCTTTTCTTTTTCTAAAAAAAAAAAAAAAAAAAAGATTTTGATGAAATTCTGGCAAAAGCAGAATTTAGTTTAGGACGGAGGACTATTAGTTTTTTTTTTTTTTTTTCTTTTTTCAAATTATAACATCGCTTTCAAATTATTCAATTATATTTTCGATAAATTTTAGATTTCGACAAATGTCCAACTATCGAAATTGACAACGCAAAAATCCCAGATTGAGACTAATAGGCCCTCAGTCCTAAAAATGACCTTAAATGAACTAGTTAAACATTATATCTGTGTTCATGTTCCTTTCTCAAGGTCTTGCTCCTTCTCCAACTTCACATTCTATTTGTAACCTCGAACTGAGTGAGCTGCTTTCACATTGTGTTGTATTGCTGCACCTTCTGAGCCACATCTTCGCAATAATCATGATGAATATTTTCCACCCAATTTGATCTAGAATTTTAATGAATCTCAAGAAAAAAAAAAGTTATAGCTGTAAGCTTTTAAAGCCAAAACAAGCTACTGTTAATGATTATTACAAAGTTGCTTAGTGAAATGTTGACGAATGGAAACACTTTATTTGTTGGGAAAATGATGATTTTTTGAGCAATCTCTATTAAAGAGCCACCTCTCTAATGGCCATATCACACGAGAGACTTTTGTTCAGCATTTTACTAAACATAACATTATACCCAACATACTCAGCCTGATTTTGTTCAAGGACAGCAAGTTTTCGGAGGATCCACTTTTACGAAACCGTTTAGACAAAGCTCAGTATGTTGAGCGTGCTGATCGAAATGGACCAATAGGAGGAATAAACAGGATTTTTTCCTGGAATACCTTTAGAGAAGGGTTATCCATCACGTTATCCATTCGGGGGAACCCTACCTATGGACAGCTGACCGTTCAGCATAGTGAACATGTTGCGTATAATGTTGTGTTGAGTATATAGACTCTCATGTGATATGGCCATAAAGGCTGCCTGGTAGCTGAATAATGAGTCCCCATGTATTGAGATAAAATAAAATAATTCTAGTGCAACAACTCAAATCCTATTTCTGTGAAGAACCCCGTGAGTAGCCTCATGAGAGAGGTTTCACTGTATTTTGCTTATATGCATTGATGTGTATCTTATGAATTTTAGATTTTACTGAGCTTACCAAAGCATTTATAAGCTTATTGCACATCCTAATACAGATTAAACAGTATTTAGATTGCAGAAAAATGTACCATACTTGTGGGGAAAGGAGGAGGGATCATAATTTTGTAAGTTAACACCCTAAATTACAAAAACTCTCAAAAATTGTTTCAGGTTGAAATAATTTAGCCATCATTTTCCATCAGGTAAAAAGCTTGGTAGGCACAAAAGCAATAATGCTCAAAATACAGCCTGTAATCTATCTGATTTCTTTTGTGTGACTCTGCACTCAGAAAATATTTATTTAATTGTTTGATTATTATTATTCGATTTGGGAATCTCAATCAGAAAATTATTGGATTGCAACCAAGTCCATTTTGAAGGGAAAAAAGTGTGCAATGTCAAAAAAAAAACATTTTTTTAACAGTTTTTAGAGAAATTGTCCAAGTAGTGAACTATAATTGTCTCTGAATAATAATCCTTATAAAACTGTGTTTATATTGAAAAATTCTCTGACTAATAAACTACTAGCTGTTTAAAGAAATATATTTGAAATAAGAGAAAAACTTAGTCAGTTTTATCACAAGGTCTGAGTACATCCAAGTTGAATTAATTTTTGATACTTTTATTTCAATTTTATTCACATGCAAATAAATATATTTCTTTTTATGTCCAAAAGAAAAGAAAAAAAAAAAAGGCCACCTAATGCGTTTTGTTACATGAATCAATGTGATGCTAAATCAATGTAAAAATATTTTAACAAAAAATCAGATGAATTATTCTAAAGTTAAAAGTGTGCTTGGCTTCCACAGTCTACTTAAATGCTACATTTTGCTGTCACACAAGGAGACATTCGATTTTTTTTTTTTTTTTTTTTTTTCTTTTTCCCTAAGTAAAAACTAGCTGATAAACAACCTCTTCTTACTAGGGCAACTTTTTTGGAGACTTTTTTTTTTTTTTAAATTATGTTCAAATTTCTTTAACCATCTGACTGCCGCTGTCAGATATATCTAGTCGCCGAGGTGTTGTTTTTTGTACTATACACTTATAATTCAAAATTATACAATTACGGATTTTTAGCTTGTTTTTTCAAGTTTGAAGGTTTTAAATAATAGTCACAAGGATTATAATCACGTGCACACATACATTTTAAATCTCGTGTTGAAATAAGTATTATTTTAGTACAATGAAACTACTATGCAGTGAAAGCAACACTAAAATTTTGCCCTTTTTAAACACGGTGAGAGGGTTAAAAATAACCTCAAAAATATATTTAAAGTGAAACTGATAGGAAATAGTGGCTCCATGGAGTGTATGGGAAGAGAGATACATTTTGAGATTTTTTTAAGGAATGAAAAAAATAACTATTAAACAAATACTTAATCGCCACTTCTTTTTTTTTTTTTTGGGGGGGGGGGGAGGGGAGAGGCATTTTATTATTTTTTAAAACAATAGTATTTTAAAAATGAAATTTCTAAAAATATTTCAATTTTTGCCTTGTGCTGTACAGGTAATTTGCATAATATATTGGTAGAATTAAAACTGTCACAAATTTTTAAGAGTTTGGTGGTGCTTTAAATCTGGGGGCCTCGGGTAAATGCCTGATTGGCCCATGCAGTAATATGGCCATGTACATATGGAGCAAGAATATGTTTTTTCATGTTATATATATATATATATATATATATGCAACAAAAAACTATATAATAATTTTGTAACAATAGTGATGTATGTTTTTGTTCCTTTTCAGACAAAGATAAGAGTGCAGAATGCAGAAAAGTGATCATGGAGTTGGAGAACATCGACGATGAAGCTCATGCACGGGATATAAGCTTTGTCAAAATATCAGATGCAAAGTTAGCAGCGAAATATGGTATAGAATCTTTCCCAGCTCTCATTTACTTCAGAAAAAAAGTCCCTCTCTTGTATGACGGTAAGGAAAAAGTTCTTTTGCAATTGTTATCAGAAAGTTATTTGTAGTGGACAAAATTTCACCTTATTTATTTTACATCACTCAATGTAATAACCTGTTTTTTCCCCTAATGTACTAGCATCATTAAAAAAACCCAGCAATAATAAATATGTTTAAATTATTCCAGTTACATAGTTATTTATTTTACATTACATAAAATGCTTAATGTAATATAAATCAGAATGGGTAATGTAATGTCATAGCCAGAATTTTTTTTTTTTTTTTTTTCACGTGACCTTGATCGACATTACAAAAATTATTGGGTGGGGGTTTAAACTTTAATACAGTATCTGTTGAACCTAGGAATATGCAAAATGATCTTTTTTTCCTTTCAGGTTGAATGGGTTGAATTTTTTCCCATGTTGTTCTGTCTTGTTCAAGTGGATGGAAGTATTTTCTTACAAATATCCTGTTTATTGAAATTCAGATTTTGAATTCAGATTTGAATTAGGTTTACTTTTTAAGTAGTTGAGTTTAGAGCATGTTAAAAAAAAAAAAAAAAAAAAAACAATAATAAGCAGAAATTTACTTGATAGAAATAGTGCTGCATGACTGATATAAGCATGCTAAATATGCCTGTAGTTAAATATATGTGTACACAAATTTAAATAGTAAAGTAAACTTCCAAATGAGACATCCCAAATATCAGAGGTCACTATTGTTATGAACACTTTGTATTCATATCAATTGCAGTTTTCATTAATATAATTATATTGTGTTTTTTAATGAGATAAGAATTAATCTCTTTAGGGAGATGCACTATTATAGTGGATCACAATTTGAATTGAATGATCTCTTTCATATGCTGTACTGCTGGTTCACGATCCTTGAAAAATCCGACTTTACGAAACTCCCGCTCGGTGGCGACTTTTTTCTGTTTCAGGCCTTACAACAGCTTATTGACATATAGTGAAAATACCTTTATTGAAAAATTTAATGGCAGTAAATTCCCGCTCGGTAGCACATGCGATGCCCTCTTCCAGTTTCAATATCTGAAACAGCCTGTTTGCTCACCATGTTATGATCTTTCAAATTTCTTGACTTTAGCAAAGTCCCGCTCGGTGGCGCCTTATCCCCGTTTTAGAACTTACAACACCTTCCTCGCTCATTAGAATTTAAAATATTGAAATTTTAAAATATTACAGCAACATCTGGCGGTAGAATTTTCTGTAATCTACTGTTCGATTCCAACTCAACAAAGCTTTCAAATAATGTATTACTTATGAAATTATTTTAATTAGTAGCTGAGATACAAAAGAAAACTTAATCAGGACACCTTAAAACATGTAAATCAGGTGAAATCTCGAATTCTACTCTTGATAATGTAAAAGTACTGTAAAATATCTTTCGAATGATGCATTAAAAATAATTTAATCATAATTAGAATTTGAAATATTGAAATTTTAATAAAACTAAATTTGCAATTAAATGTAAATTTTTTATTTATTGTTGGAAATAGATGAAATTTGAACTGCAAGTTTGTCTTGTGATGTTCACTGTGTATAGCAAGTTTTGTGTGTGGGAGAGAAAAATTGAAGAATTTTGAAATTTGAAATTTTTAATCCCATTCAAAAAAAATATGACCTCAGTCAATAACAGATGTTTTTCTTTCCCTCCACTTTCTCTGTGAAGTTAAAAGAGAGTTGCCATGGTAACCAAAATATAAAGTATTATTCAATCGGCAAATGCAAGAAGCTAGATTGAGAATCTCATGAGAATGAAGTTCAGGGATGCAGAAAATTAAAAAATATATAACTGATTGAGTTTTTGAAATAATGTCTTAATCTTTTGGAATCTGATTCGCCTAATTGAGGTCTATATACAAAAAAAAAAAAAAAAAAAAAAAAATCTCTAAAAGGTTTTGAGTTATAAAATATTTTGTGAAAAAATCAGTGTTTCATAAAATCTAAAAATATGGATCACTAATCCGTATTTTGTTAAAATGTTTATATGGTTTGAAAGAGGATTAAATGGCCTTTCAAAATATACCACTTGTTAAGAAATGGAACAATTGGTCTTTCGTAGAGGGTGGTTAAAAAAAGACAGTCGAAAAAAAGAGAAATTTTGGACCCTTTTGAAAACTCTTTTTAAAAATATAAAAAATCTGTATTAAAAAAAAAAAATTGTAAGAATCGGTAGTAAATGCTCTTTCTCGTGGTACAGACGTATTTTCAATATCTCTAATCGTTGAGCAGGGATCGCTTTACAAAAACGCACAAAATTTTCCGGCTGTGCTTGTTCTTTCGAGGAACGCACTGGAGGGTTAAAAATACAATTCGCTGGCTTTTTAATTAGACATAGGTTGACATTTTAATTAAATCTCCCGATCTAAAATTTTTAAATTCTTTTTTCACTAGGCACTCGGGAAGGCTTCTGAGCACTCGTATGTCAAATTTTGTACATCTGCGTTCTGTAGGGGCTGAATGTATAGATGCACAGAGAGACAGGCAGACATCTTCTTTTATTATTATAGATTTCACACTTTTGTCTTTACAGCATGCTGTAAAGCATAAATTAGCATAGAAATACATTATTAATACTGTTATGCAGTAAAAAAAAAAGTAATGGAATTATAAAATCCAACTTAATTTAAGCTATATCTAAAAAAGGAATTCATAGAATTTGTACAGTAAAACATTCTTGTAATAATTGAGATTAAAAAATATTTTTGTTGATAAAATTTTTTTTATATAATAATTAGAGTTCATTATAACAGTTCCTATTATTTTCCAAAAAAAAAAAAAAAAAAAAAAACTGCACATTTTATTCTGCACTTTTAGCATATATACAAGAAAATTCTTCATTCAAATGGTTAAGTTGAACATGAGCATTTCCTATTAAAGACATTTAAATTAAAAAAAAAAACCTAACATTACTTTGTGTGTCGTTTTAGATCTTTCAAATCGGGTACCCGGTCCTCTTCAGAAATGGCAAACTTCTGTGTTGGAAACTTGAGACTGAGTGATCCTCTGTTGACTTTGTCAGCAAGTGGCTCCATGCTCTGTCTGGGGCTGCTGTCGTTGCATACGTCATTATTAGTCGAAATTTTCCATTGAAATTTCGACTAATAATGACGTATGCAACGACAGCGGCGCAGTAGCCCCAGACAGAGCATGGAGCCACCTGCTGACAAAGTCAACAGAGGATCACTCATTCTCAAGTTTCCAACACAGAAGTTTGCCGTTTCTGAAGAGGACCGGGTACCCGGTTTGAAAGATCTGAAACGATGCACGAAGTAATGTTAGGTTTTTTATTTAAATGTCTTTAATTATAAGTTTACTTCATTTTTTCTATTTATTATATGAGCATTTCCTTTTCAGAAACACAAAATCTATTATTGTTCACTACGCTTAATCTGCAGTTTTCAAATTTGTTAGATGAGACGTTAAAAATGAAGTAACTCAAAAATTTTTAAGAAATCTGTAAAATCTGTAGTTTACAGATTTCTTAAAAATCTGTAAAAATCTTAACCTGGCTATGACCTTGATCTAAGTAGTATGTATTAAACATAAGATGCATTGTACAGTCAGGCTTGTTTATCGTAAGTCCTTATCTAATTAAAGCCCCGATTTAGTGTGGAAATTTTAGAAAATAAAAATGTTTCTTTGGTTTATTGTAAAACGACCTGGAGGTGAGAATGGAAATTTGATTACTTTTTTAATCAACAGCAATCTTGTAATAATAAGGATAATAAAGAATGCTTTTTTGTTTGAGATTTACTCAATATTCATTATGTGTAGGGGTGAGTGTCTCTGTGTAACATTTAATTTTGTTTTAAAGGTGACCTCTACAATGAAGAGAACTTACTCAATTGGCTGATTGAATTCCAAGATCTCGGAGAGGCACTCGAGGCTATCGAAAAAGTTTCAGCAAATGCTTTGGCAAAACTTGTGGACGAAACTCCCTATTTGGCTGTTTTATTTTGTAAGAAAACTTTTATTTTCTCTAAATTTAGGTTATTTTGTTCTTCATGGTTACGAAAAGAACTTTCTTAGGCTCTCATTCAAAGCAACTATGTGAATTAAAGTTTCAAAATGATTAAAGAATAGATTAACAATTGATTTTTTTTTTTTTTTTTTTTTAAATGAAGTATGTACTTATTTTATTTATTTATTTATTTATATTATAAATAGTAATTTATTTCAGCAGTTCCTTTTCTTTTAATTCAGTAATATTCTTCGTCTATCACAGTTTTGTGTTTAAAATTTTTCCTTACAATAACGTAGTTTTATTTTCTTTCCTCCCCTCCCCCTTTTTTTTTATAATCCAAATTTGTTTATAAATTATTATTATTATCTGAATACAAAACAGGAGAAATAATTTTGTACTTATCCAGATTTTTTTTTTTTTTTTTTGAGTCAAATTTTCAGCAGCTGAGTTTTTGCTTTATTTACACACTAGCAGCTATGCCTGCTTCACTAGTCTCTATATTTAAATGAATTCTCAAAATTCCATGTCATTATTAACAAAATCTTAAAAAAAAAAAAAAAAAAAATGCTCTGAAATCAGCTTAAACTTAACTTAAAGTTCCTGCTATGTTTGGTAGTGGTTTTTCCCGCTCTCAACACAAGGAGTCCATTTCTCCAATGCCTTCAACAGCAACGTACCTGTTTTTACTACCCCTCTCTCCCATTCGGAAGTTAGAAGTTTCACAAAATCCATATTGTGTACAATTAATCAACACCCACACACCAAAATTCACCATTCTAAGATAATTTGAAGCAAATTTAAGCTTGAAACTATGTTTTTTGCCCCACTCGTGCCCCATTGGAAGAGGAGTTAATTTTGCAAAATCCCTTTATAGTGCATATGCATACATGTAAACAACCTACACATAAAACAATCATCTTCCTGAGATAATTTGGAGCAGAGTTATATTCGAAATGTATTTTTGCCCTCTGCTCCTAAAGATTTGGAAGGTGGGAATTTTGCAAAATCTCTTTATACTATGTTGGTCTTGGAGGGTTGCATATTAATTTATAACTCAGCATCCCATGGCAGTCTCAAGTTGAAACTCACAGTAATTATAGACAATAAATGTAAGAATAACATATAATTTTTAAAAGAAAAATAAAAAAATATTTTTTGAGATATTGGAGGTCAAAGGTAAAAATGTTTGACCTTAAAATGAATTTGTTTAAAAATACATACATGTGAGATATCATTTGAAAGCCTGTATTATAAGCTTTCTAATGATACCAGTGTTGTACCTCTAAGTTAATTAGGGAACAAAATATGGGTAAAACTTATATCATGTTAGTATGAAAATACTGACTGCGGGTTGCATATTAATTTATAACTCAGCATCTCATGGTAGTCCCATCTTGAAATTCACAGTAATTATAGACAATAAATGTAAGAATAGCATATAATTTTTAAAAGAAAAAAAAAACATTTTTTTATATATTGAAGGTGAAAGGTCAAACTGTTTGATCTTGAAATAAAAATTTTTAAAAATATGTGCATGTAATTTATCTTTTGAAAGCCTGTATTGAGAGCTTTCTAACGATACCAATCTTATATATCTGCGACAATCAGGGGAAAAGATATAAGAATATTTGTAACGCAAGAATTTTGAAAATTTTCACTTTTTACCCACTTTTGCAGCCCTGTATATCAAAAACTAAAATAGATAGGGACTTATTAATTGGTATACATTCATTTCTCTGTAAGACAAATAAATGAGCCTAATTTCATAAATATCTGAGGGGGGTTAGGTTTTTAGCTGTGTTGATTTGACACGGAATGATTCCATTTCTATTATAACTTCAGCTTATTATTTAGAAAATTTATGAAACTTTTGTCTTAATCATTGAATTCATATATCATCCTTGTTCAACCATGTTACCGTTACAGAAAGGCAAAAATTGCTAAGTGTATGTATATTTTTCTTTATATTGTGATTTGTTTTAATTTATAAAATATTACTTAGTTGGCTATTTTAATTTTTATATTTCTTACATAGATGATATTGAGAATAGTCGATCTCAGCGAATCTTGGAAGAGCTTGAAAGCATAGATGACGACTGCGACCGTTACGGTATTTCTTTTGTGAAGATTGATGATGACAGGATAGCTTCAGAATTTGGAATCGACAGACTTCCAGCATTAGTTTATTTCGAAAACAAAATGCCCAATTTTTATCAAGGTAATGCATTAGAATAAAAAATTTTATTCCTTCATATCTGTCATGCTAAAAGAACAGTAACATACAGGAATGTTCAAAACACCTTGACCTCTGTTTACCTCTTAGCTTTCTTCTTTGCTGTAATCTTAGATGTACCATTATCTGTAAGTGAATTATGTGCATTGCAGATTATCTGCGGGTGCAGAAAAAGGTCAAGATCAATAGAAAGGGATTTCTCAACAAGAAATAAAAACAAATCATTGTTTTTTTAAAGGAAAAAAAAATGTAAATATAATGAACTATGTTGTTTTTGTTTTATATTTGGTACAGTACAGTACCAAACATGCCAACATTTAAATTTATTTCAGAACATTGTTAGTAACCACATTTTTTTTTTTTTTTTTTTTTTCCCACACCACCTTTCTTGAAGGAAATTTTTCTTCTTTTTTAATCATAATTACATATTTGGAGAAAATTTCATAACAGATAAAGTGCTGTGAAAAAGCGGTGGATATCAAGCAGAAATGGTTGTTTTGCCAAGCCAAGCTCAAAAAACATATCAAACAAACAACCACTAACACAAAGCAGAATGCACCAATAATAAAATCACCAGAAAGTAACCCAAGACCATTAGATGCTTATAATACAGAAACCAACTTCTCAATGTTAAATCGGCAAACTATTTTTCCGTAAAGAATTTGAAGAACCTAATATCGCAGAAATATGCAACAAAAAGTAAAATATTCGTATCAACGAGAGCTTTAATTTGAGATAAGAACGGACTTTCTAAGTTAATAACCAAGAAAATGGGAGCATTTTTAATTCAGCATAAAATTAGATGCTTTGACAACTTTTTGAAAAAAATTTCTTCGTCAAGAAATTTAAAAAAAAAACAAGCTGGAGAGTTCATAAATGTGCAGAATTCTTTGAAGACTGGTTTTTCACATAGATAATTACTTAATCTAGGAACTCATATAAAATTTAGCTTTTAAAAATCAAAATTTCTTATCTTATACTTATTAATTAAAAATACCTTATAAAATCCTTAAGTATTTTGAGCCTCTATTATATATTTCGGCACACCAGTCGGGGCCGTCATCAGAGCTCGTGAATGACTTGAAGTTTACTGCTGGGCGGTTTGTTTATTCATCGTTTCCTCCTCACTCTTCTCTTCACTTCGCTTGGTTTAGTCATTCACGTTTAGTCATTGCTCTGATGATGGCCCCAACTGGTGTGCCGAAATATATAATAGAGGCTCAAAATACTTAAGGATTTTATAAGGTATTTTCAGTTAATAAGTATGAACTATAATCCTTTTTTAAATTTTTAATGTTTTAATATCTTAATTGCTAAAAACCTGTTAAATATCATCAATGAGACATAAATCGCCAAATATGTGATTGCTTCATCTCAGATTAGTGGAAAAGTATTAATTTCAAATTGAAATGTTTTTTCTTTCTCACACTACCCAACGCAGAGCTACAGAACTTGGCATATGGGCACCTGGGACCCTGGAGGTGTGCACCTCATCGAGATTTCTTCAAATTTCAATTTTTATAATTAAGTTTTTTTCAATTTTAAATATTGGCTTCTATGTTTCATTTTTCAGAAATTTATTCTTCCACTGTAACCGTCTGTGTATCTTAGCAACGGCTATTACACTATTTATTTTTAATTTAATACCTTCATTTGACGGCAAAATCTTTTTTCTCTTTTTAATTTATTACATTTAATGAAAATAAAATGGTAATGCAGTAGAAAAAAATAAATATATTAAATTTAAAATTTAAAAACTTATTTATAACAGGCAGACGGACAGACAGGCATTTTCTAAAAATGGTGAAATTATGTTTTAGACCTCTCAAAACGTGTAAATCTGTCGAAAACTGGAAGTAGAAAATTTTTACAAATCCAACACTTTCTTCTATTGAATATAGAAGAAAGTAAAAGTATTATATGCATACTGAGAGAGATTATGCATGACTGAACTTCTGGATGCAGTAAAAATTTTCGAATTTCGGTTTTAGGGATTTACACGTTTAGAGCTCCAGAAAACTTTTTAACTAATACATATTTTAAAATTCTGTTTTCACATTCAGAAAATTCCCAACTGTTCAATGGACGAACCTTTTTTAAAAATGTATTTTTTTTTAATTTTTAATATTTTATTTTGAAATTGCAAAATGAAAAAAATTCACATATTGAAAATTCGTATTTTGCAGCTTCAAAATAAAATATAAAAAATTTAAAAAATATTTTTTTTGAAAAAGGTCCGTCCATTTAACAGCTGGGAATTGTCTGAATGTGAAAACAGAATTTAAAAATATGTATTAGTTAATAATTTATTTGTAAAGAAAAATTTCCCATAGAATAACATTAGGTTCGGCTTCCGGCGGCGGTGAGTGAAGAGGGCCTTTAAAATAAATATCTTGTATAAAATTAATTTGGCTATTCCATTCAACAGAGACTGAAATATTCCGATAACAAAAATTGTGAGGGAAAATATCGTAAAAGTGCCCACTATGTACACAAGTTCAATCAACTTGATTTCTTATTATAAGTATTTAGTATTAAGTTTGGTGCAGTTCCATCCTATAAATGCCAGGAACAATATAAGAATTTAAATTAATGTAAAAACATGAAGAAAAAAAAAAAAAAAGTGAGAAAAACATCGCAAAAGCTCCTGTTATACACACAAGTTGAATCAATTTAAGTTTTAATAGCGTTAAAGTTTGAGGTACTCAGTGGCATAGCGTGCGGGGGGCAAGGGGTGCGCTTGCCCCGGGCACAAAATTTTAGGGGGCGCCAAATACTGTTTTTCTAAAAAACTAAAAATGAGCATTGTGATAAATTTCTGAATATTTACAATTTTATTAGACTTTTCTAAAATTATCTCTGGCTAACCATAGGTTTCTTGATGAAAATGAAAACATTTTTAGGCGCATCATAGCTTTAAATTATTCTCCCGGTGATTATTATAATGTGGGCGCGAACTTTAAATGAACTCTCCTCTCATTTTTACATCTTATAGTCATAAGTTGACCGAGCACTGTTGTCAAAGTTTCTACTGGACGTTGAGCTCTACGCCTCTGTACATTCATAGTATGGCAATGACTGTAAGCGGCCCTTCTTATTTCGCGTCCATAAAGCGCTAATATACTGATCATTATAACAAAAGCCTACCCTATAGTCAGATACTGGACCCTTTGCGCCTGTAATTTGTTAGTTCAGAAATTAATATAAAAGGGTCATCACTTATAATAAAGCCATAAGAGGTTTGTATCTGCCGGTTGTTAACAAGATTATTGCCGAAAAGAGGCGCTGAAATTTTCAAATCCATAAATGGGTAGTTTTTTACAATCAGATTTTGATAGCGACATTCTTTATCATTTTTATTTATTAATATAAATAAATATTTCTACTAAAAATTGACCAAAGAAAAAAAATATTCATATTAGGCATTGCATACACAAAGTTTGGTGTATTTCCATCTCATCGAGTTCAAGGTAATGGAATCAGGAAAATCTATTACGATCTATGCAAAACTTTCATAAACATACCTTATTTTTATACTAAAAATCTTATCTATAAAATTTGATACAGTTTCATTCCATAGATGCTAAATTATATAACTATCACAAAATCCAGAAGAGCACGGTACAACATCACCATCTTTTGAGTGATTGCAAATAAATTTCACAAGTTTTTTTTTTTTTTTTTTTTTTTTATAATAAATATTGTACAGATAAATTTTGTCATGATTCTAAACAATAGATACGACTATAATAAAAATCGTAAAGTAAAAAAGGCAGAGTTTATCTTAGTGTATAAGTTTCTAGGAACTTCAGAAGAAGCTGCAAATACAAGCTCTTCAAATTATTCACACTTTGTTGTAGATGATCTTTGGTGTTTGAAAGCAAGGCCGATTGACAATGACCTGGATGAGGCCCTCTATGAGGGTGTTTCTAAGGGAACATAGTCTTTATATATGCAAATGTCAGAGAAAAACACGGAAAACTCCGAATGGTTAGGTCGACGAGCGCGACTTGAAATCAAATCCGTTACTTTATGTCTACCAGTTTCGAGAGTAGAACCACTCAGCTACTGGTGGGGCCTCCTTCTATAGAAATAATGGAAAAAACTGAGAAGGTTCTGCGTAATTTTCGATCTGAACTATTAAGTATTCTGTCACATAGTACTGATCAGAAAAAAAAAAATACTGATATCGATAATACAGAGGCTGTTCGCACATTTTTTAGACGATTTTGATGGAGTGTACTGAAGCAATTTCACGCTTATTTCGTGTTTTAATTGTTCAGTTTGATAGCCCTTGTTCTTAACTATCATTCTACATCGTAATTTCTATGATAATAATGCTTTTTATAATATTGGAAGAGGTATATTTTTCTACTCCTCTTGAACGCTTTCCAAAGTCCACAAAGCGTTGTAGTCGGTGTTTGGATAATGTTGATTTTAAGAGTCAAAAAACACAAAAATCCAACAGCGATACATCAGGAGATTTAGCAGGAATATCAGTGAAGGGTATGGTTTTAATTCCCGTTTTTTGTTCCATTTTTTTCTAGAAAAGCAATTGCGGATTGCGATGTGTGGCTGCTTGTTTCGTCTTGATACAGTTCAACGAATTGATAGCCATTGTGGATAAAGATCTGGATTTTCATTTTTAAAAATTGGAATTAAAATATGTTCTTGAGAGCTGATTTTGACATTTTTATCTTGCGCTTGTATGAAAAACCAGTGGCAATCATAAATCCTTTAGAAAAACTTTCTTTTGATGCTTTGAACCATGTAGCAAAAATTTTTTTCTCCACTTTTGTAATAATAAATTGATCTTTTTTTATTGCAACCACTTAAATAGACCCAAGATTCATCTATTGTAGCGACATTTTTCCATTTTTCTCCTGATAAATGCTTTTCATAAAGATTTCACTAAAAACTCTCTTTGGAAAGAGCAGAAACCTATCCTTCCATCCACTGCCTTTTTAAAAGCGCATTTTTGTATCTAAACAAAAATTCTAAATATCAGAAGATAAATGAAACTTCCAAAAATATAACTGTTGTAAAAATAAAATTCTCCATGTAAACGATTTTTTCTTACTGCGAAATAAAATCGTCTAAAAAATGTGCGAACAGCCTCTGTATAGGTTTGCGTTGAGATGTGATGTGTTTCTAGATGCTGATTAAGAAAAGAATATTCAAAAATTTCCATTCAATACAGTTTTGACTTTTTTTTTTTTTTTGACAGAAATCAGTTTAAAACTCTACTTTTTCAACTCCCATCTCAGTTATTTCCCTAAAAATCTAGCCGATGTGAGTGAAGTAAGAGAGGCATTTCATTAAGTCATCAAGAAATGTGAAGGGGGTATCAGAGTCGATGGAATGTTAATATATTAGCAGATTATTGTTGAATGCTACATAGAGATTGCCCTCACAAACGTAGCCCTTTTTAATGTATTTTACGCGCAAAGAGTTTCTATACTGTTATAGCCTCTATGTCAGTTCTTCATGGTATTATCCTTACTTTGTGAATAGTATATTTTATTCGGGAAAAAACTTAAAATGTTTGGTAACCAAGCAAAAAGGAAAAAAAAAAAAAAAAAAGTCAACAGAAATTAATACACTTTATGAGTCATTATGTTTTCTGTAAGTTCAAACTTCGTTAGATGTACAAAATTACTCGATATATTCAGCATTTATGTTTAAAATATTTTGACTTAAATGCCATAATTATGATATTTTGTTAGACGACTTATCACTTTATTTAAAGAAGTCTATTCAGAATTGAGTATTTCTATGTGGATACTTTTAAATTTATTACCCTGAATAGCTAAATAAAATCTTCAAAAAAGTTTAGTTAACGTTATGTTATTGTTTTATTGTAATTCCCTTAAGAATTACTATTAACAATGCAAGATGATAGAAGCTTTTAAAAATTAAATTAATAAAATAGATATAAACGCTCAACGATGATCAGAGAAAGACTAACTGACCCTATCAGTATTTCCAATTGAAAAAGATTTACATATTTTGACAGTGTAATTTATGTAATGATTCAGCTATAATTCTAGCTGTATAAAAATAACTTTTTTGTTTTATAAGGTTCTTTTTTTTTCTTACTATTTGGAAACCTTTTTATTCATAGATAACAAAGATGTAATTTTTTATAATTATGAAAAAGGAAAGTATTGACGACTGGAAAAGAAGTAATTGTATTTTATGAACAAATTGCGAATTTTTAAATAGCTTTCGAATCATTTATAAATATAGTTTTTTCTCTGTACATATTTAACTCCATAATCACGGACGAAAGCCACTAATATCCGAGAAGGTCTTCTGTCGAAGCTAGGAGAAGGGAAGTGCCCGATTCGAATTCGGGTCGTACTCGCCAACTTGGCAGTTCTAGCAGATTTTTCCGTGGTTTTTACTGAAACTTGCGAGAATGCAGGTTAGGATCTCTTAAAAAGACAGCCCCTTGACGGCAATCTATGCAGGCCTAGGATTCTTACACAGTCAATTCGCTTTAACACTTACACCATCACCGGAAGGAGGGGGGGCACATTATTTTGAACTGCCCCGGGCGCTCCAAATCTACGCTATGCCACTGGAGGTACTCCCATTCAATAATTGATAAGATTTATAAATGAATTCAAATTAACATAAAATTTTCAAAGATGGCCTCCAAGCCCATCATGCATAATAATAATAATAATAATAATAATTTTCAGAAACATGCTATGATGCATTTAGTACAGGAAAGAAGGATTTCTATCAACATATCATAAGGCACTTGATTTACGTGTGAAAATTTAGTTAAAAGGGATTATTAAATAAGTATTAGAATGTAAGCTTGGGAATTGGATATCACACCCTTTTTAGACGCACCTTTAATCCATTCTCTTTCTTTGAGATTTGTTTTTTATATGCTTTTTTAATGTATTTTTTGTAGATTTACAATACAGTATCTGTTATCAGCATATCTCAAAAACAAATTTTAGCAGAAAAAGTCCAAACTTAGTGTTCTAAATCTGTATCCTATGGGGATGGTAAGGGAAGATGTTAGACAAATGGATCCTATACAAGGACATATGAAAGAATTCAAATGTCTACAGGCAGAATTTCTTATTGTTATATTTTAATGTCCTTAGATTGCGCTAAACAAGATGAAATTAACAAACATCTTTCATAGGGTTAAAAGTACATTTAATATAGAATATGACATGAAAAACATTTACCATTTATTTACAGTGCCACACAAAATAATTCTGATTATTAGGGTACTGTTGGAAATTGCTTGAAATATCTTTTAAATTATGTTAAGTTTTTTTTTGCACTGTACTAAATTGAAATATTATGTATATACACTTCACAGTCGATATGCAGGGCTATCCAAAATGAGTCAAATGTGTTTCAAAGCATGATGTGGGTGGGTGAAAATTTTGTAAATGAATTGATATAAAATTGAATAACAGCCTTAAATGTTTGTATGAATGCAGCTACAGTATTCATACACAGTAATGTAAATAAAATAAAATTATTTTTATAATAATCTTCAACTGTTTTTAAAATATTCTTATCTTATGCTTTAAACGGTAATGATTTTCCATTGTAGTAATGCACAGTGCAATGTAGTATGACGGCCACATCAGGTTCTGTTTATTTATTTTTAAAACATTTTCTTTCTTTTTTTAGATGAATTATTTTACCAAATTTTGTACTTAAAATTATTTGATTTTATTCACAAATTGTTTTAAAAAAATCTTCAATCTAAAATTGAATGCAAAAAATAATTCATTATTCTGCAGGTGATCTTACGAGAGAAGGTGCAGTGTTGGAATGGCTCATCACTCAAACCAGATCAGATGAAATTGAAGATGTGACAGAACGGGTTCTTCACGACATGATCAAGAAAAATCACGAATTGGCTGTGCTTTTTTGTAAGTGGACATCTTTTCCAAAATATTTCATAAAATCAATGTAACGTAAAAAAAAAAAAATTGCTATTAATTAGTATGCATTTTAATATACAGTCCTGCTCCAAAAAACCTTAAACCTAGCTTTTGTTCCTTTAACATTGGCCTTACCTGTAGCCAAGATCTCACCTGTGGTGTGATCCCAGGTCATACTTTTCAAACTCGTTTTACACAATTTTCGCCAAAACTTTCATAGATACAGTCTAGGACCCCTTAGTAAGACCCCAACAGAGGGTGTAGGACCCTTGTCTTGTTTGTCAAATACTTACACCAACATCATCTGTTAATATTGATTTTAGACTTATAAGCTGTCATGTTATGTAGCATTAAATGTTCTTCATATTATAAAATCAATTTGAAATTTCAGAGAAATTCATTTTAAGAATAACATAATTTAAATATTTATATGGGACTTGAAATAAAAATTGCCAATGTGTGCGATACAATAGAAGGTGCTCTTCTATATACTAATAAAAGTTAGTATGCTATGGGCACCCCAAAACATTCTATATCATTCTGTAGAACAATGCCGCTTATTGGTTACACATGCACAAAAATTTAATCCTAGCTTCTCATAGTAAACATTTTACATATCTAGTGTAATGCAGTTTTAAGCAATAGATGCTGTGATAATCTCTGAAGTCTAGTAATAACAGTACCACTTGAGAAACCCTACAAGTTAGTCCCCTGATGGCTTTCAAATTGTGTACCATTATCCTTATTAAAGGCAGCAATTTTTTGTTACAAACTGTACACAATGACACAGAAAATTTTCTTGATGAGAATAAAGATTGATTGGCCTGCTAATATAGTGGTACCAAAACGAAATCATTTTTCAAAGATTTTATAAAGAGTCACAAAATTCATTCTAGTATGGAATAAAAAATTTTACTTACATATTAAGTTAGTTTTATACAGGGGTGGACATAATTATAAGACACCTATCTAATTTGACAAATAGTGAAAGAAAAGATTCAGAGCTTAAAAAGGTTTTATCAAATATGTCAAAAACATAAATTTATTCTGTTATCACACGTAATTGTTTTACAGAAATGATATTTTTATAGAGTTTAATAAAAAAAATTAAAAATACCATGGACAAAATTATAAGACAACCTAACATTTTAATTTAAACACTTGCTTTTTTTCAAAAATAATGTGCAATATGCAAAATTTCTGCATGCTGTTATGACGTCAGCAGTTAACTAAAGCACACAATAACTGACTTCACGCATTTACAAACATGCCACGAGGTACAGAATTAAAAGAAAGTGAAATTCACGAAATTTAATGGAACTGGTGCTTCAATTAATGTTATTAAACGCTCTAGATGTGCAATTAGAAATGTTTTGAAAATAGGAATTAATGGATCGGTGATTAAAAGATATGGACGTACTCCTTGCTTGTTCTCGAGAGACAGATGCCATGTGCATTTGTTCGCTACACAAAATAAGATGACCGCTACAGGCATTAAAAATACTTTGAAACTGAATTGTTCAAGGAGAACCATTCGCAGGGTGTTGCATAATGCTTCCTATGTTAAATATTGTTAGGATAAAAAAAAATTAAGGAATGTTAGGATAGAAAAAATAATGGGTTTGGATTTTAGAATTTTGGAGTAAATAAGATAATGAAAAATGGCCGAACGTGTTGATTTAGGTATAGTGGTTTGTATAGTGGTTTACTTATAACTAGACTGCGTTGTTTAGTGCCACGGCTCATCAACACTTTCTGAAATCGAATCTTTCAATTGAAATCAATAATAATAATTTAAATTAAATAAATAAAATAATAATAGAAGAATTAAGTTGTTACAAAAAAGATAAACTTACCCCATCTTCAGTAAATTGAATACTCTGAAAGAAAAAAGATTATTAAATCCAAAGGGCACTCGGTTACACAATAACAAATACACATATGGCACCTAAGAGCTTTTTATTGAAGATTAAAACATATTTCCTTCCGTTTATGCCGGCACACGGATTTATCATCAATTTAACACACTGTAACATACACATATAAAATACCAATGTAGATCGCTATATGACCATTAGTAGGTGTAGCTGACGACGTATTGGCCATTATTAACCTTGCCTTTAATGAGCATATACATCTTCGCTGAATATTTTAAACATCAATTATGAATGCACTGTTTATAGATTACGATTGTTCAAAATATCTTAAACGTCAATACTGAATGCATTATTTATCGATTACGATTGTTCAAATATTCATTGCGGAATTCCGTATGCTGATATCTCATAGAAGTATATACGGAGTTGACGATCTCATGTCACAAAGGCATATGCTGATAGTTCCATATTACTAAGAGCACTTTCTTTACACATAAAAAAAAATGGATAACTTCTGGCAATTATCGCATTCAGATGAGTACGGCGTCAGGGATTATTAATGTGCGATGTATTTGGTGATAATGCCTATCGCAGATAGCCACGTACTTGGATAATTCCCTAGGCCTATTTTGGCCACACTGTAGAGAGATCATCGCAGCAATGTCCTGGAATTTAAATTGCATCTCATTGGTACTTGAATAAAATTGAGATTCTTTTGAATCGTCATTTTAATTCACACATTTACATCTTGCAAAGAATATAGGGTTTACAAGAGCCCTGGCCGACCAACGGCCGAAGCCATCGGCAAGCGGCTCACGTTTTTCACGCGTCCTTTCTATTCCACCATCCAAGATAAGAGTGATCTAAAATTCTTCATCCAATTTCTCGCGCCCCCAGAGTTAGCCAATAAGCTCTCGAGAAAGAGACGCTAACTGACGTCAGATGACGCCCACAATGCTCTCCTATGTTCTAGAACATTCCAAAAGTGCGGGAAAGTACGAAACTGTTTAGCAATAATGGCCGACTCCCGATTTTACAAAAATATCTAATAAAAAATAGTAAATTTGGATAAATGATTTTTTGAAAAGAAAATGCTTAAATTTTGGGCTATTATTATGAGTGATGGCTCAAAATAAAGGGAATTAAATAAGGAATCTCCCTAAATTAGAGTTACAAGGAAATTAATTTTATAAAATCATTTTAAAATGTAAAATCGGAAATTTGGAAAATATTTAAGAAATGCAAAATCGGACTGACATGAATCTTGAAAGAACGGACTTTTAAACTTTTAAATAGAGAAAATAAATGAAATAAATAATCATTAAAATATTTTCCGGAGGATTTAATAAAAATAATAAAAATTTAAAAGTGTTAAAATTAAGGATTTAATAAAATTAATAAAATTTAAAAGTGTTAGAATTATCACTCTAACAAATATAAAATATTGAAGAAAAAACCACTGCTTCTAAGCCGGCACAAAATGAAGCGTCTAAACTTCGCTAAACAAACTATGTCTTGGACCTCCAAATGGTACTCTGTGTTATTTTCTGATGAAAAAAAGTTAAACTTGGATGGTCCTGATGAGTTTCAATATTATTGGAATGATTTATGGAAGTCTCCTCATGTACTAATGAGCTGCCAAATGGGTGGAGACTCAGTAATGGTTTGGGCTAGTTTTTCGGCTCAAGGGAAAACGGATATTGTTTTTGTGCATTCAAGAATGAATTCCAAAAAGTATAAGAATCTTCTTAAAGATCAACTAGCCATATACGGTGAACTTCTTTGTGGCGAAAACTACAATTTCCAGGACGATAACGCACCGATTCATGCATCACACAAAACAAGAAAGTGGCTTTCAGAGCGAAGTATCAATGTTCTCCCGTGGCCTTCTTGCTCCCCAGACTTAAATCCCATCGGAAACTTGGGGGGGGGGGGGGGGATCTTAGCTCGTGCGGTTTACCGAAATGGGAGGCAGTTTATATGTGTCGAAGACCTAGAGATGTAAAATTTCCGGATATTTTGAGGCAGTGGAAAAAAAACAGTTTTTTTCCGTTTTTTTTCTGGAAAAATTGGAAAAAATGGGAAAAATTGAATTTTTACACATTAAAATAGGGTTTCTTAATAGTTATAATATTTTAAAAAAATATGAAGTGTTAAATATTTAAAAATACATGCAATCCATATTATTTTTTCTTAACAGAAACGTACAGAGAGCTTTTACTATTAAAAATGAGCCTTTCTGTTTCATAACTGCCAGTACCTTTTCTTATACAAAACACCAAAAACTAGTCAAATCATCTTTCAACCATTAATTTTGCATAGGGTGTGCATTCCTATGGAATGTTCATCTCCCAGCAGCATTGATAAAATGAATTTAGATTAGAATCAAACTAACAAATATATATATATATATATATATATATAATAAAGATGATCTATTAAGCATAGTAGAAGCCAAGCAACAGATACAAGATCACTGAAACACCAATGACCAATAAGATTAAAAAAAAAAAAAAAAATCATCAGTGGATGAAATACACTAATGTAAAGAAAAGATGAAATACACTAATGTAAAGATCTATTAATTAACATCCTGCAAAACAAACGAATCAATAAAGTAAAACCATAAACTTATCAAAATTAATGAAAAAACAACCCAAGAAACACAAGATAGGAAGAAGGAGGCAGGCGGCAAGACTTGTGACTTGCCTGTGGGGTTACACTAGTTTTACGCCGGCAACACTCCCCCAGCCTGCCACAACCAGAACAGGAACCATATGGATTTAAAAATGCAAAATTTCAAAGCAGATGAACAACAATGAAACCACAAATTCACCAATTGATCACATTGTGTTTAACAGTATAATTAGAACATTAAATATAGTTGACAACTCAAAAAGGAAAAATCTGAAATTTTATTGGAAAATGAAAGTTTGCATAGTAATACAAAGCAAATGCAAGAAGCCTTCTACTGTTTTTTTTTTTTTTTATTTAATTTCACAAACCCACCCAACCATCCAGCCTTACAACACCACCCCACCTCCGTAATCAAACATCTGCCCACCCAACCGCCACCTTTTTTATTGTCTTTTATTATTTTATAATTTTTTTGTTGATATACACAAAAGTGTACACAGCTTTTTTTTTTTTTTTTTGTACTGACAGAGACATGGTTAAGGATATAAAATAGAAAATACAAAGTTTTTAGGAAAACCCATTTTAGCAGTGGCTGTGATCAGTTTATTAATATTCTTGTTTTTAAACTTTGCAGAGCATAAATTATTAATTCGAAATAAATGGTTAATGATGATGTTTCTAAATACCGAAAGATGCAGACATGAATTAAAATGTGTAAATAAGTTTACATTAAAACAATATCTGACCCGAACCTGATGTTTTCATATCTGAAACCCGAAAACTAAATTATATTTAATGATTCGTCTGAAAATCATGCAGAACTTTTTAAAGTTGTAAAATAAAATTAATTTTTATTGTTACAAAGTTAGTAAATCATTTAATTTTTTTTTAATGGAATTGATACACTAAGTTATATATTTAAAAATCTAAAAAATAGATTAATAATTTTTAACCATTTATGTGTGTTATGCACTTCGAGTACAAAAATATGCTTTAAGTTTAGTATATAATATATTTATACATGTATGATTTTTCTTTGTTTATTGCCTTTCAGCAATATGTATGCAATAATTTGTGTGCATGTATATTTAATCATAGGAATATGTAGCATGTTTATAATTATATCAAACAAATTTCTGTTTATTATGATCATTTTTTTAAAAATATATTCTTAAGTTGACCCGACTCATTAACAGGGAGGAGCGTACACCACTCTATGAGTGGTGTCGAGCGATTCTAGCTATACTAGGCCCCTCCTCCGGAACGTTTATATATTTTAAAAAAAAAAAAAAAAAAAAAAAAAAAAATGGAAACTTAAACCTAATTTGCAGGGGAAAAATTCAGTCAGCCTAATCCGAACCCGACCCACAAAAAAAATAAAAAAATAAATAATAAATAAATCGGACAACCCAGCCCCCAGGAATAAAATTAAGTCAATCTGACCCATAAGAAATATAAATCAGTTAACCTGAACCGAGCTTAATATGCAAGAGAAAATATTTAGTCAACTAGACCTAAACCTAAATACATGTCAGGCTTACCAATTTACACTAGACACTGGACGTAATGCTAGACTGTAAATACAGATTTTCACTGAAAATGAAATTAATCACAAGATAAAATTTAAAGTTTAATTTAAAGTTAATTGAACTTCAGAAATTTAAAACAACATTTTATTATTTATTTATTTATTTATATATATATAATATAAAACTTATTAACTAAGATGTAAAGGACATAAATCAAGTAGGCTTTTTGCACGTGTAAATTTTATAAATTGTGAAATAAATTTTTTGATAGAAAGTAGTTGCTTAGGTTTTTTTTTTTACTGTTACATGCATTTATATGTATGTGTGTGTGTGTGTAATATATATCCACATACATTAAAATAATAGACAAGTCTAAGGATATATATTTTAAAAAAAGAGAAAAGACGAAAGTATAAAGAAACTTGAAAAGAATAAGTAATTTCAAATGAATGTGATGGGAGGGAGGTCACTGTAATACTTAAATATTTCAGGATTACCATTTCATTACATGGTTAAAACTTTATTTTTGAAATATGAACATTATCAGAGTCAGTGTTTTCATGTAAGATACTGAACATGAAAAATTATTTCACAAAAAAAGCATCGGAATGCAAATATTATAAATTTTTAAACACGTTATTTCATTCTAGAAATTTCAAAATTTTCAATTTTTCCGGGCGGAAATAAACCCATTCGGAAAAAAACTGAAAAAAACTGGGTTTTTTTCCCAAAATTTCCAGTTTTTTCCGGACCATTCCCATCTCTACGAAGACCTAAAGAATGCTATAAAATGTGCTTGGGAAGAACTGTCTTGTGATATTTTGTTAGAATTGATAGATTCGATGCCGAATCGCATCTTTCATGTGATAAAAAACAATTGCGGCTCCACCAAATATTGAATAACCATGTTAGAGGATTTTCTTTTAGACCATTAGTGTCTGCTAATTATGGTGACCACTGTATTTGGAAAAAACAGTTGGTGTCTTATAATTTTGTCCATTATGTTTTTAAGTTTTTTTCATTAAAGTGTATGAAAATATCATTATTATAAAATAATCATATAAGAATAAATTTATGTTTTTGATGTATTTGATAAAACATTTTTAAGCTCTGAATCTTTTCTTTCACTATTTGTCAAATTTGGTAGGTGTCTTATAATTATGTCCACCACTGTATTTCTTAAAATATTTGCTTGTTTTTTTACATTATTAAAAATATTTTTTAATTGACATAAATTTTCTTGCTTTTATTTATTTTTTGTTGAATAACTACAATAAGAATGTATATCCTGCTTTGCTTCAAAAATAGTTGGAAAAAAAACAGTATGTATTGATTTTATGATTTACCATGCTTTACCAGATGACAATGAAGATGATGTCAGCCAGGCCATTCTGACCGAGTTGGAAAATATTGACGATGACGCTGACAAACTCGGCATTCCTGTTGTCAAAATTGACAATGTCACATTAGCAGAAGCCTATGGAGTCAAAATTTTGCCCACACTTGTCTTTTTCGAAAACCAAGTTCCCAATTATTATAAAGGTAAGAGATTCAGCAGGATCATTTGGCATGATTTCTTTTTATTTTTGTACTTATAAAAAATCTAACATTAACATAGTCTACTCTTAAAGGCTTTAAATTAGGAGGAAATTTATCTTCAGAAATTTTTCCATCAGTAATTCTAATCAAGGTGTTAAAATATGCATGTGCTGAAGACCGCATAATCGAAGTAAAAACTTCTGCCATGATACAAAGCGGTAGAAATTGGGGAAAATCAAGTCACTAGTCTGTACATACTTTCAATTGTCCTGTTCACCCATTATATTATACTAGTATCGCCCAGTGGTTGGAACTCGACATTTTTTTTTTTTTTTTTTTTTTTTTTGCAAAGCGAGGCAAAACAAAGTTATTGACTTGTCTTAACGGAATTAAATTGCAACACAGCTACGGCAATTATTTACCGATATGCACTTTAACTGATTTCTTTGAATTAGTTTTCATCTCCAGTGTTTTTAATGTTTCCCAAATAATGCAGGGGGATGATACTATGATTTGTCATTGACATCTGCTGTTAGTTGGTTGCAAATAAGTTATTTATTAATGTTGTGTATCTGTGATTAGGATATAACTGTTCTTTCGCCAGATACATTGTCGAAATTTTGTCGTCATTCATTAGTAGCCAGTGCCATTAACCATACTTATCAAAATATATTACTTTTAAGCCCCTCCTCTTATTAAAAATAGGCTAAAAATGGGCAACAAAATTATAATACTTACAGGGTGGCTAGCAGTCAGGGAATTTTGGCAAATTGAGTGAAAATGAGGTATATTACATAATCATTAAATTATTATTATTTTAAAGCACTAAATTTTCTGCTAATGTCATGAAATTTTCATGGAAAATAGACAATAAGAATCAGGGAAAAGTAGGGGCAGACCTAAAAAAATAGTCAGGGAATTTAAAAAAGTTTAAATGCTAGCCACCGTGACTTTGAATTGCTGTAATGTAAGGTTGAATTTTATACCAAATATACGAAAAACACTCAAACTGGGAATCAAACACGGCACTCTGCTTACCATGCAGATGCTCTACCACTGAGTCAGCCTGGCTGATTACCCATTACACTCCAACATCTGTAAATAAATATTCATGGTTGATGAACAATATTTCTAAAATAAAATGCATTTAGTTATTATTTATTTGCTTTTTTTTCTTTAAATTAAAAAGGAAATCTGACCACAGAGGAAGCTGTTCTTGAATGGTTAAAGCAGTTAAAGAAGTCGGATAAAATTGAAGTTGTGTCTGATGAAGTGGTGGAGCTGATGATCGACAAGTGTGATTTTCTTGCAGTTTTGTTTTGTAAGTATCATCTGTGCATGCTTTGTAGTTATCATCAAAGTAAGATTTATTATTAATGCTTATTGCATTCAATTTATTCCTACCTGTGGAAATGTACGTAAATCAAGGTATTCTGAGATCTTCACCATAATCAGAAAGTGGGGGTTAATTGCATTTTCCCCCCTAAATTATAATTACTAAAAATGGTCCTATTATAATATTTTTCTATGACTGAATTCCAGTTTTAACTTTATATAAAATTACAAATGGATTCAATGAAACATAGGATCAAAGCCATTGTACATTGGGAATTTTTTTTTTCCCTCTTTTCCTAGAAAGAAGGGAGCTGAGTTTTATAAGTTTGAAACAAGCTGTAAAAAACTTTTTTCATTTTCACTCCTACCAGGACCCAATTAACCTTTCAACTGAGGGGAAGCACAAAAGCCCATTTGCTAACTAAAAGCACCAAAATGCAAACTTCTGAAAGCCTTTATTCTCTACAAATATATGAAGTATTCCCACATCTACACACTTCATTAACCACTGTCCTATAGTCTAGAAATGATAGTTGTAGAATCAGGTTTACTGTGACATTTTATAATTAGTGCTGTCAGATAACAGGCTCTATAATTTGGGGCCCTTTAAAGATTTTTAAAAGGAAGCATATGCTTCTCGTGCCTATTTGGTAATCAAGGCCTGCATAGTACAATAAATGAATTCATGTCAATAGCAACTATGCTAAAAAATAGCCTAAAGTTTGTGTTTTTGTTGTGATATTACAGTCGAACACCGTTAACATGAATCTTAAGGGAAAAGAAAATTTGTTTATGCTATCAGTAACTCAGAAACTAATATTTATTTTGACAGAGATTGTGAAAACAGTTCATGTTAAACAAGGTTTGACTGTATATGTTTCTGTGTAATAAAGCTTCTTTGAGAAAAAGTATGATAAAACTTACTTTTGGAATGTTCTTTCTTATCTATGTTATATTAGTTTAGTTATTTTAGGCAATAGTGCACTTAATTCTCAGAAACCTTTGGACAGCCCCTGCCTGCCTCGGCTCAGCCGAGCTTAACGGGTTGGATGCTGATAGTGCATTTAATTCTCATAGTTTTACAGGGAAGCATGAAATAATTTATCTATTTTATATCCTGTTGCAGCTAATAATTCAAAGTGCATTAAATTATTTAAAAGAAATGAAATTTACATATTTTTCAGGGTTGCTACAGTACCTGGAATTCAGGGAAAAGCTGAAAAATTCAGGGAATTTTAAAAAGTGTTAAAAAACAAGGAAATCTCAAGGAACTTTAAAATTTATTGTAAATACAGGGAAAATTCAAGGAATTTAAGAAAAATTCTGGAAAAACATTGGAAGAAATTTCTATTATCTTTTTTTTTTTTTTTAGGGCAGTTCTGAAAAGGTGGGGGCAGAACACACACCGTAACTTTAAGCTTCAATTATAAATGTAATTCTCATTGACTGGAATTTTTTTCACTGGAATCCTAAGTCTGTTCAAAGACAAGAATAGATACAATTTATTGTAAAAGATTTGTATAAATATCTTAAAATTTCATTATTTTGGACTAAAAGGGTGAATTTTGGACATCCGAAATGTTAACTGATTCAAAATGTAGCACCAGAAAAAGTTATAACTTATTTTCAGATGATTTTAATGGAAAATAACAAGTAGGCATAGGAAAGTGATGATTGCTTGATAATTTCTTCATCAGAAAGTAATACTGGTTTAATGATTTTTAAAAATAAACCGAACTTTTACAGAAGGAAATATTTTGCATTGTGTTATGTTCAAAACTAACGATCTAAACAATGCTATTTTAACACAAACTATATTAAGTAATCTAAACACTCTTACCTTCTTTCAAAACACATTTCAGGAAGCACTGAAATTAACTTAATTTAAAAAATATACAACCTTTAAATAAACTTCATGTCTTCTTTGGCTGAAACGCTTTCACTGGGGCGCCCCAGCTTTTTCAACGGCAAACACTGTGCTGGAAGTCTCTCAAAACTGATGTTTTCCCTGGCTGCCCCTACTCTTAAGCATTTGGCGCCACTGTCGATCTAGCCCTGCCCCCATCGTTGCCATTACACAAATTAGGAAAACTTAATATTTCAATGGATTCTTTAAAAGCAGCATACTCATGATTTTGATAATTTGGTATCTTTCTAACGTCATCAAATTTAATATTTATTTTTTCATTTTTATTTACCTGGGTAAGTGAAGGTAATAAAAAATGTTATATTGGTAAAAAAAAAAAAAGTAAAAAGAAGAATTAAGGAACATAGTCAGGATATTGCCACTGGTAAAATAACTACAGCTTTAAACCAGGTAAATAAAAGTGAAAAAATAAATATTAAATTTGATGTGAGGTGCCAGGTTCGATCCCAGGTCGCACTTGTTGGCCTAGCTGTTCGGAGTTTTCTGTTGTTTTCTCCAAAACTTGCATAAATACGGGCTAGGTCCCCTTAGGAAGACCCCACGGAGGGAGCTTCCCCTCAGGCCTAGGACCCTAGTTCTGTCAATTGGCCTTAATCCCCACAACCCAACTCAACCTAACCCCAGGAATCAAACCTGGGATCTATGACTTAATGTGCTGATATTCTACAATTGAGATATGTCAGACATTAAATATAAGTATTGTTAATAAATAAAGATTTTTAAGTTATGTTATCACACTGAAAATATGGTCTACAGAGAGAAGAAAACACGACAAAGGAGTTGCTAAATAATTTTTCTGTGTGTCCTTAATCATTCTGCAATTTTTGCAATAATCCTTGAAAATCTTCGAGTAGGCCTTGAAAAGTACTTAATTTTTTATTCGTTTTAAGAGTGGGAACCCTGGTATAGTTCTTTTAGAGGGACACACAAAAGAATTGAAATCCATGGTGCAGGCTATGAACACTCGGACACCCTATTACAATTTTTTCTAATGTTTATGGATTGTGTGACTGATTCAGATTTGGTTAAATGGCTCATAATTACTCAACATTATGAGCATTCTGGGCAATTTCTCCAGATTTTTTTATAGTTACTGAGGGAAAAAAAAAATAATAAAAGGATTGATTTTCTAAGTTATCTGATTATGACATTTCGTTGTTAGACAATACCGAAGATGCTGCAATGAAGAGAGTCATCGACGAGTTGGAAAATATCGATGATGAAAGTGACAAAGCCGGAATCCCACTCATCCGAAGCCAGAGTAAAACTATTGCTGCCGACTACGGAATTACTTTGCCCGCTCTTGTTTACTTTGAAGATGGAGTACCAAATGTCTATCAAGGTATAGTGTCTATTGTATTAAAATTATTAATTTTAATCAATAGTTGATTCAAAATACAAATCTGGATAAACCCCCTTATTTGATTTGTTTCTTTTTAAGAGCAACTGAAATGCAGTTTTTCAATTGTCAATATCTGTATTTGCTTCGGTTTTTACAAAAGTTACTCTATACATTTCACTTATGAAATATGCAAAAAAAAAAAAAAAAAGTTAATGCTTGTGCATGTGCAATTAAATATCGTTTAGCAAAAGCATCCCCTATTTCATCAAATATTTAATATTATTATATTTTGATTGCAGTGTTATTTCTACTGTATATGTTGAGTTTTCTAAAAATGGTATTGAATTTGTTTGAAAATCCTGAGCATTAAAAACAAAAAATTTACAAAGTTGTTTAAAAACCTTTATACCTCCATGAATATATGTGCTATTCCCATACAAATACAGATAGTTAAAAAAAAAAAAAATTCAAAACCATAGGCCACTGCTACAGCACATTTTGAACATTATTTTTGACAGAGTACCTAGTAGTTTTTATTTTTTTTCTTTAATTTGTTGGTGATTTCTTGTTGTCTTTGGGACAGTTCTTTCACTGAAATCTATGAGGTCTAGCATGTTCTTAATACCCAGGAAGTTTTAAAATAATTCGTCAAGTATTTCTTAAGATAACCGAAAAATATATGAAATAAAAAATGTTTCCATTATTTTGTACATCGCCTGTAGATGTTGATGTTCTATCAGGTGTTCTGCTTTACTGAAACAGTTCAAAAGAAGAAAAATAAACAAAAGTTAAAAACTTAGCCTATTAAAGAATGGACATTTTTAATATTAATATTATTATTTTAAATAATCAAAATTGAAAATTCAATGATAACTTATAAACTCCTTGAGGATTGTGTTATTTGTAAAAGTATCATAAAAACTTATATAAACTAATATATTTTAAAATTTATTTATTTGCCGTAATTTCGAGGAGATAAGCCGCCCCCTGCATATACGCCACATTGACGAAAATTAATTTAAAAAAAAAAAAAAAAAAGTCATTGGATATGCCTCACCATCAGATATGCCACATATTTTTTTACTAGAGTGTTCACCAATGTAATGTTTCTCATCATTTTAAATTGAAATAATTTTAAGCCTGCAAATATTAAATGCTTAAACAATAATAAAACTAAAAATATTTGTTTAAGTTATTCAATAAAGATAATACAAAAACGATCTTACCTTAAATTTGCAATCACAAACTTCCATAACCCTCCTCATAAAATTATAAAATATCTTATATTATTGTTAAAGAATTATTAATTCAATATTATCCAATTTTTCTCAAAATTTAAACAAAGCCATCAAATGGAGAATTGTTACTTCCTGAGAATCAAACAGATTTAAAAATTCATCTTTCATTCCTTCATTTCCACTTTCATCAAAATGTACTCAAAACATTATTTGAATTTAAATCAAAGTGGAGTGTACAGGTTGATATTTTTATTTATTACCAACTATGTGAAAAATACCAGAGCCGGGAATCGAACCCGGGCCCTCCGCTTAACGCACGGATGCTCTAGCACTGAGCTACCCTGGCCGATAACCAGCTAGGTATTTCTCACCTAATATACGTTGGCAAAGTCACCGAGTCTGCAAACGCAGATATATCAGGTGAAACAATAATAATCGTAGCACAACTCCATAGACCACGAAATTTCAATTTAGAAATTTTTTTATTCATGAATTCATCAACCGTGAATATTTATTTAAATCAAAGTGGAGTGTACAGGTTGATATTTTTATTTATTACCAACTATGTGAAAAATACCAGAGCCGGGAATCGAACCCGGGCCCTCCGCTTAACGCACGGATGCTCTAGCACTGAGCTACCCTGGCCGATAACCAGCTAGGTATTTCTCACATAATATACGTTGGCAAAGTCACCGAGTCTGCAAACGCAGATATATCAGGTGAAACAATAATAATCGTAGCACAACTCCATAGACCACGAAATTTCAATTAAAATTGAAATTTCGTGGTCTATGGAGTTGTGCTACGATTATTATTGTTTCACCTGATATATCTGCGTTTGCAGACTCGGTGACTTTGCCAACGTATATTATGTGAGAAATACCTAGCTGGTTATCGGCCAGGGTAGCTCAGTGCTAGAGCATCCGTGCGTTAAGCGGAGGGCCCGGGTTCGATTCCCGGCTCTGGTATTTTTCACATAGTTGGTAATAAATAAAAATATCAACCTGTACACTCCACTTTGATTTAAATAAATATTCACGGTTGATGAATTCATGAATAAAAAATTTCTAAAAAACATTATTTGAATTTTCGTGATGACCAGCATCAGCAAAAATGAAATCTGGCAGGAGGTGGGGGTCGTTATCTAGGGAAAACCTTGAGATTTGAGAATTGAATAGCGTTTAACATTTTCTATTTCTGAACAATATACATTTTCTCTTTATTCTCCTATGGATTAGTTTATCCCAGTTCTTTTCAATCTAAAATTTTTGAAAATATATGCCGATTATTTATCCACAAAAACAAAATGAAAACACATTTTAATGGGAAATAAACTTTATTATTTCATACATCATATTGTCGACCCACTTTCCCCTTGACCTTGAGAAATTTTTCGGACAGAATCATCCTTTGATTGATAGTTATTGTTCATAATAGCCCTCATCAAAACTGTGGGAATCAAGAATTGTTCTCACTAGCATTATTCCTCATTTTAATAGGCTCACGCCTAGAAGAGATTCCACCAAGTGTTTATGATATGAAATACGAAATGATTTTGTTTATGCAACACCGAATATTTTTCTGGATTTTTATTCTTAATAACTTATAATCAACTGGGTGAGATCTAACGGTGCATGCACAATGATATAGCTTAAGCTCCGGGGCGTGCATATGAGCAGGGTCTTCTATAGCTTGGGTTCCATGGTGCTTCTATTATTATTTTTTCTTACAAGCCATCTGTGCCGATGTAGCGTTCAAGAAATAAATTGTCCAAAGTGAATTTTTGACCGACGGTAATTAATCAAGCACTGCTAAAAAAAAAAAAAAAAAGAGGAAACAAGTCCTTCCGGCTTATTCGGAAGGGTAGGTTGATTTCTTTTTCCTTATCAAGTAGCCGTCATTTTGTTTCAAAATGGCAGCTACAAATTATTAATGCACTTGGTAGAAATATTGATGTAGGCTACGCACATATGAAGTTTTAAGCAAATCGGTTCATAAATACACTTTTATGTGAATTTAAAATTTTCAAGTGGCCGGCGCTTGGAAACAAAATGGTGGGTTAAGTTGACAAATATATGAAATGTATTTGGGAGATAAGTCTACTGTACACATATAGTTCGAATTAATTCAAAATCTCAAAAGTCATCATGTTGAAAAATTAAGTGACTGCCACTTCGATCAAAATGACTGACAAAGTTGCTCATCTAAGATATCGTTGCAAATTTGAAAATATTTTTTTTTGGTAGAAATTCTTTCAAAGAGGCTTAGTAAGCTGATAAAAATGTTAGTTTTCTGCATTTCTAGTTTGTTTTAGCATTAAAATAGCCTAATTTTTCCTTAAAAACGCATTAAAAAGATCCAGTAACGCAGGTAATAGATTTGGCGCCAAATTTGGCGACTTTTCCCTCATGGCGACTTTTGGCGAGAAAATACTTATTATCGATATACCAAAGATGGACGCAATAACGTGATTGGTTCATGAGTTACGTGAATTTTCTAGATTTTTGTTGTTTGAATGATAAATCCAATTTTCAACTTTGATTTGAATTGATTAAGTATTTCTAAAGTTACCGTGATAGCAAATTTTCAAGTGGCCGCCACTTGGAAACAATACAGTGGAACAAGTTGCCCAGCAAACACATCCAAGATATTTGAAGCATAGGTTCACTGTCCAACTGTGGTTTAAATCAATGCCGTGTTTCAAAAGTTATTATTGTGGCAAATTTTCAAGTGGCAGTCTAAGTGGCTGCAACTTGGAAACAAAATGGCAAAACAACTTGCCCATCGAAATCATCCAGTATATTTGTATGAGAAGTTCATTGTCCAGTTCTAGTTTAAATTAAATCAGTATTTCAAAAATTATCGTCATAAGACATTTTCAGGTGGCACCACTTGTAAAAAGAAGTGGAGTGAGATGCCCAGTGAACTTAAATGAGATATTTGAATGATAAATCCACTACCCAAATTTGATGCGAATTGATTCTGTATTACTAAAGTTACCATAATGACAAATTTTCAAGTGGCCGCCACTTGGAAATAAAATTGCGGATCAAGTCACCAAGTGAACTTATCCCAGGTATTTGAACCATAAGTTCACTATCCAACTTTTATTTGAATCAGTTTAGTATTTTAAAAGTTATCGTGTGGCATATTTTCAAGTGGCAATGTGATTTCAAGCGGCTGGAACTTAGAAACAAGATGTCGGGACAAGTTGTCCAGTGAAAACATTCAAGATAATTATATGATAATATCACTGTCCAAATTTGGTTCGATTTGGAGTATTATTTGAGAAGTTATCGTGATTTTAAATTTTCAAGTGGGAGCCTGATTTCAAGTGGCCCCGCTTAACTTAAGATATCTGCCACTGTATTAAAAATGGCAGATATAGTTTATTAATAAACTTCATTGAGATCCTTACGTGGTCTGTATTTACATCACAATTCAAACAATTTCGGAATACGCTTTTTACAATTTAAGTTTGAAATTTTCAAGTGGTATCCACTTGAAAACAAAATGGCGGTGCAACTTGGTTAACAAACTCATCTAAGATATTTATATGATAAGTTAAGACACTGTTCATATTTGATTCTATTTGGAGTATTACTTCGGAAGTTATCATGGTTTTAAATTTTCAAGTGGTGGCCTGATTTCAAGTGGTCCCGCTTAACTTAAGACATCCGCCACTTTATTAAAGAAGGCGGATAAAGTTCATTAATAAAGTTATTTGAAACACTTGTATAATCTATGTATACATCAAAATTAAAAAAAAATTTGGAATACGCTTTTTACAATTTGAATTTGAAATTTTCAAGTGGTCTCCACTTGAAAACAAAATGGTGGAGCAACTTGGTCAACAAATTCCTCTAAGTTATTTATAAGATAAGTTAAGACTGTCCAAATTTGGTTCGATTTGGAGTATTATTTCAGAAGTTATTTTGATTTTAAATTTTCAAGTGGTAGCGTGATTTCAAGTGGCCCCGCTTAACTTAAGATATCTACCACTTTATTAAAAATGACGGATAAATTTCATTAATAAACATCATTGAGACCCTTATGTGGTCTATATTTACATCAAATTTCAAACAAATTCGGAATACGCTTTTTACAATTTGAATTTGAAATTTTCAAGTGGTCTCCACTTGAAAACAAAATGGCGGAGCAACTTGGTTAATAAACTCATCTAAGATATTTATAAGATAAGTTAAGACACTGTCCAAATTTGGTTTGATTTGGAGTATTATTGCGGAAGTTATAGTGATTTTAAATTTTCAAGTGGTAGCCTGATTTCAAGTGGTCCCGCTTAACTTAAACTATCTGCCACTTTATTAAAAATGGCAGATAAACTTCATTAATAAACTTCATTGAGACACTTATGTGGCCTGTATTTACATCAAAATTCAAGCAAATCTTGCTTTAAATATGCTTTTTACAATGTCTGTTTGAAATTTTCAAGTGGCTGCCACTTGAAAAGAAAAAGTCGGAGCAACTTGGTTAACGAACTCATCCAAGATATTTATAAAATTAGTTCACTGTCTAAATTTGGTTCGATTTCGAGTATTATTTCGGGAGTTATCGTGATGACAAAATTTTCATTATAGATAGATAGATAGATAGATAGATAGATAGATATATAGATAAACGAAGTGATTGCAATAGGTCGATTTCTAAAGAAATCAACCTAAAAAAAAGCCAGACAAGCTGCAGCTTATCTCCCCAAAATTACGGTAACAAGGATGAGATTTCTCCCCTTTTTAACTTCCATTACCCAACTACCATAGGTAATGGAAGCATTGTATTCAGTCCAAAAATTCAATATCGAGATTTCACCTGATTTCATGTTTTAAGGTCTCCTGAGTCCAAAAAAGTGGTCTTTGGCAATTGGTTAGTGTATGTGTGTATAAGTGTGGGGAATCTTCTGACTATCATATCTCTGAAACTAATAAATAAAGATTCAGATACAAAACATCAGAATTAACACAGAACTGGTAAACAGATGAATTTTCCAAATTTTGTTGAAAATTGGAAAACCGGAAGTGCCAGAAAATCCCAAAAAACACTCTATTAGATGTCCTTTCGGATGATATAGTTGGTTAGTACAGGAAAATGGATAGGCGTCCTGTATAAATAGCTGAATTTCAGGTACTGCAAATGGATTCCTTTCAAAACGGCTGTATGGATTTTTTTCAAACTTGCAATATTAACCCTCTTTTAAATATCCTTTTGTATGTAATTGTTGTTTTCCGGACAACAACTGAATATGCCAAGTTTTGGTAAAAATTGGTGTCTCAAAAACAGCTCTAATTATTTTCTTGAAAACTGTTACACAAACCCGTTTTAGATATCCTTTCTCATGCTTTACGTGGTTATTACAGAAAAATTAATATTCATCCTGATCAGATAGATCAGTTTTAGATCTCGGAAATTGGTGTATTAAAAAAAAAATAATAATAAAATAAAAAACTGTGTAAAAATGTGAGTATGTCGCATAACTCAAAAACGGTTGGACGTAGAAAGTTGCGAATTGGTACATAGGTTTGTTATAACATCTAGTTGTGCACCTCCCTTTTTGGACTTTGTATGATTTTCCGTTTTGGAGATATTTAGGAAAATTAGGTTCATAATGGCCAAAATGTATCAAAAAACGGTAATAACTCAAAAACGGTTTGGACAAATCTTTCAATTTAACAGACTTTCCGACTAGCTAGACATTTGAAACTTTCAAAAAAGTTCAGAACACGTTGACGATGCATTTAAAAAAATATTTTTAGCCAACTGTTTCTAATATTGGGCTTAGAAGGCAGAGCACGCAAAATTATAATGCATATTAATGAGTCCATATTAAAACGAAACACTTTTAATTAGACGAACACTCACATCACATATTTACATATAGAGAAACAAATATTCAAAAAGGTACAGGTAAAAGATGCGCCGTACGAATAGTCCAAGTGGTGGCGCGCCAGTCGTTATTAGAATGATCTATTATACAGTGAAGGAGGGTAAATACAAGAGGCATTGGTAATGGAAAAATAAATGTAACCTAACACCCCCCCACAATGTCGACGTATTTACCTAAATAACAATGTTACATCTTCCAATCCCATAATTTTACAACAGTTGTAATGTTTTGATGATGTTAATGCTTTTGTAAGAATATCAGCTCCCATATTTTCAGAAGACACAAAATTTAAATCAATAATTCCATTTTTCAGTGCATCCCCTATGAAATGATGCCTAATATCAATATGCTTGGTGCGCTTATGAAAGATCGGATTTTCAGCTAATTTAATAGATCCTAAGTTATCTGTAAATATACTCACTTTTTCAATTTTGCCTTCAGATAACTCATTTAGTAATTTACATAAATATATCCCTTCCTTAGTGGCATCGGATAAAGCCATATATTCGGCTTCCGTTGATGAGAGAGCTACGGTACACTGTTTACGGCTTTCCCATGTAATTGCACTCCCGCAAAAAATGAAACAGTAACCTGTATATGACGTACGGTCATCGAGGCAATTTCCCCAATCCGCGTCAGTGTAACCGAACAAAGGCTCATTACTTTTCCTAAATACAAGTCCAAAATTTATTGTTTTCTTTAAGTATCGTAAAACTCGTTTAGCGGCAGTCCAATGAGTTTTATCAAAGCAAGTTAGAAATTGACTTAATTGACTGACGGAATTTGCAATGTCCGGCCTGGTGGAAGTTGCAAGATACATCAAACTTCCAACTAATTCACGGCAGAGATATTCGTTTTCACAACATTTTTCGGCCTTTTTTAATCGAATGCTTGTATCCATAGGACAAGCTACGGGCTTGGCTTCTGTCATGCCAAAACGCTCTAAGAGCTCTCTAATATAACTATGTTGACTCATTGTTATAAGGCCATTTTCTAACTGAAAATTTATCCCTAGACAATATTTAACTATGCCTGAATATTTAACATCTAGTTTTTTATTAAGATGAATTTTGAAGTTTTCTAACATATCAGGGTCCTGTGACATAAACAATATGTCATCAACGTAAATCATTATAAGTGTCAACCCTTTATCACTTTTAATATAATATAAACATGGATCTGCATTTGTTTGTTTTGCTCCGAAATCATTCAAAATTTTATTTAATTTAGTGTTCCAACACCTCCCGGCTTGCTTGAGGCCATAGAGCGATCTTTTTAACAAAAGAACTTTATTCCCTACATTTAGATATTTAAGAATCTCGGATGCTTTATCAGATATGTCCCTATCGCAATTTTCATTTATAATTATTTGAAGTATTTCTTTAAAGTAATCAGGAACTTCCATAAAAATTTCCTCATCTAATTTTCCATTCAAATATGCTGACGTTATGTCAAATTGATGTATTTTTATACCTAATTTTGCAGCATAACCTGCTAAGATTCTAATAGATCCCATATTTGCTACCGGAGAAAAAGTTTCACGAAAATCTATACCAAATTTTTGACTAAATCCGCGAGCTACTAATCTCGCTTTATATTTCAAAAGAGATCCATGTTGATCATATTTATTTGTAAGGACAAATCTACCTTTTATGCATTTTTTCTGGGGCCTTTCTACTACTTCGAATGTATCATTTTTTAATATTACTTTTATTTCGTCAGTCATTGATTTATACCAATTCGGAGCTTCCGGACCTTTCAAGGCATTATTTATTTCTATTTCCGAATTAAAACTATAAACAGCATTCGCAATGGATTCCGGCTCCCTAATTATTTCGCGATTACGCAATGACAATATGTTTTTCTCTTCGAGCGCCGATTCTGAGTCACGTGACAGTTCATCTTTTTCATTTTTTATTTGAGGAGGAGAAATTTTTTCTTCTGATTGCTGCATGTGTGAGTCATTTTGCGATTCGCTTAATTGTATTTCTCTTTCAAAAACATATGGATACAATTGACCTATTTTTGAAACATCATTAGATTTCGCTTCAAAAAATTTTACGCTACGGGAAATAATTACTGTGTTTGATTCAGGAAGATAAATACGAAATGCTTTAGAATTTTCTGAATAACCGACAAATATCCCTTTTTTAGACCTTGGGGAAAATTTGTGTTTAGGGTGGTTATCGAAAAAATAAGAAGTGCAGCCAAAAGATTTAAAATAGCTAACGTTAGGTGTTATATTATTCCATAATTCATATGGGGTTTTTCCATTTAAAGCTTTTGTTGGGCATCTATTTCTTATATAATTAGAAGTATTAATAGCTTCTGCCCATAAATTTAAGGGTAATTTTGATTGTGATAATAGACAACGGGCCATTTCAACGAGAGTTCTATTTTTCCTTTCACAAACACCTGATTGTTCCGGACAATAAGGGGTTGTTAATCTATGCTGAATACCATTTTCTTTTAGGAAATTTTCAAATTCAGTCCCAATAAATTCGCCCCCATTATCACTCATGAATTTTTTTATTTTTATAGATTTTTCATTTTCCCAAAGGAGTTTGATTTCTTTAAAAGCATTTAGTGCTTCATCTTTAGTTTTTAAGAATTTTACTGCACAATAACGAGAATAATCATCAATAAAAGTAATAAAATAAAGGGACTTACCTATTGAGGGAACCCTAATAGGCCCACAAAGATCCGAATGAACTATTTCTAACATTTTTGTAACACGATCTGAGTGCTTAGGAAAAGGAGCACGGGTCATTTTATTTAACGCGCAAACTTCACAACTGAAGTCGGATACCTTTTTAATATTTAACCCCCTAATATGACCCTTTAAATTTGAATCAATCAAATCTTTTACATTTAGATGACCCATTCTACAATGCCATTTTTCCACATCGGCAAAAATATTTTTAGAACTATCGATTGATTCACTCGAAAAATTAACTGCATTACTTATATTTGCATTATTATCCCGCAGATAATAAAGTTTATTTTTTCTGTCCGCAATTAGAGTCACATTTTTTTGTCTGTTATTTATAATAGCACATTTGTCTTTAAAAGTTACGGTGAAACCTTTGTCGCACATTTGTGATACAGATAATAAGTTAGTTTTCAATTCTGGAACCAATAGAGCATCATTTATCTCTACATTTTGAAGTTTGGAGTTGACTTTTGCTTTGATTAATATTTTACCAACACCGGACACACCAGTTGTTTCATTATTCGCTAAATTTACAGATTTTATATCCGTATCCTTTAAATCGTGAAAATTGGAGTCATTTTTCCCCATATGTCGAGTACAGCCGCTATCAACACACCAAAGATTCTCGGATTGTTCTTTGAATAATATGTTCGTATTCGTTGAATTTGTGCTGGCCAGTAGTCCTAAACTGTTTTGTCGATATTTAAATGATTTATCTTTTTCACACTGATTAGCACGGTGACCGATACGTTTACATTTCCAGCAGGTAATTTTTGAATTATCTCTTTCGTTCTGAGTATACTGTTCAGTAATCTTAGGATTCCTTTTATTTTTATTCCACGGAGCAGGTTTCTTTCGGAAATTCCCAGTCATGAACGCTCCATCGTTCGGTCTGTCATCATGGCGTCTGGCGTCGTTTTCTTCTACTATTTTTATTCGTAGTACTTCTGGTTTCGGTAGCTCATCCCTGGATTCTATCGCGCACCTGAAATTTTCGTAACTGGATGGTAGGCTGTATAACAACATCACAGTTAACAAGTCATCATCTATTTTAATGTCCATTTCAGATAGTTTATCAACTATGTCAAAAAACTTTCGAAGATGATCTCGAATGCTCACAGAAGATGAATCTGCCATTTTATGTTGAATAAGCGATTTTAACAGTGACGCTTTTCTAGCGGGGCCTTTAGATTGATATATTTCCTCTAATTTTTTCCATATATCCAGGGATGTTTCACAGTTTTTTATTTGTTTCAGTTCAGAAGGCGATATACACAAAATTATGTCGGCTTTGGCCTTTTCATCCATATCAGTCCATTTATCGAACGTTTCTTGTGATTTCGCATCACCAGCCACGAGCTCTGGCTTTGGTTTAGAGCCAGATACATAAATCCAAGATTCATTTTTTATCAAGAGTGCCTTCATTTGTATCTTCCATGTTTCGTAATTGTCTTTGTTTAGCGTTTCAATACGAAGTGTTCCATAAGACGCCATTTTCAAACGTGGTCGTCTATTTAACAGATAAAAGTCTATTTATCGTAAATAAAAATTAATTTGCTCTGGGCCCATAACCTATTGGGCTTAGAAGGCAGAGCATGCAAAATTATAATGCATATTAATGAGTCCATATTAAAACGAAACACTTTTAATTAGACGAACACTCACATCACATATTTACATATAGAGAAACAAATATTCAAAAAGGTACAGGTAAAAGATGCGCCGTACGAATAGTCCAAGTGGTGGCACGCCAGTCGTTATTGGAATGATCTATTATACAGTGAAGGAGGGTAAATACAAGAGGCATTGGTAATGGAAAAATAAATGTAACCTAACATCTAATACCTGCTGCCTTCAGCAACGTTTATGTGATTCAACAGAAAATTTATTTTACTAACTTCTCGACTAGCTAGACATTTGAAACTTTCAGACTAGATCAGAATACGGTGAAAATGCCTTTTTTAAATACTTTTAGCCAATTGTTTAGGGTCCCTGCTGTCTTCGGCAGCGTTACCAGTACAAATCTTGCAATCGATTTTTAACGAACTTCCCGATTAGCTAGACATTTAAAACCTCTGGAAAAACTCAGAACACGGTGACAATGCATTTTTTAAATATTTTTAGCCAATTGTTTCAAGTGACCGCTGCCTTCGACAGCGTTTATATGGTTCAACAGGAAATTTATTTAACTTCCCGACTAGCTAGACATTTGAAACTTTCAGAATAGTTCAGAACACGGTGAAAATGCACTTTTTTAATACTTTTAGCCAATTTTTTCAGGTCCCTGCTGCCTTCGTCAGCGTTACCAGTACAAATCTTGCATTGGTTTTTAACTAACTTTCAGAAAAGTCCAGAACACGGTGATAATTCATTTTTTTAAATATTTTTAGCCAACTGTTTCGGGTCCAATGACAATGTTTTTTAACATTATGTGTATTTCTAAAAGTGTATAAGGAAGTCATGTGGTGCCCACATCAGATTTTTTCCCCTTGCTATGTAAACTCTATTTTATGTCTTTATGTTTTCATGCGTTTACTGCAAACGTGTATTAACTTCCTCTTACCAGATAATTTTTAGGTGTCTATTTCATTAAATCAATTCTGTATCTTCTGATAACATTATCTCCAAACAGTACATATAATACGTGTAATAGTGGTTAATAGAAGTTGTGTGGTTGTTTCACACCAGATTTTTTTTTCACCCCATCCATTTTCATACAGAAATCCTTATTGTAGAAACCATTTCCTTGATGTAATCTGCAATGTATATTTTTGATAATGAGAAGATGGAAATGTTAAATATTCTGTATATTAGTATTTTAACAATAATTTTAATATAAATAAATAAATATAAAATCTTGTTGAATTAAATGTTTTAAATTACTGCTGTTGCATCTGAGAACTTAAGTAGTTAGCTAGTATGTAATGATCAAATTGATGTGAGTTAAATTTTGGTTAGAAATAAGAATTTAGATTTATAAAAAAATTATAATTGATTGTGTGCGCACGAGAGTGATGATGTATAAGGAAATTCTGTCTAAGTGAAGTACACATTGCAGATTGTAAGAAGATTATCAACTAGAGTTCATTTTATTGCATTATTTCTGTAAACACTTAAAATAGCAATTTAATATTCGGTTGGGTGCCAAAGCACAAAATTCAACAAAATTAAATAAATTCAAGGGCAAGATGTGCCTTTTTTTACTAAAATGACTAATGTGGGGTATGACTAAATTATATGTATGATTAAAGTGGGTGGATGGGTGGATAGTCAATGTCAATGCTTCGGAGTACTTGCATAGGGTGACAACCAATGCTTACCTCCCATTGAAAATATAAAAAAACATAAAGATGAATTTTCTGAAAATGAAAAAGCCAAAAGTTTTGAATTTAGAATTTTGTCTCTGATGAAATCCTTGCATGAGCAGAGATTGTTAAGAGTGAAGCACCACGAATTTTTTTTTTTAAAAAAAGAAAAAAAAAAACTCCTTGAAAAGACCTAAGTCCAAAAGAAAATCTGTTGCTTATGTTGAGGAGATGAGTGAGATTTCGTTTAAACTATTTCAATTAGCTAAAAAATATCAACTTGTAAAACCCAAATAGAGGCACAACATTCTTCTTAAAAAAATGTCCACCTACAGCAGCACCATCTGCTTGAAGTGGTTAGGTGGTAAAATACAGCTGGCAACAAGTGAAACCTTAAAGTTCTAAATTTTATATAATAATCCAAAGCAAGGTTTTAAGCAATTTCAATGGAATTTCTTTTAGTTTTTATTTAAAACATGGTGGCCACTAGTCAGGGAATCATGGAAAAATCAGGGAATTTAAGTGAGCCTGAAAGAGTCATGGAATAGTCAGAGAATTTCATGTAAAGTCAGTGAATTTTGACAAATTTTGTGGAAATAAGCCACATTTGAAAACTTGTTATTGTAATTTGCTAAATTGTTTGCTAATTTTGTGAAACTTTGGGAGAAATAAACAGCGTAAGTCAAGGAAAAGTCAGGTAAAATGGTGAAAAATAATCATGGAAAAGTGTGGGAATTTGGAAAAGTTCTAATCTTAGCCACCCTGTAATAAAGTGGTATAAAATATGTGATTAATTTTTTTTCTTTTTTTTGATAATTCATTTAAGCAGAGAGTAGCGATCAAAGTCTGTTATGCTCCTATTACACACAATGAGTTTTCGCACAACTTTTGAGCCAGTTTTGTTTTCTCAAATCACCTCAACGCCCAGTGTAATAGGAATTGGGAATACGAACAATTTTTTCTGGCCAGTCAGGAAAAGCTGTTTGTATCAGCAACTTTTCCTACTGTGATAAGCCAATGAGAAGAAAGCTCCTTACATACCGAGAAAAGACAGTGCTGGCGGGAATTCATTCACCGTTGTTCTTTTTGCTCTCTCACATCGTCCCCTTTAAAAGAGTGATAAGTAGGTGTGCTTTGACTTGTACTGTACACTGCACAAACCAGTTTTTTGAACAATTTTTGTCTCAACTATTGTAACCCTCTTTCAGATTTCGTCTTCCAAAAATTGGAGCAAAAGTTGGCTCAAATGAAAATTGCGTGAAACATCATTGTGTGTAATAGGAGCATAAGTAATCTTAAAAAGGTGATCCTTGTTTGAACTCTTTACTAGTTAGACAGGAGATCAGAAACAACCTTCCTGGAGCAATATTTAATAAATTCAGTTACATTGTTTTCATCCTTTATTATTATATATATTTTATAAATTTGATATAAGTTTTTAATATTTTCTCATGTATACTCTAAAAGTTTGTTTTTCATCTTATGATTTTCTGATTTCAGCATGTTTTGCAAAAGTATTGCTTATAGTATATATGTTTGAGGAATTGTACTTAAAGTTGTTTCTGTGCAGTTTTCATTGTGTAGCTTAATGTACTTTTGATTGCCAGGTGATTTATCGAATGAGGATGAAGTCCTGAAATATCTTCTGGACAGACAGAGCAGAGATGAAATCGAAGATGTCTCCTCTAAAATGTTGGAGCAGATGATCGAGAAGACAGAACAGTTAGTTGTCCTCTTTTGTAAGTCTAAACAAAACATAAGTAGTTATTTAGTTGTTTTCCCCCTCTGTTGATGAGGTTACTCATTAAATGAAATTATTGGTTACTTTCTGTTAGATTCACTGGAGAAAATATCGGAGTCATAAAAATTTTCAACTTCTGTTTTTCAATGGATTTACATGTTGTGAGATGTTCTGAGCGAGATTTCACCATTTAAAAAAAATGTTTCTCTGAAATAAAAATTTTGTGACAGCTCTAGGTCAAGAACAGATGCACGGAATTTCATAAATTTATATTGAATTGTACCTTGACATAAATGGGTGCCTATCATTTAACAGGTGCTATTGTCCCTTTTTTATTTTATTTTCCATAACTTTCAACACGGCAGCATAGGACAAAATTTTGTATAAATATACACAATGAAGATTATTTTTAACCAATGAAATTTTAAAAAAATATCACCGATACCTAAGTTTTTTATACTTATAGTATTCTACACTTAAAATCTTATGTTTAACTAAATTAGATGCTCTAAAAGTTAATGTTAAAATAAAGGACTAGTACCAGACAAAAGTCAACTATTTATTGTTTTAGAATTTAAAAACACAGAAAACATAATTTTAACAATATTTGTATCACTCATATAATACGGTAAATTTAAAAAAAAAAAAAAAAAAAAAAGACCTCAATATCCTGTATTTGTAACTATAACAGTAGATGAAAGCAAAATAGTTTTCAAATTTTAAGAAAGGGTATGGTGTTAGTAAAAAAAGACCCCCCTTTTTTTTTCCCCCTTTATTCTTGAGAGCAGTTTCAGATTTGTAAGGGCAAATTTAACATTTTAGATCTGGACACTTAATTTTGAAATTCAGATATAAGTAATTATGGGTCATGATAAGCAATACTAATATAATTTTTAATAACTGTAATTAAAATTCTTATAAAGAAATGATTCATTAGATAATTAATATATCAATAGGTGGATTTCTTATTACAATACGAGATACGAGCCAAGAAATGCTTGTTTGTGAAGAGCTTAAAGGTAAATGATTGCCTTAAGAAATGGTTACATTTGATGTGTGAATAAAAAAGCAACTACCAGGCTTGTATTCAGCATAAAATTCTGTAAAATGGCAAAAAAAAAAAAAAAAAAAAAAAAAAAAAAAAAAAAAAGATTTTTTTGGATGAGGGGTAGTAAGAGTGCTATATTTTTTAACTGAGCAGCAGGTAGAATGCAGCACCCTCCTCTAAAACTGTCTTGGGAAAATTCTATTACAGTTAGTAGAAAAATTCATTCAATTATTTTATGTCATTTTCTAAAAGAAAAATCTTCTTCTTTTCTAGACAATAAAAATGATAAGAAATCTGAAGAAGTGCTCCGTGACTTAGAGAACATAGATGATGAAGCAGACGAGGAAGACGTGCCTTTTGTTCGAATTCACGATGAGAAACTAGCGAGGGATTTTGGATTGGAGAGCCTCTTGCCTGTATTAGTCTATTTTGAGAATCAAATACCTTCTGTTTATCATGGTATTTCACTAAATTTTTTTACTCTTCATTCATAACTTATCACACTATTTTACAATATTAACCCACAAGAACTATTTCTTTCTATCTATAAATGGTATTAAAAATGTGTCCGCCCTCGGCAAAATCATATCTGAAACATTTATCCCGTATTACAGAATAGGTTCAAAATAAAATCATACACCCTTTATTACCATTAAATTCTAAATGAAACTGAATACAACTTAAAATTAAATAGCATTAAATAATTAAACGAATGAACTAACCCCATCCCCCTTTTTACTTCCATTACCTTACTACCATAGGTAATGGAAGTATTATATTCGGTCCAAAAATTTGATATCGAGATTTCTCATAATTTACACGTTTTAAGGTCCCCTGAGTCTAAAAAAGTGGTTTTTGGCAATCGGTCAGTGTGTGTGTGTGGAATCTTCTGGCTATCATATCTCCAAAACTAATAAATGTAGAATTACAAAACTTCAGAATTGAGACAGGTCTGGTGTACAGATGAATTTTCCAAAATTTGGTGAAAATTGAAAAATTGGAACGGGGACATTGGAAACCGGATGTGGGACCGTAAGTGCGTATCTCAAAAACAGCTCTAACGTTTTTTTTTCAAATTTGCTATATAAACTCTCTATTAGATGTCTTTTTGAATAATATAGTTGGTTAATTCAGGAAAATTGATAGGTGTTCAGGTATAAATAGCTCAATTTCAGGTCTCGTAAGTGCATTCTTTTAAAAACGGCTGTATGGATTTTTTTTCAAACTCACCAGATTAACTCACTTTTAAATATCCTTTTGTGTGTAATTATTGTTTTCCAGACAATAATTGAGTTTTGGTAAAAGTTGGTGTCTCAAAAACAGCTCTATTGATTTTCTTGAAAATTGTTATATAAACCCATTCTTTTCTCATGTATTACGTGGTTATTAGAGGAAAATTAAGGCATCTTGTTTAGGTTGGTCAGTTTTAGATCTTGGAAATGGGTGTTTCAAAAAATAAATCTACCATTTTTTTTTTCTTATTTTTTACCTCGCTGTATGCCCCGTGGCAGAAACACGGCGACACGGCGACGATGTCGCAGAAACAGAAATGTTCTTGCAGAAAGATTTTACCTAAGTCAAATAAATTTTGCCATTGTGTAAAGAAAAAGAGAGAGAGAGAGAAACTCAAAGAATGGTTTATAAATTTTTCTGCAGAACAAATTTTCCTTTCTGCAGATACGGTCCCCTCAATCCTGAATAAGGAGAGGAGATAGAGCGCATGTAACTCACTTGGGTAGCTTTGATACGGCATGCATTAGCGATTCGTGATGCGGTGATATGATTCGGTGTATCGACACTTTTCACTGGTAACATCTTCACATCGGAATTTCATTTTTGTGTCTCCAAACTTTGTTTTCGCGCCGCACCTGCCGCTCGTGTCGTGTGTATTTATTGCATTGCAAAAAGATGTTTTTCAAAAGAATGTGGCTTTACGACCATTTTCCGAATTTCATATTTCATGCATTTCCAGATTCATGCATAACAAAATAGCTGTATCCAGTGTTTTTTTTTTTTTTTTTTTTTTTTTTTAATAAGTGCGTGATTGCTGCTGTACCGATTTTCATACATTTTCTGCGACAAATTAGTTGTATCTAGTGATTTTGCTTTTGTTCAATGTATGCAAAGCGTCCATACGAGCGTGGTAGTACAGTCGGTAACAAAAGTGTCCGAACACTAGCAAAAATTCCTGTGTAAAAAATGTGCACTTCATACGGTTTTGTTAAATAAATCCTTATCGAATCATGTTCTTACACTGACTAAGAACAGGATGCGACAAGGATTTCTTTAACAAAACCGTATGAAGTGTATTTTTTTTACACAGGAATGTTTGCTAGTGTTCGGACACTTTTGTTACTGGCTGTAAATACACGTACATTTTTAAAAGCTGCATTAATTTTAATGTTTGGTTCAAACTATGCAATACATTTCACAAATATATACAGAAATAAGACTATGGGGAAATTTGTAACGTCTGTAGTTATACGCAAAATAAAAAATGAAGCCTTGCTTCAAAAAATAGAAAATTAAGAAATTAATCTTAAAAATACTTTATTGATTTTTAGCATTTTATATGTAGTAAAAGATCTTAGCAATAAATATTAATGGGTATCTTAAGTTATAAAATTGATAACTTTTCTAATTTTTTTTCTTTACTAAAACATTAATTATTTTAATTGTGATTAAAATTCTTAGCTTTAAATTTGTTGTTTAAGCCATACTTGCCAACATACTAATTAATATTCCGTAGTATTGTTAGCCCCGCCTTCATTTTGACACCAGTAAATTTTTAAAGTATTTTTCTTATTTAATCGTAAATGCATTTGAAGAAAATTACTCTAAACATTTATTGGTGTGGTAAAAGGGGCGGGACTAACAGCACTATGGAATATTAAATAGGATGTTGGCAAGTATGGTTTAAGCATATGAAGTCGTTAAAAAGATTATTAATTTATTTTGCAAAAATATTCTTATCATTAGTTTCTACAGCTTGTTCATTTCATTTTTTGAAAATGTTTATTTTTATTTTTTTATTGATTTATAGCAAATTAAATAGTTATTTTTAATAAAAGTCAAAACAAAGGTTTTGTTGAATTTTTTTCTTTTCTTTTTTTTTTTTTTTTTTTTTTTTTTTTTTTTTTGTAAGCAGAAGTAATTTTTTCTAATAGTAGTTGTTTTGAATTAAACAATTAATACTAATTAAACAGCAAATGCTTTTATTTATTTATTTTTATTTACTTATTCGTATAAATATCAATATCAAGTATTACTTTTAATTGATTTCTATTTAATTCATTCATCTGTAATCATTATTTTCTATTATAGATATTATCCATGAAATCTGTTATTATTCCCATTTTAACATTTCCTTAAAAATTAAATGTTTCACTTGCCTCAATCTTTATGAAACTATTTCGACTATGCTTTGTCTATAATTGCGTTACGTAGATCTTGTATTCAGTTTTACTTTATGTATTTAAATGATGGTATAATTATACATTCTGAATTCTTTAATGTCAAATCACATTTTTTAGATTTCAAATACACATCTTTATGCTATTTTGTATATAATATAAAAATGAATCTTCTGAATTAGAATGTTATCTTGCATCTTTCTAATAATCTCAAAAACTATAAATGTTGTAAATTATTCATATTTCATTATGATATTCAGTATTTTACATTAATTTTTACTTTTAATTTGTTGTATTTTTATTTTGAGTTCTGTATTATATTTTATGTTCTTTGGTTTGCACCTTATGAAATAAGCGCATTTATGTATTTAAATATATATATTTAATATAAAGAAAAGTAATGAAGTTTTAAAAGTATTTGTAACATTTGTTTAATTTAGACATTTCATGATTTAAATGCCTTAAAAAAATTGCAGATTATTTTTTATGTGTTACTGCATTTTATGGTTTGAATTCATTGAATATTTTATAAACAATATTGTACAAAAAATGTGAAGCAATTAAGCTTAATAGATTTATTTTCACCTTTCTTAAAAAAAAAAAAAAGAAGAGTCATTTCTTGCAATAGTGCAGACATGTGCATTCGTGCTAGTTAAAATTTAAATACATTGGTTATACTGAATATTATTTACTAATATTATTTAATATTATTTAAAAATAATTTATTTTGAATTCTTAAATGTTAACTTCAGAAACTATTCCTGCAGAAAGATATTGGTGTTGATGAAGCTTGTCGCAGAAAGCATAATAAATTTCTGCCACAGGGGCTGTATGCAAGCTTCGTTTTATATGTCGTTACATGTGTATAAAGTTTCTCTTACCTGAAAAAAATTATGTTTCTACTTCTTTAGGTCACATTTATGTCTTCTGATCACATTATCTCCAAAAATTCTTGTGTGAAACAGCCACACGACTTCCATTACCCACTAATACACGTATTATATGCAGTTTTTGGAGATAATGAGATCAGAAGACATGGAATTGAGCTAATGAAATAGACAACTAAAAATTTTCTAGTAAGAGAAAGTTAATATACATTTGTGGTGAATGCATGAAAACGTAAATACATAAAATAGAGTTTACATAGCAAGAAAAAAAAAAAAAATAGGTCGTTTTTTTTTTTTTTTTTTTTTTTTTTTTTTGATACATCAATTTCCAAGATCTAAAACTGATCTATCTGATCAGGATGACTGTTAATTTTCCTGTAATAATCATGTAAAGCATAATAAAGGATATCTAAAATGGGTTTATGTAACAGTTTTCAAGAAAATCGTTTGAGCTGCTTTTGAGACACCGATTTTTACCAAAACTTGGCATATTCAGTTGTTGAACGGAAAACAATTACATACAAAAGGATATTTAAAAGAGGGTTAATATGGCAAGTTTGAAAAAAATCCATACAGCTGTTTTGAAAGGAATCCACTCGCAGTACCTGAAATTGAGCTATTTATACAGGTCGCCTATCCATTTTCCTGAACTAAACAACTATATCATTCAAAAGACATCTAATAGAGTGTTTTTTTTTTTGCAACTTTGAAGAAATCGTTAGAGCCGGTTTTGAGATATGGACTTATGGCCCGGCCCCACTTCCGTTTTTCCAATTTTCACTAAAATTTGGAAAATTCATCTGTACACCAGTTTTGTCTTAATTCTGAAGTTTCATAGCTGAATCTTTATTAGTTTCGGATATAAGATACTTTTATTTAAATAAATAATTTTTGTAAATTATATTTAAAATGTTTTTTGAAAGAATAGTATGTGAAAGATGTTTATAATTTGTTTTAAAATAGGGTAAAGAGTAGAAATATACAACACAGTTAAAAACAAAATTAGTGCTAGATATCCAACAGTTATCAGTATCCAGCATGCAAAAAAGCTCCAGATATCCAGTATCTGGCAAAATCACTGTCTCTTTTATCGCTAATAAAAATGAAAAAGAAAGGAAAGAAAAATTATGTATCACTCATATATTAGAGAATACTTTCCCAGCATAGTTATAGAAAATATGAGAGTGAATCAGAGATCAATATTAATATCGTGTGTCACGAATAGAATATTTTTCACCACTTCGTAAGGAGAGAAATGAAGCCTTTGTGGGCCAAACTACTAAAATCTGAAGGAGACAGTTTTTGATTTATACAGAGATTAGAAATTTCTGTCTTTTTTGCTGCAACTGTTTTCATACAGAAATATTTATTGTTTTTCTGTAGTAATGACAATGTGTTGTGATTAAATAGGATAGAAAATATTGTTTGAAAAAAAAGTGGAACTTTCTCACATTTATTTATTTATGTGCACATAATTTTAATATACAGTAAAAAGTTGAAAATCCGGAATGTGTTCGGATTTTCTGGATTTTTTGTTATGCCTAAAAAATATAATGTTTTGGTTTAAGTACTTGGATAATATGCAAATTCAAGTAAAAAATAATAAATTATGATTTTTAAACAGATTCTGTAATACTTTTTTTTTTACAAACTTTCACAATAAATAACTAAAAAAATTAAACTTGAAAAAGAAAACAGATTTATTGAAATATTTGCATACAAAAATTGGTACGAGTTACAGTAAAAGAAAATACATAAGAAAAACCTTCCATTTTTAAAACATTTCCATGATTATTTTTTTTTTTTTCTTTTTAGGTTTTTCAGTTAAAAGATTGGGCATAATTGAAATAGAATATAGAATTCAACTCTCAATTAGATAAATGTTTAAGAATTGCTACTATTATTATAATTTTTTTTCCTCTCCTTCAGACTTTGCAAATGCCAGTTTTAAAGATTAATAAGAAGTAAAATACTTTTATGGTTCTTTTTTAGATATATTTATACTTAAAAAAAAAAAAACACTGTTGATGTGGATGATTATTATTAACACAACCGAAATTATCTGGATTTTTGGCGATTCCAGATTTTTTGAGTCCAGAGTTTCGGCTTTATACTGTATTTTATGAAGTTTATTTATTTTCTAATAGCATTATTATTTTTTAGGTGACCTGACCAATGAACAGCAAGTTTGGAAGTGGTTGCATATGCAGTTGACATCTGATGGTGTTGAGGAAGTGACAGAAAAAATTTTGTATAGTTTGGTGTCCCATAATCCATATCTTGCTGTCGTTTTTTGTATGTATGTTTTTTAATATTACATTTTTTTAATTGAGTCTAATTATTCACGTTATTCCTATACTATCAGCTGTAAATTGATTCTAAATAATTCCAAAAATTATCCGATTAAGGTGCAGAATTGAATGAATATTTTTTTCATACCTTATTTAATCTTGTGCGAGAACAACTAAAATAATGAAATGCTTTCTGTGTTTTGTCATTATAACTAGTTTCATTGTTCGCTTAAGCTCACATGTAATAAAATGGCAGTTTTATAAAATATAAAGAAATAAGCAGAAAAACTCACATGACCTTAAATATAACTCACGTAATTTATTTATTTATTTTTATATAATCCAAGGTGGTATATTAACAAGTCTTGTATTGAAACACACAGTAGGTAAATATATTTAGTAAAGATTTTATATACTGTCTGTGAGAGATAGACAAAAAAAGAAAAACTGTCCAAGGAGAGGTAAATGACTTTCTGAGAATTTTTAATTATTATTATAATTTTATGAAATTAAGGATGATAAATAAAACAAATTAAAATTAAGTTGAAATAACTATGCATGCATCTTTAACCCTACAAGGCTCAATTTTTTTTTTGTGCGCAACAAAAATATATAGGTTGTAATGAGTGATCAGACGATAGGGAAAACTTATAAAAATAGAACCCTATTTTACGGAAAAATCAACTTTTTAGCTCAACGTACCGTATGTGGAACATACATAAAAAATGATTTACTAAAACGTTTACTATTGTAATATAAAAAAAAAACTTTCCTCTGCAAAATAGACACTTCGTTATAACACACAGTATTTTTTTCGAGTCAAAACTGTTCAATAACTATTCTTTTTACTTTCTTCTATATGTAATATAGAGAAAGTATTGGATTCGCGAAAATTTTCGACCTCCGTTTTTTGACGGATCTACACGTTTTGGGATGTCCTGAACACGAATTGATAGTTTTTAAAAAATGTCTGTCTGTGCGTCTGTCTGTCTGTGTGTCTGTGTGTCTGTCTGTATCATTTTTTTGTGGACGCTGTATCTCACGAACCAATGAATAAAATTTAACCAAACTTGGTATTTAGTTGCACCCTGACATGAACTGGTGCCCATTAGATTTGGGGATCAATAGCTCAACAGGTGGCGCTGTGATCGCATTTTATGCAAATTTTTAACATGGCAGCATAGGACAAAATTCCGTATAAATGGGCATAAGGAGAGTTATATTAAACTTTTGATTGTAAAATTAATATGAATTATTGATAATAGTAGTAGTTAACTAGGGAAAAATATTTGTGCATGGGGGGGCATCGGATCCCCCCCTGGGGGGGGTTAAATTTTGAAGATGGGTATCATTCGAAAGATCTCGTCAATACCTTTAAAACGAATGGTTGAACCATAAATCTGTGATAATTTAAAACAAAGTTATCGATTTTTTTTTACTTTTAACAAGAAAAAAAAAACAAAAAAATCGTATTTTTTTTTTTTTTTTTTTTTACGAAATTTTACCAAACTTGGTATTTAGTTGGTCCCCGACATAAACTGGTGCTGATTATATTTGGAGATCAATAGCTCAACAGGAGGCGCTGTGATAGCATTTTATCTAAATTTTTAACATGGCAGAATAGGACAAAAATTCGTATAAATGTGCATAATAAGAGTTATTTTACACTTGTGATTGTAAAATTAATATGAATTATTGATAATAGTAGTACGTAACTAGGAAAAAAAATTTGTGCATGGGGGGGCATCGCTTCCCCCCTAAATTTTGAAGATGGATATCATTCGAAAAATCTCGTCAATACCTTTAAAACGAATGGTTGAACTATAAATCTGTGATAATTTAAAACAAAGTTATCGATTTTTTTTACTTTTAACCAAAAAAAAAAAACTTGTATTAAAATTCGCATTTTTTTTTTTTTTTTTTTTTTTAATATTGTTACTGATTGAATATGTGTAGGAAGAAAGTCTTGTGGTGGCCACAACATACTAGTTTTATTTTTGAATTCCGACAAACGACTAACGTATCACTTTCATTCAAATTTCACACTGAGTGCACTGTAACAAAAACATGAATGACCTCTTTAGGTAAAGATTCGTATGACTACATGGCTAAATGTCAGTAGCTTCTATCAAGATGTCAAGAGAGGTCGCTACTAATAGTTTTATAGCTATAGGAACGATTCAAGTTGGTGTTCCACATATGGAACTGGGTGCCTTGTAGGGTTAAAATATGAGTAAATGTTAAAAAGAACGAAAATTCTTAATAAAAAGTAACTTGCAACCATTTTTAAAATCTCCTAATCTCCCATCGTCAGTTTAAATTAATTAAACTAAAATGGCTGTTAATGTGTGGCTGAAGATGCCCGAAATCCCAAGGGACAAGCTTTTTGTGTAACTTTAAGCAAGGCCATTTTAGTTTGATTCATTCAATGTAAATAATGGAAGTTTTAAAGTATTTACCCTTCATCAGTGTTGAGTCGATTGAAATTGTGAAAAATTAAAATCTGCTGGATATCTAAAAGTTAAAATAAGAAAATCAAAAATCAAAATTACCCAGATAGGTAAGCAGGGGTCTATCCATGATGAACAGAAAATGTAAATGGACTTCATAATTTTAGTCAACATGGATGACAGGATTTTAGAAGTTCCAAAATGTTTTTATTAAGAATTTTTGTGCTTCTAAACATTGTTTATTTGTATTTTAAATAAAACAAATAATTTTGTGTAACAAATGTTTGTTCAGAATGCTAAGAAGTATTCCAAAATTTTAATTCTGGGATAGAGAATGTAACTCTTTTATAAAACTAAGTCAGTAAGGGTGGGAGTGGAAGTGGACTTTTATGAACAGACACATTGAAATTCATGAATGGTTGTATTTTCTTTAACTGTATATGTGCAAAGTTATAAAAATATCGTTTTGCGTATGTTTGTATGTATATATTTTCTTATACTGTGATTCTATCAAAATATTAGATGATCCAAAGTCGAAGAAAAGTGCAAAGGTACTGAAAGAGATTGAAACCATTGATGAAGCGGCTGATCAGTATGATATATTGATTGTTAAGAATTTCAATTTTGAAGTGGCTCAAAAATATGGCATCCAAAAGCTGCCTGCCTTGATATTTTTCAAAGGAGGAACTCCAATCATCTATGAAGGTATTAATTTAAAATATATATATATATTTTTTTTTCATATAAATTTAATGAAAAGCAAACTAATTTATTTCATTTTAAAATATACCTTATATAGGCTTTTCAATTTTGGCTGATCAATTTCGATCACAATCGTGATCATCTTCAGAGCCACTTGTTACGCCTTCGTCCTTCGTTTTATAGTTTCGCGGTTTGTTGTCAGAGTTACTTCGCTTCACTTCGGATTCTTGTAAGAGGTGTTGCCATGCAGCTGGGATGATAGAATGTTCTCTATTGTTTACTGTGTTGGGGTTAGTGAAGCGAAGTAACTCTGACAACAAACCGCGAAACTATAAAACGAAGGACGAAGGCGTAACAAGTGGCTCTGAAGATGATCACGATTGTGATCGAAATTGAAAAGCCTATATAAGGTATATTTTAAAATGAAATAAATATATATATATATTTTTTTTTTACATACATTTTTTAATGAAGCCTGAATTATTTTTAGCAGACATTGAAATTAATCAGGCCAGGATTTGAATATGGGTTTTTTGGCATTATGTATTAGTGCTCTCCCAACTCAGTTATTATAAATGTTAAAGAACTCAATTTTGAAATAACGTTATGAAACAGCATTCAATTATTTTGTAGTGTTATTTTATTTCATTAATTTAAACAAAACTTTTATTGATAAACTTTTATAATATTTATCGCAAATGGAAAAACCATTACAAACAATTAAAGCATGAAAAAACTCATCGATTTTTTCTAATAGATTCTAAACATTTAAATTTAATTCCTAAGTTCTTCAAAATTAATAATAAATTCTAAGCTGCAATTTAAAAAAAAAAAAAAAAATCTTTTTTTTTTAAATAAGATCCTTAATAAAACTATTAAATTAGAAAGATTATTAATTAGAAAGTGTACACCCAGCTCTTGTAAATTAAAATCTAAAATCTAAGAGTGTGAAAATAGAATGAAAAATAATTGTACTAAAAGTGAATATACTGAATTTAAAAATAAAATTGGAACATTTGGAAATAAAGAAAAAGAAATCTGCACAAATAGACAAAATAAATAAAACTCTAGATTAAATCAAAGCAAACAAAACCAGTTAAATACTAATAATTCAGTACCATACCTAAACTTATCCTCTTTCCAGCCCAGTAGCCATCAAGACTCCTTATTAAAACTAAATAGTAAATTTGTATTAGATGAGTCTATTAACTTAAAAGATGCAATAGCTAAAATTGGTAATATCTCAGACTCTTGGTCCCTACTCTTGGTAATATCCCAGACTCTCAAAGGAGCATCATTCAGTGCACTGCCCAAATTGAAGTTAGTAAATCTACTCTAAACAATGACAGAAATCTTGCTGATATCAGAGCACAAAAGAAATGAAAAATAACAATATCAATTGTACAATGACAGATAAAACCAGGAAAACAGCTAGAATAAATAAAAAATGATTACATAAATAAAATGGAAGGAGCCATTAAGGAAGTAGAATTTAATAAAGACTTGAACACCAAACTAATAGGAAAAAAACCCAGGAAAATCATTAAAGAAGGAATATGACTATATGACCTGACAATAAAAAACCTAAAATCATAATTAATAACCAAATATTAAATATATATTTTTTTTAAATCCGAATGCAAAGAAATCACACAAAAATACTAAAAAGAAAACTTTTATCGCTAAATACCACCAAGGATGACAGAAACCAAAGCTATACAGTTGAACCTCGTTAACGTGAATCTCAAGGAGAATAAAAAATATGTTCATGTTATCAGTAGTTCATGCTATCAGTAACTCAGAAACTAATCTTCATTTGGATGGGAATTGTGGAAAGTGTCCATGTTAAAAGTAAGTGGAACCTGTCTAAAGTGACCACCCTAGGGACCGGCTAAAATGGTCAATACACGCAGGTGGTCACTTTATAAAGGGTCTTTAAAATTGGAAAAGGGTCGCTTTAGTCGAGAAAATGGTCACTTTAGTCAGGTGGTCACTTTACCAAGGTGGTCACTTTTACAGGTTCCACTGTAATTCACATTAACGGGGGTCGGCTGTAGCTAATTTTCATAAATAATGAAAATTAAATTTCTTTACTTAAACTCCATTATTTTAATTAAAAAACTCAGTTAAATTTTAAATAATCATTTTTTCATTAATAATAATAATGATCATCTGTCAGGAACAATTCCGGTTAGACCGCTTCAAAACAGAGACTTTTGCTAGCCTTTTTTTTTTTTTTTTTCCTTAGAAATGCTATGTACAGTGGAACCTGTAAAAGTGACCACCTTGGTAAAGTGACCACCTGACTAAAGTGACCATTTTCTCGACTAAAGCGACCCTTTTCCAATTTTAAAGACCCTTTATAAAGTGACCCCCTGCGTGTATTGACCATTTTAGCCGGTCCCTAGGGTGGTCACTTTAGACAGGTTCCACTGTATTTTTATTTTTAATATTTTTATTTTTTTAATTAATTTGCATAAATGCTACATCATTAGAAAGATCTTTCAAAACTGGACATTTTTTGTGCTTTCACTTTTCCCTTAATCTCAATCTGTCAAAAGATTTCAACGAAAGTTTATAACTACCGTTGCAATTCTGAAATAACCATGGAGGATAAAATTAAAATGTAATATAAAATTCAATCCTAAAAATTATGGGCTAATAGTTATTACATCATGTTCTTGCAATCATGATAGTGTACTTATCTGATATAAACAAACAGTTGATTGTGACATCCTAATTATCAAATTAGTTAAAATAAATAAGGTACCTAAGGTTACTTCGTTACAAATAGAGTACCTTTCATTTTGTACCTTAATTAGATATTTTAGAATTAATTAAAATATGAAAATAATTTCAAAGTTGGACATTTAAATTTATGATTGTTGCCAAAATAATTTATATATATATATATATATATTTTAGGAGGGGGGGGGGTAGCATAAGATGAAATATTTTCACGCGAAAAATTAAAAAATATTAAATTTGCCCATGCATATAAAAAATACTTATTAAAACAAGTCGAAGAAGGAAGCAAAATAAGTACTGAGTTATATTACGATAAATACGATATATAATATGATACGTTATATATTATCGTTATATATGTTATATATTATTATCGTAACACCTATCGTTCTGGGTTAGTAGGTATTTTCGTTAAAAGAAATAGTTTGTTCGTTCGGTGTAACTTGCACATGAGTCCCGTCAGGTACAACTTGCATATGAGTCCCGTCAGGTGCAACTTGCACATGAGTCCCCTTTAAATAGAGTGTCCAGCGAAGCTGGCAAAGCATTTGTTGATTCACTTACCTTAACTGATTTCACATTATGTCATTTTTGATGGGGTTACATACTAGTTATTAAATTTTAATCATGACATTTTGTGACTGTTTTTGATTTGCCAAATAGGACAGATTTAAAACCAGGTTCATTTGGAAATGTTGACTGCTAGGCGGTTGAAGACTGACTGGTTCTGAAACAATAGACTGTGTCCTAAAGTATATTCTTTACAATTGCTGGCATAATTAAGAGTGAACCTCCTCTTGCCCACAGTCGTCGTCCATGTTATTTTAATGCAAAATTTATTTCCATAATTACTCATTACCTAATGTATTTTTTTAATTTCCATTTTCACATTAAAAAAATTTGCAATCATTACTTATTAGTACTTACTTTCTAAAAATTGATTTTTTTAATTTTTAGTGTTTCATTTTGCAACTCAAAATATCAGAAAACTGCACTTAGTGAAAATTCGCATTTTTGAACTTAAAATATAAAAATATAAAATATGAATTTTAATATAAAAATTTAAAATAATTAATTTTTCAAAAATGAGTACTAATTTAATAATTGTGAATTTTCTGAATGTGAAAATGAAATTTAAAAAAATACTTTAGGCAGTGAGTCATTATGGAAGCAAAATTTGTATTGCCCGCTCTTAAAGATTGGAAAAGATTAAAAGAAGAAAAAAACTGATGTGGACACCACATGACTTCTTTATACACCCATTTTCAATTATATTTATTGTAGTGAAAATAGACATTTTTGCAGTGTTTAAAAAAACAGACAGGTTTCAGTTGATGAATGCGCTTTGTTTGAAGAATATTTCGGAAAAAAAACCAGTAACGCTATTACTTGCACCGCAAAGTCTCTAGAATCACGAGATATACAATGCAGAGCATAAATATTGCTTATTCAGGTACAGTAATCAATGGCTTATTCCAGAATCTTTCATTAACTAATGCACAACTCAGCATTCAGTGAAATTCATCAAAATGTAGATAACCTTAAAAAATTATTGGTGAGAAATAGTACATAATGCTAAAAAAAACTAGTTAATTTTTTTCCAAATTAAAAAAGGACTTATCATTTTGGAGACCTTAAGCTATTATTTTCCAGCATGTTTGGTCTCTAATCTCGCCAAGTCATGAACTTCATTGCTAATGCTAACTTTGTTGGGGCCAGTTATATTAGGGACCCTATATACAGAGAGACTGGACATTGACCAAAAGTCGGCCATCTTAGTGCCAATTCGGAGCGATCCCCGTAGAACGTAATGCTTTTTCCTTCGCGATTGACGCTTTACTATGCAACATAAATGAAAGGAAATTGTGCTAAATTTGTGCAGAAAGTAATGCAGAATATAAATATGTAATTTTTTTCGTCTTGGAGAAAAAGAATTTTATGAAAAACGAATTTTGTTTTAACCTTCGACATGGTTACTTTTTCAATTCCTATCGTAAAACATAGGAATTTTTTGTTGTATATTTCTATATTAAGCAAAATACGTTGATTGTGAAAGCAATTCTGCCTTATTGGAAGTAATTCTACCTTATTTTTTCTGAGGACATACATTCTATACATAAAAAGTTAGAAAATTTGTAACAAAAATAGGGTAATCTTAGTTTTTGTCAAGTAATTCATGAATAAATGTAAAACTACGGCAGAAGAAAAGAAATTATTTTTTATTATATTATAAAAATATTTACGTAATATTTTTACAAGCTAAAAATACCTATTTTATTAATAATAATTTGTAAAAATATTAACTAATATCTTTAGAAATTAAAAAAAAATATATATATATTTATTTTATTTACATTTGTTTATTTCATTGATTTTTTTTTTTTTTTAGTTTTTATAAATATTATGTAAATAAAAATAATTCCTTATTTAAATATTATTTATAAAGTTTATTATGGCAATTATTTTTAAAAGAAATTTATATTTCATATGTTAATAAATAATATATACTTTATTTTCTTCATTTTTATTAATTTATTTTAAGAAATCTGATACATTTTGCGTACTAGCAAAAAATCAAAAAGTATATTTTTATATAGTTATTTTAAATATGTATTTTAAAATATATCAGAAAAATACATTGAAATCTAACATATTAAATATGTTTCACAACAGAACTTAAAAACTAATAGCTAGCAAATAAATAATGTAATTATCTCATATATTAGCAAATAAATACGTAAAACAGCATGCAATAAGAGAATTCAAAGAATTTAAAGCATGATATAAAATAAATAATTATGCATTTTTATCTTTTAAAAGTATTCCAAAATTAAAGTAATTTATCTCCCAACAAAGTAAAAATGTAATAAATAAGTAATTTTTTGATTATGACCTAAAATAATCAAAATTTCTTCTCAGCGTAATGATAAGCAATGGAGCAACAGGCACTAAAATGGAGAATTTCGTCAAAAAGCCGGTGCGCCAATGTCCAGTCTCTCTCTATCGAGGGTCCCTAAGTTATATGCTATTGAATTACTAGTACCTATATATGTATTTTTATTCCAACTAGTATCGCCCAGTGGTCGAAATTTGACCACAAATTTATTCAAATCTCAGAATTCTTTTAAGTTAGCACTAAATAAATAAATTTAGAAATTTAAAATTTCTCTGTAAACAATGTTCTTTGTAAATACTCTTTCGTCATTAGCTAAATGACCTTGCCCACTGTGTTTTGAAATATAAAATTTTAAGCTATTGAAAGAACGGACCCGATTTGCTGCAACATAAAATTGACTGTGTGTAAAAACTGGTTCTTTCAATAAAATACTAACCCTTTCAAACGTTTGTCCTTGTAAATAAATAAATAAAGTCACTTTTTGTTGCCGAAAGACAAATAACATTTGAAGTTTCAAAAATTAAATAATATATATTATTTACATATTAATACACAAACATGAAATTTATCGTACGGCTAATATCTCTTTAAATTACAGCTGACATAAATCATAAAACAAAAAAGAAAGAAATTAGATCATAAATAAATTAGAAAATAAAAAAATGATTTCTCATAAATCAAATCTTTAGGAAATCTTTTTTGTGGTTCCACGGACGGCCAGTGACGTCATCACTTCGCTTGCATATAAGGATGCTATACAAATTACTGTGTCTATGGTTTTATTTGAGTTTTATGAAATTGCCAGATTTAACAACTTTCTACTTTTAGGTATTTTTTAATGTAAAGGAATACGTGTATGAAAGGGGAAAATGGGGAAAAATGCATAAAAAATAAAAGTATTTTTAAATACCTTATTGACATTGTACGAAAATAATATTTGTATTCGCACCTTCCGGCTAACCATACCTTTCGAATGATACCATTTTCAACCCTCTACTTCCATAATTAATATGTTAAAAAGGGACTACAAATTTTATGCTTGCCTATTAATATATAGATAACAGTTCGTATAAAGGGAATTTTATCCTTTGTGATATCATTGTTGCAGGGCCGGCTCGACCATATAGGCAAACTAGGCGATGGCCTAGGGCGCTCAAATCTAGAGGGCGGCACAATCCAGACAACAAGATCTATTTTATTTATTACTATCTAACGGCACTTTAGAATAGAGTTCTAACAGATGACGTCACGAGCATGTTTGCTGAGGGACAGTTGACCACACTGACCCATTTTATCAATGCGGAATAGTGTTAAAAATTTATTGTAACACAGTGTTGTAAATGTATTTGCAAAAGCTTAAAAAAATTCGACTACTACGCTTCCAAAGGCATGGAAAAATTAGCGTTGTCCTTCAGCAAAGTACGGTTGCTAAGAAGAAAGTCATGTGGTTGTTAGAACTCTATAGATAAAATGTAGTCTTGGAAACACAGCACTCATGCTGTGTGAAAATTTTAAACACTTACAATCTTTGTCTAGAAAGGACTGAAAGGTACAAGTCTGCTGCTATGACTTGGAAACATTTACTGAGTTTTTCTTGGCGTGTTTTCAATTGGACGTGTAAAAATGATGTAAATGGATAATCTTCGAATTGACTTTTCAGGGCATCAAAGTCAATCTAATTTATCTAATGAGAAGCGCTAGAGAAAGAGTCACAAACAACTGGCTTGATTTTACCATAATAACGATCTATTTATTTCAAAAACTTACAACCTCGAATTGAGTTTTGAAAACAATCCGTCATTAAATCTGTCCATCTAATTGTTAACAGCTTTACACTATATCTAAAAGTCACCGAGTCATTATTTAATGGGGCTGTACGTTATTGGAACTATAAAGTTTTGACTTTCCATTCAAGGGTCTAAATTGCACATCATGTTTTTTTATAATTTTGAACTGACATAAAAAGAAAAAAAACAATAATAATAATAAGATTTGAAGGAAGCCTAGCTCTAACTAGAAAGAAGTTTTAGCTCTTTAGACTAGGTGACTTTGTAGGGGCTATGTATGGAGGCTTTTTGGAATTTTACAAAGTGATTCTGTTATCGTTTCTTTTTCTAGTAGCTCAACTTAGTAATAAAATGTGAAATTTCGTTTTCAGTACAGTTGATACTTGAGACTAGCTGTTAACAGAAAAAAATTTTTTGGAGTACAATTTTGTAAGAAAAAATTATAGAAAAAATATCATTAGCAAAGCAAATTAGGCTCATTTAAAAAGTTATTTTCGTCCGAATCCTAAAGAAACACTATCAGGATAATAATTTGAAAAAACAAAAGATTTTTCCACCTGAATCTGTATAAGCAAAAATCTTGCAAAATAATTAGTAAATAATCTTTCAAAATAATTAGTAAATAAACAATAGTTTGATATGAAAGAAATAAAGATTGAGGTTTTGATAAACAGAACATGGAAAACGCTTCCGGTTTCACTTTGAATTTATGTATCCTTGCAATGTGAGAAAATTCTATGGGTAATCTGCAGCGAATAGACGACATGACTTTCTGATGTAATTCAAAGTCCTGATGATTTTATTTTATTTAACCTGTAGGAGTCTTCTTTTAACCCACAAACAGTGGAATATAGCCTATCATAGCACAGCTTTTTCCCACAAACATTGAAAGCTCTGCCTCGTTCTAGTTGTCCATTCTCGATGAACACAAGCCAGATCATGTGTAAAAAATGTTAATTTCCTATTAGAAAATAAGTGAAGAATGTTTCGTCAGTACGTAATAAAAGACGACGCGCCAATGGTGAAAATGTGACCCAAACTCCACTACTAATGCACTATTAAAAACAAAAAATTTTTTTTTTTGGAAACTAAACTGTAAAAGCGATTTCGGATTTGATAAACAGGAGGCATTTTCAGAAGAAATTAATATTGCGGTATCATTCCCATCGGAGTCAGCGCCAGCCCGATTTCGAAAAATGAAAAAGAAGTTTAATTATGCAGTCAGCTGATAAATCAACAAGTGAATCTAAACATCATTTTAAGAATAATTTTTATATTTCTTTTCTTGATACAGCAAGAAATTCGAAGAATGAGAAGTTCAAACAGACCAAAAAGATAAATCATGTTTTCTGATGCCTTTCTAACGATTGTGAGTCGTAAAAAAAAAAAAAAAAAAAAAAAAAAAAGCTTTTCAAAGTGATTTTGAAATTATGTAGAAGAAGATTAGGAAATTATCTGACTCAAGGAGACTCTAAGGATGTTGATGAAAGTACAGTCGGCTGCAAAATTATTCGAGCACTAGCCAATAATTCCTATATTTAAAAAGTACACTTAAGACTGTTTTACTAAGTAAATCCTTGTCGAATCATGTTCTTAGACTGATTAAGAACATGACTCGATAAGGATTTATTTAACAAAGCTGTATTAAGTGTACTTTTTTGGCAAGGATTATTGCTAGTGCTCAAATAATTTTGCAGCCGACTGTACACTACAGGAAGTTTTGAATAATTTTTGTGAAAACGAACTAGTACATTGCATATTAAATTTAGTAACAGCAATAAAATTGTTGCTGATACTTCCTGTGTTTGTGGCCAGTGGAGAACTCAGCTTCATATAATTGAAATTAATAAAAACTTACTAGCGTTCTATAGTGACGTAAGAACGATTTGTAGGACTATCACCATTATCAACAGCTCAAGATGAAGCTAAAACAATTCATTTGAAGGATATTGTTTAAACTACCGCTAAAAGTAGCGCTGAAAAAACAATAATATGCAATATGTAATAAAGATAATTAGTTGATTATTTATTACAGTATTTGTATGTGTATAATTGTCTGCGTGTCTTAGATTTAAAAAAAATTTGTTTTAATGGGGCGCCATGAAAATTTTTCGCCTAGGGCGCCAAATTTGCTCGGGCCGGCACTGCATTGTTGCAAAATGATAATTTTTTTTTGCTTTGTCAAAGTTGTTTTCGTCGAAAAAAGTGAAAATAAATAAAAATTTTTCCATTTTCATGAAGGTTGATCGTGGCATTAAACTTTGTGACTTTGCATCGAATTTTGCTACTTGGCTACTAACCTTGGCGAAAATGTTAATTTAGAATTACCAAAGTTTGGAAGTTCTAGATTCAGTAGGAGCAGAATTCTGAAAATTTCCAGAATAATCCATTGGTTTCTAGCGTAAAGCTTCCTCGAAAGTTCTATAAATCACTAACGAGACTACAGATTATTTTCAGTTTTAAGCCATTATGGTTTAACATTTGCATGGACATTTCTAAAACGGAAGTCTTATAAAGAATGAAAAAGGTGGTTCACAACTAAATATCATAAAAACTTAGATACAAACTTGCAGTGTTTTATGTCCAACTTTTTTTTGTTTATGCGATATATATATACATGCATACAGTTTATTAGCTCTGTATATTACATTGCTAATGTAGGAGTATGAACTAATACAAAATTCATAGTGTTGACTTTAGAATAAAAGGGCCGCCGGGGGGAATTCAATAAAAAGGGCATTTTTTGCATAACATGCTGTCTTATCTTATATGTTGTGATTTTTGTATGTGGCAAAAGTAAATTACTAACATTTTAAAAATACCTTACTAAATAATCCTTATGAGTGGCGATATATTTCGGTCCTCATCCGAGGCCATCTTCAAAGCCAGATGATATAAACAATGATCGTCGGTTGCTCCTTCTTTTATAATTTTGCCGCTCTTCTCCTTTTCACTTCTCTTCTTTTATCAGGGTCGGTTTCCATTCAGGAGGTATTATGCTATGCTCAATGTCGTTAATTGCATTTTGCGTTGATATGATCTCTATGGCCTCTCTTTTCAGTGCGTACTTGTGCGAGTTGAAGGATGAAATTTTTTGAAAGTTAATAGAGTTAGTATCGATAGGATTATTGATGTTATGTCTAGAGAATGCTGTGGATGGTTTGTTAAATTTAATGTCGTTGAGGTGTTCGTTTATTCTATCTTTAATTTTTCTCTTGGTCATCCCAATGTAGCTTGCTTTGGTCGTGGTCTTGAAAATTAATTTTGTATATTCCGGCAGTTTGATTAAAGTGGATGGGATCTTTTTCGTTTCGGATTCGTTGGAAAATGTTTTTGTCTGGTTTGATAGGGATGTTGACGTTGTATTTTTTAGCTTCATTATGGATTTTGACAGATGCGCCGTTACAGTAGGGAATAGAGGTGGTGAAGGAAGGTTTTGTTTTTTGTGCGTTTGTGATCTGGTTGAGTTGTTTAATTCGTTTTTTATAGAGTTGATCAACAAGTTTTGGGTTGTAGTTAGCTTTTTTGGCGATATTTTTGATAAATTTTAATTCGGTATTTAGAAGTGATTTATTAGAACATATGAGGATGGCACGGTTTATATAGGATCTTAGGGCTGCGTATTTATATGGAAGGGGGGTGTTACATTTATTGTTTATGATTTCATTATTATTGGTAGCTTTGCGGAAAACGGTGGTGTCGATTGTGTGGTTTTGATTTATGGTGATGAATACGTCCAGGAAATTTAGGCTATTGTTTATTTCGGTTTCATTTGTGAATTTAATGAGGGGATCAAGTTTGTTAAGGTCTGAGAGAATAAGTTCAGGGTTGGTATTTTGGGGGGTGATGGTGAATACGTCGTCTACATATCGGACCCAGAGTTTGCAATTTTTAATAATATTATTTGCGTTTTGTTCAAAAAGTCTTAATTTTAGTTCGGCAATAATCCCTGAGATCGGAGACCCCATGGGCACTCCCTGAGTTTGCTTGTAAATGTTACCATTAAAAAAGAAAAAGGAGTTGTTTAGAATGAGATTGCTTGTACGGATTAGAGTATCACTGATTTTGTTATCGCCAAATTGGTTAATAATTCTTTCGTTGATAATTTTACTAATTTCGGTTATGTCTATGGATGGATATAGGTCTTTTACATCGAAACTATTGAGGGTATCATGAAAGTGTACAGTGGTCCCACGAATTTTTTGAATAAACATTTCTGTGGAGTTAATTGAAAAATTTGAGGGGGGAAGTAGAGACTTATAAATTTCTTTCATATATACTTCCAAACAATAGGTTGGTCCTTCTGATTTATTGACGATCGGTCGAAGGGAGGGGGGATCCTTATGGTCTTTATATTTACCAAATAAGCGAGGAATAATAGAGGCGTGGTTATTAAAGACGGGAGGGGTATTGTTAGGCCAGTTTCTAGTTTTTATCAATGATTTGGTTTTCTCAATAAGGTTATTAAGTGGGGATTTTGAAAGTTTTATAGCGTTAAGTTTTAGAATTGTATCTTGCATCATTTTGTTATATTGTTCTCTATCCATAATCGTTAATAAATTTGTTTTGTCGGACATCAAGCAGGTTATGTTACTATTGTTTTTAAGTTCGTGAATACTTTTAATGTCACTGTAGTCATATTTAGGTTTCGTATTGTTAAGAGCGTTGATAGCAGTTTGTCTTAAAGCGGGCCGTTTTTGAGGGTGGATAGATTCGAGGGCAGTTTCAATATGAGCAATTGTGTCTTTTGTGTTAGAAGTATCATTAAGTATGAATTTAGGTCCGAGTTTTAAAATAGAATCCTGATGTGTATTAAGTTTAGTACTGGAGAGATTTAAATATGGATAAGAAATGGGTGGTTGAATGTTTTTAAGAGAAGGTTTCCTTCTAGAGATCCAAAATTTTAGTTTATTTTTATGTCGCTGCGTTAGTTGTTTAGAGTTAATATCGATAAAGTGATTGATTTTATTTAAAAATGTTTTAACATCTGTTTGAGGGTAATGGGTTTCTAAATAATTAAGAGAGGTTTTATACTTTTGTTTTAATTTAAAAATTTTAATGTTCTTCTGTTTTATGCTTTTCTTTAATATTGACATTTCGAGTTGTTTAGCATCATGTTTATAATATTGATTGATGTATGGAGTTTTTATTCTAAGGAAGTTGGGAGTAATTTTAAATTGTAAACAATCCTCCAGAAAATCTTTATGATGCGTTTCACGATTTAATTTAAGAGCGGTTTTCTTGAAATTACGGTAGTCTTCGTTTCTATTCATGACAAATGAAAGAGAGTAAATTAAGTGGAGAGAAGAGTGATAGGTAAATTTACGGAAGGTGTACTCAATAAGTAAACGACAAAGAAACTCGATAGAAAAAACAAAGTTTCAAAGATGATAAAAGCAAAAGTTACAAATTAAAAGCTTTAAAAGCACTAAAAAGGTTAAAATTTATGTAAATAGTTAAAGGTTATGCGCACATGTTATACACTTAAAGATTTAAAAAAAAAAAAAAAAAAAAAAAAAAAAAAACGGAGCTATACCAAGTCCATGTTTATGAACGTCATCAATAAATTAAACGCAAAACGCAATTAACGACATTGAGCATAGCATAATACCTCCTGAATGGAAACCGACCCTGATAAAAGAAGAGAAGTGAAAAGGAGAAGAGCGGCAAAATTATAAAAGAAGGAGCAACCGACGATCATTGTTTATATCATCTGGCTTTGAAGATGGCCTCGGATGAGGACCGAAATATATCGCCACTCATAAGGATTATTTAGTAAGGTATTTTTAAAATGTTTTTAATAAGTTTAAAATCCTTTTATAAATGTAAAAGTAAATTACTAATTTTACGTGACCGATCACCAGATTGTTTATCAACTCCCGGCCTGCGAATCTGTTGGGAAGACTATAGCTCCTACGTAATTTCAGAGGAGAATGCGTCGTGAAAATGTTTTACAATAGAGATTCGTGGAAAAGTCCTGGTTGCTTAAAGTTTAGCCTTTTATATGTGATTTTTAAGCTGCTCATTGGTCCTTTAGGTTGCCTGGGTCTCTAAAAAAATTTCTGGGATTAATTAATATGCATGATGGATGCTGCGTGAGTTGCAAATTGCATTAACGTCAGCAAGTTTTGACTTATAATTTCGTGCACTTTATGATTTCTGAGTGATAAAGCCTTTTGCCAGAAAACAATCTTTAAAGGGTCAATCACAAACCATTCGCGATTTACAACCTCGACCACCGATCCTCATACTTTTAAATTGGGCTCTTCATCACTCAAATTTATTTATTTTTATCTCTTTCATATATGTAGGCTACATATAAATTTTCCTCCAGAAATGTTATTGCTAGAAGGTTGCATGTCAGGAAGAAAATTATCTAAAAGCTTCTGAACATTTAAAATATTAGAAAAAGCCACTTGGTACTAAAATGTATTTAAAAAGGCCCGCCAGGTGCTAAAATGGGTTTAAAATGGCCGTTGGGTGGCTCACCCTGCCAAATTAGCCTAGAGTCAGCTCTAATTCAGAAGAAATTTTCAAGATAAATTTAGTTTTCATTATTAAAGACTGTAGCCTCTCAATTTGAGTATTTTTTTTTTTTTTTTTTTTTTCTATTTTTATAAAAAATGAAATCTTAGTTACATTGTATATTTTTAAGTAATGTCTGTTTGTTTTGCAATACTGGCAATGAATTGTAGAAGCACTTTATTTTTTTTTATGAATTTTATTATTGATGTTCATTAAATCATATATAGAGGGATTTTTTTTTCCGATATTTTTCATTGACTTTTTTTTTTTAATGTTAAAATCAGATTGTGGGTTGAGGGCAGCAGTAATGCTTTTTTGAAGTTTTTTAGTGGGTAAATATAAGTATAGTACAAATTTAGTACAAATAGTAGCACAAATTGTAGTACAAATTTATGAGAATGATTATAGGATGGAAATTAAGCAGGATCTTCCTATGCCAACTAGTTTCATAAGAATATAAAAACACAAAAAATGGTTTAAGAAAATTAGTAATGGAAGAACTGAAAAGGGACTAGGATAGAAAATTGAAAAGTAATGTATATAAACAGAGTATTTTTATTTGTGTATAAATGAATAGAATTGAATTAGCGTTGTACTAAATCGAGGTATAAATGTAAAAAGTATCTGAACAGTATACTTGTGCTTTTCTTCTTTCCTATTTTGATGCCAATTTCATTTGATCACTTAGGCAATTTGATGAAAGAGGAAGAAGTATTGGACTTTTTACTGGCTCAGCTGGTGAATGACGAGATTGAAGACATCAACGAAAACATTCTGGACCAGCTAGTCGAGACCACTGAATCGGTCGCTGTCTTTTTCTGTTAGTAGTATTTTACCTCTTTATGTTTCAGGTGCTTACACATAATTTTCTTCATGCATGTTTGTGTGTCTTAGAAAAAAAAATATTTTTATTTTGTTGTATGATAATATGAATTATCTCTTTTAGATTTTAGTTTAGAAGTGACAAGTTTTTTAATTCCTCTTATCTATATAGGGGAGAAAAAGTACTGTTACTTTCTTCTGTATATATATACATACAGTAAACTCTCGTGTAACGAGCTGTCACAAATGTGAATTTGTATAACGTGACAAAAAATCTACCACTATTACTCATACTAGGCAATAAAGAGTCTCGTATAACGTGTAAGATAAAGGAAGCATGTGACGACATCTTTTCTACTTTCAACCTGTTCAAGGTTACTTTTGACTGCGGATAAGGATTGTCTCGTTGCTATGTCAACACATGACGCTTTTGATCTCATTATGGATTGAAATCGTCTGCTCAATGTACGTCTCCTACAATGCGATTTCCTATTACGCAGAACATATTCCCCATGATATGTTCGAGTCAATTGTATATAAGTGGAAAATACTGGATTTGGGAAAATTTTCAACTTCCAGTTTTCGATGGATTTATACATTTTGAGATGAACACAATTGGACCATTTTTAGAAAATGTCTGCCTGTGTGTATAAAAAATTTTATGGACAGTGTGCATATAAAAAAAAAATCTGGTGTGAAACAACCACACAACTTCCATTACTTACTATTACATGTATCGTATGCATTTTTTGGAGATATGATCAGAAGACATAAAATTGACCTAACAAATTAGACACCTAAAATTTTCTGGTAAGAGAAAACTTATACACATGTAAAGATATATAAAGTATATTTACATAGCGAATTTAAAAATAAGAAGAAGAAAAAAATTGATTTAGCCATTTTTCGAAACATTAATTTCCGACATCTAAAAGTGATCTACCTAAACAGAACGACAGATAATTTTCCTTTAATAACCAAGTAATACATAAGAAAGGATATCTAAAATGGATTTATGTAACAATTTTCAAAAGAAAATCATTAGAACCCTTTTTGAGATACCGACTTTTGCCGAAACTTGGCATATTCAATTATTGACCGGAAAACAATAATTACATACAAAAGGATATTTAAAAGGCTGTTAATATGGAGTGTTTGCAGAAAATCCGTGCAGCCATTTTTAAAGGAAAGCACTTGCGAGGCCTGAAATTGAGCTATTTATACAGGACATCTATCAATTTTTGTGAACTAACCAACTATATCATTCGAAAGGACATCTAATAGAGTGTTTATATAGCAAATTTGAAGATAATCATTAGAGCCGTTTTTGAAACATAGACTTACGGACCGGAAGTCTGTATCTCAAAACCGTCTCTAACCATTTTCTTCAAATTTGCTATATAAAGACTCTAGTAGATGTCCTTTCGAATGATATAGTTAGGAAAATTGATAGGCGTCCTGTATAAATAGCTTAATTTCAGATCTTGCAAGTGCGTTCCTTTAAAAACGGCTGTACAGATTTCTTTCAGACTCCCCATATTAACTCACTTTTAAATGTCCTTTTGTATGTAATTATTGTTTTCTGGTCATTAATTGAGTTTTAGTAAAACTTGGTACCTCAAAAACGACTCTAACGATTTTCTTCAAAATCTTAGAAATAAAGCAAAGAGTTTGTCGGGAATACATCTGGGTGGACCACTCCTATTTTTGATTGGTCTAGATTTAACTACTTTGGTGGTGATAGTTGGCCATTTTTTTTAGTAAAAACTAATGAATTTTAATAAAAGGTACTGCATAGATGTTATACTTTTTAAAAGAGCTCTAAAAACTGTTCATTTTTTGTGTGGGCACTATATACATCAAGTTATAAAGATATTACATTGCAAAGTTTTCTTTTAATTAATTAAAATATGAAAATAAATATTAGTTATAATTTAATAGTTGCCAATAAAAGAAAAAATAACGAGTTCATTTTCTTTCGACATAAAAATAAATACATTTGATTAAACGTGAATGTTAAAAAATTGTAAAACGTTAAATGACACATCTCACAAAAATTGACGTCATTATCACTTTAAAATTTTCTACACATTGATTTAGTACTAATGTTCTATTGCTATAAGATTCAACAGAAAATTTAAAGACATGGTATATAAAAAGCTTTTTTTAATCTTAAATTATTTATAATTTTGTTGTCATTTTGGCGATGAGTTGATATGGGTATCGCAAATGCATAAGTAAACATTTTGGCGAGAAACGCTCGAGCTACTTCAGTGCCAAATTTCAAATTCCGCCAAGAAATCTAAGCTGTTTCAATGTTTTTGCACAATTTTTCTCAATTCTATTTTAAATGCAAGTGGGGAAAAAGGGAAAAGCATTTTGTTTATTATTCTTGGTCTAATTATACAAAATATCTCCATGTAAAATATTATGTGCTTTCCATTCTGTTTATTATCAAAAAGAAAATGACTAATGCAGTTTTTCCTGTATTATTGACAATTCTATAAATTGAATTAAGTTAAATTATCTAGTACCAAGGCGTTGCGGTGAAGAAGTCTCTGCCGAAGTCAGCGAGAGCCCTAAGCGAAGATTTTAAGCCATTTCAATGTATTTTCTTTTTACTTTTAATTTGCAGAACGGTATAAAAAATATTGGTTCTTTTTTTAATTCATTTAAATATAGTGACCAGCGAAGCGGGCAAAGCCTGCTAGTCATTATATAAATCCATTCCTTTCTTATGCATTATGTGGTTATTAGAGGGAAATTAACAGTCATCCTGCTTAGGTAGGCAGTTTTAGATCTCAGAAATAGGGGTTTCAAAAAATAACTCTAAGTTTTTTTTTTTTTTTTTTAATCTCACTATATGTAAGCTTTGTTCTATGTGTCTCTACATGTGTATAAAGTTTCTCTTACCGGAAAAACTGTAGGTTCCTACTACTTCTTTACGTCCCTTTATGCAGTAGCATATCAAGGGTGGGGCGGAGGGGATGGTCCGCCCTGGGCCTCCGGAAAAACCTAACCTTTAAGTATACATATTTGGTGAAGTTGACATGCCATTATTTAAACCTGAAAAATTCCCTGCAGTTCTTTAAGCCGTAGGTTACTGTCTAAAGAGCCTTAATGTACAAAATGTGACCATAGAGCAAGAATTAAAAAAAAAAAAAATCATTTCTATAAAGCTTAATTAAGGCAGCACAAGTGGTACCAATGCCCTTGGCCTTCTTGTTGGGTATCTGGCTTCTGAATCAATGTTAAAAATTGCCATTTTATACTAATAAATTTAAGTGAAGAAGTGCGAGGGGGGGGGGGGGCAGTGAAATTTTCATCCTGAGCCTTGAGAGTTGTAGGCCCGCCACTGCTTTTATGTCTTCTGATCACATTATCTCCAAAAAGTGCATATAATGTGTGTAATAGTGGGTAATGGAAGTCGTGTGGCTGTTTCATACCAGATTTTTAATTTATTGGATATATTTGGACTTCAAAACATATAAATATTATGATGTAAAAGTTGATGCTGTTTGTTTTTTAAATATCATGTAAATCAATGTTTAATAATTTAAACTTGCAAGGAGAAATAATTTGGAAAAGCATGTTTAAAAATCAAGCACTACCAGCTAGTTTATATGTATTATGCATGTTCCGTATGTATAGAAGTTATATATTTTTAATTCCTTCTATTTTCAATAAAATGAAGTAGTAGACTCATAAAACTTTTTGACTTCTAGTTTTTGATAGATTGGCATATTTCAAGAGGTCTAAAGCATAATTCGATGATTTTTAGAAAATGTCTGTGTGACTAGAATTTTATGGCAACAGTAGCTCAAGAAGCACACAATTTCATATTAATTGATGAAGTTGCTCTTTGATATAAATGAGTAATTACTGCTGGTGCTATGCTGCCATTTCTTTGTATGCAAATGCTGAGTATCAGCTTCTGTGGTAGATAAATACACCAAACTTGAGATTACAGTCATAATAATCTATTTTAAAAAACTTTTAAAACCCAAATTCTTAATGTATCCTATCACATAAATGTTTTTGAAGTTATGATTTTGCAAATTTTTTTGTATTAAAGTGAAATAATAAATTTCAGCGGAAAAGAATTTGTACTCTTTTATAAACCACGAAAGTCTAGGCGTTAAGGCAGTCGAAGATTCGATACACGCCTGACCGAGTTTCAAAAATTTTTTCTGAGGCATTTGATCCATTGACTGATGCATTGATATGATTGGCCATTAGTTATTGCTCTGGTTGTGCCATCTATCGGTCATTACAAACGTAAATATGCATCAAAACTTTTTTTTTTTTTGACTGACAGTAAGTACAAGGTGGTCCGAAAAACATGATAGAAAGTAAGCGATCGTTGTGGAAAAAACAAAATATGGAAGATCATGAAACCTATGTTATTGAATAAAGATATGAATGACATTTAATATACGAGGTGCTCGAAATGTCTACCGTCCTCGACTTATAGTGTTATACAGCCAGTTCCGAAACTCTGTCATAAAGCGCTGTAGTGTGTTGGAATCAACTGCATCAATCTCGATTCTGATGGTTGATTTCAGGCCCTCAAGTGAATCAGGGGGATTACTATAGATTCTGTCCTTGGTGTAAACCCATAAGAAGAAGTCGCACGGATTTAGGTCCGGACTGTATGGGGACCCCTCTATGCCGTGCCCCGTGAATTTTTCTTCATCCAAAGCAATGAAATGCTCACTAAACGCCGTTTTAAGCCACAGGAAGACATCAGCAATTCTATGGGGACGAGCCCCATCTTGCATGAACAAGTACAGGTGTGTCATGTTGAGACAGCCCGCTTCAGGGCCAAATTGACACTCTAGAAACTCTCGATGTTTCACTTCCGTGACCATACCGTCAATGAATATCGGACCACCCATCCACTTCGACGATATGGCACACCACACCGTGACCCTTTGTGGATACAGTCGTGAGACGACACTGAGATGAGGTTTTTCCGTACCTCAATGGCGCCTCAAAAAATATTCTTATGATAAATAATCGTTTTTCCAAGGTCAATGATTCCATATTGGTTATTCATTATTTCCGGTAATCAAGCATTCACCTTAAATGTCAATATATGTGCTATTACAATATGGAAAAATTATACTTATATCAATACATTTGCAATCAGGAACTTAAAATACTTTCTATCATGTTTTTCAGACCACCCTGTACATAAGAATTTGGTGAAAATGAATACTGTTTTAATGAGAGAGTATGTACATTGACACATGGTGCTGCTAGTACTAGCCTTCTGTGATTTTGCTCATGGCGGCATTTCATCATCCTTCATTGGTTAAAATTGTGCCAAAAAACTGCAAATGTTAAAATATGTGATCAAATTTTTATGCTTGTTAACCAGCTGTTGGTGCTGTTGTATAAAATGATATAAAGGAATCTTGTGGTGGCCATAACATATTAGTTTGTTTTGATCTGAAAATTCTTATATATTTGTGTGAATAGTAAGAAATAGTGCTGGACGATATCAGAAATTAAATATCGCGATATATCACCAAGTTAATATCGATATTAGCGATATATTGCGATATTTCTTTCAAGGTAGAAAAAAATAGACATTTGTTATTTTTTAAAGACATATGCACACGAATTTTAAAGTATACAAGTATAGAGTGTTTTCCATGTATTTTCTGGTATATTACTACCATAATTTTATCATAAAAAAAAAAAAATGCATAAAAAGTGAATCAATATTTTGTGTTTCTTATATAACTTATACTATTGCGTTTTAGTATACCTCTGTATAGTTTATCCTCTATTCTTCCCATTTTAAGCTTTAATTATTTTAAAATCATATTTTAACACAGCTAATATGTGATCTGTGTTTTATTTGTACCAAGTATATCAAAATTCATAATTCTACTAAAAATAAAGCTTCAGAAAAATTGTCTTAAGATGCAGGTATTAAATAAAAATGAAAATCATTTTAATTAGTTCAGAATTGCCATTATAAATAGTTCAGAATTGCCATTGAATACACTTTTTTTTGGTTGTAGAAAGTAATATTTTTTACTTAAAACTCTTATATGCATCCTAAATGTCAGTTACTTGTCATTTTTATTTTTGTATCCTCTTACCAAATCATTACAATATCTTTTAAATATATATGTTCAATTCACATTCGTAATAGTTTCACAGTAATTGAAATTTGAATTACATATTATAATGTGTGTGTGTGTCTGTGTGTGTGTGTGTATTTATGTATACATTGTCAGTATAAAAATTATATTATTTAAACAAAATTATGTTGAAGTTTCATTTTGTTACTTAAAGTAACTCATTTTGCATTTAAACCGATTTTATTTAACATGTACGGCTTTAAAAATAAAATAAATAAATAAATAAATGGAAACAGAAATATAAATGCTACATAAAAAAAAGTAATAAACTATTCAATATTATATAATTCTATAAAGAAACTGTCACTGTAAAATTACTGACGATAAAACTTTATTTTACATCAGTTAGATAGCACCCTTTCTCCCTTCCCATGTTATAAAATAGGATTTTTGTCGCTTCGTTTTATAAAAATATTTTATTCAAAAATGAACTTTTTCGAATTCTGTTTTTTGAATATTACTCTTTGAACAGGTCGTCTTTTAGCTTAGTGAGCAATTTTTCGAAAAAATAAATTTAAATATTTTACTTAGAGATCCACACTTAGAGTCCATAATTTACTTATTGAAATAAAATATTTAAATTAATTTTTTCGAAAAAATTGCTCACTAAGCTAAAAGGCGACCCGTTCAAAGAGTAATATTCAAAAAACAGAATTTGAAAAACTTCATTTTTGAATGAGATATTTTTATAAAACGAAGCAACGAAAATCCCATTGGATAACATGGGAAAGGAGAAAGGAAGCTATCTGACTGATGTACAGTCTTAATAAAAAAAATATTTTATCGAAATATTTAATAATAATAAAATAATATTAAAAAAAATACATTCCATAATTGCTTATATTTTCAGAAGTTTTTTATTAAACGCTAAGAAAATTTGCAAAAAAACTCTTCTAGTAGATATCAGTTCAGTGACGCCAGATGGTCGAAAATTGTTTCCCCAAACAAGTCTTCAAATTTCCCCAAATCATGGTTTTTTTTTTTTCGAAAAAATCCCCAACTTGATTTCTACTAAAAAGGGAAAATAAAAATTTTTTCAAAAAAAAAAAAAAAAAATATATCAAGCAGATTTTTCTATGATTTAAGCTCAGATTTTTCCCCAAATGAAGGCAATTTTTGAAAAAATCCCCAAATAACAATAAAGCTATTGAAAGTCTCTAGACATAGGGATAAATCATTACGTTACCCACATTGACTGAAAGTTGAAAAACGCCCCAGATTTGTCCCCAAAAATTTTAGAATTCCCCAAAAAAGTCCCCACAAACATTTGGTCTCCAAAATTGTCCCCAGAAGCCTCAAAACTCCCTAAAATGGGGACAAAATCCCCAATCTGGCATCACTGTATCAGTTCGGCTTTGATGATCTTTATTAAACCCATGTTGAAGCATGTTATTGGCCATTTTATATCGACACTTTGAAACAGACCGATATCAATGAAGCAATAGCAGGAAAGGAGCTAAAACAGAAGATATTGTTTTCATTCGTCATATTGCCTTTTCTGTGGTTTCCATCACCTACGATATGCATGAATGTAGAGTGGGAAATCAGTATAGTGTAATATATCAGAACCCATAATAGATATCTCGGATAGGGATATATCGTTTCGACTAATATCAAATCTCTTTCCCAGTAAACACACCTGCTGATTATAGGTATTGTGATATTGGAGTATGTCTGATGAATTTTTTCTGAAGGGGTAGAACCGTGACCTTGAACGAAGTCAGCTTATTCACGGGATAATCAAAGCAGATGGCTTTCAATAAATATTTTTATTATTATTATTATTATTATTTTTTTTTTTTTTTTATGCGGTGGCCTTTTTAAAGCAGTGATGTTTAGATTTGAGTTTATGAAGGATGAGGAAGTATATGTATATGTGTTGCAATAGAAATCATTTGGCGTGGGGCTATTTTTTCTAGTTTATCAGTGAGTAATTAGAGGAAAGTAGAAAATGAGTATTAAAATAAGATATTCGGCGCTTTTTTTCTTCCGGTTTCGCTCTCGTTAGCTGTTGTATGTTGGCTGATCGGGTTTCATTCGCTCGAGTTTCGTTCACTCGGGTGCGCACTCGGCAAAGGGATATATTGGAGGAGCTAGATCTTAAATATTGTTATCGGGATATTAAAAAAATATCGATACTTAGGGATATATTGATAAATAATCCAGCCCTAGTAAGAAATAAAATTTACTATGAATATAGGTTATATTCTGATAAAGTTTAATGTTATTTTTGTGTTTTATTTATTAAATTTTCAAATCTCAAATGAAAGAAAAGTTTATGTATATATGTTGTAGATTAAAGTACTGTCTGTTAACTGTTTTTTTTTTTTAACATGGTCTGTTTTTCAGAAAAACTATTCTCTTTCACTTTGTCAATATTAATATTAGCAGTAAAAGGAGAAAAAATATCTAGTTGCAACACATAGTAAAGAAAGAGTTACGTTAATGATCAGTTTTATCTTTTTTTTTCAAAATGTGCTTATTCCTAATACTGTACAAATTGTATATATTTATCTATTTATTCAAAAAATCTGATTTTCAGATAGACCAGAGAAAAAAAAAACTGACTTAAATCACTTTTTAATGCCTTAGTATTAGTTTACTGTTAGCAGAAACTGTACTTATAGATAAAATTTCAGAAGCCATGCACAAATTACTACAGTGTGTCCCAAAAGTTTATAGACAATGGGTTTTTTCTTAATTTACAATTAAAAAAGATGAATAAAAATTTCAAAATCATTTTCAATTATATGTAATTCCAAGACAGTAATAATACTATATAAAAATAATATCTTACAATCACAGACATTGTGATAGAAACTAAAAATGAAATTTTACTGTCCCAAAAGTTTATATAGACAACTTATTTTTTTTTTCTTTAACATTCAAATTTTTGAGCCATTTTCCCTAAGCACTTCAAAATCTCGATCCGGCATGCTCAAAACAAGAGTTTGAATAAATTCTGGCTTTAGAGATAACCAACTTCTTTCAATTTACAGCTTTAGATCTTGAATTGTTGTGAATTGACGCCCATTAGCATATACGTCACTAGATAATATTTCCCAAAGGTTCTCCAGTGGGTTCAAGTGAGGACTTAGGGCTGGCCAGTCCCTAACATTTATTTGGTTTTATCTAAACCATTGCATTGTAGAGTTTGAAACGTGTTTGACACGTGAATGGAGCAATTGTCTTGCTGATATATGCATTTGTGCCGCCCTAGCAACTTTCCAAATGAAAGTAACTGTACTTCTAGCATTTTCTGGTAATCTTCGGAACATTGACGACCTTTTAAAAAACAATATCAGTAGTTCCATTAAAGGAAAATGCTCCCCACACCATGAATGAGCCCCCTCCTTGTTTGCTGAAAAAAGTTTGTGATTCTTTGTGAATATTGTGCCAGTAATATGCCTGACCATCAGGGCCATCTAAATTGACCTTTTTTTCATCACTAAACTGAACATTGAACTATTCATCTTTTCAATTCAAAGGATTTCGACCCCACTGAGCACGAACGTCTTTATGTCGTTTTGTCAACTTTGGTGAATGACGCATTTTGCAATAAACAATTTACTTATCTGTGGCCGTCGATACACCATAGATTTTGATACTGGACCAGTCACTTCTCTAGAAATTGACCGTAAAGACAGGTTATGGGTTGAAACTGATCTGGAAATCTCTTTGTCTTGCCATTTAGTTGTTTTCTTGGGTTGACCTGAATGTGATTTTGTTTCAAAATATTCACCTTATGGCAAAATTTTGCCCTGCTGTGTCCACTTTTCCTTGCAATGTCCACAATTCTTATTCCACAAGCTTTCAAACGATAAGTTTGCAAAATTTCATTTTTCAAAAACTGCACGTTGCAACTTTACGATCTTTACAATCATTCGAAAAAAGAGACACCTTCGCTTTTATCTCAGAAAACTACTGTGTCACAAGTACATGACCTTGGAAAATGCAAATTTGGAGATCAATCAACTTTTAACACCGGTTGTCTATATTTTTTGTATTAAATTCATGACTGTTAAAAGTTCTTTAAGTATTTTAATCATTTTATTACGTCAGTATATATTTGCATAATTTATTTTGTCTTTCTTACTCGTTTAATTCGATCTTAAATAATTAAAAAAAAAAAAAAAAAAAAAAAAAAACGGTTGTCTATAAACTTTTGGGACACACTTTAGTCTTTTAGTGGTAATGTAAATAAGTTAGCACATCTTTTTTTTTTTTTTGGCTGAAACTTTGTAACTGTATAATTAGAATATAGGATATATTTTACTCATCAGACTTATTTTTTTTTTTTAATAACATACAAAAAAAAAAAGGTAATCTTTTAAAATGAAATTCCCAGAAAAATGTAATTGTTTTTATGTAATTTTATTTGCAGTTTTTACTATATTTAACTAAGTTAAATATTTAAGGAATTAAAAGTCAAGGTCAAGGGTTTTTTTGTAACATGTGGGAAAAATTATTAAAGTAAAATTTCAATAAACTTAAAGTTTAAATTAAATGAGTGAAGTAAATTACATTTTTTTCAACAAGACTTGTTTTCAGTTTACAAAAAGGGAAAATTTTAATGAAAAAGCAGCAAAAAAAAAAAAAAAAAAAAAAAAAAAAAATTAAATATTGAAGTTAAAACTACTCTCATACAGGGTGAAAATGACAAATGAATAACTGTATCTAACTGAAGTCTACACACCTAAAAACTCCTACAAATAACTGTCATGAGGAATAGTACCATATTTCAAAAACAAATTTGCTCTGGAACAAATAAAGAAGAGGGGACAGTACTTTTTAAAAGTAGTGTAAATATACAGGGATGAGAATTTTCAGACTTTTGTAGGAATTTCAGACTTTTCTTAAAAAAAAAAAAAAAAAAAAAAAATCAGGTTTTTTGTTCTAAATATTCTTATTTTTGTTCAATTTTCTTTCTTTTGACTGTTTCTAAACAACTTATTTTCAATATATTCACCATTTTTACTTATAGAAAGTATGTTTTTGTGTGTTTCTTCTTTTCTAAAATTAAATTATCTTTGAGTTTTGCTGATACTTTTGATGACTTTTAATGACTTTTTGTCTATTTCCCACTCTCATCTCTGAAATATAGCTGAGGTAAAAAAGAGAGAAAATACATTACATAATTGATGTATTATTTTCTTTTGTATACATAAGAGAAAGTATTGGGTATGTAGAAAGTTTCAAATTCCAAATTTTAGCAATTTTATACATTTTAAGAGGTCCTGTACATATTTTGACCATTTTTGGAATAATGTCTGTATGTGTATGTGAGACAACACTTTTGTGGTAGCTCTAAATCAAGAAATTATGCATTGAACTTCATGAGATTTTATATTCACTTGCACTTTTGACATAAATGGTTGTCTATCAAATTTTGACATGTATCACCCATAAGTGGCACGACTATGCTATGATTTCCTACCTTACTTTAAAGTCTGTATTTTAGCTTCTATAGAATATAAGTGAAGCAAACTTAAAGTGTGAGATAGTTAATATGAAAAACTATATGGATTAAATTTGGGTGCCTATCAGCTTATAGATGGTGCTTCTATAGTGTAATATCCCCCCCCCCCCATTTATGGGAAGGCTGTATCTTTGCTTCTATAGTGTATGATTGCACCAAGCTTGATATGTAACTTGCCTATTATAAAAAACTAAAAGATTTTTATAATAGGCATGTTACATATCATGCCTATTATAAAAAGATCAATATCAATCATATCAATAGATTGCCTGTTATAAAAAACTAATAGATAGTTTTTCATAATAGATTATATAAATAGATTTTGTATAGTTTTTCAGTCAATTATTATATTAGAATAATATAAAGGGGTGTTTTCTGATATTCATAGTATACTAGTTTTTCCCTAAGAGAAATACTTAAAACTTAAATTTATGCTCAGTGATACTATACAAAACATGAATAAATGAAATTAGTAAAATTATTTATGTTGCATTGATGTAAATTTTGGAGTAAATAGTGTTGTCATACTCCATGATGTCCTGTTTTTTTTTTTTTTTTTTTTGGGGGGGGGGGGGATGATATGTACATATATATATTTAATTGGTTTTGTTAAAAGTCAAACAAAGTTTGTAATGTATACTCCTCTGATTTTACCATGTTCACTTGAATACTGTTTTTCACTTATGAGATGTTGGCAACATAAATCAGTAGATCGAAAAATCAGATATAGATAATATTAAATTTTGACTTTACAAAGTTGCTCATGATCCTTTTCCTGAAATTGTGTACTTAATAGTAATAAAAGTATTTGCCTATCTGCCCATACTAGCATGTTTTATTAAAACCAATTGCAAACCCAATTTTTATTTAATCTGAGTGTTTGATTCTCACGATTTCAGACGATAAAGATGCGAGCATCAGTGCGGACATCCTGAAAGAGCTCGAGCAGATTGACAGACACACAGAGAAAGTGGGCATTCCTTTTGTGAGGATCGATGATGATGCTGTGGCAAAAGAGTTTGGGGTGCTCGACGAGCTGCCCATCTTGGTGTATTTTGAGAATAAAATTCCCAGTGTGTATGAAGGTATGAACTTGGTTTATAAAACATATTTGAAATTCTTTTTAGTATTTGTTACAACTTGCTGTTTAGATTATATAAAAATAGTACTTCAGTCATATGTTAATTTACCATTGGCACTTTTCAGAAAGTATGCATTCAGTCATCATTCTTGATTTTATTCAACATACTGTCAATTTCAAAATGGCAACCACTAAACTCGATAATATATTTTGTTACTAGTATTAGTTCTCTTAAACAGCCTAGAAAAGAAAATATATATGTAATTTATTTTATTAATATTTCCTAGGAAAAAACGGTTGGACAAAAAAATGCTGAAATATTCAGAGTTTATAAGTTTCTGTGTTTAAAAAGATTGCAGATGTTTTACTGTATAAATTTCAACAAGAAAAAAAAAAAAAAAAAAATCTTTAAAAAAAAAAGGGAGGGGAGGAGTTATATGTTGGAAAATAGGTAGGTTTTATAGGTTTTTTTCATTTTACTAAAGATGTGTGTAGTACAACCATGAAAATCAGAAATCAAACAGGGTGTAGCAATAATAGATTTTAAAAATTGCTGCTGTTGAGTGTGTTTTCTGCTTAAATTTTTCAACAAACTGAATTAGTCAGTTGAAATAGACTGTATCACATTTATTGCTTTTTTTAAACTTTTCTCCTTCTTCCTTTTTTAAAGTGTTTTTTCAGCCTACTTTCTATGTCATAAACCTTCTGCCAAATCTGGGTTAAAAACAGAAAAAGGGGAAAATAAATTAGAATATCAGACCTATCATTACAAATTCGGTACCCAATGAAAGGGGCAATTTTTCTGAATCCAGGGGTGCAAACAGTTTTTCGACATGACCATTAGATTTTAACTAAAGTATGAAATTTAGGGGGCAACACTTCATTTTAATTCATTTCAATCATTTTAAAAAGTACGTGGCTTGTTACAAATTCGGTACCAAACGAAAGGAGTGATTTTTGTGAATCCAGGGGTGTAAACAGTTTTTCGACACAACAATTAGATTTTTAAAAATTAACTAAAGTATAAAATTTAGGTAGCATCACTTCATTTTAATCTTTTCCTACCTTTTAGTGCAAATCAAACTAATAGAAAAAGTCTTTAATTTAATTTTCTTTTAATTATTATTATTATTTTTTTTTGGGGGGGGGGGTCAAATTCTTTTAACATAACTCTGTAGCATATGGTTGTTGCTGCTTAATTTTTGCCTTAAGACAGCAAAAATTTGATTCCATACATCATTGTTGTTTTTTTTTTTTTAGGGGTGCAAAATGCATACAATATAATAAATATTTATCAGAGTCTATTTTGATAAATTTAGTTTCAAAATTGATTATTTGTAATACGATAGATAATCTTAAAATAGACCGTTCAAAAATATAAGCAAATTTAGGACAGATCTATCACCAAAAATTAATTGATTTAAAAAAGTTTCTACAAAAAGTTCAGTTGAAATGATTATGCACTTTGGTTATCGGCTGCAGAAATAGGGCATGTTTCAGCAAGTAGACACAAAAAATGCAAGATTTATGTTGATGTATGCCAAACGTATTTTGGAAATTGGCTTTGTAAAATTTGCTTAGTAATTACTTCTTTGTCAACTTTTTATTTGCATGTTACAGAAGCATAGCTGTAAACAAAACTCATATGCATTTTGGTAAAGATGTTTTTTTAAAACTTTTCAAATAATTTTTTTAAGCTCGAAGTAAAACATATAATAGCTGTAGATTGAATTTAGGAAATAGGCTTACATTATGTATATTTTTATTTTATTTAAATTCAATAAATTAAGAAATATTTTTAATTGTTGATACTAAATTATTTATCAAAATTATAAAGTTTGTTGGCATAGCTTATCATCAGGAGTTTTTTTTTTTTTAACTCTCCAGTCTCTCAAAAATTTACATTTAAACATAAATTGTTTTAACTTGGTTACTACCTTGGGCATCAAAACATTCTTTCAATCATTATGATAGTTTTTATTTGACTTACTGTGAATTTCAAAATAGTTATCTGTATATTTATTAATTAATATATTTTTTTCCTATTTAAATAGTGTAATTTATCAGTCTAACAAATAAATAAAATCAAAATCATTTATAGAACTTGAACCAACCACTGGCTGAGAGGTTCTCCCCTTGAAATTGGTTGAGGAAGAGGGTCGGTTCAAACCCATTTATTGGTTCAGCTGTTCAGAATCTTCCCTTTTTTTCTTTGAAATTCACATGAATTGAATACTCGTTAACTTTTCAAAAGACTGCCATGAAAGTACTCTACTCAGACCTAGAACAAGTCAACTGACAGTAACTCACACACCATACTATTTACAGAAATTACAAGGGAGGGGGGGGGGAATTAGACGTGTTCTGTGGAGTGATGTCGGGTGGAAAATTTTCCACTATGTTTTTCCAGAAAATTTTCAAAGCGAAAAAAGCAATTTTCTAGTAAATTTCTTGTGTAACATATTTAAACTTTTCTTTTATTAGTCACAGTACAGTTATTAGTTACAGTAATGTCAGATATAAAGTGTGAAAAACAAAAGTTTCTATTAAAGACATCATTTAGAAAGCTACAACCAGATATGATTTGAGCAACATGCTCGAGAAGGAGAATGTTATTTATTTTATAATACAAGAGGTCTATGCTTGCTAATCAGAATTTTGAATGTTGCTACAATAAGTTTGTGTGAGCATAATTATAAAGCATTTGGCAACATAATGAAAAAAAAAAAAAAAAAAGAATTAATGCATTACTGTACTGCTGAAACACTCTACCACACTACTAAGCTCTGTTTTTCAAAATATTCATATGATAAATGATGATATAACTGTGCTTTTCAAAGTTAGGCAGCAATCCTGATTTAGGTCATCTTATTATCCCTGGTTCTGGGAGTGACTTGAAAAATTAGGACATTGTCATAACACAGGTCTACAAAACTGAAGTTGACAAAATTGGATTGGATAATTTTAGCTGAACTTTATGTTTTTTGATGTGCTGAAACCGAAAGTGCAGCCTATTTTTCTCTATCACGTATAGATTTTTATCAATACAGGGTGTTTACAGACACAATTTCTTACATATATCATCATAACAATAGGTTGGCTAGTATGGTTTTACATCGTACTAGCGTTGCACTATTACAGTAGGTATCCATGATTAATTAATCATGAAAACATACCATATAATTATGTTGGGGGAAGAGTAATGAAAGAAATTATATAGGTAGGCACCGTGTATTGACAAAAATCTATACGTGATAGAGAAAAACTGACTTCATTTTCCGTTTCAGCACACCCAAAAACATTAACATCAGTCAAAGTTATAAAATCAAAATTTTACATGTCGACCTGTGTAATCTTTGTTAAATATTCAATGAAAAGAAAAGAGTAAAACTTTTTTAAAAAGTTCTTTAATCACAAAATTCGCATTGTTGAAACTTTTTAAGAAAAATCTTATGTAAAAGCCCAATTTCATTTTTTAAATCACTTTTTAAAACTAATTTCTAAAGGGGAGGGGGGGGAGATGTCTTTTTATATGAACAACAGGGAATACAATTAATTGTATAAATAAATAACAACCTCGATTTTGAATGCCAGTTGAAAGAACTTGATACTTGTTTATTTGTTTAAAATAACTAAAATTGAATTGTACTTGAAAAATCTCACAGTAGGTGTTCCATTTAAAATTTTTAAAGTAGCAATAATAATAATAATAATAATAAAAATAGAGAAAAAATAAAAAAATTCTCTCAAACTTCAAGATTAATTTTTTTGAATAGAGGATTACATCCATTATCAATACTTACTACCAATTATTAAAATATATGATTTTATGTTCACAAAAAAAATCAAAAAGAGTAAAAATTAATAAAAATCAAAAGAATTTCAATTAAATTAACCCTTACATGGTGCGAACCATACCTTGCTAATTACCTTGTATGATTTCTCTGCCACTGGCATTTAAATTCCACATTATTCTATGGAGAAATTTGTTATGAAAATTACTCATTATCTTTTTTTTTTTTTTTTTTTTTTTAATTTTCTCTTACCCATAAATTGGTCAAATTTTCAAAACTGAAATTTTGTTATATTTACACATTTTGAGGTCCCCTGAATCCAAAAATCGGGTTTTTAGCAGTTGGTCTGTCTCTGTGTGTATATGTGTCTGTCTGTTATCAGCCTATCTCAAAAACAAATAGCAGAAAGTTCAAACTTGGTATTCTAAATGTGTATGATATAGGGATGCTACACTAAACTTTTCGTTGAGATCAAGCAAATGGTTTGTGTGCATGGACACCCAAGAGAATTCCAAATACATTACATTTATGGGGAAAATTGCAGGTAAGTAAAGTTTAACATCTATAGACTGCACTAAACCAAATGAAACAAATATATATATATTGGCTTCTACTATGCTTAATAGATCATCTTTATTATATATATTATGCATGTAAAAACATGTTTCATGTAGAATATAGTATAGAAATCATTCACTATTTGCTTACAGGGCTACACAAAAGAACTGGATTATAGTACGACAATATTTGAAAATGGATGGAAGTGTACTTCAGGTTGTGCCGTGTGTTATTAATATAGGATTATATTTATGCCCTCCACATGATGTGTACATAACTTTTAGAAAATATACAGGGCTGCCAATATTTAAGCCACAACATTCTTTTTTATTGTTAGTGGAAGTGTTTTACTTTAATATTTTACCATGTCTAGGAAAACTGCTCAGGAATTGAAATCAATTCCACGTAGCCATGTGGTAAATAATGTATTTTTTTTTTTTTTAAAGCTAAATATTCATCACTTGGTTTTTTGTATATTTACACGTTTTGAGGCTTCCTGAATACCGAAGTCAAGTTTTAACATTTGACCTTTGTCTGTGTCTGTTAGAATAAATTAAAAAGAAATAATTTGAGGTGATCCATGTGTCGTATATTTTGAAGTTAAGGTGTTTCTTACTGGAAAAGTTTGATCAAGATATTTATTCAAGGAATATTGCTGAGGAAGGAATGTTGCTGTGAAGGAATTACAAGGAATGTTGCTGTGAAAGTTGTCTTAATAATTTAAAATGGACTTTCAAATTTAATGACCGATTCAAATTCTATATAAATGTAGGGACAGTAATGAAATGGGGGGAGGGGCTACTGCCCCCCCTCACACAGAATTACTTGTCAAATAAAGCTGTTCCGAAGTTTAATTTGAATTGTTTTAACATAGGTTTGCATAACAGTACTCGCTTTCTTACCCCTTAATCTGTATTTATAGTATTAAATTTCAGGGTAAGAGAAAGTCATTTGAGTGAGACACCAGATTATTATTTTATGTTTACTTTCAGACAATTCCCAATTGTTAAATTTGTTCTTGTTTTTCAAAAACTTTTTTTTCTTTTTTATGTTTTATTTTGATGTAATAAGGTGTAAAAAAGCACTTTGCTCATTTTTTTCCACTTTATAACTCCTAAATAAAGTATTAAAAATTCAAGTCATACATTTTATTTTATTGTATTTTGTAGAGGGGGGGGGGGGAATTTAATTATTCTAGATTTTTTTTATAACGAAAACAGAATTAAAAAGAAAAAAACCTTAAATTATCAACAAATTATCAACAATTATTAACAATTATTCCTATATAATAAAATGGAATTCAGCTGTTAGCAGTGATATGTGGAGAGTCTCTGAGGGATAGAGAACGTACACAGGCACCTTATTTAAATAGATTATTCAACCATCATACATGCAAAACAGTCATTAAAAATTATTATAATTTTCTTGTTTATACGTATTTAAAAATTATTAAATCATAATTCCTATGTTTTGTTTATTTATTTTTGAGTTGAATAATTATTCATATTTTTCTTTGAATAGCTTTGTTTACTTGCAGCTTTTAATGTGTTAATTTTATTTTTCAAAATATTTGTTAAATTACAAATATTTTGGAAAATGTTTGGTAAATTTTCCGGAAAATTATTCATTTTAAAATTTTCCGGAAAACCCACATCCCTAGTTCTGTGTTTTCCTGAATTTAAAAAGCTTCTAGGCATACCATGCTGGGCATTTTACAAAATCTCAGTAGAGTGAAACAATTCTTTTAAAAATAAATTAATTAATTTAAAAACAATCAGCATAAAAATATGGGCAATTAAATGAGTTTTTAAAAATAATTATCATTTTATAAGGCTATAAAATTAATATTTTGTTTAAATATTTTGATGAGCTTGACTTGATTTGGTGAAAATGAGTGTATTAAAGTTATTTTTGTTCCTTTAACCCCCCTCCCCCGCCCCCTTTTCCCCCCCTCCCCTCTTTCTGTAAAGTTTTTCTTTAATATAATTCTATAAAGATATCAAATGGTGATATAAATCAGGATTGTAGGGAGCCTAAAACAAGTTTTTTGGCAGAGTTATTCAAGGAAGTGTTTTGTGATTAAACAGTTGTTTGTATATTATTTTGGCAGCAGCATTTGGATGCCCTTACTGGCTTTTGTTTAGTTTGAATGCTTAATTTATCATTAGCTGCTCAACTTGTTTATTCAGACAAGCAATTAATTTGTTTTGGCCTATTTTTCAAGACAACCCATCACTCTCTGGTGTTTTGTTGGGTTTCTGGCTCTAAAAAGAGTTTAAGTATCAGTTCAATTTTGTACAGTTAAAGGGGGGGGGAGATTTAAGTTTTTTTTTTTTTTTTTTTTGAGTCTCTGTGCATATGTACAAAATTTATTAATACAGTGGAACTCTCTTATAGCGAGCCCTAATTTAGTACACTCTCGAGTATAAGAAGAATATATTTTTTAAATGGCTGGTTTCATGTTAGTCTATTTTCATACTCTTTTATTATGTGCACAACTCAAATTTTTTTAATGAAACTCTTTGAATTATTTTTTCTTCTTGAGCATTTTTTTTTTTTTTTTTTTTTTATCTCTCTCTGCTAAAAAATGGAATTTCATAAAAATTTCTACTTTCTAAAAGACTTATGTATCAAAGCCTTCCTTTGCTGTGTTCTAAAATGCAATAAATAAATAATAATAGAAAATAAAATGATATTCTCTCCCCCTCCCTCCTCTCATCTATATGCCACATTCTCTTCATGCGATATAAAATTGTGTTAACCAGTGTTATGCAGACTAGTGGATTTCTCTAAATTCCCCTAAACTTTCGTAATTGGCAATTTGCATTTGCCTAAAAACATTAAGACCAAATTTTAATAATAATTTCCATTCTGTACTTCCATCTTTTTATTGTTTCATTTTCAAAGCACAGTTCTTTTATCATTCCCTAATTTAAAATGAAACAAATTTAAAATGAGGTCTGTTCAAACAGCCATAGGTTTATTGTTTATAATGTTAAGCATATTGGCTTAATTCCTATTTTAGCGATAGCTAATAAAAAAAATCAAAATTTTCAATTTGTGTGTGTGTGTGTGTGTGTGTGCATGTTATTCCTAAAGCTTGTCTTATTGATAACCTTTTACATTTTTTTTTTTTTTTTTTTTTTTTGGTAATATGTATTTATATACTTTGTTAAAGTTATATAGAGAAGGTTTTCACTTAAAAAATGATGTGTTTATTATGAATGGTTTGTTATAAAAAGAATCACCAAAATAAATAAATAATTTTTTGATAATATAGTCCACAAAAATCTCCAATTCTGTTTTTGACTATTACTTAGGTGTTTTTTTTTTTTCTTTTTCTTTAAAGGCAGGGGATCTAGCAGGCTGACTTTAAGATGCCTCAAGAGAGGGTCGTTTGTTGAGAAAATAAAATTGATTGCTAGAATAATTAATTTATTGTTGCAACTGCATCCTATAATTAATTAGTTGTAGTTAATTGTTCAACTGCATAATACAATTAATTGTATTATATTGCCATCTTAAAAACACAATACTATAAAGCTATTTTTTTTTTTTTTTTTTTTTTGAGAAAATATAAAACCTAAAACTAAGAACTCTAGCTAAATTTAGTGAAAGAAAAGAATCTATGCCTGATTTTGGCCTAGTTTAAGTATTATGTAGTATGGAAATTTAGAAGCAGAACCCTATAATCTCACTAAGGCATTTGTTAAAATGCAAAATATCCTTCACATGTCTTAGAGATAAAGAATTTGATATGTTAAGAACTCATCAATGTAATTGCTTTTTATTCTAAATCTGATTTTAATTTTTAAAAACTCAAAAGGTCAAAATAATCATATTTTAGATATTTACTTTTGAAAAATCCAACCTTGTGAATTTTGCTTTCTAGGTGATCTGATGAAGGAGGAGGAAGTATTATTATGGATTCTGAAGAATAAAGAGGAAGACATGATCGAAGAAGTGACAGACGAGATTCTAGGAACTATGCTGAAGGAATACGAATATGTGCTTGTGTTTTTTGGTAGGTTTATTGAAGGTCACTTTAAGAGGGAGATCCACTGATGGGTCACATCACATTTCGTTCAATTTTATATGGGAATATAAATTTCATAAATGGAATAAGGGAAATATAAATTTTAACAGTGAACGTGTTAAAGTTGCATTATACATAGAACAAACCGATATAAGATATAATTTGTTTACAGTATTTTATAAATTCCTTCCGCTTAATGCATGACCATGCCCATTAGTTAAATTTTGTATTATTTCTTTATTTGATCTTATACCCACATTTTTTACTCTATTATTTTCTATTGTTTCCGTTATTTCAGAATGAGAACTAAGATTTATTTATCTTTTAATAATTAAAAAAAAAAAAAGCATCCACTAGAGAATCAAAACATTAATTTATTAATTCGATTTTTAGAATACATTACTGGAATTTATTACTAAGACAAGTTATGAAGCGAGTTTATTTTGTTATTATGCTGCAGGTGTAAAATTTTCAACAAAGAGAGATAACGAGGGAGATTTGTTGTGCTTTATTTAATTATTATTGGGGGGAAACAAAAGAAACTGTAACTAAAAAAAATTTTTTAAGTGCATAAATATACATTTTTGCTGATGAAGAGTTTTTTTTTTTTTTTTTTTTTTTTTTTTTTAGTTTACTAACCGGCAATGCTGATTTTATTAAACGGTGGTTTTAAAAATACTTTGTATTGATTTGATTCCAGTCCCGACAATTGGATCAGATTAAACCGCTGATTTTATTAACCAGGGAATTTATTAAATGGCGGGAATTGTATAAGCTTTTTTTTTTTTATGAAACCTTCAGTAGTATGAAGTCAAAGGTGCCAAGTCCCCTTAATTTAGCAATGAATGGTTAAAAATGATGGGAAATAAATTAGATGACAGCACCTTCTGTTGGAGGGATAAGTACCAAAAATGCATAGACACACATGTATATCAAGGTGCAACAAAATATAAATGTCTGTGAAATTCTATACATTAGTTTGTAATCTGGAACTGCTATAAAATTTTCATTATACACAGACAGACATTTTGTAAAAATGACCAAATTATGATCAAGAACTTAAAAAAAATGTAAATCCATCAAAATCTGGAGTTGAAAACTTTAAAGAATCTAATATTTTCTTTTTTAAATGTTGAAGAAAGTGAGAAAAAAGAAACAGTTCATATATTAGCACAAAATAATTCATAAAGGATGGTTTTACACGGGTGGAGTAAAGGATTAAAGGATGGTCTTTTACATGGTTCCTACAGTCCTTAAAAATCCTTAAGTACTTAAATTTCATTCTGATTTTCAAGGGCCCTTAAAAGTACTTGAATTTCTTGTAAAGTCCTTAAAATTTATTGATTTTTTTTTTTTTTTTTAATTTGAGAAATCCCAAACTTTCAATTAAAAATCATCTTGACATGAGTCTTCTCACAAACATGGAATTTAGGTTTCTTCTTAAAATTGGGCCATTGAGTAACTTTATTCAAATCAACAGAAATTCCTGCTCAAGAATCAAACCGGGTCCACCAGTGGCCGAGCAGTTCTGCACTCAAAAGGCTGGTAGACGTGAGGTCACAGGTTCGATCCCAGGTCTCACTTGTTGACCTAGCTGTTTGGAGTTTTCCATAGTTTTCTTCAAAACTTGCATAAATACAGGCCAGGTCCCCTTAGGAAGACTCCACGGAGGGTGCTTCCCCTCAGGCCTAGGAACCCGGGTGCTGTCGATCATCCTTAATCCCCACAACCCAACCCCAGGAATCAACCCGGGATCTATGACTTAACGTTCTGATATTCTACAATTGAGATATGTCAGACATTAAATATAAGTATTGCTAATAAGTAAAGATTTTCAAGTTATGTTGTCACGCTAAAAATATTGTCTACGGAAAGAAGAAAACATAACAAAGGAGTTACTAAATAATTTTGCTGTGTGTGCTTAATCATTCTGCAATTTTTGCAATAATCCTTGAAAATCTTCGAGTAGGCCTTGAAAAGTACTTGAAAAGTCCTTAATTTTTTATTCTTTTTAAGAGTGGGAATCCTGTTTTAAAAAACAGATGCTTTTCAATATTGCCAAATGTCTCAGTTTTACCAAATTAATTAAACTGCTTACAGTCTAGTAAAATCTAAACTTAAACCTAAATCTTTTACACCCCACGGATGTTTAGAGGTTCTGTTCTTGAAGCTAGTAATTTTGAGGTGCAAGATTCAATTCTAGGTTACACGTGCCAGCCTAGCCATTCAAAAATTTCTGTGGTTTTCTCCAAAATTTGCTTAAATGTGGGTTTAGACCCCTTAGAAAGATGTTTGGAAGACACACTGCCCGGGTTTAGTATCATAGTGCAGTCAATAACTGGACATTACAATTAAATATTTTTTACAAATGATATGCATTATTTTTTTGCACAAATTATTACCTGAGTTTTGCTTTGTTTGATATATGTTTTCTAAAATAGCTCCCAATGACTGCAAGGAATGTGAGAAAATTTTGCGGGAGTTGGAGAACATTGATGATGACACGGACTATCATGGCATCATGTTTGTGACAACAGATGACATGACTGTCGCCAAGAAAGAGGCTCAGCTTGATAAGTTTCCTGCTCTTGTTTTGTTCAGGAATGGCATACCCATGGCTTACAAAGGTAAGTGCAATTTATCTCTGGGAAAAATTATCACACCTAAAGATAGATAACCTATTGGCAGTCCAGTTCAAACAAGAAGCAACTCAAAAGAATCTTTTATTGTGTTAGATGCATTTTAAGAATGCTCCTTTACCAGTACAAAACAGCAACAACTCCAGATTATGTTGATACCAAGTGTATCAATGTTAATTTTATATTATACTCCATTATATGTTTATGTTATTTCTAATAATATTAATTTTATTTATTATCATTGAAATATGAAATTTTACTTAAAAACATTAGATAAAAAACCTAAACATTACTTTGTGCATCGTTTAAATTTTTCAACTGGGTACCCGGTCTTCTTCAGAACAACAACCTTCTGTGTGGAAGACTTGAGTTGGAGTGATCTTGAGCTTGTTCTGTCAATAGGTGGCGCCATGCACTGTCTGGGGCTACTGTGCCGCTGTCATTGCATACATCCTGATTGGTGGAAATTTCAATCGATTCTCTGAACGTCGCGTAGTTGTAATCGTTGTAGTTGGCTATTTTAGTGGCTTTATCAAAATCGATTTTAATGTTTTATTTATTGTAAGTTTTAGCTAAGGCTGTATTATATTTTCTGGTTTTTATATCATTTTTATGTTCATTAATTCTTGTTTTAATTTTTCTCTTGGTAACTCCTATATATGACCCAGATTTATTATCTTCATTTGTGAATGGGATTTTATAAATTCCTGCAGTTTCTAAAGGGGGATGGGGTCTTTATCGCTTCTGATTAATTGGAAAATGTTTCTGTTAGGTTTAATGGGGATATTTACGCCGTATTTATTTGCTACATTTTTTATTTTATTGGAGGCTCCGCGATCATACGGAATAGAAGAGGTAAATTTAAGAGGTTGTTTTTGAAAACTGGGAATGTAATCTAGATTTTAAATTTAATTTTAAATTAATTTATTAACTGTCTTATCCGGGTATCCTGCTTTTCCAGTAAAATCTTTAATTAGGTCAAGTTCATTTTTGAGATCGTCGGGTTCGTTACAAATTAGAAATGCACGATTGATATATGAACGGATTGCATTAGTTTTATAATGGAAGGGTGTTTTGCTCTTATAGTGAATTATTCCGTTACTATTAGTTGGTTTATGGTATACGGTGGTTTTGATTTTGTTGACGGTACAGGTAATTTTAATATCGAGAAAATTAATTTGTAGATTATTTTCTTCTTCGTATGTGAATTGGATGTCGGGGTCATGACTATTAATTACGTTAAGGATTTCATTGACATCAAACTTCTTATCGATGACGGCAAAAACATCATTGACGTACCTGTACGAAAAAATGATTTCGTTTTTTAAATTTTCAATAATTTTATTCTCGAGAAGTCTTAATTTAAATTCCGCAATAAAGCCGGAAATGATGTTGGGTGTTGCATGTAAATCTATCAACCGGTTTACTACATCTTGCCTAATATTACGTGCACCACTGCAGTTTAGTTTATAGTGCAATTTATTTTATTTGTTTATTTATAACTTTATATTATAATTATGTAAAATAGCAAAAGAATTTGAGATTTAGTGTTCAGTGAGTGTGAATTTTGAAAATGACATCAAAAATGATGTTTCAACAATCAGCATAGTGGATGTTTTTGGAAAATGACCCATATCTCAACTCATTCAAGAGGGACCTGTTTCTTCCTACTCTAGATGTGTTTGAAAAAATCTTGATCATTGTACATGAAAAAAAAAAGTGTGACAAAAACATCTAAATTTATATTAGATTTTTCCATTGAATATTATAGTCTGTGTGTTTTTCATAAATTCTTTTATTTTGTTCACTCTATTTATGAACTTCTTGAAATGGGGAACAGATAGGGCCTAGAAAAAAGTGGCAGAAAAATGTTTAATAAATTATATTGTTAAAAGTAATTATGGTTGTAGAGACTCGAAAGTAGGCTGTATATTATTTTTGAAATGTTTTGATACATTTTGAATAGTGAAAAAACTGAATGAATCTATAAAAATGCTTAAACTATTTCATTAGCATGGGAGCTAGTTGTCTCAAAGTCACTGCAGGGTTGCCACAGGCTACTAAAAGGCAACTATTTGTGACTATTTTCTGCCTGAGGAGACTGTGGCAACTTTTTTGACCCAAAAAGCTTGAAAAAGCAACTATTTTCACAAAAAGGCAACTATTGGAAGACTATTTTTCACTTTTTGCAAAATTCTTCCAGAAATATCAGGAAAATCTTTCAGAAAGAAATATTTTCTATGCATTTTATAAACAATCCCGTATCTTAATCTTTTCACCCTTTATTTATTTATTTATTTTACCACCTTAAAGTATGGTATATCCTTGATGCTGACCTTGAAACAGGTAGAACATCCAATGAGAAGGTAGAAATAGCACCAGACATGACATATGTGCCTATTAAGCTGGCCAATTTGCTTATTGCAAATGATTACTAGTACACTCCTGTGACCTGTTATGTCCTTCCTCACCCTGATTTCATGTAAGAAAAAATAACAAAATTATAAAAGAAAGCTCTTTTACTAAATCAGATAAGGAAGAGTGTACAGGAGAAAAAAACAATAAAAAAAATAAATAAAAACTTAAGCTCTTAAGAGCAAACAATACTTAAGGGGGTATTCTGGTCTAGAAATTTAAAAAAAAAAAAGAACTTCTCAAGAGCTGAATTATGAGAAGGAGGAAGGGTCGAATGTATGGATTTGGGATCGCCGATTGATGCAAAGTGAGTATAACATATTATTTTCAGAGTTATTCCATTAGAATTGTTTCCTAAACTTAAAACGCGTTTTTCTCGAAACTACTTTTTTTGAGGTGGTTGACATGATATTTCAAGTTCTACTGAACCTTTGGTATATATCTTGTTTATACAACTCTCTATCGCGTCTGCTTTGGATTTTAAAAATTTTGATTTTCAATATTTTTAAAAAATTCGAAAAGGTCGAAAAAAGTCGGGTAAAAAAAATGTTTTTTTTTCAAGTCGACGCCATTTTGTCATTTTTTTTTTTTTTTTTTTTTTAAATGGTCAACCCGATAGCGACATCTTTATTAATGAAGAATTTGTTTGATTTTTTTGTTTTAGATCACTACAAGGGTTGAAATCATGTCAACCAGGACGCACCGTTTTTTTTAAGCCCCCACTCCATCGGCCTGTATCTCTGCAAATTTTTTTTTTTTTTTTTTTGTGATTTTTTTTTTACATTCTCAAAATGTCAATAAAAAACATATAAAAAAATGGATACTAAAAATGTTTTTCATTTTTTTTTTTATCTTACTTTAAAAAATGCCTAAAATTCAGGCTTCTAGACCAGAATACCCCCTTAATCTTTTCAACAACCGAATTCCATGTTATTCTATGGGAAAATTTGTTTCCACAATGACTCATTGTCTAACTTTTTTTTTTATTCAGTTTTCACATTCAGAAGTTTTTATTATTATTATTATTGGTATATTTATATTGAATAGTAAGAAAATGCATATGGTTTTTATCCTTTAATGATCGTTAGCATGTGATATTTAAGCTAATATTTTTGTCACTAGTCTACTATTTAGGCAACTATTTTAATGTTTCTAGGTTACTAAAGCAACTATTTTTGTTCTATTTCTTTTGTGGCAACCCTGTCACTGTCATTTTAATTTTAATCATTTAAATGGCTATCTTTATTAGTGAAGAATGAAAACTGTCTGTGTACTAAATATAATTTTTTTTATTTCAATATAAAGGGCAACGGAATCTGCTGAATGTTTTGAAAGATGGGAAATATGCTGCAGAAATACAAGGCATCACAAAACAGAAATATTCCTCGGTAGCTGGTAAGCATATTTCCTTTCTAAATATTTTCACCTATTATTGATTACAACCAGAGTTCAATTTAACCAATATGTCATTGCAACTTATACTTTAAATTGGCTTAAATTGGGATGCTGTAAGTTTGAAGTATTTGTTTGTATCTAATAAAGTTGAGGTTGAAAGCTGAATAATTTTTTTTAGGGTGAAAAATATCCTGGGCTAGAAATCAAACTTGACACCTATGGCTTAATGTGAGAATGCTGTCCTCATTTAACTACTAAATATCTGAAGGCATTATATTAACTAATTTCTATTTATTAGTAACAACTCATTACTCTTATTAAGTGCTGAATCCTAATTTCAATTCCTGGCCTCCTATGAGATTATTAAAAATAAACAGCATAATTGCAGAGAAAAATGTAGTATTTTACAGTTTAATCTAATAAACAAAACAAAAAATTGTGAAATGAAAAAAACCTGAGACCTCAAATTGAATTTGCAATGTGATAAGCCAAATTTCATATGGACATTATCAATTTCATATAGTTTTTTTTTTTTTTTTCTCTCCCTTAACAAATTGAAATTCATCCCGTTAAACAAATTACAGAATAACTTATTTGAATTTTAAACGAAGCACAACATAATTATAAAATAAAATAACCGACCTTACTTAAGCTTCATCTTCTGCAAGAAGCTTTTCTGGGGAGGATCCCCCCCCCCCCCTTTATCAATTGCAAACTGTGCTTGTGGGCCCTGGCTATTTATAGCTTTACTTCATTCTTGTAACAGGTAGCACCACTGCGGATCTATTTTGGCAGATTCGTGGTCATTAATGGCGCTGCTATCGCTGACGATTTCAATGCTCTCCCGGTAAAACGCGTAAGTATGATTATTATAACTGGCCAATTTTTCAACGTCATTAAATTTAATTTCTATTTCATTTTCGTAATATGTTCGAGCAAGCGCAGTAGTAGAGCGGGCAAATTTAATATCATTTTCATGTTCCTTGAGGTGTGTTTTTCTTTTTCTTTTAGTGACTCCTATGTAACTTCCGGTTTTTTTATCGGGGTATTATATAGGGATTTTATAAACTCCGGCGGTTTCAAGGGGGGGAATAATATCTTTGTCGTTTCTTATCATTTGGAAAATATTCGGGTTGGGCTTTATTGGAATGTTTAGATTAAATTTATTGGCAGTATTTTTTATTTTATTTGAGGTTCCTTGATTATATGGTATTGAAAATGTGAATTTTTGTTGTGTTTTTTGCTGGTTAGGAATTTGATTTAACTGTTTTATTCTTTTTTTATATAATTTTTCAACAAGGAATTTGGGATATCCGGCTTCAACCGTTAATTTTTTAATAAATTTAAGTTCTTTATTTAAGTCTTTTTTATTATTGCATATTAATATTGCGCGATTAACGTATCTGCAACGTAGCTGTTTAAGGGTCTCAATTAAATTTATTAATGAACTTTATCCACCAATTTTAACAAAGTGGCGGATATCTTAAACTAAGCGGGGCACTTGAAATCAGACTACCACTTGAAAATTTATAATCACGATAACTTCCGAAATAATACTCCAAATCGAACCAAATTTGGACAGTGAAATAAATTATCATACAAATATCTTGGATGGCACTGGGCAATCTGTTCCAACATTTTGTTTACAAGTTGTGGTCACTTGAAAATGTGCCATCATGGTAACTTTTGAAATACTAAACTGATTCAAACCAAAGTTGGACAGTGAACTTACAGTTCAAATATCTTGGATAAGTTCACTAGGCAGCTTGCTTAGCCATTTTATTTCCAAGTTGCGGCCACTTTAAATCAAAGCTGCCACTTGAAAATGTGCCATCACTATAATTTTAAAAATACTAAACTGATTCAAACAAAAGTTGGATAGTGAACTTAATGGTTCAAATATCTAGGATAAGTTCACTTGGTAACTTGATCTGCAATTTTATTTCCAAGTGGCGGCCACTTGAAAATTTGTCATGATGATAAATTTTGTAATACTGAATCAATTTGAATCAAATTTAGGCAGTGGATTCATCATTCAAATATCTCAGATAAGTTTGCTGGGCATCTCACTCTGCTCTTTTGTTTCCAAGTCCACTTGAAATCACGGTCCCATTTAAAAAAATTTTATCACAAAAATGTTTGAAATACTGAATCAGTTCAAACCAAAGTCATGAGATTCAATTACTATTAATGTTAGCATCATCTTCAATTATTTATTTTTTTATTTTTTTTTTTTTTTCGTGGGTACTTTACAGTTAATTTCATTGTCCACATTAGTTATGGTATGTAGATTTCTAAAGTTCACAAAATTAAATTGCATTACTAAAAGTGTATTGTCACTTTGAATGAATTCATTTCGTCAATGAAGAGTTGATTTTTGAACAGTTTGAATGAATGCGTTCTTTATTTCCTTTAGGTGATTTGTTAGATGAAGACACATTATTGAAATTTGTCACCAGTGAAGAGGCTCTAGACATTCCAGATAAAATTGATGATGTGAACACAAGGATGCTGGACCATATTTTGAATACTTCAGATTATGTTGCTGTCCTCTTTTGTAAGACTTTGTTTTTTGTTTTTCTTTGGTATTTTTTATTCATTTCTCTTTAGTATCCTTTTTACTTCCATTACCTGACTACCATAGGTAATGGAAGTATTGTATTTAAAATAAAATACATATTGTTTAGCTACTTGGCAGGAAATTACATATAATACATATAATCCTGGTCTCCTTATATTGTGTGTTTAGTTAGAATTTTCTAAAAAATTGATTGTTACAAATTAGAAATAAATATTAAAGATATTAGTGACTAAAAATTATATATGTCAGTTATAACTTTGAAAAATTAACAAAACTATACTATAAACATTAAAGCATGCAAAATAATGGGAAACAGAAATTTTAATGAATTTATAAATATCAATATTAAGAAGGGATAATATCTAATCCTGCAGACAGGCATGGCTAATGCTATGGAAAAATTTGTTTTCACAATGACTCATTACCTAATGTATATTTTATAATTCTGTTTTCACAGTCAGAAAATTCATAACTGTTAAATGAGTGCCCATTTTCAAAAAATTAATTTTTAAAAATTTTTATTTGCATTTTGAGTTCAAAAATGTGATTTTTCACAAAGTGCATTTTTTTTGTTCATTTTCTAGTTACAAAATGAAATACTAAAAATTTGGAAAATGAGTATTAATTTAACACTTATGAATTTACTAAATGTGAAAACAAAATTGAAAAATATTCATTAGGTAATGAGTAATTATGGAAACAAATTTTCCCATAAAATAACTTGGGCCACATCTGTCAGCGAGATTAGTCCACTCTTAAGAGTTGCTGAGGTGTCACTGTGCCCATGCACAAATTGTAGAGGTTGGTGAGTGAGATTAGATTGGAGATAGGATAATAAACTAGGTCCTTTATAGACAAAATAGCTTCGTTAAATGAGCCCCAATAAATTGTCCCAACAAAATAGATCCAGGACAAATTAACCCATTAAATTAGCCCTCCAAGAAACAGCCCCATCAGAAACACAATAAAATTGTCCTGATAAAATAACTTCCTACAAATTAGCCCCAAGACAAAATAGCCCCAATAAATTAGCAACAACAGAATAGTGTCAAAGCAAAATATGCTGGCAAGGTAGCCCCAAATAATAGTCCTGAGAAAATATTCCAAAGAGAAGAGCACCCCCCCCCCCTCCCAAAAAAAAGCCCCAATTATGAAGAATTCCGTGCCTCTTTCTTCTGTAACCCTAGTTGAGGACATATATGCACGTTTCATTTACTGGAACGTGCAATAATTTATATAGATCTATCATGCTCTTGTTCTCGTCCAGAGATTTTTGATTCCAACAGGAGAATCTGGTAAAAACTATCAGAATGACGATAGAAATGAAATGCTTGTTAAGTAAATGAGTGGTGAATCAAAATTTTATATTATTGAAGTTAAACATAATTAAAAAAAAAAATTATTTATTAAAGCTCTCATTTGTTTATTTATAATTTATTTATAATCTAATTTCTTTTTATTTTCTTTCTTTCTTTCTTTTTTTTTTTTTTTTTTTTTTTTTTTTGTTGGGCAATTTGTATAGGCAAAACTTCAGCATCTGTTGGGGAAAATTACACCAAATTTCATGTATAAAATTTTTATCGTGAGATAAGTAAAAGCAGCAGTACCTTTCATCTGATATACACTTAACTTAAATCAACATAATTTTTTATAATATTTGCTCACTTATGAAATTTGGTGCATTTACATGATATAGAATTTGATATATAGCAGCCTTAACATAAATATTGCAACATAGCAGTATCGCCTGTATTGCGATATGCACTTGTCATGCCAAAACTGGGCATTGAGTATCTGAAGAGCTTGGGGTATAGGAAATGGCAAAGTGCGTATTGGATATGAACTTGTAAATTTTATATAAATTCATTATTTTACCTTACTTTATAAATTTTTGTAAATTTTATTTCATTAATTATTAAATCAGTATGCCCAATTGCTTTAAGAGATTTTGAAAAGACTTTAAAATTCTGTTTGAGTAATTCCTCCAGTTTATGTTTTTCATCTTGTGTTAAATGTTGTAATTGAAAGTCTTGTATATTAAATTCATCTTTTCTTAAGGCAATAATGTCTTCGGTTGGCACAAGGAAAATTATCTTGTGAACTACATATCTCATTGTTGTTATGAAAAGGCATTCGTGTTTCCTGGATGTCGTATAAATGTTCAATGTTTGTATTTTTGTTTACGTGGAAAAGAATAATAGTATCTTTAACACTGCAATAATTTTCTGCAGGATTGATTAGAATATTGAATTTATTAATGGCATCATATCCCAAAATTCCTACGAATTTTGAATCTGTATGTAAATCAATAACATAGAATTGATGATTTAAAAAAATGGGCCTATTTTAAAAGAAAATTGTACACAAGCATGGAATTGAACACTTGAATTAACAGTTGAGATTTGGACTCTTCTTGATAAGTATTTTGGGGTAAGTAGGAATTTTACTTTTTGAAAATATTGTCTATTAATTATTGAAATTGAAGAACCTGTGTCGATTAAAATAATTGGGATGTATGAAGACTGAGTCTGGGTGACATTAGCTATTATTTCATGGCAATTATTATAAGTCTGATCTTGGAGATAATTCTGCATTTGAGTTTCCTTGTCCAGCACGATAATTTGTTGTGTCTGCGAGTCCTTGTCATGTAATTTATTTCGGTTAAAATGAGAGTTGTCAGATGCACAGTTATTGAAAATGTTGGGAGGACAAAGGGCATCTGAAGACAAAGTCCTCACCACTGGTTTTCCTGTGCAGAGTAAGACATCATAGGAAGATTGTTAGAGTTTGCCGTGTTTGTGGTTTGCTGAGACCAGGACTGTGGGCAGGCATTACTTGAATCGGGTACAGTCTGAACATAATGTCTCTATTGTTAACTGCATGAGGATAATTTAGTGGAAGCGCTGATTGAGGGGCTGACATAGAATGATGTGGAGGAGGAGGGAAGCATTAGGGTGTATTGTTGTAGACATTATTTTGGTAAGGGGAAGCTTGAGCAAAACCAGCTGCATCACACATGTTCTGGAGTTTGTGACAGTTCTTTAACAGGTGGTTATTAAGGCCACAACACATGCATTGTGGGAATGACATTTTACGTTTGTATTGGAAATGTGTATGTTTTTTATAGTTAAACTTGCTGGGAGACATTTTCATACCGTAGTGGTTTCTATTTGAGTTATTTCTATATCTAGATTTGGGAAACATATTTTTAGGATGTGTTTTGGTTTGGTGTACTCTAACATCTTCATTCGGTTTTTGTAAACTTTCTTTGATGCAGTGAATTTCTTGTTTTAGTTTGTCAATATCATTATCTTTATTAGCAATTTGATTTAGCACTTCATTGGAAACAGAACATTCTTGTACCAATTGAGCTTGTTCTATTGCCTGATCATAATTATTGACATTATTTTTTAGTATGTGTGATCTTACATCAGGTGGGAGAATTTCAAGGAGTTTACGATACTTTATAGAAGCAAGTACATTTTGATCTGATATATCTGTATAGGCTCTTGCCACCGTGCAGTTCAGACGATGTGCTAAATTAGTCATGGATTCGCCTGGGAGTAGCCTAAAATTTGCTAAATCTACGAGTGCTTGTGGTAGTGAAGAAGGTTTAAAGAATTTCTCCAATGCCAAGAAAATATCCTGTGGAGTTGTGAAATTCTGTGTATGAGAGAGTTGTATAATATATTTCAACGCTGGTTCTTTTAAGTTATTTTTAAGAAAAATTGACATTGCTTCCATTGACCATTTGTTTATTTTTGCCATTTCTGTAATTTGTTGTTTGAAAAAAGGTAAATATTCAGGATCCCCATCAAAGGGAACAATGTTCGAAGACGGTAAATTTATCTTAGCCATATTTTATTATATTACATATAATGGCTATTGTGTATCTATAGTATATATATATTTTTTTTTTTTTTTTTTTTTTTTTCTTTTAGAAAACTAGCAAAACACCTATATATGTACTATATCATTCTTCTTTGTTGAATTAATTAAAAATATTCGAGATATTAAATATCTACTTTTCTCTTTTATTCACAAATTAGGTATATCAACTAAAAGTACCAATAAATTGTACAATTATAAAATATATAGAATAATCACCATATATATGACCAAAATAAAATATATATACATATATAAAAATCAGGAAATGAGACCATTAGTCTTTATTTTATTTCACAGTGTCTTCATTACAATCGGAATACCCTTAGTTATAATGAATACCTAATTCTTCTTCTTATTATTTATTTATTTATTTATATTTTTTTTTTAGATCCAGGTAGACATTTATAATAACGGTCAAGTATAATACATTTTATAAAGTCATTTCCTGTTTTGAACAAAACTATCGTTTTTTTTTTTTTTTTTTTTTTTTTTTTTTTTTTAAATTTTTTTTTTATTAAGTCACTATTATTTTATTATAGATGTATAAAATACTATATAATATTAGTCATTTCCAACAAAACGTTTCAAATCTACATCATAAAAAAAAAATATTCTGGATATGAGGCACCATGTTGTCATGCCAAAACTGGGCATTATTGAGTATCTGAAGAATTGGCCGTGGAAATCCAAAATTTTGCTAATCATTTCAATTGAGACCTTTATTTTCAATCATCAAAACAAAATATTTATGTAACTTACCATTGTAAATCTTCTAAAAAAAAAAATTATTTTTAAAGAAAAAAAAAAACTCTCAATAATTCAGATGACAGCATACAGGCTAACTTCTTTATCCATTTCTGCAATTTTGATCATTGAAAGATATAGGGATAGCATCTTGGGCACATCCAACATCCACCTCGCAAAATCAATTCAAAGGGGAAAAAAAAAGAACCAGAGAGAGCAATCACGGCATGTGTCCGCTATTTAAGTGGGGGGGAAAAGGTTATCTTATCACAGAAAATCGCCAGGTGCAAGATGAAACGCAGACGCCCACAGACGATCGGAAAGCTATTTGAAAGGCTAATGAACATGTTATTAACAAAAGAAAAGAATGATTATATAATCGCCAAAATTGAGAAATTTAGAAATATGTTGTTACCCTGAATAATGCCAATTAGGAAAACAAGCCAAATGACGTATAAAGAGTTCCACTAATCAAATTTAAATAATTATTTTCGTTTTTTCATAGAAGAACTCAAAACTCAAACTGGCAAATGGAAGAACTAGAAATAAATTCGGGAAGGTGTTGAATAAAATTGATTGACAATGTGCTCACAGAATTTTGAAAAATCGAAAGTTCTAGAACATACCACATACAAATAGTGTATAATAAAATACTTATTTATTTTCTGAAAATGGAATAATGTTTTAAAATGAGAACAAAATGGCTATTAATTAAATTATGTTTTTATACTATAATTATTTCATAAAAACAATGTAATATGCTGAAAGAAAGAAAAAATTAACTGTTTTTCTTCTTATATTTATTTCAGTTTTTCCTCACCCTTTTTTTATTTATTATTATTATTATTTTTTTTTTTTTTTAATAGAAAATTTGGGTTTCTTATTAGATGTAATTTTATTTATTAAAGAAAGATGTCAGACGAAATATCTGATTTCGCATGACAGCACCCAAATATAATCTGTAAAGTTTTACATACTATACATCTCACATACCATGTTTTGGTGCATTTATGCACTATAGAAGCTGAAATATCACCTTTTCTTTAATGGGGTAATTCATAGCATAGCAAAACTACCTATTGTACAATATAGTTCAAAAGTTAATCAGCACCACTTTAAGTCAAAAGGTGAACAAAACATCAAGTTAATTTCAATACATAGATTTGCAAGAAACAGTGTCTACAAAATTTTGATGAAACACACACAGATAGACATTTTCTAAAAATACTTGGTTTATATTTACAACATATTAAAACATATAAATTCACTGAAAAACGGAAGTTAAAAATTTTCAGAAATCATTTTTTAAAATATGCATACAAAAGAAAGTAAAAATTACTGATAAAAAAAGAAGTAGATGAAAATAACATTTTTCCATTTGCAAGTTTTTTTTAATTTTTTACAACTTGTATTTTAGTGTTTCTTCAAAATGATTACATTTTTTAATAAAATATTTTTTTTTCTTCGTGTTTAAATCAGTTAAATTTTACCTGCTGTAATCAATACACTACAGGCCAGTGTTCTCTGTGTATGTTGATGCCACTTAAAGAGTTAAATGTACCCACACATATTCCTTTTGTTAAATAATGTAACATTTCAGAATGCCAAATAACAGGCATTTGCTGTTCAAAATGCCATCGCGTTGATGTCACCGGACGTGGAATAGTTAATATATATTTTTACGAGTGTGAAATATTGTAGATGAAAATGGCATCATTCCACTATATTGTCGTTATCTAGAAGATAAGGATGTAAAAGTGTCTGCTTGTGTAACCTTCCTCCTTTTTATGCCTCAGTAGCTTATAAATTGTTTATAAATTTTAGCATCTGAAACACCACCACACATTTTGATGCTATAACTATTATTAGCTCCATTACACGTCGTCCACTCTAATGATTGTTTGTTGTCGAGTGCAGAGGAATCAGATTTTGTAATGCAATGATCAGTCTATATAAATTACTATATCTATGGGCTATTTTGTTGGGGTTCTTTTGTCGGGAATATTTTGTCAGGGCCATTTCACCGGGGCTTATTTGACGGGTTACATATATACGTAACGACGGGAGTGTCATGATTGTGAGATGTGCGTCGTGGCACATAATAACTACTGGGAAGTCTTTAACGAAACAGCTTTATTTCTTCAATGTGGCACAGTTGTGGCGACATGACAAGGCAATGGGACGGGATTTTATGCCTCTCGGCGGGCTCTGTTAGGAAAACTATCACTCCTTTGTAATTTCGGAGGAGAGTTTAGCGTGAAAATGTTTAACAAGTTAAAACCGTGGCAAGAATCGTCCGTTTGTTTAATGTTTGACCTTATATACCAGAATTTCTGAGCTGCTGATTGGTTTTTTAGACCGTCTGGGCTCTAAAAAGAATTTCTGGGATTAATTAATATGCATGGTCGATGCCGCAAAAGTTGCAAATTGCGTTAACGTCAGCGAATTTTGACTTATAATTTTGTTCCTGTTCTGATTTCTGAGTGATAAAGTCTTCTGCTGGAAAACAATCTTTAAAGGGGCAATTACAAATTATTCGCAATTATAATTTAAACTAGCGATTTTTACACTTTTAACGTGGGTTTTTTAATAATTTAAGTTTATTTATTTTTATCTCCTTCATATATATCTGTACTGATAAGTATAAAGGATTTAAGTCCATAGTCTTGATTTTTCAGGAGACAAAAAAATAAAGTTAAACTAACTAAAAACTAATCAGAAGAATCGATTAGGAAAAAGGGATTAGGTTGGTTTATACGCTTTATACCATTCAGTGATTATCAATCTTCATTTAATAAAAGGAAAAAATTTAATTAAATATTTTATACCAAAAATTAATGCTAAATTTCTGACTTGGATCTCTTTTTACCAATGGATTTTCTCAAAGACTCAATGACATGGATTTAAATCCTTTATACCAATCGATAGAGATTTTTTTTCTGAGTCTGACTATGTACTTAACTCAAAATCGACATTTTTGGACTTAAATCCTTTATACTTATCAGTACAGATATATGGTCATAATTATTATCCTAATTTTGACGTTTAGTTTAAAAACCAAGCATCCATCGCAATATATTTTATGTTGTTCGCACTGTTATTCAAAAATGTATTTTAAACTAACTCTTGAAAATAAAACTTCTCTTTCCATAAAATTGGACATTTGCTGAGGTTGATAATAAGACCATCATTAAAATATGTATCTTTAATTTTCCAGACAAGGAAGGGGATCCTGTGTGTGATAAAGTGCTGGTAGAGCTGGAGGATATTGATGACGATGCCGAGGCTAAAGACATCGATGTCGTGAAGATATCTGATTTGGACACAATTCATGAGTACAATATTGCAAAATTCCCAACTCTGGTTTTCTTCAAGAAAAGGATACCTTTGTACTATGATGGTCAGTATCGAGTCAGCTTTTACTCTCTTAACACTTAACAGATGGGTTGTCTTTTCTCTGTCTGTCCCGATTTCCGGAAATTAAAAAAAAAAAAAATTAAATAAACATGTATATAGGGGTGTTGTAGTTTTATTGAATAAGTACTATTTTTGAATAAAATTGTATAATATTTTTTTATTTACATGTCTAGTAGTCCTTATGAATGTGATATTTTATAAAAACATCGACTATGAAGGGGAACTTACATAATTGACATATCATATTTGACCAATCATACAAATATTATCTATATTCATTGTTTCAAACCAGTATGGAAAATATTGAATAGATCAAAGGGAATTAGAAAGTGTTCTTAATTGGATGCAAATCCTGATCAGTTTTCAGTTTCAGTTATCTTTTAAATCGGAGTTACTTTTCAAATTTTAATTGCTTCTATCTAAAAAATATTATTCACCTGTAAAACTCTAGCACCCTTAAAACACAGGTGATCCTAGGCTCAGGCCTCATGGACCTAAGCCTAAATCCATCCTTGGATAAGGAGTTGTATAAAATTTTCAAGAGCTTTATCTACAATAGAGAGTGATTGAAACCTGTTCTAATTTTGATTTCTTTTCAGGTGATCTGATGAACGAGCAGAATGTGCTGAAGTGGTTGGTAGATCACAAGCAGAAGAAAGACGATGCCATTGAATATGTGGAGAAGAAAGTGTTGGATGTCCTCATGAATGATGTCAACCATATTGTTATCTATTTCTGTAAGTAACTGATACAGGATAGAATTGAATAACATTTTAAGCGTAAAATGCAATTTCAGACCCTATTACAGTACAAAGCCAAAAATCCAGAATCGCAACGATTCCGGATTTTTGGACATGTCTAACAAATATAATATTTTGGTTTAAGTATTTAGGTAATATGCAAATTCAAGTAAAAAATAATATATTACGATTTTTAAATGTATTCTGTAATATTTTTTCTATCAACTTTAGCAATAAATAAATAAAATTAAAAATTAAACTTGAAAAATAAAACAGATTTATATTTATTTTAACAGATATATATTTGCATACAAAAATTAGTACAAGGTACAATAAAATAAAATAAATAAGAAAAACATACCACTTTAAAAATATTTCGCGATTTTTTTATTTTAATACTTTAGGTTTTCAACTAAAAGTTTAAGCATAATTGAAATAGAATATAGAATTTACTTCTTAATAAGATAAATGTTTAAGAATTGTTACTATTATTATAATCTTCTTCTCCCTCCTCTTTCAGACTTTTCAAATGCCGGTTTTGAAGATTACTAAGGAATAAAACACTTTTTCAGTTTTTTATTTAGATATATTTATACTTAAAAAAAAAAAAAAAAACGCTGTTGATGATGATGATTAATGCTGCTGAAATTGTCTGGATTTTTGGCAATTCCAGATTTTTAGACTCCGGATTTTCGACTCCGTACTGTATATTAAAATTATGTAACAAGGAACACTCACGAACTGTGACACACCGATCCTAATCAAACTTTACAGGTAGTTAAAGGGTATGAACTTCTACCAATTTATATCGGCAAACGTTACTTCAAAACAGAGGTTTTGCTGTTCAAAGTTGAAACTATTTTTTTCCAGCTGTGTGCCATCATTCAATTTTTCTATCTTTTCCCCACCAAACACGTACTGTTGATTTATTTATTTAAATTGTATTTCAGATTGCTTGCAACAAAGATGTTTGTAAAATTCTACCGAAATAGACCTGAAAATATCCACTAACCACGTATTATTAACTGTTTGATACAATCCATTTTACCATGTTACATAATAAAATAGAAATTAAATAAACTATTAAAAGTTCTAATTAAAATCTTTCTTATATAAAAACGCAACTTTTTTTTTTTCAAATCTTTAAAAAAAAATTAATTCTAAAGCAATAAAAATATGCAAGTGCAAAAAAATACAATTTAAATAAATAAATCAACAGGGTGTGTTTGGTGGAAAGGAAAAAAATAGAAAAGTTAAATAGATATATTGAATGTCATCAAGTATTGGAAAAAAAGTAGTTCTGTCTTCGAACAGCAATACCTCTGTTCTGAAGTAACGTTTGCTGATATAAATTGGTAGTTGTGTGAATATCTTCGTACCCTTTAACTACTCGTAAAGTTGAATGAATGAATTATAAGTGGGTGGTTCACAAAAAAACCAAGCACCGCGACCAAGGTCTATTGTACTAACCCACAAAACCTAATATTTAAAAAAGACCTGTGGCAGAAAGAAAACTCAGCAGACACCTAACCGGAATATCCTGAAGCTCCCAAGGCTCAATTATAACCTGTAAAGTTTGGTTAGAATCGGTGTGTCACAGTTCATAAGTGTTCTTAGTAAGGTATATTAAATAATATTAAAACCCAAATAAACTACTATGTCAGAAACGGCAAAGAAAAATATTGGAAATGCATACAGCCGTTTCAGTAGCCTTTAGCGTCTTCAGTGCAAGAAAGCACTGAAGACGGTACGCTAAAGGCTACCAAAACGGCTGTGAATCTAGAACACGATTTGACTGTTTTTAGAAAATGTCTGCTTATCTCTGTGTGTGTATGACAAAAATTTTGTGCCAACTGTATCTCTGGAACTACTGCTCAGAATTTATCTATATCTATATCAGGGTTCATACTCTTCAGGGAAAACATGGAAAACAGGGAATTTGGAATTTGTTTAAAAAAGTCAGGGAAAACTCAGGAAAAATAAAAATTTTCATTAAAAGTCATGGAAAATCAGTTATAAAACCTGGAAAAACAATTTTTTTTTTCTCTCAAGTTATGTTTTTCTTGTTAGCTTTGTATCAAAATTTAAATAATTAAGTATTGTGAAAATACACGTGTAAATAATGATTTCTACCTGAATTTGTATCATGATCGGCAGTAATATGACATCATACAGTGGAAGAGACTGTATTTTGTCCTGTCTAGAAGAGTGTTTCTTGTAATATGTCGCTAATATTTTCTTGAAACTTGTCTGGGAACTCAGGGAATTTTTTCCCCCATATTTGAGTATGAACCCTGTATATGCACCTTGACCTAAATTAGTGCCTATCAACTTTTGGTGTCAACCACTCAACAGGTGGCACTGCTATACTACGATTTCCACAATTTAAGGGGAGGCTATATCTCAGGTTCTGTTGCGTATCATCAAACAAAACTTGATATTTGAGGAGACCATTATGAGACATTATGCTGATTTAATTTGAATGCTTATCAGCCAACAGGTGGCACTGATATACAGTGATTTGCACCATTCAAGGAAAGAGTATATCTCAGGTATTACTCTACAGAACTGCATATAAATTTATATGTAGATGCACTTTGACATAAGGTAGTGCCTATCAACTTTTGGTGTCAACGGCTCAACAGGTGGCGCTTCTATACAGCAATTACCACAATTAAATGGAAGGCAATATCTCAGGTTTTATATCATATCATTAAACAAAACTTCATATATGAGAAAGCATTATGCTGATTCAATTTGGATGCTTATCAGCCAATAAGTGGCGCTGCTATAATGCAAATTTTCTTATTAATGGGAAGTCTATATCTCAACTTCTATGGCATTTAACTCTATGAAACTTGATATGGGAGATAACCATTATAAAAACACATTATTTAAGATGTTATTTATAAACAATAAAACTGTCTTTCTTTGGATATGTAGTGTTAGTTTTCTCTAAGATGAAATCCATTTGCATTCATCATGATAGATAATTTTAATAAATAATAGTTTTAATGAATTATTTGCACTGAGTGAATTTGTATAGGAAAATATAGAAGAAAGTCTTGGGGTGGCCACAACATGCTAGTTTTTATATCTTACTAGTTTTTATTAGTTTGTTAGCTCTTAATATTACTACTAATTTTTTGCTTAATGAAAACTATTTCACTTTTAATAAAAAAAATTACCAACTAGAGCTGCACCGAGTAGCACTTTGACCAAGTATCAAGTACTCGGCCTTTTACTGAATACTGAGTAGTTGTAAGAAAAAATAATTGCTGCATATATGAAGAAATTTGCACATCTTGAAATTAGAAAAAAGTTTTTTTGAACACAAAATTTAGTTAAATGGCAAACCACATGCTTTCATGCTGAACTTTTGTAGTGTAAATACATAATTAGGTTCATTGCTATATTTTGATATATTCAGCGTAGTGGATTACTAAAACCATAACTGATAACTTTATTCTTAGAATCTTTCTTAGATGCAAAATTAACATCCGCAGATAATTCTTAGAGAATATAAAAGTTCCTATGCAGCAAGATTTAATTTAAGATGCATGAAATTTACATATGAAATGAGAAAATTAAAATAAATATTTTATAATTTCAAACATGATAGGCTTCATTAATCTTCAGATCGTAGAAATGTAAAATGATAAGTGGTTTGGGCCATAATTGGCAAAACAACAGATTTTATTATTGAAATACATTTAAAAATTTTTTTTAATGTATTTACCTTTTTTATAACTCCCCCCCCCCCATTGTTTGTCATTAAAATACCAATAAACATCCCTTACGTTCAGCAGTAGACTGTATCCAAATAGGTGATAGTTTTTTACTTTATTTTACAGTACATATTTTTCTTTAAATTAAAAATCATACCGATTTGAAAATGTCTTACTTCTATTTGCACAAATGTATAACTAATATTTTGTGTCAATATTGCATAAAGGTTATTTTTTTCTAAAATATTTTATTTTCGCCTGATTTATCGGTAAAATTTTTAATTGCTAAGTTTTTTATAAAATATTCCATATTGCATACATACAAAATAGATATTAAATTATTATACCTAAAATGGACAAGTTCATATCATGAATCGTCTCTATAACAAGTTTGGCAGCAGCCCATTTTAATTGCAGAAACTGTTATAGCGAAAATTTTAATTATGACTCCTTATTTATATTTTCACAATTTTTTAGTTTAGTTATAAAATAAATCTCTCTCATTGATGCATTTAATTTCAATAATGCATAAAAATAATGAAATTCTCACAACTACAGTGGTGGAAAAAATTATAAAGCCACTTGAAAATATGATATAATTAAAAAACAAAAGATCAAACATTTACAAAATTTCATACATATATATTATATGCTACAAGGAACAAAAGGAAAAAATAAATTTATTAATAACTACAATAACAAAAGGTTAGTAGACATAAGAAAAATTTATGTACAAAGAAAGCTGGAAAAAATTATAAAGTCGATACATGTATTTCATCAATAATCGATGTGAGACCCTTTTTTTTCGATAACTGTGACTAGTCTCTTGTTCATTGAATCTATCAGACCACACAAAGTACTTGCATCAATATTATTCCAGCAGTTTTTAATAGCATTCATCAAATCTAATTTTGAATTGAATTGTCGTCCATTTTTGTAAACATTTCGGACTAAAATTCCCCAAAGATTTTCTATTACATTCAGATCGGGGCTAACAGCTGGCCATTGAAGGCATTTCACCTGGTTAGCTTCCAGCCAAGATTTAGTTGACTTCGAAACATGAACGGAAGCGTTATCCTGCTGAAATGTCCAGTCTCCTGAAGTTATAAGAGGAGCAATGGGTAATAAATTATCTCCTAACATATCTTGATACATAATTGAATTCATTTTGTTATAGATGAAAACAATTGGAGTGGTTCCACCGGCAGCACATGCAGCCCAAACCATTACCGGGCCACCTCCAAATTGACGCTTTGAAAAAATATGAGGTTCCTGTCGTAAATCATGCCAAAAATATTTATAGCCGTCGGGTCCATCGAAATTAAATTTCTTTTCATCGGAAAAGACAATATCTCTCCAATTTGTGCCTTCGGTTAAATGTTTTCGGGTAAAGTCTAAGCGAGCATATTTGTAGTGCTTCGAAAGAGGTGGTTTTCTTTTAAATTTTTTTAACTGAACAATGGGATTGCTACTTAAAACATTTCTTACCATTCGGCTTGTACATGGTAATTATAAATGTTCTTGAATTTGGGCAGACGACATTTTTTGTCCGCAAGCTAGCTTCTGGATTTGTCTTGATTGCCTTACAGTTAAGGATTTCGGTCTTCCTGTACGCTTCTTACTGCCGTAATCTTCGGGATTTCTGAGAAAACTGTTTACTGCAGCCTTGGACCTTCCTATTTTTCTTGCAATATTAGAACAAGACATTCCAACTTCATTTAAAGTTAATATTTTAATTTGTTCACCATCGGATAACTTTTTTCCTCTTGGCATTGTATTAAATACATCAGATACAAAATGAATGCACTTAACACTTTAAAAACATTAAAAACCCGTTAAAAATTACCTTTCGCTAGCGCTTTCTGCTGCTTCACGCAGCCTTCTTCAGGCGTTTACGCTCTTGTGAACCATCGCATGCTTGGCGGCCGTATATTTTCTTCTCTCTTCCTCTCTCCAAGACATCGCGCCACCTTGCGTCGATTTCTGTTTGGTCGGTATTGCATGATCCCTTATTCGCTAAAATTTCGACTGTTTCACGTTTTGTGGCATAGAAATAATTGTTGTAGTTAGCTAATTTTTTATAATTTTTAAACTCTATTTCTATTTATTCTTCTTGGTTTATTTTGGTTAAAGCTGTGGTTATATGGCCATGTTTTATATCATTTTGGTGTTCTTTAATTCGCGTTTTTATTTTTCTGAGAGACCAAAGCACAGTGGAAAACAATAGACAGGAATAATAATAAGACGTTTATTACATGACGGCACAAAACAGAAAGAGCAAAGAACACATACATAAAAACCACAGGTTATAATAATTACAGGGTTACCATAAACCATAAATCAATACCACATTTGGTGATCGATCGCCGATTTGGCGATGTTTGCGAATATTCTTCACATATGCCCCCCATTCGCAAAACATCCAAAAACACAATTAACAAATTTTAAAAGATTTGACTTCAACAATGCTTTAGTCAGCATATCTGCTACATTAGATTTGGAAGGAACATAAGTAATAATTACACAATTTCTTTTAATTAAGTCTCTAATATAAAAGTAACGAACATCAATATGTTTCGTTCTATTATTTACTATTACATTCTTTGAAAAAGCAATGGCAGCTTGGTTATCGCAAAAAACTGTAGGAACAATATACGAAAAATTGAAAGATTTGTTACATTCATTAATTATATTTGCTAAATAATGCACTTCTGTAACAGCCATATCAAGTGCAATGAATTCTGCCTCCATAGTACTTTTAGCAATACATTTCTGAGTAGTTGATCTCCAACCTAAATAAACTCCTCCAATACTCCAAATGTAACCAGATATGGATCTTCTACAATCCACAGATGAAGCCCATGAGGCATCAGAATATATTGTTAAATCACATGAACTGGCTCTAGATAACTCAATAGCATAACTCTTAGTATAACCGACATATTTCAAAATTCTCAAAAGCAAATTATAATGATTAACATTAGGATTAGATGAAAATTGAGCTACATAAATTACAGAAAATAAAATATCTGGTCTTGTCCGATTAGCCAAAAATAATAAAGATCCAAGCAATTCTTTAAAAGGACAAGGATATATCCCTACACACTCATCATTTGTTTCAGAAAAAGCATAATTATAATTAGAATCTAATGGAGTATACACATTAACAGTTAAATCAACATTAAATTTTTCAATTAACTTTTCAATATACTTCATTTGATGAATATATATTTTACCATTACATTTTTGAAATTGAACACCCAAAATGTTAGAAATTTCACCTAAATTAGTAATTTCATAGTGAACAGACAATGATAAAAATACACTTTCCAAAGTTTCTTCATCTTTTGCAAAAATAACAAAATCATCAACATAAATAAGAATTATACATTTATTCTCTAAATAAAATATGCAAGGATTAAATTGTGATTGATTAAAGTTCAAAGATGTTAGAGTCTTAGCTAAATGTTCATACCAATTACGACCACTTTGCTTAAGGCCGTATAATGCCTTTTTCAGTTTCAAAACACTGTCTTGATCAACACTCTCATAACCTTCAGGAATTTCCATATATATTTCATCAGTTAAATTACCATATAAGTAAGCACACTTCACGTCAAAATGCCTATTTTGCCAACCATTTAAAACTACCAATAATACAAAAAACATCTTAATAATCTCAAAATCTGTAACAGGTGAAAATGTCAATTCATAATCTTCCATATATTTTTGTTTATGTCCATGGGCTACTAAGCGTGCTTTGAATTTTTTAACTGTCCCATCCTGATCAGTTTTAATTGAAAATACCCATCTACTTGTAATAACTTTCTTAGTTTCATCACGCGGGACAATATCCCATACATCCCGTTTTAAAATTGTATCTAACTCTTCCCTTATTGCTTTTTCCCAATTATCACGATTAGGGGATGAAATTGCTTCTTTATAATTACTCGGGATTTGTATATTTAAAGCCATTAGTACCGGTTCGACATCGTTATTATCCGATTCTTCGGTCTTTATTTCAGTTTTAATTGGTCTAAAATTAAAATGATCTAAATTTACTTCTATGTTTTGTTGTTCTGCATATTTCTTTATATCGTTTAATGATCGACACTTAACATTATCCGGACTATAATAATAAACATCTGTTCTATGTCCCGTTTTTCTTTTTTTCTCTACTCTTCTCCATTCGCTAGGAGCGGTATTCTCATCAGTTGACCTAATAATGCGCTGCGGCTGTGACCTTGTATCATCTGGAGTAAGTAAATTTTTCTCCTCCCGGTTCAATGAAAGCGAGCTCTCCGTATCCCTTCTATCGGGCGCCGAATTGAGAGGCGGGACTTGTGATGTACGTTCATCTACTGCGGTGGTTTCGGTTTCGCCTAAGCGCGGGCGCGGGGAGATCCGATCGTCGGCTGTATTGGCGGTGGAGTCCGTTATTTCTTCGGAAGCGCTCGAATCTGAAACTTCGCCAAGGTCGCCAAACTCCGAGTCAAATTTTGTATGATGGAGAAAATTATTTTTCGATCCATCTACGCCTCTAATGGATTCGTCAAATTTTACATGTTTTATCTCAATAACTCGTTTCTTTTGAGGATCAAAAACTCTATATCCCTTAGTATAAGTAGCATATCCAATAAAAATACCTTTATGCGCAACAGGATCTAATTTACTTCTGTAAATTTTAGGCAAATGATAGAAACATAAACTTCCAAAAATACGAAAATAAAAAATATTGGGCTTCCTTCCATACCATTTTTCATAAGGGGTCATTAATTTATCAGTTGAATGGGGCAATCTATTTCGTACATGTACATAACATTGCAAGGCTTCTGCCCAAAAACTAGGTTTCAATTTAGATGATAATAATAAAGTACGTACAGAATTCATGGAGTCGCCCATAATTTTTTCTGCAACACCATTCATTTCCGGTGATGCTACATTACTCCTCTGATGTTTTATTCCTAACTTCAAAAAATACGTATTTAGCTCTTCACAGCAAAATTCGAGTCCGTTATCCGTGCGAACATTTTTAACTTTACGATTTAGTTGTCTTTCTGAGCACGTGACAAATTCTTTAAAACTACGAGCTGCATCATTTTTTTTCTTTAACGGAAAAACTGTTAACCACCTTGAATAATCATCCACTATGGCCAAGAAATATTTATTTCCCCCTAAACTAGACACAGGAGCGGGCCCCCAAAGATCAGCATGCAATAATTCAAGAGGTTGTTTACTACTTATTTCCGTCAACCTTTTAAATGGGCCTCTTTTAAGTTTTCCTTGTGCGCACTCGTGACAGTTAATTTTTTCGTTTTTAAGATTATCTACACCTAATATCGTTTTCGTTTTAACCATCCTATATATTACCCCAACATTAACATGAGCGCAACGTTCATGCCATAATCGAAGCGATTTCGAATTTATTTCAACATTGTTTACTTCTAGTTCCGTTTTCACGCCCTGAATAGGATAAATAGAATTTCGATTTGCCGTTTTCAGAAATAACTTTCCGTTCGGATCATATATACTTAAATAGTTATTTTTACCGACAAATGACCATCCTGCTTTCTCTATTAAACCCAAACTTATTAAATTATTACTCATCTCAGGAATATAATATGCATCAACTAATTTTATCTTAACATTTCTGTTTACCCCCTTTAACTCTATTTCAATATTTCCTATCCCTTTAGCCAATAAATATCCTTTTCCTTGTTTTACTTTTTTTTCAGTTTCTTTAAAAGTCGTAAATAAATTCCTGTCATGAGAAAAATGATTTGTAGCCCCAGAATCAAAAATAAAAATTTTCTTATCACTGGAAATTGCATTAGAAATTTGCATATGCCATGAACTAGTAAAATTAGACTTACCTTGGGTTTTCCCTCTTCCGCGGGACTGATATCCGGGTCCACGATTACCTGTAAATTTATTTCGGTTTCGATTTGAAAGGGGACAAAAACGCTGAACGTGGCCGGCTTGACCACACGAAAAACAATGAATAATTTTTGAAGGATTGGCATTTTGAGCGTGATCTGCACTTACTATACTTTTCGAAAAATTAACACAAGTATCAGCAGAAAAAGCACCGGAGATACTTTCGTTTACGCGATCAACATTTTGAAGTCTACCATCTTCAGCTAACAAAGCCTGGCTTACACGTTCTGAAGTAAATTCCTCATCTTTCAGTTGATATAATTGCTGCACAATTAAGTTATATTTTTCCGGTAGATTTGAAATCATTTTATAGGCTAAATGTTTATCATCCAGTTGGCATTTCACATTGAGAGACCAAAGCACAGTGGAAAACAATAGACAGGAATAATAATAAGACGTATAAACGTCTTATTATTATTCCTGTCTATTGTTTTCCACTGTGCTTTGGTCTCTCATGGTTATGGGGCCCAGATTAAACGCATTTTTGTGGAATATTATTTTTAAATATGTGACGTTTTAAGGTTCAATTTATTTTCGTCGATTTAATTAAGTTTTTATTTTCATAATGGATGAATCGTCTACAGTTTTGGACTTTCCGAAATTATCTGGATCGCAGAATTTCCATGAATGGAAACTGGATGTAGAAATGCTTCTTAGAGACCGCGGCTTATATGGTTTCATATCGGGAACGGAGGTCGAACCCAACGCAGAAGCAAAACCCAAAGAAATTAACGATTTCAATCGAAGAAAAGATCGAGCCATTTCTACTATTTATAGAGCTCTTGAATCGTCAATTAAGCGGCTGATCGCGAACGAAAAAGAGCCCGATAAAGCATGGAAAATATTACAAGAAAATTTTGAACCTTCATCTAAAGCCTTGATCGGAAGACTTTTCACGGAATTTTTCTCGGCGAAAATGAAACCAGAAGAATCGATTGCGATTTATCTAGCGCGACTTCAAGATCTCGTGCGGCAACTGAATAATGTAAAATGCCAACTGGATGATAAACATTTAGCCTATAAAATGATTTCAAATCTACCAGAAAAGTACAACTTAATTGTGCAGCAATTATATCAACTGAAAGATGAGGAATTTACTTCAGAACGTGTAAGCCAGGCTTTGCTAGCTGAAGATGGTAGACTTCAAAATGTTGATCGCGTAAACGAAAGTATCTCCGGTGCTTTTTCTGCTGATACTTGTGTTAATTTTTCGAAAAGTATAGTAAGTGCAGATCACGCTCAAAATGCCAATCCTTCAAAAATTATTCATTGTTTTTCGTGTGGTCAAGCCGGCCACGTTCAGCGTTTTTGTCCCCTTTCAAATCGAAACCGAAATAAATTTACAGGTAATCGTGGACCCGGATATCAGTCCCGCGGAAGAGGGAAAACCCAAGGTAAGTCTAATTTTAAGTCTAATTTTACTAGTTCATGGCATATGCAAATTTCTAATGCAATTTCCAGTGATGAGAAAATTTTTATTTTTGATTCTGGGGCTACAAATCATTTTTCTCATGACAGGAATTTATTTACGACTTTTAAAGAAACTGAAAAAAAAGTAAAGCAAGGAAAAGGATATTTATTGGCTAAAGGGATAGGAAATATTGAAATAGAGTTAAAGGGGGTAAACAGAAATGTTAAGATAAAATTAGTTGATGCATATTATATTCCTGAGATGAGTAATAATTTAATAAGTTTGGGTTTAATAGAGAAAGCAGGATGGTCATTTGTCGGTAAAAATAACTATTTAAGTATATATGATCCGAACGGAAAGTTATTTCTGAAAACGGCAAATCGAAATTCTATTTATCCTATTCAGGGCGTGAAAACGGAACTAGAAGTAAACAATGTTGAAATAAATTCGAAATCGCTTCGATTATGGCATGAACGTTGCGCTCATGTTAATGTTGGGGTAATATATAGGATGGTTAAAACGAAAACGATATTAGGTGTAGATAATCTTAAAAACGAAAAAATTAACTGTCACGAGTGCGCACAAGGAAAACTTAAAAGAGGCCCATTTAAAAGGTTGACGGAAATTAGTAGTAAACAACCTCTTGATTTATTGCATGCTGATCTTTGGGGGCCCGCTCCTGTGTCTAGTTTAGGAGGAAATAAATATTTCTTGGCCATAGTGGATGATTATTCAAGGTGGTTAACAGTTTTTCCGTTAAAGAAAAAAAATGATGCAGCTCGTAGTTTTAAAGAATTTATTACGTGCTCAGAAAGACAACTAAATCGTAAAGTTAAAAATGTTCGCACGGATAACGGACTCGAATTTTGCTGTGAAGAGCTAAATACGTATTTTGCGAAGTTAGGAATAAAACATCAGAGGAGTAATGTAGCATCACCGGAAATGAATGGTGTTGCAGAAAAAATTATGGGCGACTCCATGAATTCTGTACGTACTTTATTATTATCATCTAAATTGAAACCTAGTTTTTGGGCAGAAGCCTTGCAATGTTATGTACATGTACGAAATAGATTGCCCCATTCAACTGATAAATTAATGACCCCTTATGAAAAATGGTATGGAAGGAAGCCCAATATTTTTTATTTTCGTATTTTTGGAAGTTTATGTTTCTATCATTTGCCTAAAATTTACAGAAGTAAATTAGATCCTGTTGCGCATAAAGGTATTTTTATTGGATATGCTACTTATACTAAGGGATATAGAGTTTTTGATCCTCAAAAGAAACGAGTTATTGAGATAAAACATGTAAAATTTGACGAATCCATTAGAGGCGTAGATGGATCGAAAAATAATTTTCTCCATCATACAAAATTTGACTCGGAGTTTGGCGACCTTGGCGAAGTTTCAGATTCGAGCGCTTCCGAAGAAATAACGGACTCCACCGCCGATACAGCCGACGATCGGATCTCCCCGCGCCCGCGCTTAGGCGAAACCGAAACCACCGCAGTAGATGAACGTACATCACAAGTCCCGCCTCTCAATTCGGCGCCCGATAGAAGGGATATGGAGAGCTCGCTTTCGTTGAACCGGGAGGAGAAAAATTTACCTACTCCGGCTACTCGAGATGATACAAGGTCACAGCCGCAGCGCATTATTAGGTCAACAGATGAGGATACCGCTCCTAGCGAATGGAGAAGAGTAGAGAAAAAAAAAAAAACGGGACATAGAACAGATGTTTATTATTATAGTCCGGATAATGTTAAGTGTCGATCATTAAACGATATAAAGAAATATGCAGAACAACAAAACATAGAAGTAAATTTAGATCATTTTAATTTTAGACCAATTAAAACTGAAATAAAGACCGAAGAATCGGATAATAACGATGTCGAACCGGTACTAATGGCTTTAAATATACAAATCCCGAGTAATTATAACGAAGCAATTTCATCCCCTAATCGTGATAATTGGGAAAAAGCAATAAGGGAAGAGTTAGATACAATTTCAAAACGGGATGTATGGGATATTGTCCCGCGTGATGAAACTAAAAAAGTTATTACAAGTAGATGGGTATTTTCAATTAAAACTGATCAGGATGGGACAGTTAAAAAATTTAAAGCACGCTTAGTAGCCCATGGACATAAACAAAAATATATGGAAGATTATGAATTGACATTTTCACCTGTTATAGATTTTGAGATTATTAAAATGTTTTTTGTATTATTGGTAGTTTTAAATGGTTGGCAAAATAGGCATTTTGACGTGAAGTGTGCTTACTTATATGGTAATTTAACTGATGAAATATATATGGAAATTCCTGAAGGTTACGAGAGTGTTGATCAAGACAGTGTTTTGAAACTGAAAAAGGCATTATACGGCCTTAAGCAAAGTGGTCGTAATTGGTATGAACATTTAGCTAAGACTCTAACATCTTTGAACTTTAATCAATCACAATTTAATCCTTGCATATTTTATTTAGAGAATAAATGTATAATTCTTATTTATGTTGATGATTTTGTTATTTTTACAAAAGATGAAAAAACTTTGGAAAGTGTATTTTTATCATTGTCTGTTCACTATGAAATTACTAATTTAGGTGAAATTTCTAACATTTTAGGTGTTCAATTTCAAAAATGTAATGGTAAAATATATATTCATCAAATGAAGTATATTGAAAAGTTAATTGAAAAATTTAATGTTGATTTAACTGTTAATGTGTATACTCCATTAAATTCTAATTATAATTATGCTTTTTCTGAAACAAATGATGAGTGTGTAGGGATATATCCTTGTCCTTTTAAAGAATTGCTTGGATCTTTATTATTTTTGGCTAATCGGACAAGACCCGATATTTTATTTTCTGTAATTTATGTAGCTCAATTTTCATCTAATCCTAATGTTAATCATTATAATTTGCTTTTGAGAATTTTGAAATATGTCGGTTATACTAAGAGTTATGCTATTGAGTTATCTAGAGCCAGTTCATGTGATTTAACAATATATTCTGATGCCTCATGGGCTTCATCTGTGGATTGTAGAAGATCCATATCTGGTTACATTTGGAGTATTGGAGGAGTTTATTTAGGTTGGAGATCAACTACTCAGAAATGTATTGCTAAAAGTACTATGGAGGCAGAATTCATTGCACTTGATATGGCTGTTACAGAAGTGCATTATTTAGCCAATATAATCAATGAATGTAACAAAGCTTTCAATTTTTCGTATATTGTTCCTACAGTTTTTTGCGATAACCAAGCTGCCATTGCTTTTTCAAAGAATGTAATAGTAAATAATAGAACGAAACATATTGATGTTCGTTACTTTTATATTAGAGACTTAATTAAAAGAAATTGTGTAATTATTACTTATGTTCCTTCCAAATCTAATGTAGCAGATATGCTGACTAAAGCATTGCTAAAGTCAAATCTTTTAAAATTTGTTAATTGCGTTTTTGGATGTTTTGCGAATGGGGGGCATATGTGAAGAATATTCGCAAACATCGCCAAATCGGCGATCGATCACCAAATGTGGTATTGATTTGTGGTTTATGGTAACCCTGTAATTATTATAACCTGTGGTTTTTATGTATGTGTTCTTTTCTCTTTCTGTTTTGTGCCGTCATGTAATAAACGTCTTATTATTATTCCTGTCTATTGTTTTCCACTGTGCTTTGGTCTCTCACACATTATTCAGTTGCCGCACGAGATCTTGAAGTCGCGCTAGATAAATCGCAATCGATTCTTCTGGTTTCATTTTCGCCGAGAAAAATTCCGTGAAAAGTCTTCCAATCAAGGCTTTAGATGAAGGTTCAAAATTTTCTTGTAATATTTTCCATGCTTTATCGGGCTCTTTTTCGTTCGCGATCAGCCGCTTAATTGACGATTCAAGAGCTCTATAAATAGTAGAAATGGCTCGATCTTTTCTTCGATTGAAATCGTTAATTTCTTTGGGTTTTGCTTCTGCATTGGGTTCGACCTCCGTTCCCGATACGAAACCATATAAGCCGCGGTCTCTAAGAAGCATTTCTACATCCAGTTTCCATTCATGGAAATTCTGCGATCCAGATAATTTCGGAAAGTCCAAAACTGTAGACGATTCATCCATTATGAAAATAAAAACTTAATTAAATCGACGAAAATAAATTGAACCTTAAAACGTCACATATTTAAAAATAATATTCCACAAAAATGCGTTTAATCTGGGCCCCATAACCATGAGAGACCAAAGCACAGTGGAAAACAATAGACAGGAATAATAATAAGACGTTTATTACATGACGGCACAAAACAGAAAGAGCAAAGAACACATACATAAAAACCACAGGTTATAATAATTACAGGGTTACCATAAACCATAAATCAATACCACATTTGGTGATCGATCGCCGATTTGGCGATGTTTGCGAATATTCTTCACATTTTCGTTTCGTCATTCCAATGTAACAGCCGGTTTCTTGGTTTTCTTTAGTAAAGTTTATTTTGTATATACCTGCAGTTTCTGAAAAATCTATTTTATCTTTGTCATTTCTGATTCTCTGGAAAATATTTTTGTTTGGTTTTATTGGTATGTTTATATTTAATTTAGCAGCTTCGGTTTTAATTTTATTCGCTATACCTATACCTTTGTTATATGGAATTGGGGGGATATATTTCTGTTTTGGTTTCTGTGCATTACTTATGTTATCAAGTTTTTTTTTATTCTATTTTTATAAAGTTTGTTTATTAGTTTCTTTCTATATCCTGCATCTTGAGCTATTTCGGTAATTCTTTGGAGTTCCTGTTTAAGTAGATTTTTATTAGAGCATACGTTTATTGCGCAATTTATATAGTATTGTATTGCAGCTATTTTGTATTTATAGGGAGTTTTACTTTTTGCATTTATGATTTCATTGCTATTATTTTGTTTCCGGTATACTGTGGTTTCGAAGTTTAAGTTTGGTGTTTTTATTATAGTAACGTCTATTACATTGGAATGATGAAACGAAAAATAAAAACGCGAATTAAAGAACACCAAAATGATATAAAACATGGCCAAATAACCACAGCTTTAACCAAAATAAACCAAGAAGAAAAAATTGAAATAGATTTTAAAAATTATAAAAAATTAGCTAACTACAACAATTATTTCTATGCCACAAAACGCGAAACAGTCGAAATTTTAGCGAATAAGGGATCATGCAATACCGACCAAACAGAAATCGACGCAAGGTGGCGCGATGTCTTGGAGAGAGGAAGAGAGAAGAAGATATACGGCCGCCAAGCATGCGATGGTTCACAAGAGCGTAAACGCCTGAAGAAGGCTGCGTGAAGCAGCAGAAAGCGCTAGCAAAAGGTAATTTTTAACGGGTTTTTAATGTTTTTAAAGTTTTAATGTTTTTACCTTTTTAAAATCATTTTAAATAGTTTTAGCACTTAACACATTTATATTTACCTAAACTTTCCTAGGAACCTGCTTTCTCATGTCTGGCATTATGCCAAAGGAGGCTAGAACCATCGGCTTTATAATTTTTTCCAAGTTGTTTTTCATTGGTTGTAAGAAATTAGCATGATTTATGTTCCCTATTCCGTTTTTCTAAACAAAGTTTATGCGTATTACTTTGATGTTGATCATGCAAATGAAAATAGAATTCGCGTTATCAACAATTCCATTACTTTTTGACTTTTGTAAATTTTTCTATCGGCTTTATAATTTTTTCCAGCACTGTACTTGGTATTGGCCGAACACTTAGCCTAAATATGGCCGAGTACCGAGTACTCAGTACAGCTCTATTGCCAACTAATTAAAGGGGTCCCTATGAGCTCCCCTATTTCGGGTTTTTTAGCAAATTTTAAGTTGTGTAAAATGGAAAATGAAATGAGAGAAAAACTTAAAGATAAAAATTTTTTCTGGTTCAGATATGTAGACGATATTTTTGCAATTATTAACAAAAATATAGACCCAATTGAATTTTTAAACACTTTAACTATCATGGATCATAATATCAAATTCACTCTTGAAGCAGAAATCAATAGCCAATTGAATTTTCTAGATGTTACTGTAATGCATCATAATAACCAAATAACAGCAAAAGTATACAGAAAACTTAATAGTAGTAAGCCATTATAACAGTAAAACTCCGTTTAAATATAAAATTAATGCCATCCAAGCATATATCAATAGAGCAATAATTGTTTGTAAAGAACCAAGTGACCTCAACCAAGAATTTACCATTGTAAGGAAAGACACCAAAAAAGCAGGATATCCCGACAAATTAATTAACAAGCTATATAAAAAACCCAGATACAATAACTAATTTTCAAAAACCACAAGTTTACCATCTCAATTCTTTACGACCGCAAGGCCTCATGTAAAATTAAAAAAGTAGTCGCCGAGCATAACATTAATATTCCCATTAAACCGAACCCAAACATTTTTCAGATCATAGAAGTGATAAAGATCCAATCCATGCATTAGAAACTGCAGGTATTTACAAAGTTCCATATACTGACAGTGAAAGTAGTAATAAATGTTATATTGGTAAAACAAAAAGGAAAAAGAAAACTAGAGTAAAAGAGCTTAGCCATGATATAGCCACCGGTAAAACCACAACTGCATTAACCAAAGTAAATAGGGATAATGGGATCAATATTAAATTCGAAAAAGTTAAAAAAACTTGCAAATTATCACAATAATAAATAGGCTGCATTTAGAGACGCTGTTGAAATTATAAGTTTTCCTAATTCATGTAATGGCAACGATGCGGCAGGGCTAGATCGACAATGGCGCCACTTGCTTAAAAGTAGCGGCAACTAGGCAAAACAGCACAGTTCTGAGACTTCAAGCACCCGATTGCCCTTGGTAAAGCTGGGGTGCCCTGACGAAAACGTTCCAGCCAAGTAAACATGGAGTCTTAAAAGGTTGTATTTTAGTGTTAAGTTAATACTAGTTTTTCTTATTAGGATTGAATTCAGGTAGAGTAAAAAAATAAAGTAATTTCAGGTATTTAATTGAACTACATTTCATGACTCAAATTCCATTATTTCGATAAAAAGCATAGTTAAATTTTAAATAATCATTTTTTCATTATTGGCTATTTATCATGACATTCGGCCACTATTTTCGATTTGGAAATATCAACCACTCGATGGATGAAGGCCATCTAGTATATTCTACTCACAGAAATGAACCCCAAAAATTTTTTTGGCGAAAATTAAAACTTAGATTAGCCCTCTGTGTTTTGAAATTATTTGAGACAGGTTAACTTTACTTTCTGCACTCCCTTTAAAAATAAGTAAATACACTGTATTGAAGAATATTTATTTTTTGTTGTTAGATGAGAAAGCCTGTGCTGAGTGTAAAAACATTATGCTGGAGCTTGAGAAAATTGATGAGATTGTTGACAAGCTCGGTATGCATTTTGTGAAGACGGACAATGTCAGACAAGCAGAAGAACTGGGTGTCTCTCACTTTCCAACACTTGTCTATTTTGAACATTCAGTGCCCAGCATCTATACAGGTAAGGCTCAGACTGCTTCATTTCACCACCCCATGTACCCACTGCACTTACTTTAGATTTCTTTATTAGATAGAAATTGAGTGTGAAAAGCTCCCATATTCATAAATGTTCTTCAAAGGAGACTACAGTAATCCTTTAAATTCATGAATTTGGATTATTCCAGAATACAGAAATGGAACAAAACTTAACATTTGCAAATGTTAATCCATTCAATTAAATGCTCGATTAATTATGATTTATTTATTTATTTTTTTTTTTTTTGTTACCCAGTCACTTTTTTATAACAAATAATGGATGAAAAAATGCTCTTCTCTGTGTGAAATAGTACCTAATTACCAGTTTTAAGGAAAGAAGTAACAGAACAGCAGTATCAATTTGTTGCGAAATGTATCACAAAAGGAGTCTTTTAGTAATATTTTTTCTTTTAGAGATATTGCAAAATCCATCCCTAATTCTTTTAAATAGGTTCTGTTAAACATCCAAAACAAATATATGTATAAGTATATATATTTAGCTTTTTGTAAATATCGGTAGAAGTTTTAACATTTTAAATATAACAAACTCAATTAATAGAATTTTGAAAAATACAACCTTTTACTATCTTCACGTTCATCTTTGGTAGACTAGTTTCATCTGGGGCGCCCCAGCTTGGTCGCTACCTTGTTGGTGTTCGAAACTGTAGTTTTCCTGTCTTCTTGTTCTTTTAAAGACTTTTCGCCATTGACGGTTAAGGATAGCTCCATCGTTGCCATTACAACTGTCAGAATTTGCCAAAATTTCTACAGACTCCCTAATCGCTGCGTATCCGTGGTTGTGGTAGTTGGCCAACTTTCTCACTTCATCAAATTTAATATTAATTTCTTCTTTTTTGTTTACTTGGGTTAAGGCTGTGGTTAATTTACCTGTTTTTATATCATGTTTATGTTCTTTGATACGGGTCTTTATTTTTCTTTTTGTTTTTCCTATATAACACTTTTCTTTATCTTGTTCGTATCTTGTTCGTTTTCTTTATCTTGATCTTATATAAGATCAATGCTATCCAAGCCCACATCAACCGTGCAATAGTAATTTGTAAAAACAATAAAATCTTAAAAAATGAAATAAAAAATATAAAACAATTCACACAAAAAGCAGGATACTCTAACAAATTAATAGATAAATTATTTAAAAAACGATTAAAAACTCTTAATGAAATTAACAATTTTCAAAAACCAAAGCTTAAATATACTACCTCCATACCTTATGACCGTGGAATATCTAATAAAATTAAGAAAATTGCAGCAAAACATAATATAAACGTACCCATAAAGCCTAACCCTAACATTTTTCAATTAATAAGAAGTGACAAAGATAAAACAAAACCTTTAGAAACTGCAGGAATATATAAAATACCATACACTAACGAACAAGATAAAGAAAAGTGTTATATAGGAAAAACAAAAAGAAAAATAAAGACCCGTATCAAAGAACATAAACATGATATAAAAACAGGTAAATTAACCACAGCCTTAACCCAAGTAAACAAAAAAGAAGAAATTAATATTAAATTTGATGAAGTGAGAAAGTTGGCCAACTACCACAACCACGGATACGCAGCGATTAGGGAGTCTGTAGAAATTTTGGCAAATTCTGACAGTTGTAATGGCAACGATGGAGCTATCCTTAACCGTCAATGGCGAAAAGTCTTTAAAAGAACAAGAAGACAGGAAAACTACAGTTTCGAACACCAACAAGGTAGTGACCAAGCTGGGGCGTCCCAGATGAAACTAGTCTACCAAAGATGAACGTGAAGATAGTAAAAGGTTGTATTTTTCAAAATTCTATTAATTAAATTGCTTCATGGATTAATTATTTCAAGTATAACAAACTCATTTAAAAAAAAGAAAAAATGAGCAAACGCAATTTAAAGATTTCAAATATGTAAAAAACGTATCAAAAACTATAAGAATTGCTTCTTGAATGTATATTTTAGTGAATAAAACTAATAGAGTTCAATTTGTAAATGTTATAAGCTTTTGTATGTAACCTTCAGTCGTGATAGGTCACCTTAATTCAAAACTAAGCATAAGCTGAAATGAAGACCAATATATAAGTGATCCAATGCACCAAATAATGTGGCACTCATTTAATATAAAAGTGCCAATTTTTAAAATGAATGAGTTCGTTTAAATAAAGCATGATAATAAATTTTTTATATAAATGAATCTATATTTTTTTTAATTGGAGGAGGTCTATTTTTAAAGATGTTCACCTCCTTTGTATTGAATCTTGCTCCTCATAAAAGTATTGGTATAACAAGACTAATTTATTTTTTCCTCAGTTTGTGGTACATCATGTTAGTTCAGGTTTTGATTATTTTGCTGTTCCATTTCAGGCGACCTCATGAATAGCCAGGGTGTGTTGGAATGGCTCACCAAGCAGAAGAAAGAGGACACCATCGAGAATGTGAACAGAGAGATGCTGTTCAGGCTGATCGAGGAGCAGGAATTCCTGGCTGTGTTCTTTTGTGAGTGTTGCCCTAAAACAGTTTCTGTCCTGTTATTTAACCCATTACCTGCCTAGCATTGTAAAAAATAGACAAACTTTTTTTTTTAAGTCTATATAATCAAATAACTAAAGATAAAATAATATTATGTATCAGGGAGGATTGTGTTCAGGTATTTTATTCATTTTCAGTGCCAGAATTTCAGTTTTTCTGGTGGTTAAATTCATAAAATAAGACTAAACTATAAATTTGATAGGACTGCTAAACGTAATTAAAATTAATATTTTTTATAATGAGAGGATTGAAACCTCCCTGCAGTGAATTGTATACATGGGTGAAAGTTTTCAGTCTGTTGACTGAATTCAGTCTTTTTTTTTTTTATGTGTTATAATACAGATAGGCCAATTTTATGGAATTAATCTTTGTTAGGGGCAAATAAAGGTCCCAATTTTTTTTTCTGAATCGGCCCCTATTAATGTTAATTCAAATATATTAATAAATAATTTTCCTAAGTTTTCATACTTATACATTTCCAAGGGTTATATTAATAAGCATGTTTTGAATATCTACGTACATTATGTATGAGTTTATTACATTTTACCCAATATTACAAAAAATATATTTATACTTCAGTCCAGTGAAAATTTTTTACTTTCACCATGATTGTATATTCTCTGTACGTGCAAAAGCTTTTTCTCATTAAAATTTCAAGTATTTTTTCATGAATTCACATTTTTAGCATATATATAAACCTCTGATATATGTATATATTCCCTGGGAAATGCATACTATGTCAAAAATACTTTATTGGCATTTGCAAGATTTTTTGAGGTTGTACTTTGTAAGCCTAACCATTGGATGTTTCAATATTTTCTCTGACCTTCACATGAATATAACCCTTTAGAAATAATTTCTCCCTTACACACCCGTACAGAGACCATCCTACCCAGGCCTACGTTCCAGACTACTGCAACATTTTTTGTCATCATTCATTACAAATTAAAAATAAAAACGACTATGTTGCAGCTATCACAAAACTTTCTTCTATATTTTCATTGAACGCAGTACAAATTATTTAATAAATGTATCTTTTAGTAAAATTATTTTTCACGATGAATGCAGGTGATTTTTCATCTCAGATATTCTTCAAGATTTCTATATAAACTCCCTTGTGTGTTGGTCTGTTAATTTAGGGAAATCAATAGACATCCTGTGTCTGTAAGTCACTTTTAGGTTTTGCAAGTAGGCTGCTAAAAAATGGCTCTGCGAATTTTCTTCATAACTTATCCTATTCAATCCTTTTTGTACGTAATTATTGGTTTCCAGTGAACAGATGAATTTGCTAAGTTTGGTGAGAACTGAAAGTGGTAGCAAAAGTCAGTATCTCAAAATCAGCTCTAATGATTTTCTTTACATTTGCAACATAAATCTCTTTTTAAAGATTCTTTCTCTCGCCTGTATTACTGGATGCCTACAGGAAAATGAGTAGGTGTATGGATTAGGCAAGTCAGCTTTAGATCCCAGAAATAGGTGTTTTAAAAAAGAAAAACACAGCTCAACAGATTTCCTTTAAGCTTGCTTATAAACTGCCTTTCACATGACTTTATGACACATGTATATTAGAGGGAGATGTCTGATTGGCTGGATCCATTGTTATGCCTTCTATGTATCCTATTCCGAGTATATAATATGTGTTGACATAGGTAACGGAAGTCCTGTGCTTGGAACACACCAGGTTTTATTTTTTAATTTTGTTTGACAAAATCAAGGTATACATGTACCAGTGTTTCTGCTACGGTAGCATTTTTCGAGAAATGCTAAAAGACTTATCCAAAATGTGAAAATGAAATAACATGTTTTCACTTTTTTTGCTAAAGCATCTTACTTATAACACAATTTGAAAAAAAAAAAAAAAAAAATCTTCAGCGAAAATATTATAACGAATCTTTCAGGGAAAAAAAAATCGCAACATTCATTTAAAAAAAAAAAAAAAAAAAAAATCCATCGGTTTATGCATATAAGGAAAATTAAACGCTGAACTATGCATAAGAATTGCATACAGGAAATCAATTTGTAAATAAAGAGGAGGCATTTGTAAAGTGGTCTAACAGGAAAGAAAGAAAAATTATAAATTGTAAAAGAAAAAGCTCCGAATGGTAATAAACAAATTTCACTTATATTACTTTCTTTTTTTGTAAGTTATGTTTTTATTTTCAGATACAGTATGAGCTTAATGTAGTTTTACGTGCCATAGTGATAATTATATCTCCAGAAAAACAATATAAGTCGTTATTTAAGATGTTCATATTGCTTTAAGAAACTTTACAATGTAAAGTAATCTAAAAAGTTTAATATTTTTCATGTCTGCCAATAAATGTGTTAAGATATAGGCTTGTACTATATTCGAATTGATCTGGTTACAGTGGTAAGTACAAGTATTAATTACTTTTTTGTTTTTCATTTCAAATAAAAAAAAATTTTACCTTCTGTGTATAACTCTTTAAAGACCTGATTAAAAACTTTTAAGTTTAATTTGCAATTGAAAATCAAACATATCGAGGCATTTAGAATAATGTGTAAACTGATATTCATTCTTTCTGCTGATTCTGGCATTCTAGCATTTTGCTAAAGCTTTTCTTTCTGATTTTAGCTTTTTTGCTAAAGAAAATTTTTCCTCAGTTTAAACCCTGACATATACAGAAGGAAAGAATATGTACAGGGTGGTTCTAACTGAACACACATTCTAAAAGGTGCATTGACATCCTGTTTGGTATGCAAATAATTCGTGAAGTACATTTAACTACTTCACCGGCCACTGTAGTATGTGGAAGGCTGCGTTTCACCCGAGTGATCACGGGATGGCCGGTGAAGTGATTAAGAAATTTCAACAAAATATTTAGCTTTAATCTCACATATATTACCTTGTCAAGTTAATGGATTCGTTCAGTGAACAATAGTTACTCTTATAACTAAACTGTTAATAGTTTATTTTTATATTGCAGGAATTTTTCTTTAAGAATAATATATTCCTAAAACATTTCACTATTTATTATTGAATCACCATCCCCTATGCATGTTTGAAATTAATATTGTTAATCCTCTTCCAGATTCTGTGAATGATAAGGAAAGCGAAGAAGTCATGCACCATCTTGAAAAAATTGATGACGACTGCAATGTTTTCGATATCCACCTGGTTCAGATGTCAGATAGAATCATCGCGAAGAAGCATGGAATCCAAAAACCCCCTGGGCTTGTCTTGTTTAGAAATGGAAAACCTACTAAGTTTGAAGGTATCCATTGGCTCTGTTGATCTCTCTGCTCTTATTTTATTGAACCCTTTCATCACCATTGGAACCAACGAGATATATAAATTAGAGTGCTGATTCAAAGGATGAAGGATTAGCTTTCCGTGGTTCAAGATGAATCACGTGACATGCTCTCATAGCTTGCTGTGTTTGGCCCTTTATCACTATTTTGGCATTTAAAATATCAGTTCGACACATTATCATTATTATTAGGCCAGTCCTATGACCAATATAAATTGTTTTTAAAATAATTTTACACCTATTTCACGTTTTCATAAATAATAAAATACCTTTTTTTTTCATCGTTTCCCAACAAAGTTTAAAAGTGTTTATAAAAGAAAATTTAAACTTTTAAAGAGCTAAATTTAACAACAAATAATAATTTTTCAACTATTTTTAAGCATTTTGTCGGTTAAAGTTCAACTACACGAAATAAAAAAAGAAGTAAAATCAAAATCAAAATGATTTAGAACAAAAGAATATTAAACTACGTTAGTAAACAAAAACATTGGCGATTAAGACTTATGCGAAGAACAATCTCCAAACCGTTGCCATAGAAATTGACTGTAAATAAGCTGTTACCAAGGGAACCACCGAATATGCAGGTGCAAGGAGAGCATGCCACATGACTCATCTTGGACCTTCTCAAGGGTTACCATTTATCACTCTACTTTATATATCTCGTTGATTGGAACATATATGTCCATGGCCAGTCTAAACTATAACATGAAACTCTTTTCTGAAGATTTTCTGTTTTTGTCTTTTAGACCTGGGACTATCATGAATAGGTGGATAGAATGGTCAGTTGAGGAAATTCAACCTCTAATGAATGAAACACATTCAGATAATTTATTTAATACTAATTTTATATTATATATATACATATATTTTGGTAGTAAAAGGGGAAAATGAACACTATCAAAATATGTGTATGAAGATTATATAAGGATTTTTTTCATTCAATTGAAAGCTTTGCATTTTTTAGTTTTGAGAGAACGTTTGAAATAATTAATTCTTAAGAAGTATTTAAAAACACTTAAACTAATCATTAAAATGTTGTGAAATATTAGATTTTATTAAAGGGGGCTTATTTAAGCTGTCAAATTTGGGAAAGGGTAACTATGTTAAAAAAAAAAAAAAAAACTATAGACAATTTTGTGGAATACATCTATAAAAATACTGTGTGAAAATATTTTGTGGAACTTTTAAGAAAAATTTTCTGGATTTTTTTGTCTTGTGATATTGCTGAGGCTTTTCTAATTACAGGCATGAGAATTTTCCACGGATCCGCGATTTTCTGCTTTTTTGTGATTTTCGTTAATTTTGCAGATCTCCAATAACAGGTCAGTGTTCAAACACTCCACGGAAGACTTTAGATTCTCGATTTTTCTCCGTCCAAAATATAAATGTCAATATTCATTTTAAAATGGCTTTATCAGATTCTATAACATATCGAAGAACATAATTATTCAATATTTCTCACTCATGTAATTTTTTTTGTCCTGCGCCCCCCTCCCCCTTTTTTTTTTATCTCGAACTATCGCCGATCAAACATTCTGTGGGAAGCCTTTTATTTTTGAATATTTATCCATCCATAACAAAAATGTCAATTTTAAACTTTAGCTTACTTTATGATATTCTGGAACCCATAAAGAAGTAGAATTGTGTTTAATATTTCTCACTCATGAACTACTTTTTACTCCCCCCCCCCTTTCCCATATTCCACCACCAGTCAATGATTAAATTGCTAGCTAATTTTTTTTTTTTTTTTTTTTTTTTATACACACATGTTTTATTGTGTTGATGTGCATTATTCTTTTAGTTTAATTTGTCACTTTTAAAATATTTTGTATAGTTTTTCCCTGTGAGCATTATTTTTCATTTGAAATAAATTTTATGAACAAATTTGTATAGTTTTCCCTGCGCACGTTATTTCATTTGAAATTAATTTTATGAACACACATGTTTCCTCTTTTTTTTAATTTTCTGCACTCTCATGCCTGTAATTAAAAAATATGACTTTTAAGATTCAATGCTGAAATTTTACACAACAATTACTTAGGATGTGGGAAACACATGATTCTTTTAGAATTTATTTTAGAGGGGAGGCTGTGTAAAAATCAAAATTTTGTATTTCTCGAAATGGTAACTCTTAATATCCTTAATTTAAAAAAAAAAAATGCACTGGACAAGTGGTATTGAAAAGTAATAAATTACAAACTTTGTATAATTTAAGTTTTTTTTTTAATATTTAATCAAGTGAAATTTAGGGTAAGTTTTCATTTATTGTTCTAGTATATTAAGATTATTATTTTTTTGTTATTATTGTTTAATGCCCATGAAATTCAGCTATTTATCAAATAGCTGAATACATAACTGTGTATTTTAACTGTGTTAGTTATTTCCATCCATTATTTTAAATGGTCTGTTTTTGCTGAATCTTTTAACTTTTTATTTATGTTACTTTTTTTTTTTTTAAGGCAATTTGAAGAATGAGAAGGAAGTGTTGGAGTGGTTGACTAGCCCAGCAACGATGGCTGTCAATAATGTCATAGAGAAAGTGAACGTGAAAATGTTAGAGCGAGCATTAGAACGTTTTGAGTATGTTACAGTCTTCCTCTGTAAGTACACACGATGTGATTTGTAAGGATAATCATGTATGTTTTTTAGAGACTTGCTATCTTAAAACAATAATTCTTTATATAAGTTTTAATATCAATGTTAAAATATATAAAAAGGATGTTACAAAGCTATGTAGGCTATTTTTTTTTAAGACTGTCTTTCAGCCAGTTCATAGGAATCATTTTATATTTTTTCGCTGTTGGTGATCAAGGAAGCAGTAAAAGAAACAAAAGCATAAAAAGTTATTGCATCGAGGTCAACAGATTATTCTAATGCACCATTTTTTGAACTTTCTTAATTTGTTTCTATGTTTTAGATACAGTGGTTTTACATAGTCAAAAATATAAAAATTCAAAACTTGGTTTTCTAGTTTACCCTTTCAAAATGGTATTTTCCTATTATTGTGCAAGACACAGTTTTTGTCACACCTGTGCATTTTTGTACAAAAAATAAATAAATAAATCATTGAAGCTCTACGAAATTTACTTTGTTCATTTTAAAAATTTGACTGTTAAATGACCCTTTTGCACTAAATTACTGAATACTGCATTTGATCAATACTGCCACTGAGACACCAAAGCTAAAGCTAACCTATTCCTCTATATTAAATGGACAACACAGTTAGCTGATAACGAAACACATTCTTTTTTTTTAATTTCCTTATTTAAGGTATCATTATTTCAAATTACAAAATGTATGCTGTATCTCATGTCCCTCCAAAAAGGATTTGTATCTGGGACTGTTATAATATTCAGGGCCAGTTCCAGAGTATTTGGTGTCCTTTACAAAATTATTGTAGTGTCCCCCACCTTGTGTACACTGTTGAAAAAATACAGAAATTCTCTGTAATTTCAGAAAAAAAGTCGTAAATTACGGAAAAATTACGTAGACAAAACGTATTTTGCGACTTTTTTTCTGAAATTACAGAGAATTTCTGTATTTTTTCTGCATTTTTTTAACAGTGTATATCATATATTGAACCCTCTATGACAAAGAAACGAGACTGCAGGATTCCTTTTAGTTAATCTGGATTAACAGTTCATTTCAAACTTTGTGCTGTATAAGAAAAATTAAATAAATAGAACTCTGCTTGCAAAAATAGAAAGAAATACAATATATTAAAATCACACAATCGACTGATTGGGAAGAAAATCATATTTATTGAAATTTATTTTTCTGACTGAGTGAAAATAATGCCTGGACCGGGAGTCGAACCCCAGATCTTTGACTTACAAGGTCAAGGCTCTACCAATTGAGCTATCCACATATTTATTGAAATTTATTTTTCCATCTGAGTGAAAATAATGCGTGGACCAGGAGTCCAACCCCAGATCTTTGACTAACAAGGTCAAAGATCTGGGGTTCGACTCCCGGTCCAGGCATAATTTTTACTCAGTCGGAAAAATAAATTTCAAAAACAGAAAGTTCCTTTAAATGAAAAAACTAGTTTATTAAAAAAAGGAAGCACTGTATCCACAAATAAGAATCAAGGTATAACTGTTCAATACATATGTAATGACCATTCCAAAAAACATAAAACTCTGCCTGGAGTAGTTGTGGAAGACTATATATAACTTCTTGCAGTCATTAGGGATGAGGGAGAGAAATTTAACATTTACTAATCAACGGCAAGCAATAAAGTGAGTACAATATCCGTTGGGAAGACTGAAAGAAAATTTTCACCAATCGAAAATTGCCGTGCTCAGAATTGTGCCAAAAAGAATACCAAACAGTTTCTTTATTTGTGCATATTTTAATACAAAAATTTTAAAAATAATCTAACCGGTAAAACTAGACAAAAGAAGTTTGGCTCAAAAAGGAACGCCAACTGTCAGTCAAAGAATGATTGCAAACGACAAATTTAATTAAATACTTTCAGGCGTCAGCCATTCAGCTAGCTAAATCATTAAAGATCTATTTTTAGAAACACATCTCCTTTTATGGAAATGCTATTAATGTTAATAGCTTTTTTTAATGTAAACAGAAACAGTATAAATTACATACAGAAACTCTTTCTTTTTTTTTTTTTTTTTATGTAGAAATATGCTTTGAATTAGGTTAATAATTATTCTGAAAATAAATGATCTGAAATAAATTGCAATGGGTAAAGATTTTATTTTCAAGGAGAAAATATGAATTTAAATTATGTTTCAAATCCCTAGTATAAAAATTGCTTTATTTTAAAAGGAGGACAGTACGTTTACTATAAAAAGATTAGGAAGTGCATTATAATAAAAGTTTTAATTTGCGAATAAAATTGGAATTTCTGTTTAATTAATTAAGGAATTAATTATTTTAATTTCAAAAATATAATTTTTTTAATAACAAATGACAAAATGGACAAATGTACCCCGCCCGCGGGTTACAATGGTCCATGATATGAGGTACTATAGACCACAGGTCAAATTTAAAAAGCATACTAATGTAGTATGTTTTATAGTATAAAATATAGAATGTATTATATTTGTTTATTTATGTCTTCGATTCATACAAATAATGTAAATGAATGAACATTAAAATTAGAAAATGATACGCTAAACAATTTTTGTGTCACTGAAAATCTGCTGTTTTCTTGTGAAGTTGTTGGGTCTGGAAAACTTATTATTACAATAGCTTGAAAATTTACAAGAGATATAGCAACACTCTCAGGAAAAAATGTAGATCTTAATTAAGTTTTCGTTGCACGAATCTCACAAAAACAGATTCTTTTATAAAAATTCTTTTTATAGAAAAGATTCTTTTTATAGAAATCTTATTTCTGTGATTAAACCAACAAAATGTAAAACCATCTTTTTCGTCAAATTTATTTGTATTATTATTACTTTCTTCTATCTTCAATAGAAGAAAGTATTGGATTCGTAAAAATTTTCGATTTCCGGTTTTTGATGGATTTACACGTTTTGAGAGATGTAGAACACGATTTTACCATTTTTAGAAAATGTCTGTCTGTCTGTGTGTGTGTGTGACAAAATTTTGTGGCAACTGTATCTCTGGAACCACTGCACAGAATTTCATACAAATTGGTATGTAGTTGCACCTTGACATAAATTAGTGCCTATCAACTTTTGGTAAAAATCGTCTCACAGGTTGCGTTGCCATCCCGCTTTTTCTAAATTTTTAACAGGGTGATATAGGGCAAAAATTTTCAAGATGGGTATCTTTCGAAAGGTCTCGTCAGTACCTTTAAAACGAATGGTTGAACTATAAATCTGTGATAATTTAAAACAAAGTTATCGATTTTTTTTTTACTTTTTACGAAAAAAAACTTGGAAAAAAAAATCTCTTTTTTTTTTTTTTTTTTTTTTTTTTCTCCCCTTAATTTTATCAAACTCCCACGGTTTCCGTGTTCTTACAAACTTAAACTAGTTTTTGCTTTTTTCCCCTAATTTTGTCAAAGTCCTATGGTTTCCGTGTCTTGACAAACTTTGACATATTTTTGCATTTTTTCCCTAATTTTGTCAAAGTCCCGCGGTTTCCGTGTTTTGACAAACTTTGACAAAATTGGGGAGAAAATGCAAAAATTTGTGTAAGTTTGTCAGAACACGGAAACCGTGGGAGTTTGATAGAATTAAGGGGAGAGGAAAAAAAAAAAGTGGGACTTTGACAAAATTTTGGGTAAAATGTGAAAATTTGTTGAAGTCCCACTTTTTTTCCCCTCTCCCCTTAATTCTATCAAACTCCCACGGTTTCCATGTTCTGACAAACTTAAACTAATTTTTGCTTTTTTCCCCTAATTTTGTCAAAGTCCTACGGTTTCCGTGTTCTGACAAACTTAAACAAATTTTTGCATTTTTCCCCCAATTTTGTCTAAGTCCCACGGTTTCCGTGTTTTGACAAACTTAGAATAATTTTCACATTTTACCCAAAATTTTGTCAGTCCCACTTTTTTTTTTTTTTTTTTTTTTTTTTTTTTTTTTAAATTATTGTTACTGAGTGAATTTGTACAGGAAAAGATAGAAGAAAGTCATGTGGTGGCCACAACATACTAGTTTTTTAATTGCATTATTTAATATAGTTTGTTATAGCTGTATGATATTTGTAAAAATATGAGAATGCAAAAGTAACTGAATGGTTATTAAAAATAAATAAGAAGAAACCTCAAAGTAAATTGCTTTCTTATTCATCTTTGGAGACATAGTAGATCTAAGTAAGTTTAACTCTGAAATTTTTATATACAATTTACAGCTAACACTTCAAAAATGCAGATTTCGTAAATCAGTTTATTATGACAGAGAACTGGGGTAAATGGACCATGGTCCATTGTACCCCGTCTGGACTTCTGATAGCAAATGATTAAAAATAAAAAATCCTCTTAAAAAGTGTTTTAATGAGATTAAATATAATAATAGATGACCTTAGCTCTTTATTGTGCTAAATTGCCTATTCCAGATCACTTTTCCTGAAAGATGAAAAGATAAAATGTGTAACTACAAATATTTATTTTTGTCTACCGTAAACTAAACTTGCATGTAAACTAATATGCAGTAGAAGATATGATACAGAGTTGAAAATGGTCGATAGCACACAATTGTTTTATGTTACTTCACTGCAGGGAAATAAGTGTGCCAATTCAAAATAAAAAATAAGATAGTGTTAAAATTCATATTACATTTTAAGCTTGTAGCAATTTTTAAAGAACAGTTCATTCTTGTTTTTCAAAAAAAGCTTCAATTTCCATCACCAGTGAAAGAGGCAGCTAGGTTCTATGGTTTTGGCCATCTTGTGTTTGGAGCACCAAGTCCCATCATTTGCTGAAACCATATGCTGAAAACACAACGTAGAGGAGAAGGGAGTTCTCGCTTCTCTCTCACACTCAGTTATGACATCATCTATTTTATTTTTAAAAGAGATGGGAAAAACACGGGGAACTTTTTTTTCCCAGATTTATGTAGTAATTCTGTAATTTTAAAAATACTAAACATTTTTAAATGATAAACAATATGTGCATTTACGATAAAAACGAAACCTTACTTTAGCTTTATAGATGTAACTTTAGATGGTGGAATACTTTCCTTCAGCCCCCCCCCCCCCTCATCTTCAGCACCAGTTGCTCTGTGCTGTGTTGATTCTGTGAAAATTTCTTTTGGATTGTCCAAAAAAAATTTTCACAGAATCAACACAGCACAGAGTAACTGGTGCTGAAGATTTGGGGGGGCTGAAGGAAAGTACTCCACCATGTAAAGTTATATCTATAAAGCTAAAGTAAGGTTTCGTTTTTATTGTAATTGTAATTCTGGCTTTATTATTATAGTTTTTTAAAGTTAATATGTGCATTTCTTTTTTTCTAGATAATTACAAACTTGCAACAGTTTATTATAATTGTAAAAAATTTTTCAACATTTCCTAATCATTTCTTTTTTCTTACTTGAGGAATCATTACAGTTTTTAAAATACAAACACAGCACTTCTAATTTCTGCAACTAATGCTATTACTATTTTTTTTTTAAACTGTAGACAAGAAAGTGGGTTGCCAATTGTGTGCTAAAGTGCTCGATGAGTTAGAGAAGATTGACCACGAAGCCCAGGAGGAGGGAATTCACATTGTCAAGATTGATGACAAGGATTTTGCAAAGAAATATGGTGTCTATTCATTCCCTGCTGTCCTCTTCTTCCAGGGGATCAAATCAAAACCAGTTATCTATGCAGGTAAAAAAATACTAATCAATAAATGACAATGTATTTTGACTCGCTGTATTTTGATTTTTTATTATTACTATTAAAAATGTTCTTTTTTGTATTGATTTAGAGAGTTAAGGCCAATTGTCTGTGATAGGGACCTAGGCCTGGGTGGGATGACGCCCTTATAGGGGGGTCTTTGTACGTTGTATGTTTTTCAGACTTGTTTTTATGCTATATACCAGTAGCAGAACTTTCTGTGTCTTCTTTTTTTTTTTTTTTTTTTTTTGAAAAAGTTGCCAAAGTGACTTTTTTTTTTAATTCAGCAGAAGATTACCTACGGAATTTTGGAAACTTGGAATGCGGGGGTGGATTCTTCAGTGTCTCTTGAAACTGGGGTTCATGAACTAAGTTGAACTCTGTGTTTCTGTGGGAGGTAGATAAGAATGAAATGGCTAGATTTTAAAGATGAAACTCTTGAATATTTTTTACACACAATTTTAGAATTATATTTAAATGAATTTTTTAAATAAAATATTGGGGGTTTATTGTTCCTATTAAAATATTTGAAAAAAATTGAAAGATTGATAGTTATAAAATAATAAATAAAGGGTGCCAAGATATTGAAGGATATATAAATGATAATATAGTGCATGATAAGAAAGAATAAATGAAATGGTGGATGATAAGTTATTGATTTTTACTTTATTTTATTTTATTCATTTATTTATTGATTTTTTTAATTTGATTTTCTTCAAAGCATGTATTGATTATACATCATATAGTGAGAATATGAAAGTTGAATAAAATGAATATCGTTAAATTCATTCTTTTCTTATATTATTATTATTTTGTGATTGATACAGGTGAATGCTGAGAAGTGATCCATTTTTAATTAATAACTAACATTTAGTATTAAAAAAAAAATACTAATATGTTAGATTGTTATTATTGATGATAAGAGAGTAATTTAGAAATTCTCTGAATTCATCTGTATCGAGAATATTTGTTGTATTTTTCCAAGGCTGCAAAGAGAAAATAAATAAGACTCTTACCTCAGTACTTGATTAAAATGCAGATACGTAGTTCACTTTAACATTTATTTCAACTACGTCAACAAATTATAAGAAAGAATGGAGTTCCAGAGTAAAAGAAAAAAAATATATAAATGCGTTCTTAAAGAAATTTGTTAACAATTTAATGGATTTGCCTGCAATGTAATTTTATTAAAACAGGCTATTCATTTCATTAACATCACTTATCATTCCTCAGTAGAACTTGGAACACACTTCAAACAGTTTATTACTAATATTATTGAGTAGCACAAGCAAATTGTGATGCAACCATTTAAATTCTCTCAAAGTGTTTCTTGATATTAACGTAAATTTTTTTTAATATTCAGAAACAAACTGTAAAATATATTTTTTGTAGTGGATTATTAAATGTTGAATACGCTAAAATATTATAGTAGTAGATGTCAATTAAAAAAGTCTGCATCAAAGGCGAAGAAGTGATTTCAGATTCATTTCAGATAATTATCGTTCCTGATGACCATTCACAGTGGATTGTAAGATGTTCAATACACTAAAATATTATAACATTATAACATCAGATATCAAATCGAGAAATGAAAGGTGGAGAAATTATTTCAAAGTCATTTCATATGATTATTTCATTATGCCAATGCTTGATCTATATTGGTAAATTTTTGATTATGTTATTCATGATAATTTTCTCACACAACTTGTTCCTCCAAGTCAGAATATGGGTAGATCCTTTCAAGCTGAGTGAACAACCAGTCTTTCATGTCTACGGTGAAGAGCCAAATAATGCTTCACCTCCTGGCGTCCACAGAAGTGGAGCAGGAGGCCACGGAATGTTTCACCCACGCTGCTCTTGGGAGGTCTCTTCTCTTTCCCTTTCATCACAAAGTCTGTTCTTTTCCATTGCTGTGCCCTTCTTTGCAGGGTAGCAATTTGCGTCGCAAAAGAATGCGTTTTAAATTGTTTTTCTATAAGTATATTTTCTGTCTAGAACTTTAATATTTCATTTGAAAATATTTTTGCTAAAGCTATCATTGAATTGAGCTGTGATTTTTGAAAACTTGAAAAGTGGGGGAGGTAAAATTCTTGAGTATCTCTAGGAACTGGGGGGAATGAACCAAAATGAATTCTGTGTTTCTGTGAGAGGTAGAAGAAAATGGCTAAATTTTGAAGATAATTTGAGCATGAATTGGTAGTCTTTTTTTTTTTTTTTTTTTTTTCTTTTGAGACTCCTAATTTTCAGGATTTTGACTTTTGAGTCACAATCACTCCTGTACTTTAGACTTTTTTATTTTTAATATCTCGTTGTAACAGAACTCTGCAACTATCATGAATCCCTTTGGAAATTTTTTTGTACACTGATGAAACCATTTCATAGGATCATTCCTATCAGTTGGGCAATAGAAAAGTGATCTTTTTTTTTTATTATTATAGTCACTTAAATATGCCTATGCCTTATCGTGTGTTACTGTAAATTTCCATTTTTCAGCAGCTAGGTGTTTTTCTACAATTTGTTTATCTTTCAGCAATATGATTCGGCAAAAGCAGATGATGTACTTTAGGCTTAAATAATACTTTTTATGAATGATTTTTTTTTTTACTTGCAGTTCCTGCTTTCGATGCAATGAATCTTTGAGTTGGCAGATTTTTTTTCAGGATCAGAGAATTTACTTTCTTGATATTTACCTACGTTTGAACAGTCTTAGGATGAAGTTGCACTGTCATGTTTTCATTTTTACTCTCCCTTAGACTTTTTTCTTCTCAAATTTAATATATCATAAATACCTTTTTTAGAAATGCAATAACTACAATTTTTACACTGCTTCATAATTGGGTGATACAAAAGTACAGTTACATAATCTTTGAGATTTTAGGAGCTATTTTCAAAATAAATCTTTTATTTTCACATTCCATTCAAAAGAAAAAAGTAGTAGATGATTATTTAAAATTGCCAAATTTTTATCTCAAACTGCAAGAGAGAAAAATAAATTATAAAATTGTTTCCATAAAGTGTGAACGACCTTCTGTAGTGATGCTAATACACTGTGTTTTATTAAGTAAAATTTCATGCATAAAATGGGTGCAAAATAACCTGCGACTTATATGCTAGAAATTATATTAAATAAAAAGTGTTTATTATTTATTTACACAGTTTAATATTGCACATGATTCTACTCATTTTCTAGTTTTGTATGCTTTTTTTTGCTTGACACTGATAATTTAAACTAAAAAAAGATTAATGTATTAAATTTTTTAATGTATCAAATTTAAGTATTTTATTATAAATAAAATATTTAGTAAATATTTATTTATTGTAAATAGAACTCATTTTAACAATAAAATATGCATTTAAAAATATCTATTTTAGTTTTTCTATCCTAGCATTCCTCATTGTTCTTTGGTTGTAAACAAATACATTTGTTTTTCTCTTCTCCTCTCCATTGAGCAGGTTGCACTATTTTATGTTAAAGTTTAGCTCTTCATCGTTTCATACACTGTGGTTGGCTAAAATCATTGCTTTGTGCTTAATGGCGTCAGAAACATTATCATATACGACTAATTTTTTAAAAATTTTTTAGTCTATTTTTTATATTTTCATTTTGATAGGTAAATTTGTAAGGGGGGTAGTTATTTTATTTTTGATGCCATTATGGTGCTCTTTGATTTAATTTTCATTTTCAGCATTTCTATGTAAAAATTTTTTTTTCATCCTTAACATAGCCTCCTAAACTAGATGCCTGTCGTGTGGCTCGGAAGTTTGGCAACAGTTGAAGCGGTAGACAGCACCACCCGATACAGATTGCGCGACTTTTTAATTTAACTGTCACCAATAATTTTAAGAAGTAATATATGATATACATAATCGACGTTCCTTCGATTATATTCGCATTTTATGTATGTCATATCCCACTTAAAAAAAATTTTAGTGGCTGTTGAATAAAAAAGTTGTGCAATATGTACCAGGTGGCGCTGTCTACCACTTCAACTGTTACCAAGTTTCTGAGCCACGTGACAGGCATCTAGTTTAGGAGGCTATGTCCTTAAAGTTAATTTGGTATAGGCCTGCAGTTTCAAGGGAGTCAATATAATCTTCATCATTTTAGTTTCTTTGGAAAATGCTTTATTAGGTTTTATTTTTATGTTTTAGCCGCGTTGGACTTTATTTGAGGTACCTTTATTATAGGGAATGGAGGTTTGATTTTAAATTTTACCCTTTTTTTATTTGATTTAATCTTTTTTTATATACTTATTTGATTTTTATAAGAGCCTGCATTTTGTCAGATTTTGCTTCTGTTGTTTAGTTCTTGTTTTAAGGGAGTTTCATTCAAACAAACATTAATAGGGCGATTTATATAGGATTGAATAACTGCAAGTTTATATGTATATAGAGTTTTACATCCAGCATTCATTATTTTATTACTATTACTTCAGTTCTAATTTTCTGTTTTGGAGTTTGTATTACTGTGACATCTAGAAAATTTATTATGGACATAAATAAAATTTCCAGATTGTATAGAAAATTTGACTGTACATAAATAAGTTGTGACATACTATTCCTCAACCATTTAGCGAGATTAAATCATTAAATTAAGAACTCATAAGTTGGAAAAAAAAAATTAATAATGTCTGCACACAGAAAAGAAAAAATACAATAAATACCAAAGGCTCTGTGCTGGAGGCATTAAGAAGAACGAGCAGGCTACGCCTGCTTCGCTGGCCACTATATTTAAATGAATCTCCAAAAGAATTGGATCATTATTTATTTTTCACATCACATTATAAATAAAAACTAAAATAATTACATTAGAATCTCTCTAGACCTCGCATCGGTTACTCGCTGACTACGGCAGCTCTTTCTCTGCCCGCACTGTATCGGGAGCAGGTTCCCACTGCCTGCAGAAATCTCTTTCCTATGTATTTCAATATGGGTATTTACTGACGATAGGTGGGTCTGCCATTATTTAAGAACTACGATTTTAAAGATAACTGTATCTCAGCATCTATTAAATATTTTAGTTTTTGAACCAAGTATTTTATTGCTCATGCTATTTACACTGTATTACAATTTGATTCCAACCAATGTAATGAAATAAAATAAAAAGTAGATTTTCTTTTAGAAGGAATTAAATACATAAAAAATGAATAAATTCCAATCAGTTTAATCCTTTCTACTATATACTACCATTATTTCCTGACAAATACTATAAATTAGAAAAAAAAAAAAAAACTTCTAAAGAAATTAAATTAACAAATGAAAAATAATTGTTGTTATACTACAAAAATTATACATAAACATAACTGTTATAAAGAAGTTTTTAAATTTTTAATTTAATATATTTAATTTTTTCTACTGCCTTACCATTTTATTTTCAATAAATATAATAAATTAAAAAGAGAAAAAAGATTCGCCCTCAAATAAATGTATTAAATAAAAAATAAATTGCATAATATAGCCGTTGCTAAGATACGCAGACGATTACAATCGAAGAACTAGTATGTTGTGGCCACCACAAGACTTTCTTCTATGTTTTCCTATACAAATTCACGCAGTAACAATATTTAAATATATATATATATATATATATACGATTTTTTTCAAAGATTTTTTTTTTCTTAAAAGTAAAAAAAAACCGATAACTTTGTTTTAAATTACCACATATTTATAGTTCAACCATTCGTTTTAAAGGTATTGACGAGACCTTTCGAAAGATACCGACCTTGAAAATTTACACCCCCCACTGGGAGGGGGGTACTTCCCCCTAGGGGGGGAAGCGATGCCCCAAATTTTTTTCCTAATTAACTACTACTATTATCAATAATTCATATTAATTTCACAATCACAGGTTAAGAATAACTCTCATTATGTACATTTATACGAAATTTTTTCCTATACTGCCATGTTAAAAATTTAGAAAAAATACGATCACAGCGCCACCTGTTGAACGATTGATCCCCAAATCTAATCAGCCTCAGTTTATGTCAGGGGCCAACTAAATACCAAGTCTGGTTAAATTTCGTTAAAAAAAAAAAAAAAAAAAAAAAAAAAAAAACGATTTTTTTTCTAAGTTTTTTTTTCGTTAAAAGTAAAAAAAATCGATAACTTTGTTTTAAATTATCACAGGTTTATAGTTCAACCATTCGTTTTAAAGGTATTGACGAGACCTTTCGAAAGATACCCATCTTGAAAATTTACTCCCCTCGAGGGGGAACTTCCCCCCCAGGGGGTGTGGCGAGGCTCCTACGCATACAAATTTTTTTTCCCAGTTGACTATCTTTATTATAACTAATTCTTGTAAATTTCATAATGATTACTAAAAAGTAATTCTCTTTATGCACATTTATACAAAATTTTGTCCTATATCACCATGTTAAAAATTTAGAAAAAGCGGGATGGCAACGCAACCTGTAAGACAATTTTTACCAAAAGTTGATAGGCACTAATTTATGTCAAGGTGAAACTACATACCAATTTGTATGAAATTCTGTGCAGTAGTTCTTGAGATACAGTTGCCACAAAATTTTGTCACACACACACACACACACACACACACAGACAGACAGACAGACAGACAGACAGACATTTTCTAAAAATGGTCAAATCGTGTTCTACAGCTCTCAAAACGTGTAAATCCATCAAAAACCCGAGGTCGAAAATTTTTACGAATCCAATACTTTCTCTATATTACATATAGAAGAAAGTAATAAATTCATGAAAAAGGAAACATAAAAGCCAATGTTTAAAATCGAAAAAACATTAATTTAAAAAATTCAAATTCGAAATTCGAAAAACTCTCGATGAGGTGCACACCTGCAGGGTCCCAGGTACCTATATGCCAAATTTGGAAGCTCTGCAATCAGTAGTGTGTAGTATTGTTCATGTTTAGATTAGATAAATGTATTTATTTTCCTGTTGGAAAAAAAAATAAACTTGTATTATTATTATTATTATTTTTTTTTTTTTGGCAACAATTAAATTATGGATTCAATTTAAATGGCTAATTTTTTTCTATTATTAGCTTATTATTTTCATATTTTTATTAATTAAAAGAAAACTAAACAGAAATTCGAAATTCTGACTTCGATGTGCACAATGATCCTTCGGGGGGCACCTTTGTGTTAAATCTCGTGACTGTCCGAGCTACCGTTTTCGAGAACAGTGAAATATATATGTCACCGCTAAAGTGCAGAAATCAGTTAATCTGCAGATTAGCTAGGCAATCTGCACATTAACTAGGGTGATCTGTTAAAGTGAGGAAATTTTTTTCATTTCTCAAATTACCTAGGTAATCTGCGAATTACCTAGATAATCTGCACATTACCTACTAGGCACTCGTTAAAGTGAAAATGAGATCTCTGGTGGTATAATTTTACTGCACGCTGTGTTGTATTTGTTTTTATCATTCGGGAAAAGAAAAAAAAAAAAAGATTAGTTTGCTTTTCTTTTCTTTCTTTCTTTACTTATTTTAATCTGTATGTGTTTTAATTTTTATGTGTTTTAAAGTTATATTTGTTTTATTTATTTCATCTTTTTTATTCTGTCAATATAAGTTTAAAGATGTTATGCATTTTTAATATGAAATATAATATCTTTAATAGCTTACAATAAAGTCTGTTTTATAAATGAATGTTAGAATTGTAATACAGTAACGATTTCTTTTCAAATAAAAATATTTAACAATTAAAAAAAAAAAAAAAAAAAAAAAACTTTTATTAACAACTTATGTTGCTATTACTGTATATATAAAAAAAATATGCACCAATTTTTAATTAGCTAAAGAAATATTAAATTAGACAAATCAGAAGCATTTTAAGAAGTACTTCAAACAATTAAAACTGCTTTAATAATTTTTAGAACGCATGAAAATTAAAATGACAGTTTTCCAATGCTTTATTAAACTATATTTTGCAGCATATATATATATCTGTACAAGTTTAGGAAATATATTAATTTTACAATTAAAAAAAAAAAAAAAACTTTATTAACACATTTTATGTGATAAACTACAACGAAATTATTTGAAAAAGGCGAACAAAATTAAAAATAAAAATATAATCATGATATATAAAATTTTGTAAAGGAAACTTGAAATTGAAAGAAACAAAAGAGAAAAATTGTAATGAAATGCTAAAAAATGCATAAAAATTTCATTTTAAGTATTTATTGAATAATGCCATAATATTGAATGCCATATTTTCCAGAGTTAAAAATTATACATGTGTTCTTTTTTTCAGTAAGTAATAGTAATTTAAATCAATTTTAAAATAAAGTAGTTTTAAAAAGTTGTGGTTTAATAGTTTTATTTCGGGAGAAAATAATTACTGTGCTGTAAATTTAAGATTCATAATTTAAAATGAAGTTTCACGAGAGAGAGCTTTTAATTAAGATTTTATATTTCATTAATAAAATGCAGACCCTTATCAAACTTATATTGACAGAATTAAAAAAGAGAAGAACTCAAAACAATTTTAACTTACTTGTACTTTAAAATTTGTGTTGGTCATAATAAGAAATCTAATGTCATTGCTTCGATGATCATGATCCAAGTTTCGCGCTTACTGTTTATCACAGCAGAGAGGAAGGGATAAAAGTTTAGGTTTGTGTTTGAAGGTCAATCGCGTCACAGACTAATCTGGGATTCGCGTATCTGTATCACATGACTGTTTGACGTCATAGTGAATGTAAAAAAACTAAGGCTCGAAACAAACATTTGAACTTTAACGACACAGAAGCCGTTAATCTGCAGATTACCTAGTTAAAATGCGTAAAACTCTTTATTCCGCACTTTAACGGGTCATTTTAGTTAATCTGCAGATTAGCTAGGTAATCTTCAGATTAACGGGTTTCGCGCTTTAATGGTAACATATATACAAATATTGCTCACTTAATAGTATAAGATAAAAGTTAAAAATCATAACATATTTAATGATTTTCAAGATTTGCATTTCTCCACTCAGGGGAGTTAATACCAGGGTTGATAATCTATCAGTAATTGAACAATCCTAGGGCTCAACAAATAATCATGTTTTTTTGGGGGGAAGAGAGGGGAAGAAAGGTATGGAATGAAAGGAAAATATACATTAAAAAAAAAAAAAAAAAAAAAAGACTTATGGCTTGGGCCTGTTGCCTTGATCACTTTTATCTTCTATTATTGAGGCACGTGATCATGTTGTTGCTGTACGCCATACTACCTTCCAGTACTATCAAGCCATTGAAAAGAGGCAGTGTTGCCAGATTGGGAATTTTGTCTCCATTTTGGGGATTTTTGGGGCTTCTGGGAAAAATATTGGGGACCAAATGTTCGTGGGGAATTTCGAGGGGAGTTTTGAAATTTTTGGGGAGAAATCTGGGGAATTTTTCAACTTTTTTTTGACTTATTTTAGTCTACCTGTTTACAGCATTGTCAATTGTAGGGATTTGTCCTTACGTGTAGAAGCTTTTAACAGCTTTCTTTAGATTGTAGGGACTTCTAAAGGTCCTTCTTCTCCTCAGGAGATCCTCAAGATGAAAGTACATCTTTTGTACATCCTCAGCACTAAAGTACTTTACACAGATTTAAAATTTTTCGATAACTAGTGTGGAAGTGTATATAAAAGTTATTTTTATGTGTGGGGATTTTTTTTCAAAATGGAGCATCATTTGGGAGAAAATATGGGCTTAAATCTGTTAATTTTTTTTTTTTTTTTTTTTTTTTTTGTATAAAATTTACTTTTTTAGTAAAAATTGAGTTGGGGATTTTTTTGGATGAAAACCCTAATTTGGGGAATTTTTAAGCCTGTTTGGGGAAATTGACTGTCGACCATCTGGCAACACTGAAAAGAGGCTGTACAAACGATTTAATCAGGCAGCAGCTGCACAGAGCTCAGGAGAACCGTTACGTAGATAGCATAATTGAAGAGGTTTCCAGCCATTCAGTGCTAATTTTTAGACCTTCAGGGTCATTACACAGCCGGCATTGCTCAATCCTCCCTTCAGTCTTTGTTTTTTAAAGTTTCTCTCGCCACTCCTCAGCAAACGAGGCCAACACACTCCCAGACAGGGGAACAACTGTGGCCCATCGCATGAAGTCTTGACGATGCCAAGACGAAGAAAGGAACAGGGAGAAAAAGGCAAAGAAAAGTCAGTAGGTGAAGGAGATATGTGGCAAAACAGGGAAGAAATTAATTTTTTATTTGCACAATTAATTAACGTAAAAAAAGATTGAAAATTAAAAAACTTGACTCGGAAATGAACTAAATGATATCAAATAAGACCTAAAAATATTACCTTTTTAAATAAATAGATACTAATTACTAGAGAGAAATTAATTAAGGTCGTTTTTTAATTGAGAAATTCCGATTTATCTTAGTTTTTAGAGCTATAATAATTGTTGTAATATGAGTTCCATTAAATCGAAGTTCTTGAATATATATAGCTAACATTTATTAAAGACGATAAACAATATACACACATACAAAATAAGTAGAATTAAACATATTTAAATGCAGATTAACTTCGTACTTTTTAGTTATTTACCACACAGGTAATAATAGATATCCACTAAGGCCGGCGCACACAGCTACATTTTTTTCTCAACTGGCGCGCCCGCAGCCGAGAGCAGTTTGGAGAGCTCTCTCTCACGTGCATGCGCAATTAATGGCGCATCTGTTTTATTTATTAAAATGAATTGTTCGCTACTCCAACAATAATAATTATGATTATCAGTAAAAAATATTATAAGCTTAATTACTGTAATTTAAAACAACCCATTAAGACCTTTTGAGATAAAAGGGAACATTTTAACCTGCAAAAAGAACAATTCAAAATAATTAAATAAACTTTGTTTGCCCTACATTGCCAAAATAGTCGATTTAAAATAATTAACTTTAAGAAACTTTTTAATAAATGTCTGAGTAATTTTAAGCAAAACAAAATTCTAAGGTTACAGATTACAAGTTAAGATCAACCATTACTTAAAACTAGGTTTTTTTAAACTTGGAATTACTTAAAATGCCACAACTTATTTCGTTGTTTATTTCCATTTCAGATTGAATATTTTCATCAATGTTGTTAATTATTTTTAAATTTGTTTCAGTTTTTAAGTTATTGCGGACGATGGCAAAAACTTTGTCACCATGCCTATACTAGTGTTTAGTATTTTTTTGTTCAAAAATTATTTTTTCTACCTTAATTTTAATTGAGCTTCAAAATCTTGAAATGGGAGAATCCATCAGGACACCGGATAAAATTTACAGGTAAATTTTAAAAAGTTCATGTTTAAGATTAAAATGTTTACTGTAATTTTGCTGCAAGTTTTACTAATAGAATTATCTTCATATTTTTCTTTAATTTTTCTATTTGATTGTTTAATTAATTTCCTTTATGTGTATGGAGGGGGAAAAAAAAAACATAAAAACTTACCGACTTACCATAACATTATTTTGATGAAGGTTTATTTCTTTAGCATATTTAATGAAATCATTGTTGGAATTTAAGCCATTGTTTGAAAGAGGAAGAATCTCTTGGTAAATATTTTTCTCAAAACAGTAAGAGGAGCTGTCTCATTTATTAAGGTTTATGCCCAAACACATGGGCAGATTTATTGGGTGCATGGTTTGTGATTTATAGTTTGTTGTTGTTAGGCTAGGTGTTTTAATTTATTAGTTTTCTTTAAAAAAAAAACTTTTTTGTTAAGTTTTTTATTTGGGTCTTTGTGACTTTTGCTAATGCCTATTTCCTCTATGACTTGTTCTACATTTTTGTTACAATTGTTTCTATTAAGAATGACTGTTTATTGTATTTTATCTGCCAGTATACATATTATTGTTATGTTAACTGTTATTGTGCAATAAACTTATCTAATCTAATTAGGCGACATGAAGAATGGTGAAAGAATGCTGAACTGGCTGATGTCCCAGAAAGATCCCAGTTACGACATCATCGAGGAAGTAGAAGGAAAAGATCTGCTCACACTGATTGACCTTTCAGATCATTTAGCTGTCTTTTACTGTATGTTGCCATTTCTTATTGTTATCTATGATTTGTTTGTTAGAAATTCTGACATGCTGTCCTATCCAATTAATTTATCCTGTAAATTAGATTAGCCATTTCAACTGCTATACGCAAGCGAAGTGTGACGTCGCTGATCGTCCGTGGTTGCAATAAAAATATTTCCTATGTTAATCACTCATTGTATTTTTTGTAAAAAATTATTAAAAATCGAGGAAAATTATTTTCTGATTTTAATACCCCTATTTGGGTATTATAGATATGTATTAGTTATTGTGTGCATGGATTAGATTGAGTTATTTTGCGGTCAAATTGACAAAATTTTAATTTTAAATTTCAAAACTCTGTCGTTCTTGGCGCTTATTGTATTTGGTGATCAAAAACGTAATACGAAAATATGTATGCCAGATGTATATTTTCGTAATATGCATTGTACGAAATATTGTTTCATATTATTCATTACTCTCTTAATATAAGTTGTTAAAATAACCATGATTTTTGAAAGGAATTAAATTATATTCGCCAGATAATTTGGCGATATTTTTTTTCCCGCCAAGGATGATCGATATGAAATCTATTCCACTGCAGCATATTAGTGTGTTTTATCAGATACTTTATTTAGACATTTGAAAACAAATTTGACTCAAATTATGATAGAATATTTATCATTTTCCTTTTAATTAGTATATTAGTTGGATATTTCTGTACTGATAAGTATAAAGGATTTAAGTCCAAAAATGTCGGTTTTGAGTTAAGTACATAGCCAGACTCAGAAAAAAATTCTCTATCGATTGGTATAAAGGATTTAAATCCATGTCATTGAGTCTTTGAGAAAATCCATTTGTAAAAAAAGATTCAAGTCAGAAATTTAACATTAATCTTTGGTATAAAATATTTAATTCAATTTTTCCCTTTATTAAATGAAGATTGATAATCACTGAACGGTATAAAGCGTATAAACCAACATAATCCCTTTTTCCTAATCGATTCTGCTCATTAGTTTTTAGTTAGTTTAACTTTGTTTTTCGTCTCCTGAAAAATCAAGAATATGGACTTAAATCCTTTATACTTATCAGTACAGATTTAATGTGTAAATATCATCCTCTGAAATGAAATATTTATGTTTTCAATTGAATATGGAAGTTTGCCATTTTTTTTTTTTTTTTAGAGTTTAGAAATTAAAAATTCAAATTTTATCAATTTTACAACAAAATAACTTAATCTAACACATGCACACAATAACTAATATATATCTATACTTCTATACCCAAATATGGGGATTAAAATCGGGAAATAATTTTCCTCGATTTTTTAATAATATTTTACAAAAAATCCAATGCGTGATTAACATACGAAATCTTTTTCTTGCATCCCCGGACGGTCAGTGACGTCTTCACTTCGCTTGTGTATACTGAGTGTCTTAAAAAAATTATAAATTTGTTCAATGTCAGATGATTGTGTGTTATCAGCATAACTTAAGAAAAAATATTAGCAGGAAGTCCATATTCATTATTCTAAATCTGTATGATATAAATGGAGATGCTACTGAAAACTTTGGATTAAAATTGAACAAAGAGTTTGTGTACAGGAATATCCAAGAAAATTTAGATACATTGTACAGTAACTGCCATTTAATAAAATCAGCTGCTTTATATGATCAAATTGCCAGGCCCGGATATAATCAAATAAATAATTGGGTTTAATCAGGGTATTTTTTTTTTGGGGGGGGGGGATTTTATCAGGTTTTTTGGGGTTTTATCAGAATTTTCAGGAATATTTTCTTTCTTCTTTTTTTTTAACATTAAGTATGTCATTCATAATTAGATAATTTAAAAAAATAAATGTTAATTACTCATTAAAATCAAAACATTTTAAATTTAATTCTAAAATATCTAAAGTCTTTTTATGATTAAGTTATAAAGAAATTTTTAAAAATTAAATAATTGCATTCTAAATATTCTAAAATTCTGTTTATCTGCCCTTTACAACAAAAAATTAGATTTTAATAATCATTTAGCGTTGTTTTATTAAATATTTCGTAGCCAATAGATTTTCATTAAACATTTTAAAGTATCATCCCTCTACATTACATAACAGTGTTACACTGATAAAGTTTTCAGATTTTTTTTTTTTTTTTTATTTAAATTTATATTTTACATTTCTCGAGTTCCACAAATTTCTTTGTATTGACAAACAACTCTGTTTTTTCTTGCTTTTATTTTTTTTTAATATAATATTTTTTTTTTATTTATTTAAATTTATATTTTACATTTCTCGAGTTCCACAAATTTCTTTGTATTGACAAACAACTCTGTTTTTTCTTGCTTTTATTTTTTTTTAATATAATATTTTTTTTTTTTTTTAATAAGATTATTATTTTCAAGGAGGATTTTTTTCTATAGAGCAGTTTGAGCACCTCAAATATTTCTGAAAATTCTTTGTTCATGTTCTAATAATGTATATAATATTTGTTTTATATTTGTATGTTTATTGAAGTTAGATAAGATAAAAGTACAATTTAAAAAAAAAACCACTTGTGCTTTTTCTTGGGTTTTTTTTTTGGGTCGAGCAAAACCTAGCCAACCCTGATATGGATGCACCTTGAGATAAGTTACTGCAAATCAACTTTTGCTACTAATTGCTGAACAGGTGGCACTTCTATACAGTGATTTCCTCAGTGTAAGGGAAGACTCTATTTCAGGTTCTAATGCGTATAATCAAACAGCACTTCATATGTGAGAAAGTCATTATGAGACATTATGCCAATTGAATTTGGATGTATATCTACCAATAGGTTGTGCTGCTATAGTGCAGTTTTTCCCGAGAACGGGAATGCTATATTTCAATTTCTATGGCATTTTACTGTGCGAAACTTGATTAATCAGATAACCATTATGAAAACACATTTTTAAAGATGTTAGTTAAAGTGTGTTTCTTTGGATATTTAGTGTTAGTTTTCTCTAAGATGAAAATCACCTGCATTCATCGTGGTAGATAATTTCAATAAATAATAGTTTTTGTAAATTATTTGAACTGAGGGAATTCAGATAGGAAAATATAGAAGAAAGTCTTGTAGTGGCCACAACATACTAGTTGTGTATTGTGTTTTTCTACTATTCTAAATTTAAGAATGCTGTGAGAGTTGTGTATAGAATTCATAGACATTATACAGGACTGGCCAAAATTGAGCAATAGATTTTTTCTGTTATGAATGTAATTAATGGAAGTGCTGTTCTAAATTTTAATTAATCCAGGAATACTGCTGAGGAATATAATTACTCTCTCATACCAAACAAACATAAACAAAAGTATGGTGAATTAGTTTAGATTCCAAATTTCAGTGCTAATTTTTTGCTATAGTTACACATTTTGAGTTTTCCTGAATCTGAAAAATCCAGTTTTTAGCAGTTGATCTGTGTATATGTTTGTTAACAATATAAATTAAAAACAAGTAATTGCAAGAACTTCAAATTGGGTATTTTGAAAATCACATGAGGTTTAAAATTTTGACCAAGGTTGGTAGGTTTCGAGGTGTGATATGGGTAAAATTTATTTGAATAATTTAGAATAAACTTTTAATTTTAATAACAGCCTTAAAATTATATGAGTGTATATGCTATGGTCAGTTGCAGTTGAGGTGGTGGTAGTTCCCCCTCACACAGGTCAAATAAAACAGTTTGTATAGTGCTGTTTATTGCACTGCTTAATCTATAATATATCTTTCAAATGCAGTGGAAATAAGGGTGGTTCTGAAGGAACTGATCACTGCAACCAGTAGTATATTGTACTATTCCAAAAAAGTCTGTTGCTGAAACAATTGTATTTCTATGAGAGTAGTTGACGATTAGTTCATGATTAAATTAAATGGCCTTAAATTGGAAGATTTCAATCCAGGAAATGCTATTAAATTGTGGTAGAATGATGTACCTTCTGGGCGAAGAATGAATTTGTGATTTTTAAATATGTATGTTTAATATTGTCAATGTAATTACATTCTTTACATAAATATTCTTTATATAATCTTGCATATAATAATAATAATTACAAGTTGATGCTTTATTTTTATTTTTTTAATATACGTATTTAATTATAGATGGCACCTAGATTTTTCATTTTGACGCCCAAAAAAATTCAATCCAAGCGTCATTTTGACGCCTAGTTTCAAAATTGTTATTTCTAACACTGATCATGAAGCTACGTGTGTTCAATTAAATGCTAATTTAAGTGTTCAAACCTATAAGCTGAATGTGTCTTGCACTCACAAAGAATATGGACAGCTGTTTTTTCTTCATATAAGCAAGTTCTTCATGTTTGATTGTTATATGAGTGAATTGGGTTATATAAGTTGACTTATATGAGCATTTGTACTATTGTCAATGGGCTCTTCCCACCTGACGTCAGAGGTCACATGATAGAGGAAAAACAAATAGCAGATGAAGTCTTGTTTATCTACAGCGATTGCTGAAATAACATATTTTCTGTTCTTATTTTTGATCAATCGTATTTAATCTATGTTATTTTTTCATAATCATCATTTAGTTTATATTTGTTATTGATGTTCATGAAGAACATGTTAAATACTCTGATTTTTGGTGCTTAAATCAGTGACAGTGCAACATCGTACGGCGTAAATCCATTTAGACCAGTAACTAAGTTAATTAACTTGTTGTAACACCCTTATGCAATTAAATTTAATTGAAAACATTTTAAAATTTCAAATTATAATCCATAAACATTCCACAAGAACAAGCTATTATTTATTGCTAGATCAGTTAATGTTACAGTTACACTACAATATACAAAAATCGATTCTTACAGGCAAAAATAAATAAACGCATAAAGTGTTTTTTAAAAATTATTAAATTTACAAATACATTTATTCTACTGTTTACAGATGCACAATATTACTTTTATTTTATTTTATAACATTTTTGTTCTTACGAACAATATTCAATTGAATTTGATTCTCAGAATTCGATTATTCGTTTTCCTCTATCACAGGATTGGGCAGACGAAACTGGGAAGAGTCCATTGGGATTGAAGGGATGGTTGTTCCTCCTCAAGCAGGTCAAATAAAACTGCTTATAAAACTATTTTCAACTGTTTTTAAAGCACATTTATATAATATACAGTGCTGCTTATTGTACTATTGTACTTCTTAATTTGTAATCTGTCTTTCAAATGCAGGATGAGAGAAAGTCATATGAGTGCTACCCACCAGATTAATTTTTATTGAGAAAGAAAATTAATATCTGTATCTAATTACAAAAATTTTGCCCTAATAAAAAAGTGTGCATTTTATATATATTGGATATTGAAAAGATCTGTGTTCATGGCTAGAATTCATTAAATATTGACATATATAACAAATTGATGTTAAACAAGTATAATAAATTATAAATATGCATAAAAGAAATGGATAGTTTATAAATTAAAAATTTTGGGATATTTCATTTCACAAATTACAAATTTATAATCCTTAAATGGCCACTACATAAAAAAGCGCCTTATGTATAAAATCAAATATACTCCATGCTCTAATAAGGTGATTAAAAAAAAATCAGCACTGTATCCTAAAAAATTGTTTATTTATTTGTTTTCCCCATTGTTTTCACTCATACTTTGTGTATAGATCCATGAAACACTGTCAGTCAGGATGATTTTGCCTCCATTACATTGAGGCATTGTAGAAAGTGGTTTGTTAGCTTAACATGTCTCTAGAAATTTTATGATATAATGCTGAAACTTTGTACATTACTTTATTAGTGTATTTGGTACCCAATACATAGCATATTGGGCTCTACAATTTTTTTCACACAGCGATTGTGCAAAATTTAAATTCCCAAGAAATTTTTATTTGATTTTATAAAATTCTGTATCTTTTCTACAGAACTTTTCTGTGTATAATATGATTTTTTTTTTTTTTTTTTTTTTAATATGAAATAAAAAAATAGATATTGCAAAATGTTTTTTTTATTTTTCTTCAATTAGCAGATGTGCAGTATTATTTGGTTCCTTATTTTTTTTATTTTTATTTTTTTTTATTTATGTTTTATTTATTTTTTTTTTTTTTTTTTGAGAGAGAGAGAGAGAAAGAGTAAAATATTTTAAATGCTTAGGATTACATGGGAAATTTTTTCCAAAAAATTCACAATATTATAATTATAGACTATTCTGTGAAAATGTGTAGAAAGTTTGGAAAAAAAGAGTGTAATAAATTATGTATGTTAAAACATGTTTTTAACTTTTTTCTTATGACCATTAGTGTTTTCTACATCAAAGATAAACTGTTTCATAAAGTATGTAAAAACTAAAAATATTATTTTTAATTTAAAAAGAAGTTATTTAATTAAGTCCACTTTCTTTTTTAAAGCATCGATAAAATATATTTAAAAGAGAATGAATCAGTTTGGGGCTTATTTAACTGTCTTAAAATGTTCTTTTGTATCTACATTGCTGTCTGATTATCTGTGTACAATAAGCTATAGTAAGCTAGTTTTTCATTAAAAAAAATTACAGTTAAGGATGACAATTTTCAAATAAAAAGTATGAAAACAAAGAAATCTTGCATAAAAGGAAAATAATTGATGCTAATACTGAATTATTATTTTTTTTCCTTTACAAAGTTTTCTTACTTTTAAGAATGTAGAATATATTTTTAAAACTATTATTTAATTTGTGAATGTGTTTTTTTTTTATTTATTTATGTTATTCTAACACTGTGTAATCTACATTCTCTGTTACTGATGCACTTTTCTTTTTCCAGACGATAAGAAGTTATGTTCCAAGTGTGATGCTCAAAATATTGGTGAGTATTTGAATAAGATTTGAAACAAGTTTTGTTTTTCTAGATGTTTAAGAATGGTTCATTCTATAGTATATCCCTATAGCTATAGTATATCCAGTTCATGCTATAGCATAGCTGCCAATATTTTAATTTATTCCAGAATATTTTTAGCAGCTCCGCCTTTATTTCGCACCATTTTATTTTTAGAATATTTTTCGAAATGATAAAATAAGATAAATGCACCCGTAATAAATTAAAATATTGGTAGCTATGCTATAGTATATCCCCTTATGCTATAGTATGCCATTTCCTCTTAAAATCATTTTACAGTGACAAACATTTTAATATCAAACATGAAATTTTGATTATATTAGCTAAATCCTGACTTATTTATTTATTTTATTGTGCAACCAACTTCTTATTTTATTTAATTTGATTTTCAAGATTCGTAGAGGAAAAATAAAATATAAAGAATATAAATTAATAGGAGCTCTCTTGCCTAATATCTCTTAATAATCTCTTGCCTAAATAAAAAACCCGAATGAAAGAACATCAAAACGACATAAAATTCAACCAGAATACCACTGCTTTAGCTAAAAATTACCTTGAAAATAATATAAAAATAGATTTTGATAATGTCACAAAAATAGCTAATTATAATAACCAAAGTTCCGCATATTTTAGAGAAAGTATAGAAATCGCGCACAATAATCACGTGATCAACAACCACAAATCGGCAGAAATAGACAAAGTGTGGCGTCACATGTACAGTTATAAAGGAGAAGATCAGCCTTTGGATGACCGCCAACCACATAGTGCAGTCGGCACTGTAGAATTAGGGGATCCCCTACCAAAAAAGCTTTCTGCCAGCACGAAGTTCTGTTAAAGGTATTTAATTTTAATCTTAAATAATTTCTGGAAGATCAGCTAGATTTTGTATAGTGTTTAAAAATTATATTATTCTATTGTGTCGTATAGGGGAGTGCAATTAATACAATAAAATTCTTTTTTGTGACCTATGGGACCAGTTTGATCTTCATTTAATTTTTTATTCTAATCTGTTTATTTGCAATGCACTTTTGGAGGCCTTTATTTATATATATATATATATATATATATATTTGTAAACACTTAAAATTTGAAGACAATTTAAATCAGATACTAGAAAATTGAAAAGTTTGGCCTGTTTTAATGGTGTAAAGGATTAAAAGAAAAAAGAGCCAATTTTTGATTTAGACTGCCTATTTATCTGAAACCTTTTATGAATGATTTTCTTTTCTGAATGCATTAAATCTTTTGGAAATCTAACTCAGAGATAAAGAACATAAGAAAATGAATTGGTGTTTATACATTATATTGTTCTTATACCTTCCTTTTCTTCTTTGTTGTGAAATGGAAAAGAAAAGAGAGTCTCATTAAAATGGATGATTTGAATGTAGGACCCCCCTCCCCTAACTTGAAGGCATTTTAAATCTAAAGCTAATCATAATAATTATAATCGAACTTTTTTCTTTCTTTGTTACATAATTTTATGATTAATGATTTCAAAAAAATTATTTTTTCAAACATTTTTTCCCCTTACAAAATTGCTATATGATTGTTAGATTCAAATATAGGTTCCAATTTACTTGCTTATAGTACAACATAATTAGATATATTTCAAGTAAAAAAGTTTCATCAACATAATTATATCTCTTAACAAGTTATTCAATTTTAAAATTTTTGGACAAAAATGACATTCAAAAAGGTCACCTGTGAGGGGCCAACTTTAAACAGCTCTATTTTAGGTTTAAAAAAAAAAAAAATTAAACAATAACAAAGTTTTTACAATACTTGGAATTCAGGAGAAATCGAAAAACTCAAGAAATTTTATTATCATCATTATTTTCAACAAAAAAAATGTAGAGAATGTAGAAATTTTTTATCAAAACATACGATAAACTTTCATAATACAGGGTGTTTATACATCCCGGACCCATTTTGATGTTTAATAACTCATAAAATAATAAAGATATATTAAAATTAATAACATGAATGGTTAGATAGACTCAAAAAGTTTCATGACTCTTGTCAATGAACTTCCACGTGTGCCCCCTTCGTCGCATGGAGAATATCAAGTCGATAGTCAATTTCATGTCTGATAGCGGCAAGCATGTCGGCAAGCATCCACAGAGGCTATTACGGTTGTAATTCTGACTTTTAGGTCATCAATGTTCGGCACTCTCCTCCTGTAAACATTGTCCTTTACAAATCCCCAAAGGAAAAAGTCCAGCGGCGTTATATCAGGTGATCTGGGTGGCCAAGGAATTGGACCTCCTTGCCCATTCCATCTTCCTGGAAAATGGTCATTCAAAGAACTATGAACGATAGTACCCCAATGAGGTGGTGCACCATCTTGTTGCAAAAAGACATGTGGCTGAAGCTCTTCTAGTTGTGGAAATACGAAGTTTTCCAACATGTCTAAGTATACGACTGATGAGAACGTCTTTTCTGTAAAAAAGAAAGGCCCAATGACTCAGTCGTGCATTAGTCTACACCACACATTAACCTTTGGGAATCCCTTTGTGCCTCACGGTATTCATGGGGGTTTTCAAAAGAGTCAAAGAGTAAAAAAAAGTCAAAAGAGAGAAAAATGCAATTAATAAGCAGACGATATTTAGAAAAGTACAGATATTTAGACTGGAAAATGAAATTATCTGAAATTAACCACACGCGCAGACAATATTTACAAAAGTAAAGATATTCAAACCTGAAAAGAAAATATATGAGTTATTCCATCAATAAATGCCATAAGTTTGTTTATATCTTCATTATTTTATGAGTTATTAAACATCAAAATGGGTCCGGGACTTTATAAACGCCCTGTATATATAGTTTTAATTTCAGTTTTTTATTTTAAATTGTATAGTTTTGTAATGTGGAGGAAAATCTTTCTTTTTTTTTTCTCTCTCTAGGGTTTTATAATGAAGGAAAGAAAGTCAACTATATGATTTTTCACAATGGTGGCAAGTTACTAAAATATACCCTCTAAATAAGTTGATTTGCAAGCGTGTTCATTTCTAATGCTGTATGATTGTGTGTCATCAATTTTACTTTCAAAAAAAAAAAAAAGACAGAAAACTCAGGGAATATTTTTTTTCATATTTGTATGGCAACCCTGAATAAACAAAATAAATTATTTTCCCAATTTGACTTCTTCTGTAATTGCAAGAAAATCAGAGATGATGATTTCCCCCTTTTCATTGCCTGAATGGATAAGGCCTTCTGCTGATTTATTTTTACTTCCATTACCCTACTGCTGTAGGTAATGGAAGCATTGTATTCGGTCCAAAAATTCAATATCGAATTTTCACCTGATTTACATGTTTTTAGGTCCTTTAAGTCCAAAAAAGTGGTTTTCGGCAATGGGTCAGTGTGTGTGTATGTATGTGCGGAATCTTCTGACTATCTTATCTCCAAAACTAATAAAGATAGAATGATGAAACTTCAGAATTGCCACAGGATTGGTGTACAGGTGAATTTTCCAAATTTTGGTGAAAAATGGAAAAACAGAAGTGGGACATCCGAAACTGGAAGTGGGACCATAAGTCCATATCTCAAAAATGGCTCTAACAATTTTCTTCAAAATTTCAAATAAATTAATTTCAGATATCCTTTCTCATGTATAACATGGTTAATACAGGAAAATTAACAGTCATCCTGCTTAGGTAGGTAGGTTAATTTTAGATTTTGGAATTGGGTGTTTCAAAAGATAACTCAACCATTTTTTATGTTATTTTCTAACTTGCCATGTAAACTTTGTTTTATATGTCTTTACTCGTGTATCAAGTTTCTCATACCAGAAAAATTTTATGTTTCTACTTCGTTAAGTCAATTTTATGTCTTCTAATAATATTATCTCCATAAAATGCATATAATAAATGTAATAGTGGGTAATGGAAGTCGTGTGGTTGTTTCACACCCAATTTTTTACATTGTTGCATTACTTTATTAACATTCTAATTCTTTTTGTTCTTTTCCCCAGAATCAGCGGAATGTGAAGATTGCTTGATTATCATGGACGAGCTGGAATCTATAGACGACGATGCCTATCGAAGTGGCATTCAGTTCGTGAAGACGGGAGATCTTTCTCTGGCCAAGAAACACGGAGCCAAATCAGTACCTGCCTTGGTCTATTATGAAGATCGAGTACCTTTTGTTTATGATGGTACAAACCGTTTATTATTGAAAAATATTTACATTTTTACATTCATTTTTTTAAGTTGGTTTCTTTAGAAATTAATCTGCTTAATTATACTCCAGTTATAGTACATAATGGAAAATTATTATAGAAATAAATTCTTGTCTAGAAGAGAAATTTAAGCCAAAAATCCTAAGTCTGTTTTTGTTTTTAAGTAATAGATTTAAAATTCTGCACAAAACAGAATTTAATTGAGTATGGCAAGATTTATTTTAATCTATTCTTCTCTATAAAGGTATGTGGTAACTGTGTTTCATTCCCTAACCATAGCCTCCTTAACTAGATGCCTGTCGCATAGCTTGGAAACTAGGCAACAGTTGAAGCGGTAGACAGCGCCACCTAGTATAGATTATAAGACTCAGAACAAGACTTTAAATTATTCAACTGTCACCAATAATTTAAAGAAGTGATATGTGATATATATAATCGACGTTTTCTCAATTCTATTCGCCTTTTATGTATATCATATCCCACTTTTTAAAATTTTTGGTGCTGTTGAATAAAAAAGTCGCACAATCTGTACCAGGTGGCGCTGTCTACTGCTTCAACTGTTGCCTAGTTTCCGAGCTACGTGACAGGCATCTAGTTAAGGAGGCTATGCCCTAACATTGGTTACTATATTCATTTCTTAAAATTTCTTTGGTATGATCGCACATAGGAGCCCCTTGACGGCTGTTAAATTTCTGTTGTCATTTGAATGGTGAACTTAAAATGGCTATTGCAATTGCATAATTAAAGATCTTGCTGAGAAACGTCCGAGCTACTTTGTTGCCAAGTTTCAACTTTCACCAAGGGGTTTTATACTCAAACTGTTCTATTTCAGCACTATTTTTCTTAATTTTATTTTAATTATTTTACTAAAAACTGCTTGCACATACTATTATTATTCTTTTTTCTTTCGGACATAAAAGGAAATGTATTTATTTATTTTTAACATTATTTATTTTTTCTTTTTATTAATTTTAAAGTTAAATAAAATTGGGTTTTTATTTAATGTCTTTTGAACCAATTATCCGATTGAACTAAAAAATTTGGCGTTAACTAGATTTGTCCTGAATTATAAGGGTAACAACTTTTGATAAAATCTAATTATCCGGATGGATTCAATGACAAACTTTCTACTTTATGTATTTAGATAAAAACAAAATGTGTTTGCACATTCATTCAAGGTCATGCATAATCATTTTTAATGATGCCATCTGAAAGAAATAGTATGACTTGTCATATTATTAATCATTTTTTTTTTTTTTTTGAAACTTTTTTTTTTTTTTATGGTGGTTGGGGGGAGTTTTCTGTGTCCAAAAAAATGACTTCAACTTCTTCTTATCACTTTTTTTCTTTACTAAATAATACGGATTTAACAAATATATATAGATATATTATTATACTGATCTAAACATATTTTTTTTTCATAATTAAAGAAACAATTGTTTCATCTTATATTTAACATTCTGTATTCACTCTTTTTGACTGTGAAACTTTTTCATCTTTCTTTAAATACCCTTCCAAACATTATTTCTCTTTCACTCCTTCCCCATCACCTGCTATTTTCTATCTTGTAAAGTGAGAAATATGTATTGAATATTGTTATAAAACCATTCTTCTGAATGGCTTCAAGTGAATCTTCTCGATTCTTTGTAATATAAAGATTGCAGGCTATTGCATTTAATCAAAATAATTTAATATTTTCAAACCATTTTAATTTCAAAGTAATAATCTTCAAACTGATATTTTAATATTCTTCTTACCTGTAAAATTCTTCGACGTTAAAAAATGACGACTAATAACGGACACTTGTTTTTCTAGAAATAATAGCTTCTTCTTTAAGATGAGAAAAATATATACAGTTTATTAAATAAAGTATTTACATGAAGAAACACTATTTACAAAAGGTATTTACATATTCGAAATTCGCGAAAACAATTTTCTATTCGTAATATTTTAATGACTAAGCCACCAGTTTTCTATTTCGTTATGACAATGGTGGTTCCATAAAAATAAATTAGGCCAAAGGTGGCCTGAGAGCATTCTTTTTCATTGTGTTGCTCTCTTCACTAAAGACAAACTAAAACTAACTAATCTATGGGCTACCTTTTCTATTTCTTCAACGTCAACGGTAGCTCCATGAATAATAAAAATCAGGCCAAAAAGGCCCCGAGAGCATACTACTATTTCATGACATTGCTCTCCATTCTAGAACAGAACTAAAACTAATGTCCCGCGAGCGAGTAAACAAAAAAAATGTTCTTCGAATTTCATCTCAACGGGATCTCTGGCGCCCTCTAGTGAGGCAAAAGTATATCAATACCTAACAAATATGGTTTTTCATGATCAGCAATAGGAGACCAGATTTTGTGTTTTAACACAAAATTAAACTAAAAATATAAGATGTTTGGGGATGAAAAAATGCGATGGATTTTTTTTCCTCAGTTTTAGCAAGTAAAATTCTATAAGAAACATTAATAAAATCCTGTACAGTTTTTTGATTGCAAGTCTATATTAATCTTTAACCACATTTCTTGTGACCATGGAAGCCTCTGCTGACTGAACGAGTTCACTGTTAAAATAGGGGGGATAATTTTTTCGTTGAGTGAAAAAAAAAATGATAAGGGAACACCGCAAACTGAATGATTGGATGTTTACTAAATTCCAACCTGTCGGTCAACTTTTCACCCCTCAAAGATTTTGGACTCATCCTCACTGCTAGGCGTAGGAAACGTGGTTGCACTGTATTTTTAAGTGTTAAATTTCTTTTTGAATGGATGGAATAAACCTAAATTTAAAAAAAAATGTCTGCTTGTTAGTTTAAATGCTTTAAGTAATTAAATAATCAGCTTGCCTGTGTTTTCACGATATGAGTTCATGCCATCTCCTTTTTCCTGACAGGTGACCTGGATAATGACGACGAAGTGTTAGAGTGGCTTTTGATGAGGAAGACGGATGAAACCATCGAGAAAGTGAACGGAGCTATGCTAGATGCACTCATTAAAAACACGGAATATTTAGCTGTGTTCATTTGTAAGTACAACGGCTGCTTAGAAAATAGTACTTGAAATAATCTCAAACTTCCAGTTACTCTAGAAAATTGCACTAATCTTAATTCATGAAAAATAGGTTTGACTCTGTAAATATCTCTGGTTCTACCTGTAGTTCAGATCTGTTTATTTTGAACATTGTGATGTTGGGAAGAAATTTTCATTAATACAAAGAATGTTAAAGAACACATAATTTATTATTATTATTATTATTATTATTATTTTTTTTTTTTTTCAGACAAACTGAAACCATTTAAAGCCTCTATTGGGAATTAATAAAGAAAAATTTTGAAGTACTTTTACAAGCAGATTAAAAAAATAAAATAAAAGCACAGTTGCCTCTTATGTTTGCAACACATTTGCAGAACTAGCAACACACTAGCAGACAACACATTTGAAAAATCAGTGAAAATCACACATAACTAAAAGCGCCTTATGTTTTAATTCCTAATAAAAGCTATGCATTATGTAAGCCAAAAGCACTCTGAAATACCACATCATGTTTAGTAAAGTTATAAGTTGAAAGCTGTGTAATATTATAGTACTTAAAAATATTTTAAGTATGCAATTTAGTTTTACTTTAAATAAAAAAAAATACAGGGAACATGTAATATTATTTTACATGAAGAATAATCAATGTACTTAAAAAGTGCCTATTAACCGTTTATGAAAAAGTTGTCTCTAGTTTGTTTTTGCTTTGGTCACATTTGTAAGGTGACCTTTTCTAACTCGACAACATGTGTTGCATCTGCTTTTGCATCCAAATTCTGCAGGGGACATTCAATGTTTTTAGAGCTATTACAGCAGGAGCATGACATTAATGAAACAATGCAGTTGAATGATTCTAACTAGCTTTTGCTTCATCTGTTGTAGTTTATTTCTGTTGTGTGTTGCAGCCAAGCCTCACTGCCATGCCTGCGAACTGGCACTGACTGAGCTCGAAAACATTGATGACGACACAGAGAAATTTGGCATTCAAGTGGTCCGCATCTCTGATTTACAGATTGCCAAGAAATACGGAATAAGGACTTTCCCAGCCCTCATCTACTTCCGAAATGGAAATCCTTTAATTTATGACGGTAAGATTATTTGTTCCTATTTCATTTGCTATACGTGGAGTATGTTGGGAATCATTATAATTTTTATTTTTTTAAATATCAGCAGTCTTGCTCAGTTTCATCCATGCTATATTTAAAAATTCTGGAGTGATGCTGCTCAATTTTTCCAACATTAAGTAATTAATGATTGTATAAATGATTTAACTCTACAAGGCACCCAGTTCCATATGTGGAACACCGACTTTAATTGTTCCTATAGCTATAAAACTATTAGTAGCCACATCTCTTGACATCTTGATAGAAGCTACTGACATTTAGCAATGTAGTAATACGAATCTTTACCTAAAGAGGTCGTTCGTGTTTTTGTTATGGTGTGAAATTGGAATGAAAGTGATACGTTAGTCGTTTGTCTGAATTCAAAAATAAAAAAAGAATAGTTATTGAATAGTTTTAACTCAAAAATAAAATACTGTGTGTTATAACGAAGTGTCTATCTTGCAGAGGTAAGTTTTTTTTTTTTTTTTATATTACAATAGTAAACGTATTAGTAAATCATATTTTTTATGTATGTTCCACATATGGTATGTTGAGCTAAAAAGTTGATTTTTCCGTAAAATAGGGTTTTATTTTTATAAGTTTTCCCTATCTTCTGATCACTCATTACAACCTATATATTTTTGTCGTGCACTAAAAAAAATTGAGCCTTGTAGGGTTAAACTAAGAAAAGTTGTTCAATAAACAAAAAAGAAAACTACAGTTGAGTGTTTGAGTATTTTTCTCCATATAGTATGTTGTTTAATTTAACATTTTTGTATTTTGAACAATTTGAGCCCATACATCATAATGTTAAAGAAATGTTCGTTATGTCTGTGTAAAAAAACTGTAAATGCTAGTTTCATGAAAATCTATACAGTTCGTGCGATGATGACCTATAACATGTGTATAAATTTTTAGCTCAATCGAATGAGACATTTAGGTACTATTGCACTTTGAAAAATTTTGTTCCATTGGCCATAGTGATGAGGAATTTTTCTTTGTGCCCCTGTAAAAAAACTATAAGTGTTAGTTTCACCAAAATCAATAGGGTTTGTGCTACAGTGACTTATACCATATGTACCAACTTTCAGCTCATTTGAACAAAGCATTTAGATACTATTGTGTTCACTCATATACATACATGTATTTTCTTTAGAGATGTGAAGTATAATATAGTTCTATTTTTAAACCAAATTATATAAAAAAAAAAACAAGAGTTTTCAAAAAAAAAAAAAAAAAAAAAAACTGAAAATGTTAGTCTCCTCATATAAAAGTGATTAATATCATATATCAATTTTTAAAAAAATGCCCAAGCCATTTTTGAGAAAAAAAATTACACCGTTATACGTCTTAATATACCATTTCAGATCTCAAAATGTACTGCATGTAGAAATGTTAAAATCCTGGATAGGATCGGACAGAAGCTAAAAGACTATTTTGATAAAATATCACATATTTGCTGAGATATTAAATGTCAGCATATAGAATTTCTTTTGAACGTAAGTTAGCCGTATAAATAGTGTCACAACTCAGCTTCGTTTGAGCTTCACTATATCATGGAGACACTGCCCTGTCTCATGATCTGAGCCTTGAAGCACTTGCCGTTGTTATTGGAGGGTGTTATATTAAATGACCCATATTAATATTTTAATAATTTCTTAACTTGTCATGCACATTTAAAATTATCATTTTTACTATACATATATGTATTATTATTATTGTTTTTTTTAACTTATAATTTCTTCACTTCAGGTGATTTTTTAAATAATCAGTCGGGGAAATTTTTAATATTTTTTAGTAAAAAATAAAAATGTATGTAAGTTTAAATTACAATCTGCCAAAAAAAATGAACTTTATAATGCTCATAATATTAACAGCTGTATTTTTATGTTACAGTGTATGACAAGTGTCATTGATATTAAGATTAAAAACACTTTAGAAAACACTTTTTTTTTTTTTTTTTTTTTTTTTTTTTTTTAATTATACTTTAATTAAAACCATTTTAAGATTATCCAAAGCTTTTCACTTTGACAAATCAAAGCATCATCAGGGATTTCATATATGTTTCTAACAGGGTTTAACCTGGCAAAAAAGTTTCATTAGCATTTTAGCTAAAATGTAAAAGCAGTATTTTAGCTTTTTCGAAAATTAATTCTTTGAATAGAATTGATTTCTTTTTCTTAGCTTGGTTATCCCCAATTTTGTTTTCTGTTTTTGTTCACTGACTATTTTAACCAAGCATATATTGTGATTTAAGAAAAAATGAATCAGCAAAATTTTGTTTCGATTTCAACTAACACAATACTAGCACTCAGAATACATTTATGAAGCAAATTCTTAATATATTTTCAAAAATTTTTGCATTTAAATTCAACCATTAAAAGTCGAAATAAAATCCAAATATACTAAATAGATAATGATTCCCAATATTTTTAGTGATTTTGTAATTTCTGTCCACGAATGTTTGCATAAAAACTAAAGGTAGTTATATAAAGATATTTTGTGAAATAATCTAGTTTTAGCTTTTTAGCGAAATTCTTACTTACATAGTTTAGCAAAATACAATATCTTTTAGCAAAATGCTAAAAAAACTAATGGCAGTTTAAACCCTGGTTTCTAATTAACAGTTTTTATATATTTTACGTTTCACAGTTTACAGTTAAGTCCTTTATTAAGTTGAGGAGTATTGAACAAAAGCAATAGTAACTTGTGCAGTCTGGTGAAGTTTGGATCTAGGAGCGAAGAAAAGGAAGGTGTGGAAACCTTCCTGATCACCAAGGCACTGCATGTAGGAGTTGTAACTATTGTAGGATCAACCAGGTGCTGCAAGTAGAAGCTGTAGCTATTGTGGGATCTACTTGCAGCACCTGGTTGATCCTACAATAGTTACAGCTTCTACTTGCAGAGCCTTGGTGATCATGAAAGTTCCACTAAATCCTTTTCTTCATTCGTAGATCCAACCTTCACCAGACTGCTATTGCTTTTTTCCGATATTGGCGTGCCAGGGAGAGGATGATGCTGACATTTAGTGACTGAATTCTTTCATAGTTCATGTATTTATGTGCAATTTTTCTCCTTCGAATCTTTGTATTTTTATTGTTTTAACATTGTTAATTTTAATGTTCTGTGTTTTTTTATTATTATTATTATTATTATTATTATTTTTTTTTTTTTTTTTTTGCAATAAAAAAAAAAAAAAAAAAAAAAAAAAAACTATGGCTTTTGTTCAACTTTTCTCACCTTACTAAAGGACTTAACTGTAAACTGTGAAATGTAAAATATATATAAACTGCTCATTAGAAACATATATGAAATCCCTGATGATGCTTTGATTTTTTAAAGCAAAAAGCTTTGGATAAATTTATAAAATGGTTTTAAATAAAGTATAATAAAAAAAAGTGTTTTCTAAAGTGTGTTTAATGTTAATTTAGATTGTGTTTGGTGGAAATTTCAGAGGTCTGAATATTTTCTGCACCTCTGCTATAATATGATGCACATAAGTTGTCAGGTTTTTTTTAAACTTAAAAAAAAAAAAAATCTGGCTCTTTAAACAGCTTAAATTTCTCTGTCTTTACTGTTTAAAATTTTTTCCCTCTCTTCAGGTGATTTGAAAGACGAGCAGTCTGTTTTGGCATGGCTGATTGACGACGATAACCGTGAGCTGCGGAATGAGATAGAATCTGTCAGCCTGAAGATGTTGACGAAGCTGGTGGAAGAATCGCCCATCTTGGCTGTCTATTTCTGTAAGTTAGCACTCAAAAACGGGTTCAGTGAGTTACAAAAATGCATTTTATATAATCAAGCTGACTTTTTTTTTTTTAAGTAGTTAAATTGTTTAGCAGTAATGATTATATTAAAAGTATAGGTCTGAAATCATTTTTAAAACAATTTAACATTGAAAGGACTTACACATTTTTATTAATCAATATAGGTACATTGTGTCATTCCTATAACTTGTCAACAAGCACTACTGATCAGATTTGAATGTATAAATGTAATTACTCTGGTTTATATCAATTTTAGCTTCAGAATTTTCTGAATGACTCCTATTTTCCTGGAATCTTTTTTTTTTTTCCCCTCTCTCTTACCGCATGTAATGGAGGGTGTTTAGTTTAAGACTAAAACAAATTTCTTAGACATTATAATTTAATTCAGTAAAATATTCAAGGTAAATAAACAGTCAGATTTTACCTTGATCGCACTGATTATTCTTATCTATAATAGTTTCAAAATAATGCATCTCTTTATGGCACAACCCTTTTATTTTTCAAAGAACTTATACACACTGTCATAACAAACACAGAACAGATATTGTTTCATTTTTAAAACAGAATTAAAAAGTGTAGTTCATCGTTCATGGTGTCATGTGCATGTGATTATGATGATTCTTCTAATTATCTGTATAAATTTCTATGAGGCTATCATTGGTGTTCATGGAGATATATAAGTTTCTTTAAAAAATTATTAAAAAATTTACCACTTTTTTAAGTATAACACATAGGGTATTAGACCCAGTGCAAAGACATCTTTTGGAAACTGGGCATACTACATTAGACATAGCAAATGCAAATATGTTAAATATCTTAAGAAAATGAGCATGTGCAAGCTTTTAAAAAATTTTATTTGCATAATTTAATAGCCCAAAAGCTACTTGAATGAAAACCCTAAACAAATATCGTTAAAAAAAAAAAAAAAAAAAAAAAAAAAAAAATAGGAAAGATAGAATGAGCAAATTTTCAGTTCCTGTCAAAAAACAAGAAGATGATAGGGGTTTTTATCAATATTTATTGACAATCAGCAAACATTGTATTATCATTGACTGAATCAAAATAAAAATGTGAGTAAAACCCCCTTCTAGTTTAGCCTTTCTTTTGAGAGTAACTGAAATTATGTTCATTCTATCTCTCATAACTTTTGGAATTGACACGCTATTTATTTGGGATTTTCATACAAGTACTTTTGGAAGAAATAGTTATATCTCTATGAATATATGTAGTAGCCTCATAAAAATATATACATATAATTAGAAGCATCCTAATCACATGCTACAGCCAAAATGCATTTTAAGCATTACTTTTTACATCCAAAGCATTTTGATTTTTGTTTCATTTTTTTCTGGTCCTTTTTTTCTTCTTCAGGATAAAACTTTTTGCTAAAATATAGGAGATATTCTTTATATTCCCAAAGCTTCAAGAGGATTCCTCAAGAATTTTTCTAGATATTTGACAGAGCATCTAAATTCGAAAGTGTTCAAATACTTATTGGTAGATAGTGTATGTTGTTCTTTGATCAGTAAAATAGAGCACTTTTTATGGCTGTGTGTGAACATACACATTTCTATTTTATACATACAAGTCTTAAAACAAGTTGTTATCCTTCTCTTATATTAAACGAGTAAACGTTTTGTTAGGGGATCTCGGGAACGGCTCTGAGGATTTTGATGAAACTTTAGGACTAGTAGTTTTTTGAGTTGAAAAAAGATTGGGCTTATCCTCATCTTCGTGAAAATTCACGTTTGCTGTTAACCCTTTATCGTCCAATTGCCAATATATATCAGAAATGAACATAACAATTTTGATGAAAGTTTGGAATTAAGTGTTTTTTAGGAAGCTAAACTGATTGGACATATCACCATCTTCAGAAGATTTTGTGTTTGCTGTTAACCCTTTATCGACTAGTTGCACCCTATGGCGGAAATTGGGTTTACTGGGAAATGAATATAATGATTTTAATGACAGTTTGGGATTAGGTGTTTATTAGGTATCTAAATCAATGGGACATAACCTCATCTTCAGAAAAATTTGCATTTGCTGTTAACCCTTTATCGGCCAGTTGCACTTTATGGCAGAAATTGGGTTTACATCAAAAGGGATAAAGCGATTTTAATAAAAGTTTGGGGATAGATATTTTTTAGGGAGCTAAATCCATTGGACATAGTTTCATCTTTAGGAAAATTCACATTCGATGTTAACCCTTTATCTTGATGAAAGTTTGGGGTTAAGTGGTTTTAAGGTGTTTTTTCAATTGTGCTTATCCTTACCTTCAGGAAAATTTGTATTTAGTTTTAACCCTTTATTGTCCAGTTCCACCATATGGCAGAAATTTGATTTACAATGAAAGGAATAAAATGATTTTAATAAATGTTTAAGGTTAAGTGTTTTTGGATGAGATAAATCGATTGGACATATCCCATCTTCAAGAAAATTCACATTCGCTGTTAAACGTTTATCGGCCAGTTGCACCATGTCGCAGAAATTCGATTTACTCAATAATGGATATAATGATTTTGTTGGCAGTTTGGAATTAAGTTTTTTTGTGGATACAAAATCGATTAGACATAGTCTCTTCAGGACAATTCATGTTTATTGTTAATTTTTTAATTACTATTTGCAAAATATGACAGAACCTGGGTTTTCTCGAAAAGGAATATAATGATTTTTATTAATGTTTGGGGTTAAGTGTTTTTTGGAGTGAAAAATCTATTAGACTTATCCTCATCTTTATAAAAATTGGGGTTTGCTGTTAACCCTTTATCTGTTGGTTATAAAATATGGCAGAAATTGGGTTTACTGGGAAACAAATATAACGGTTTTCAATGAAAGTTTGTTTGAAGGGGTTTGGGTTAAGGGTGTTTTTAAGTGAAAAATCTATTAATTTCATTCTCATAGTAGGGAAATTCACGTTTGCTTTGAACCCTTTATATTCCTGTTGCAAAATATGACAGAAATTGGGTTTATTTGGAAATGAATATATAATGACTTTCAGGAAAGATAGCGCTTAAGAGTTGTATAAGGGGGGAAATCGGTTGGACTTATCCTCATCTTCAGGAAAATTCACATTCGCTACCAACTTATGAGTTGCTGGTTGAGAAGTTCAGCAGAATTTGGGTTTATTAAAAAATGAATATGACGGTTTTAATAAGAACTCAGAAGATTTTTTGAGAAGACAAACCCAAATGCTTTATTCTCATCTTCAGGAAAATTAGCATTTACTGTTAACCCTCACTCCAACATTGAAAAATGTGGCAGAAAACAAGTTTATTGCGGGTTTTGTCGAGAATGGTTCAAATGATTTTGATAAAAACCTAGAAAAAAAGGCTGCTTTGAGACGACAAACCCATCTAAATTATTTTCTTCTGCAAAATTAGCTTTCTCTGTTAACCCTTATTCCTCCTGTTGAAAAATATGACTGACACTTGGTTCTCTGGGAAATGGATTATTTTGATGAAAGCTCAGGGTTAATTGTTTTTTGAGATATAAATCCATCTGATTTAACTGCATCTTCATGAAAATTAGCATCCACTGTGAGTTTTTTTTCAACCATTGCAAAAAATATGGCAGAAACTTGGTTTTCACAGAAATAAGTCAAATCAAAGAAATAGAATTAATTTTTTTTTTTTTTTTTTTTTTTTTTTATGAGAAACCTTTCACAAATTCTCATCTTGAGAAAAGTTAGCATTTAGTGCTTTGTATCTTCACCGTGGCAAAACAGAACTGAAATTTGGTTTTATTGGAAACTGTTCGAACAATTTTGATAGATAATTAAGGTTTGGGAGTTTTTCAGATGACAATTCAAATTGAATTTTCTTCATCTTCAGGAATGTTAATGTTCACAATAAGCCTTCACTGCACCCGTTGCAAAACTATGGCAGTCTTTGAATGCTTTTGATAAACATTTAGCGTTGGTGTATTTTTGAGGTGACATTCTGTCTGAAATAACCGAAATATTCCTTATAATTAGCATTCACTGGCAACTCGCACACTACTCTGGAGAAATAGGGCATAAACTTTGTTTTCTTAGATATCACTGGCATAATTTAAAAAAAGCTTGAGAAATTATATTTTAGATGAAAAACTTTCTCACTTATTAGTTCCCCATCATACTATAGGTATGGGGAACTTAGGTAATCGTGAAAATTTCCGACCTCGATTTTTTGACTTTTCTACACGTTTTCAGGTGTGAGGAATCCGAAAATGACAAAATTTGTTTGGTGTCTGTCTGTAGGGTGTCTGTTAGTTTGTTAGTCTGTGTACACGATATCTCAAGAACAAACTGTCGCATAGAGGTCAGATCAGTTTTAAAATATTACTTTCGACACTGGCAAGAACCCTATTTATTTGCAACATTCGATTTTAAAAACTTTGTAAGTTATGAGAAATTTACGATTTTCTTAACGTGGGAGAATAAGACAAAAATTCACTTAAACGTGCATTAAATGGAAACGTTTTACTGTAAAAATGTCAGACCAGTTTTAAAATATCAGTTTTGATGCCGGAATGAGCATCAGTAACTATAAATAGGCTACTTTGAAAATTTCGCAAGTTATTGGAAATTTACGAATTTCTTAACATGGCAGTATAGGGCAAAATTTCACATAAACGTCAATTTTGAGAGATATTTTCATCGTAAAGATGTCAGACTACTTTTGAAATATTATTTAGGACACTGGCATTAATATTAATGACTATGAATTTTCCAATATAAAAATTTCGTAAGTTATTGGAAATTTAGGAATTTCTTAACATAGCACAATAGAGCAAAATTTCACATAAACGTCAATCTTGAGGGATATTTTCATCTTAAAGTTGTCAAACTACTTTCGAAATATTATTTAGGATACTGGCATGAATATCATAGACTATGATTTTTCCAATTTAAAAAATTCGTAAGTTATTTGGAATTTACGATTTACTTAACATGTCAGAATAAGGCAAATTTGAGCATAAATTTCCATTTTGAGGATCATAAATGCATTAGACAACTTCAAAATTACATTTGTGATATTTGTTTGAACATGATTGAATACAAATATTCTAATAAGAAAATTTCGTAAGTTATTCGTAATTTACGATTTTACCAACATTGCGAAATTGTAAATTTTTTATATAAATATGAATTTTGAGGATTATTGCATTGGAAATAGTTGCATGAAAACTAAACAACAGAATGGACCCTGATAAAATAAATGAATAGATTAGAATAAGATAAATATATCGAAGTGAACGGTAGATAGCCTATTAGGCGGGGATTTCATTCTGTCACTGTCTCAAGCTTCGGGCAAATTAATTTTTTTAATATGATTATAATATGTCTCGCACTAGAAATTTCTGAGAACATAAATAGGATGGGGAACTGAGCAGAGTCCACCTATGCCAACTAGTCTTATTCTTCAGAAAAATTAGCTGTCACTGCCCTATAATTATATATAGCAGGAATCTTGTCTTCAAGAAAACTGTTTGAATGATTTTGATAAGAAATTTCAGTTATAGATTTTATATGATAGTTCGATTTGAATTTTCCTTAGCTCCAGAAAAATTAGCTTTCATTGGTAATCCAAGCTTCCCCCCCCCCCCCCCGGGCAAACAAAGGATAAATATAATTACCTCAAAACAAATCAGTGTATTTACATTTTTTAAATTTTTTGAAGGAAGGATTATATCATATAAATCATTATTTTACCTCACTTTAAATCCTTACTATATCAGAGTCCATTATATATTTCGGCGACCAGTCGGTGCCATCATCAGAAATACTCGGCAGAATGATTCGCAGGTGTTAATTCTAGGCGGTTTGTTTATCCATTGCAGTTTCTCCCTTGCTCTCTTCACTTTGCTTATCTTCTCTGTACAACTGTTGCCACTCAGGTGGAATTAGGCTATGTTCGATGTCATTAACTGTGTTATTAGTTGTTAGTATTTCGATTGCTTCTCTTTTGAGAGCATAGTGGTGAGAGTTATAGGGGGCTATTTTTTGAAAATTAATGGAGTCAATGTTAATTGGATTAGTATTGTTAGTTCTTGAGACGGCTGTAGAGTGTCGATTGTATTTTAAATCTGTTATACGTTCTGATATACGGTCTTTTATTTTTCTTTTTGTCATGCCAATATATGAAGCTTTATTTTTATTTTGGTATTGGAAATCAATTTTATACGTGCCGGCTGTGTGTTTAAAATCGATGGGATCTTTTTCATTACATATTCGTTGGTAGATATTTTTGTTTGGTTTTATTGGGATGTTAATGTTGTGTTTAGCAGCTTCATTTTTAATTTTTATGGATGCACCTTTGCAGTATGGTATCGCGGGGGTGAATAATTGTTTAGTTTTTTGTGCATTAGGAATATGGTTAAGAGCTTTAATACGTTTTTTATAAAATTTGTCTACAATGGAGGGATTATAATTAGCTTTTTTGGCGATATTTTTTATTATTTTTAATTTGGACTTTAGATACTTTTTATTTGAACATATGAGAATGTCGCGGTTAACGTAAGATCGTATAGCGGCATGTGTGTGCATTTGTATGTGAGGGGTGTGTGACATTTTTTATTTATAATTTCGTTGTTGCTAGTGGGTTTTTGGAAAATGGTGGTGTCTATGGATTTCCGAAAACCCACTAGCAACAACGAAATTATAAATAAAAAATGTCACACACCCCTCACATACAAATATGCCGCTATACGATCTTACGTTAACCGCGACATTCTCATATGTTCAAATAAAAAGTATCTAAAGTCCAAATTAAAAATAATAAAAAATATCGCCAAAAAAGCTAATTATAATCCCTCCATTGTAGACAAATTTTATAAAAAACGTATTAAAGCTCTTAACCATATTCCTAATGCACAAAAAACTAAACAATTATTCACCCCCACGATACCATACTGCAAAGGTGCATCCATAAAAATTAAAAATGAAGCTGCTAAACACAACATTAACATCCCAATAAAACCAAACAAAAATATCTACCAACGAATACGTAATGAAAAAGATCCCATCGATTTTAAACACACAGCCGGCATGTATAAAATTGATTTCCAATACCAAAATAAAAATAAAGCTTCATATATTGGCATGACAAAAAGAAAAATAAAAGACCGTATATCAGAACGTATAACAGATTTAAAATACAATCGACACTCTACAGCCTTCTCAAGAACTAACAATACTAATCCAATTAACATTGACTCCATTAATTTTCAAAAAATAGCCCCCTATAACTCTCACCACTATGCTCTCAAAAGAGAAGCAATCGAAATACTAACAACTAATAACACAGTTAATGACATCGAACATAGCCTAATTCCACCTGAGTGGCAACAGTTGTACAGAGAAGATAAGCGAAGTGAAGAGAGCAAGGGAGAAACTGCAATGGATAAACAAACCGCCTAGAATTAACACCTGCGAATCATTCTGCCGAGTATTTCTGATGATGGCACCGACTGGTCGCTGAAATATATAATGAACTCGGATATAGTAAGGATTTAAAGTGAGGTAAAATAATGATTTATACAAATCAGTGTATCTTCACTACAAATGACTTTTACAATGAGATCGAGTGAACTCGGTCGTCCAGGTACAAGTTAAATATTTATTTTCTCTCTTTGTTAATTTAATTTCATTTATTTATTTATTTATTAGATAATGGATCTCGAGAATCTGAAAAGGTTTTGCTGGAATTGGAGAAAATTGATGACGAGTGTGATCAGTTTGGAATCGATCTCGTGAAAGTGGCTGATCCAGAAGCGCTGAAAATGTTCCATGTCAAGAAAGTTCCATCGCTTGCATTCTTCAGAAAACAAAAGGCACTCTTTTATGACGGTCAGTTATCTTGAATATTTCTCTCAGACTTAAATTTTTTTTTTTTTTTTTCTTTTTAATTATATATTTCAACAAGTTTCTTTAGGTATAAATACATTAAAAAATTACAATGGTCGGGCCAAAGAAATATATATGTATATATTTTTTTTTCTTGATAAAAAGTACAGATATTTTGAATATCTAATGATTAAACTTTGTAAGCAAACGCTTCAAAAATCAAAATGCAAAAATCTGCAACGGTGATTTTCAAGTTGAAATAGTAGCACAACACATCATTGGGTGAAAAAATAAATTCAAATTTAACATTCAAATTTTTTAAATACCGATAATCAAAAATGTTTATCTTAATTTATCATTCTATTACTGCACCGCGTGTTATACAAAAAACATAGATATTGCAGAAATGTGAAGCCTGTTTTGATAGTACAGAAAATTAAATGTTCATTCTGTTTTTTTTCTCAAAACTTTATATTATGATTGATATTAGAAATGGCATTGGAACTGGTTATTTATACGGGATTGCTTTTATTTAAAATGAGTGTGCTTCAAACGTATAGTAAATATCTATTTGCTTTTAGGAGATTTGGAAGATGAAGAGACTTTATTGAAGTGGTTGACGAGTAATGATGTGTTTGAAATCAAAGACGAAATCGAAGAAGTGAATCGAGAAATGGTGGAGAAATTACTAGAGGACAACGAACTAGTTGCAGTACTGTTTTGTAAGTGTGAATGCTATTGCTTACAAATTGTTTCTTTTAATACAAGTTGGTTGCTTAACAAAATTCTGTTAAATGGGGGAAAAATAGCTTGTTCATGAGATCATTTTTATGTTTTCTTGATTCTTGTATAAATCTTGTATACAAGGCATTATAAAAATTAATCTTTTAGATGTAATTAGTGTGTTTTAAATTATGTTTTCAGTTCACTACTATTACCAAATTAGTAATGCATTATTTGTGAGTTGTGATACTTTTTATAGTGTATTGGCACAAGTATATTCAGGAACACACATAAAAAGAATAATTTGACAGTGTATAGGTAACATATCACAACTGCCACGAGAGAAAATAGTTATTCATGATGTAAAAACAGAAAGAAAGAATATTAAAAAAAAGATTATTGAAAAGAATAAGTGCTGCATCGAGAAGTAGAAGAAGAAATAAAATAGAAATGGGTGAATCAATAAAGAAGAAGAGGTCAATCAACTCGAGCTGAATGTGAGTGGAAAAATGTGTGATAAAGCAAACTGTTTCCAGAGTTACTGTGCGCTGAGTTTACAAAGAACCTCTAACCAGCTTCCTTCTAGCTAGATCATTACGACTGTACCTTTTATTGGATGTTACATTTTTTATTGTTTTAGACACTATTTTGCCATTGTCCCAAAAATGGGATGATCTGTAGTAGTAGTATACTTAATTGCTTAAAACAGGTTGTTATCCTTTCCTAGGCTAAGCTTTACTATAGGGCACCCATTGCTTATTGCCGTTGCCGATGTTTTGATTGCATGATAAGATGGTGATTCGAGACCCGAATCAGAGTATCGATACTTTTTTCTGTTGTATCGAAACGTAACATTTACTGATTCATGCATCGCTAATTAGGGATATACAGTGATGTTTTTTTGTTTTAATGCTCGCGATGCGAGCAAACAGCAGAAAACATAGTGACCGCTGCTCCATGAATTTTCATGCTTTTACTGATTCATGCTCCACGAATTAGGGGCGTCCAGTGATGTTTTTTTTGGTTTCAATGCTCGCGAAGCGAGCAAACAGCAGAAAACATAGTGAAACATAAAAAAGTTTCATAATAATGAAAAGTATCGTTTCATGCCATTTTGATTCGATTCACGACGTTGTGAAACGATTCGCAGTTCCGTCTCACAAACCGAATCAAAACACCATCATACCACGTGATCAAAACATCGGCAACGGCAATAAGCAATGGGTGCCTTATAGTAAAGCTGTTCCCTTTCCTATTCTGCACTAAAACTTATCAATTTCAATAATGAAAAGAAAATTAGATAAAAAGTTTGGACAAAAAATTATTTAATGTGTGCCTCAACAGTTCAATGAGCAGAAAAAATAAAATTGTATTTATCTTATGAAGTTTTATATTCATCCACCATTTGACAGAAACATCAGTATGCATTAAATAAAATAAATAAAACCTTAACTTTACTTCGTGCTGTCGTTAAATTTTTCAGCTGAGTGCCCAAAGAGAGATGTACATATATCTTTTTTTTTAAACTAGAAAGAAACTCTTTTGGTGTTTATATATTTTAAATACAGTGGATTTCTAAGAAAATCGTTCGTTCTAAACTACCATCTTTTTGATGTAGTTTTGGACACATTTTTATTCGTGGATTTTCTTATAATATTTTGTTTGAATATAAGAAAATTGAATAGTGTTTTTATTATTTATTTTATATCATATCGATACAAAAACAACAGATTTTTTTTTTTTTAGAAAAGTACATTAAGTTGGCCATTTTTCCGATTTTTATCCTTTTTCACAATGTGAAAGTTTATAAAATTTATTAAGGTTTATGATATTTTATAACACAATAAATATTTTATTTATATAAAAAAAAGAAAGAAAGAAAACATATTTTCTGTCTTCTATAGTATTGTCATTAAAAAATGATGCATTTCTATCCAATATTGACTCTGTGAACACGTTGAAAAGATTTGCGCTATTGTTAAAGATGGGTCACTTGTTTGCAAACAACCTTAAATTAAAATTATTACATAACGTTTGCTTTTAATGATTTGATTGTTGATTTTATAAATTGCTATATATACATGGAATAACATAATCAAAAGTATGTTCACCGTTATTAGCTAATTTTTTAACATGTATGTTCCTGTTTCTTACATGTTACATGTGTGTATTTTGTTAAAAAAAAAAAAAAAAAGTAATCATGAAAAGAAATCTATGAGATTTTGCTGCACCTGTACCATTTGAGGTCGACGATTGTGTACCATTTGAATATGATAACTCTTGATGGGTGTTGTTGATTCAGTTCAAACTATATTTATTGTAGGTTATGTTGTATGAATTGTGTAGGGCATGTGTAGCGATTAATTTTATTTATTAATTTTTTTTTTTTTTTTGTATGGAAAAGTTTTAATCTTATTAATATATGAGGTTATTTATAAAACTTGTGTGTGTGCATGTTTATTTCGTCAAATTTTTAAAACAAACAAAGCAAAAAAATTCTTCAAAAGTATATCTTACCTCTCCCCCCCCCCCCCCCCCCCCCCCAAAAAAAAAAAAAAAAAAAAGTCTGTATTGCCATTGGGAAACCCAATCTATGTCAAAATCTGTGTCTGATACATGTACAAATCATTGTGCATTAAGTTTAATTTTCATACTGAACTGATTTGAAACTAAAATAAAATGACATAAAACTAGGAGTGAATTCCAAAGCATCAGCAGGGAAAACTACAAGCAAAATTTATTGTCTAAATCTACCCAGTGAATGAACCTATGTAATAATAAAAAATATATGCAGTTGAACCTCGTTAACGTGAATTACTTTTAATATGAACTGTATCCACAATCCCTGCCAAAATAAAGATTAGTTATATAAAAATTATCTACTGATAACATGAACAGATTTTTTATTCCCTTGTGATTCATGGTTCCCTTGAGGTTCACGAGGTTCGACTGTGTGTATATATATATATATATATATTTTCTTCCTGAATTAATTAAGGACGGAATTCTAAGTGAATCATATGTACATCACTGTGCAGTGTACAGTTAAGTGAACACATCTCTGATCAAAATTTCCTGTTATTTTAAAGGTGTGGGGGGGGGGGGATATCAGAGTGACTCATTACCCAATATATTTTTTCTATTGAATTCAATATATAGATCATAAAATTTGCAACCATTCAACGAGTTCTTGTTTTACAATTATATATTTTGAAAATTTTTTAATAGAGTTTATTTTGGAACTATATGGAAGTGTATCTTAATATTGAGCATGTATATTTTTATGTATGCTTTGTAATATTGTTTTTATTCCTTTCAGACGCCAATAATTGTGTGAAAAGCAAGGCTGTTTTAGCAGAACTGGAACACATAGACGACGATGCCGACCGCCACGACATCATGTTTGTGAAGATAATGGATCCTGATTATGCCAAGAAATACGGCATAACCCGCGTTCCTGCTCTCGTATATTTCAGAAAGAAAATTCCATTGATATATCATGGTGAGTAGCCTATTCTTTAAGTATTGAATTCTATTTTAAACTTTTTATTATTGTCATTTTGAATGGGTTTTATTATTATTTTAATTGAAAAAATGGATCACAGAAATTTCTTTTATCTATGATAACAAATTCAGTTCAAAGAAAGGAAATTAGGCTGATAAATAGGATTTCTCTCACTGTAAAAAATTTCAGTATTTTTACTCTTTTGTAGTACTTTTTTTTTTTTTTTACTTAAGCAAAACTTCTGAAAATTGGTATTGTCTGTGCTACCTTTTTTTTTTTTTTTTAAATAATCAATACTAAAAATGCAGTAAAGATTTTCTAAATATTTCTCCCAATCTTTATTAAACTCATTTTTTATATTCTTAAAAAGTGAATGTTTAAAAAAAAAAAAAAAAAAAAATACAGTCAAACCCTGTGAACATGAATCTCAAGGGGGATAAAAAAAACTGTTCATGTTATCAGTAGTTCATGCTATCAGTAACTAATCTTCATATAACTAAACTAATCTTCATTTTGACGGGGATTGGGGAAACAGTTCATGTTTAAAGTAATTCATGTTAACAGTGTTCACATTAACGAGGTTTGACTGTAATAATTAATTAATCTAGTAAAAAAAAAAAAAAAAAAATTTGCATTTGGTGCTTTTTAAAAATGTTAATATCATTATCAACCACAATTAAATAATACTAAAAACTGCATAGCCATTTTTGACTGGTCAAAAAACTTGCTTGTGTCTCTAAAAAAATAAATAACAAAACTAACTGCATTTTGATCTGTTAAAATTTAAAGTTTTAACAGATTAGAATCCACCGTACATTAGAATGTAAAAAAAAAAAACAGGGAGGGGGGGGGGAGTATAACATCAGCAGAAATATAAAATCAAAATAGACTGAAAAAAAGTAGTCAAAGCTCAAGAAGGGAATGGGCTCAAAACCCTGGAGTAGATAGAGTCCTGTATCGGGTCGGGTAACCTGATTTTACCCGAACTCAACCCACGAGTGGGTTGGCTTCAGGTCAGGTTGGCAGTTATTTTTTTCTTGCTGGTCGGGTTCGGGTCAGGTTGAAAGTATTTTTTTACTTGCGGGTCAGGTTTGAATAGGGTTGACTGAATTTTTTTTCTTGCAGTTTGGGTCAGGTTTCGTTTTTTGCGAGTCGGGTCGACTTGAAAACATCTTTTTTCAGACTATAAGTATTAAACCATAAATTACTAACACTTAAATTGAAGTACATTTTTTTACTCTTGAAGTTCTCAACTCACATAAATAGTTAAAAATTATTTTTGATCCATTTCTCAGGTTTTTACATTTTTTACTTAATGCAGTTAGTAATTACATTTTAAAATCTTTTTCAAATAATTTAGCAACTGTGTGAAAAGAAAATTTACGTTACTTTATAATTTAAAAAAGTTTTGGATGATTTTTAGATGAATTGGTAATCTTTATTTAGTTTTTGGGTTTTGTGTTGGGTTCAGATATAAAGACTGTGGGTTCGGGTCGTAAAAATTATTGTGGATTCGGGTCGGTTTTCAGGTTAATGAAAAAAATTTTGTTGGGTTTGGGTTGGGTTGCACTGGAGCTATCGTCGAGGGTTAGCTACATTTCACCTAATATTGCCTTATAAAATTATTTATTTAAAAAACAGTTTCTTAAAGTATATACTCTACTTCCAATTAATATTAGTTATTCCCCAAAAAAGAATTTAAAAAAATTTCAGATTGAATAAGGAATAATTTATTGAGCATTTATAAAAGCATCTTTTAATAAATATTCTAAAATATTGATAATATGCTTTCTTGCTGTACTAGATGTTTGCATATGCTCATTTTAAAAATGGCATCTTTTTCTAAAATTCTTTAAAAAATAAAAAAAGGGAATTAAAGTAAGCTCTAAATAACATGGAAATAAATAATCATTAAATTCTATTTGTTTTAATTAACTTTTCTATGAGAATTAAATTAAACCATAAAAAAATAAATTCTCAACACACTATTTATGGTGCATGAGAATACAAATTCAAATCTACTCTGTTTCCTTCAATGTGTGGTGTTTGGAAGAATCCAGTCACTTTTTATTGGAAACTCTCAGCTGCTAGATTATTGCTCCATTGATCCCACGTAGGGTTTCCGTGGATCAGGGAAATGCCAGGAAAAATGACAAATATTACCCAAAACCCTCTAAAAATGACGTTATAAACCTGGAAACTGCTTTTTGAGCATGCAATTTAAAATGTAATGTGTTTTCTTTTGTGTCATGAACCAAATTTTATAACCTGGAGTTTTATTTAAAAAAAATAGAGAATAGTAATGAAATGCAATTTTTATTAAAATCACACAATCAACTGTGGAAGAAAATCATATTTATTGAAATTTTATTTTTCCGACTGAGTGAAAATAAATGGTAACCCTGCCACTGATAGAAAACTTCCTTCAGTAGCACTGCTGTTTTTATATTTTTAAATCTTACAGTATTGAAGGAAGTTTTATGGAAACTATTTATGGGGATTAAATTGTGTGGCTGGAAAACATTAGGTACATAGCAGTGATTGTGTTGCCCAAACTAAAGAATTTCAAATGAATATCTGATGTTTTTGATCAAACAATCCACCTTCATTCTTGAAAGCTAACATCAAAGAAATTATTTCAGAACAACCAGAGACAGATTTAAGTAAGATTGTGCCCTAGGCACATTTTGCTATGCCCCCCCCCCCCCCCAATTATATTTTTAAATCTAATTGGGAGGCTCATTTAATCACTAAAGAAATTAATTACTTTATGTGGTTTCTTCTATGAATTTGTGATAAAATTGGCAGAATTAAAATTTTTATTTAATTACAGAAAAACATTTTGTTTATATTTTCAATAAATAATATGGAAATTATTTTGCTTCATATATAGATAAGCTGCTATGCTTCATAGCATTATCTTTACAGCTTACTGTTCAATATTTTTATTTAAATAATTACAATAGAATTATTTTAACAAAATAGTTCTGCTTATGAAATGAAAAAAAGTTTGAGTCATAGCAGCTATTTTCCAAATTTGTTTGTACTGTCGATGGAAAAACTATTTGGCTTTGAATCCCAGTTGCTTTTTATATATAAATTTGTGTTTAAAATTAAATCATTTTTCAAATTTAAATAGACCTATAAATTTTGCCTCCTTCACAGGCATGGCAGGCCTAAGGTATAAATTCAACCTAGGCGGATCAATTGCTTTATGAAAGTAGGAGCTACTCGGAGTTAAATACAACCGTTGTTCGATTAATCTGATCAATTGTATAAATACAAACTCTATTCATGTGTTTCCAACCTGTACAAAAAATTCATAATGGGTCATAGTGGCTTAGAATTTTTTTTTTCTTATAGTCAATGAAAACTCTAATCAATTTTCAGTTTTAAATATTTTTTAAATTTGAGTTCCTTTCGAAATTATAGTCAATTTTCAAACTTTAATAATCTCCTCCATCAATCAAATTTTAATCACTTGAAAAAATTTGGTGCCCCTAGGCCCAGGCCTCATGTGCCTAAGCCTAAATCTGACCCTGGGAACGGCAGTGAAATGCCTATCATCTGAATTCAGTCTTTTTCTCACCAGATTCTCACCTTAAACTGTTAGGCCTAATGTTTAGCTTTTCAAACAAGAGCAGCCTTTTTGAATCTGCATCTGTGAAACATGCTAGTCTGTAGAAGTGTATGGAGAACGATGCGCTATGTCTTTGTACTTTTAATACATTGCTGCAATGAAGGAACGTTTCAATAAAAAGGAACTTGCTTCAACAATTGTTAGGATAAGATGTTGCTTTAAATTTAATTCATCCAAACTTTCTATCTCAGCTATAATGTAGATTCACACAATATATTTTTATACCCCCATTGTATGCATGCTGGCACCTCCCCCGTAGTGATAATAAATATTTGAATAATCAAGTAAGTTTGTTTTATTATTATTGTGTTAACTTTCTTTTTACTGAAGGAAAGCTGATTTTACTAATATTTATTCAATGTTCATTTTTCAGAATTTAGTTTTAATTAAAATGGAACTAAAATCCCTTCACGTTACAATTTTTAATTGAGTAATTCATAATTTAATTTTTTTTTTTTTTTTTTTTTTTTTTTAGCAAAATAAAAATATTTATTTTACATTACATTATAAAAAATATATTTTCAAAATAAAGAAATAATCTTAGTTCACTATTGATTGGAACTTATTCAGGGTTAATAATTGCTAGATAATATCGATATTTATTTTAATTATTATTTTTCACATATTTATTGGTATTCTAGGAAAACAATCTAATAAAAGGGGGTGTTAAAGTGATATAATACCAAAATGAGCTTTTTCAGAAATGCCTGTAAACAAAATTGAAAAAGATGAATGATCTAAGTCCAGTATGCATACTTGCCAACCAATTTTAAGGGAAGGTTTTTTTTTCTTTGACGTATTAAACAATACAGTTTACAATTTTAATATTTTGAAGCAATCTATAAAAATGTTTTACTATAGATTAATTATACTCAGGGGTGGCACCAGCTAGGGGGCTGGGGGGCACAACTCTTTCAACTCTACTTCTAGAATGTAATGAAAGAAGTTTAAAATTAATATTTATTATCATTTATGTTGCAGATAGATAAAGATTAGGAAACAAAAGACTACTGCAGAACATTTGATTGCTGATCACTAGTTGGAGATAAATAAAGGGGAGGGAGGGAAATAACTACATCAGCAAGAAATATTTAACAATTCTATTTCTTTACATGTTCTAGAATCTCATAAAGCAAGTTTGAAATGAATATTCACATTCATGTTATGGATGGAGGAAGATTGGGAGTCGGGAGCTTTCGTAGAACATTTGGGGTTTCTTTTTAAAATGAACGATATACGCGACTTTTTTAAAAACGGAAGATTTCATCACCTTTCCGGAAGACCGGAAGATACGCTAAAAAACTGGAAAAGTTGGCAAGTATGAGTATGGGACGAGCTGCAGTATATGAATTATGCATGATGCATAGGATTCTCTCATCCAGCAAATAATTTTATGTTTCTTGTTTTTTCCCTTGCAGGTAATTTGCTGAATGAAGAGGAAGTTTTAGAGTGGCTCCGTAAAGATAGTCAGCGGCATTCTGGAGGGAATGCCTTTGTGTACGGCTTGTTGGGCTTGTGTGGGGCCTTCGTGGCTTACTCTGCCTACTCGTACTGCCAGAGCAAGACGAAAACAGATTAAAACAGATCCAACACAACTTCAAGATGAAAAACAATTCCTGCTGAAAAGTGTCGCAATGGATGAGGGGGAACATTGTTAGGCATCGTAATCTGGTCCACCTTACGATTGATTCTCAAGAAACATTTTTAAGTCTTTTTTTAAAAAAGTTGTTCAGCTTTTTTGCCACCAGGGTTCCCACAAAGTTTGGAATAAATCAAGAATTAGAAAACAAAAACAAATGCTCAATATAAATTGTTCTCTTACCTTATTGTGCCGATAACAGTGGGGGAAAATTCAGAAACTAATGTGTATATTACCTGTATAGCACTTAACAGTATTCCTGTCTGGTCAGATTTTGAATCCGATTTCAGCCATGAAGTGTCTTAAATTCGTATGACTTAGTTTTGTTACCCTTATGAGATCGAATCCTATCCTGTCTAATTTTCTTTATTCAGTGCAAATGTTTGATATAAAACAGTTTCATATTCCAAAAGATATTTATTTAGAATTTTCTATTAATACAAGTTATTAGAAATCTGATTCGGTATGACCCAAAAAATAGACAAATAGTGAATAGGGACATCGAAATGCATCTTCAATGAGTGCCTTCACTCTTTTCCATGTTTTATACATTGAAAGAAAATGATTTGCTCTTCTAAAACAGTTCTTAAAGAATTGAATTATTAAAAAAAAAAAAAGAAACTGTTGTTAATTATCTATAAATGAATGATCTGAAATCAATTGATTCATTAATAGATAAATAATAAGGATGTTTCTAAATCAGAATCAGAAACTTAAAGCAACATTTTACCTTCTTTAAAATGGCATAATACTTTTGCAGCCGTTTCTCTGTTTGGTAGAGTGTGAAACTAGAATGTGTGTTCCAGTGAAGCGTTCGTTCATTGAATGAAAAGGAGGATGCATCCACTTTCATCCGAGAAGCAGAAAGTTTTGCTGTCATTGAAAGGTTGCTGTATCAGTGATGTGAATTTATAGGGGGGGGGGGGGAATTTCAGAGAGAGAGAAAAAAAAAAGGCATCTTATAGACTGGCAAATATAATAATTAAAACGATAAGGTTCATAAGCTTCCAATAGAATTTGAAAAAGTCCATTTCCTTTCGGTGGGAACCCTGGGGCAGCTGCTTGACCAACTGAAATGTGAAAATTTCTTGTAAATAACGTCTGAATACTGTTTGTGTTGAAATGTTTGTCTTACATTGTGTAACATACATATCTATTTTTTTTTCACACCTGTCTTTCACTTATAGCCAATTCAAGGTATTCCAAAATGATTCCTGAGATGCCCAAAAACTATTTATTTATTATTATTATTGTAATTTTTTTTTTTTTTTTTTTCATTCTTTAAGAAAAGAATCCCACATATGTAAAAAATAAAATAAATAATGAAACATGAACTTCCATTTGCATACAGTGTGATGTGAGTTCTGAATTTATGGAAAAATGGCTGTATTGGAAAAGCCTATTTAACCCTTTATAATTCAACCTTTTGCCAAAAATTTAATTGTAAGTAAATAATTTTTTTTAATTTCTAAATTTGGATTATAAAATCAAAGATTGATAGTATTTTACATTGGGGCCTATTTTATTGGCTGACTCAGAAATAGGGAACGTTTTCAAGATTTGTTTTATTCATTGTAACAAAAAGCTACCTATTTCTCCGAAGTGCTTGGGCAATATATTACAAATACTTACAGCAGATCCTTTTTTAGCCCATTGTGACTGCCAGTGTCAGAATCTTAACGTAAACACCCCTGGAAGCATCTTTTTAGCGGAGCTTTAAGGCTGTTTTGCCAGAATTTCTGGTTCCAAGGTCATCTTTCTATCCAATTTACATGGAACTATGGCAAACATTGTGTGTTCCATATTGTTACAGGACCATTACTTTCAGACAAAATAAACTCCCGTTTTTTTTTTTTTTTTTTTTTTTGGGGGGGGGGGGGGGGGTTCTGTTTGACAACACGTTAAAAAAATATATTAAAAAAAAATTTAAAAAAAATATATTAAAAATACCATTGAGAGAAAACATGCAAAAGAAATTTTAAGAAGTGAATAGAATAACGGTTGCTAAAAAATGCAACCACATGTCTTTATGTGCAAGAATAGACTGAAGAATGTCCTGTCTTCCTCAATTAAATTCTTTTGTGCAGATTGTACTTAGAAAACAAAAATAGACTTCATTTTCTTTTTTTTTTTTTTTTTTCTTGTTTTTGTTAATGCCACAATGAAAAAGATTTGTAGCGGAACTGACAGAAGAGGCTATAAAGGGTTAATCTGTACAACAAAAGAGATTTTGTTAACGTGCTGAAAATCTGGTTTTTATTTTTTATATATTTTAATATGAAATCCTTTCTATAATGTTCTTTTCCTAAGAAAAGGATTTTTAAAAATTTTCCACCCATAAAGAAGTATTAAATGTTTTTTCAGCAGACACACACACAAACAAAGAAAAAAGTTGAAAATTGAAAAAAAAAAAAAAAGCCATTTTGTGTCTCAGTACTCTCTAAACTCCATTTTAAGTCTCTTTTTTTTTTTAATGCATTGCATTGTGTTCCTTGTTCTGCTCCATTGTCAGACATTTTCATGTGCCTGTGCAGTCACTCCTTATAGAAATGTGACTGTCCGTATCCTATTATTGTGGTTTATTTTGGGTCTCTTAATTTATGAAATGTGTACGCAAAATGTATTTTTTATATTTTGTAATTCGAGCTTTAAGGTCCTTTTCTTTCATTGGAATTAAAATTTTTGTTTTCTTTTTCATTCTGACCATTCAAATACTTAATTGTAATCTGTTTTTTATTACTATTGTTATATTATTCAATGAGTGTAAAAAAAAAAAAGTAGCAAGTGTTGCTTTTTTAGAAATAGGATGAAGAGACTGAATGTTTGTTGTACTATTAATTTAAAAAATGGGCCTTAGAATGAAGGTCTTAAAATATTTTTAAAAATCAACAATGTACTCTGTGTTATTTTCAAATAGAATCATAAACATTTCAATTATTCTCTTTCCTTAAACATCGTTAATCAAAATTGCAACATTCCCCCGTAACCTATTTTCAGTTCTTAGTCATTCTGTCCCTGACAATTCTTAAAAAAATGTTATTGTAATTGAATAGTTTCTTGTTTGAGGGCTGTCACTGGGTGATGATTCGTATTTCTATAACCGCTGCCAAATTATGTTCAAAACATTTAGTTAATAGTAAAGAGGCAAGTCTAAAAAAAATATAATAATAATAATAATTTCAAAATATTAATAATAACATAAATAGAAATAGAGTAACTTAGCAAGTATCTCTTTTATAAATAGTGCAAGAGAAAGATATCTCAAATAAGTAGCCAGGTCCTGACAAGAAAAATTCTGTGCCGAGGGCAATTTATTTATTTATTATTATTATCGTGTCTTCTTAGACTAGCTGAATTCATAAATCTACCAGGGACATAGCAAGCGAGAGCTCAAGAGGGAAAATGGCCCTTGCCTCTCAAAGTAGAAGAAAAATACATTAATCAGCCTGTTGGGAGGGAAATCGGATGACTTTTTATCCCTTTTCTGTCTAACCTCGATGCAAACCGACTGAAAAAGGTATTTACCAAAGATGAATCTCTTTTGGCTACAGTGATAAATGCGTCGACTGCCGTCTCCCTAACAACAGATTTTATTTTTAAATTTTATTCATATAAGTTTAAACATGTTTAAATTAGAAGGGGAAGGCATTTTCAACTCTATCAGTTATGCTTTGTGAGTCATCAAGCCCTGCACCCTGATCGTCAAATGTCACTTTGGAGGGGGTGTTTGCATTCAGAGTTTTTAATCTGACCCGTCTGTATTTTCATATTTCATATAAAGCTGTCTTTAGTTTTCATGAGTGATAGGGGATTTCTCATCCAGGTGATGTGGGAATCCATTGTAAAAAGATCGAGTGCTTCTAGTCTAAATAATTTGATATTTAGGTTTTTTTATTTTTGTGACTTTTCAAGGTTTTTATCTTAGAGCCATAATCACTCCTGCCTGTGTAGGCATCACCCAGTAGCATGGCAGTCCTCAAATGAAAATGACTGAAATTAGAAAAAAAAATTTCTTTTAAGTAATTCTGAAAATGCTTAAAACCTATTAATATACTTTTTTTTTTCTCAGGGAAACTGTCAATGAATCATTTCAAGTTTTTAACTGAAATAAATTTTATTACTTATCTTATAGTCTGTTTCCAATGGGGTGATTCTAATGTGTGTTATTCATTGGAGGGAAAACTGGGTTGATGTCCTGTCAAATTCTAACTATCGCAAAGAAAAATTCTGTTATCGTATGACATTAAAAATGACTGTGTTCCTTTCATGTCCAGCATTTCTAAAGTGGTGCAAAATTTGTAAAATATGCATTTGTTTCAATAAATGAAATATTAATATGCTGTTGTCATGATTTGTTTCACTTAAAAAAGTCTCTCTCTCACTTTTTTAATTTTTAAATTAATTTAATGTAGAATTAAATAATTTTTCTTACTAGAAGAAATATTTTGAAAAAGTCCTTCCTGAGCTTTTTAGCTGGAGCCCTAGCCCTCATCGCTTCTTCGGCCCCAGATCTTGCATTCACTACCACAATTATAACTGTACAATGACCCCAAGAAACCATCCCATTTCTAGCCAATGAATGCAGCTGCAAAAATAATCTATCAAAGGTAGCAAAGACAATGTCGAAGGAAAACCACATCCTATATCAAGAAAGTCCTGATGACAGTTGGGACCCCAACTGAAAAGCTTAGGAAGAAATTTTTCAAAGAATTTCTCCTTTTTTAATGTAATGTAATTTTTTGCTTTCAACATTTTATAAAAGTTGCCAAAATTTCTATGTGTATGAAAAGATAAAACTAATGAATACTCAAAATAAAAATTCCTATTCATAATGATGGACCAATTCTTTTAAATTGTTTCTCTCTACCCATGTTGCCACTGAATAACTTTATTGCCAGTTTGTCAGTAAAACTCCAAAATTGCAAATGCTGAGTGAGTGCTATTTTCAGTTTCTTGTTGTTGGCAAAAGCATAATATTATTCCAGCTCAAGCTAAGACAGTCCATTAAAGCGAGACAATAAAAAAACAGGATGTGAGAATCAGAAAGTCTGTTCTACATATTTGAATTGTTAAACAAACTGGCTGCATCTTGGCTATCTGCACTTGTAATGATCGATAGATGGCACTTTTTCAGCTTTTGTTGTTAGTAAATATAATAGCCACGTGTATTTATTATTGTTCTATTTGTGTTACTACTTAATATTCGTGCTATAATTTCTCCACTATTACATCATGGAAAATGGATTGCTTTTGGAAAAAATATTTCAGTTTATTCAAAGTTCGATCGGAAGTAGATATTTAACTGAAGCTGAACAAATATTAGTTTCAAATCATCTGATTAATTATTTACTTCCATTAGCCGAAGCAACTGAAATTTTAAATTTGTCATTTGGAAATAAATGGAAGCTTAATTCTGGATTTCTTGATCCTTTGGAGTTACACTGTGGCACACAACAGTAAGTGTTATCTTTTTTAACGGATTTATTCATTTTTATTCAATAAATATATGTGAAACTAAACATCGTCAAGCAATGGCGTCTTGACGAAAGTCGAAAGCTATTCATGTAAATTGTAATTTCACCTTAGCTCACCAGAGGGCGAGCGTTTCATTACAGTCGTGGATTCAGGCTTGATGATCCTCAGCTTCATAATCAGGCACTTCCAGATGTCAAGATGGTAAATAATAGAAGAAAAAAAAAAGTTCAAAGGTGCCTCTTGTATGTTTCCTGGTAATCTACACTGACCACTGACGACACACTTGTAGGTGTGTTTTGAAGTCTCTTCATTATAAACTCGCCAGAGGTGGAGAAATGTTTGATTGACTCGCTACTGGCGAGTCATTTTTCAGACGTGCTGAGTGAATTTCAAGTCAGCCTGTTTCATTTCCAATATGCAACGTAGTAAAACAGTAAAAAAAACACTTCTCCCCGTGTTTAATAGGCAATTGTGTTAGATTTTATTATCTTTTTAACCCTTCTTTGCATGATTTTTTCCTCTTTTTTTTTTTTTTTTTTTTTTGGGTGTGTGTGTGTGTGAAATAAACCAGGGTGATATAATTCATGCTCTAAAGGAAATATGTTTAAAAAAAATCCTAGTATAAATATATAATATAAAATAATTAAAAAGCAGTATGATGGAAATATCCATCATCATGCAAATTTAAATGTGCTCAGTACAAAATAAATAAATAAAAAATAATATATCTTTGTATCATTTTTATTCCTTATGATAATTAAAAAAACTATTATAAAAAAAAAATCTCAAACTAGTTATTCAAGAAATCACACATTTCTTCCAGCCACAACAAACAGCGGAATGACAAGTTCAAACCCACTATAATGATTCTGACATTTGATTTTTTTTTTTTTGACAGCTATGTTCCTTATTACGCAATAGTCATGAAAAAAGTTGCCATCAACAACCAGTTTACAGTACATCTGTTTTGAGTACAATTTTTTGTTCATTAAACACTCTGATTCAAATTTCCATCCTGCAAAGAAGGGTTAACCCTTTCAGGGGCGGTGGCTAGAGGGTCTATCCACCTACTTTACAAATTTTTCTCTAGGTGTGCAGTGGCTACTTTTTTTATCCACTTTTATGAAAAGTTAATGTGTACTTCTAAAATTGAAATAGAGATGGCAGAACTACAGTAACTTTAAGCAGGATGTGCCTGTGACTTTTTTAAATGGACAAGTTGCGGGAAAATTTTTTGAAGTTTCTTTTATACATTTTTATGAAAAATAATTTTTTATTCAAAAGTATTTGTTAGTGTAAATATACTGTAATGCACCTTTTAAATACAACAGATTTACATATTGTCTTAGATCACTAATTTTAGTTTGATTTTTAGGAGCATCTTTTAGGTGGATATAGACACAGTGGCTAGAACGCCTAGCCACCACCCACAAAAAAATCCCCACATGCTGAATTTTTTTCTTCATCAAATATGACTTGTAGGGGATGTTTACTTTATGATATGTATATATTTAAAAGGAAATTCAATCATTTTTACTTAGTGCCCCTGAAAGGGTTAAACTATTCTATATACTGAACACCCTATTTTATGAAAGGCATCTTTAAAGAATTCTACTTAATGGCCCATTCATCTTACATTTGCATCAATTTTGCTGTAAAGATTATAGGTTATGTATCGTATATGGCTGGCTGGTTTAAAAAAATCCTTGGCTGGTAAGAATTTCTAAAAATTACCCACCCCTGAAATTCACTATAATATTTAAATAAGACCTTCCGGCTCATTCAGAAGAGTAGGTTGATTTCTTTTTTCCTTATCAGGTAGCCAAACAACAACAAAACGGCAGCTTTTGAAACAAAATAGTGGCTACATATGGACTCCATGGAAATGTTGATGTGAGCTATGTACATATAAAGTTTTAAGCAAATCAGTTCATAAATACCTTTTTTTATGTGAATTTGAAATTTTCAAGTAGCTAGTACTTGGAAACAAGATGGCAGATCAAACTGCCCAACAAACCTATCAAATGCATTTGTGAGGTAAGTCTACTCTACAAATTTAATTTAAATTACTTCAGTGTTTTAAAAGTTATCGTGTTGACAAAATTCATACTTGCCAACCAATTTTAAGAAAAAAAGGGAAGATTTCTGTTGAAAAACCAGAAGATTTTATAAAAAAAGGGAAGATCCCCCCCCCCCATTTGACGTAATAAACAATACAGTTTTACAATTTTAATATTTAGAAGCAATCTATAAAAATGTTATACTATAGATTGATTATACTAAATATATCAAAGTTTTAAATGAAGTTATTCCTCTTCAACATGTAAATATCTACAAAACAGAATCTGTAAGAAATTTATTTAACAATAGACAAAAAACTTAGTTAAGTTAAAGTATAACTAATTTTTTAAATAAATAGAATATGATTTTTGTGTATGTACATTAATCATACCTACATATAAAAAAAGTAGCAGTAGCTAATTATCAGTTTCAAACGTGCATAAAACCAACTGAGTATTAATTTTCTTCAATTGATTTGGAAAAAATTTTCCTACCTGAAAAAATTATTCTTCATTTTTTTCCCCATATTTACACATTTGTATAAATATGACATACAAATATTTAATTGAGGAAAAATAAACCGTTTCATTAAATTCAGCAATAAAGATCTAAAAATAATTACATACAGGAAAAATATATAGCACTTCCTTTACTTTATTGTTTCTAGAATTGATCATTGATCACAATCTGGGGAAGGGGGGGGGGGATACAAAAATAATTACAGAGTAAGAAATATTAAACTCTTTCAACTCTACTTCTAGAATCTAAAGAAAGAAGTTCAATAATAATATTATCATTTATGTTGCAGATGGATAAAATTAGGAAACAAAAGACTTCTGCAGAACATTTGATTGCTGATCACTAGTTTGAGATAAATGAAAGGGGGGGGGGAATAATTACATCAGCAAGAAATATTTAACCATTCTATTTCTTTACATGTTCTAGAATCTCATAAAGCAAGTTTGAAATGAATATTGACATTCATGTTATGGATGGAAAAAGATTGGGAATCAGGAGTTTTCGTAGAATATTTGGATTTTCTTTTTAAAACGAACGATATCCGCGACTATTTTGAAAATGGAAGATTTCATCATCTATCCGGAAGACCGGAAGATACGTTAAAAAACCGGACAAGTTGGCAAGTATGCAAAATTAGTGGCCACCACTTGGACCAAAATGACGAAGCAAGTTTCTCAGTCAACTAATCCAAGATATTTGTAAAATAGGTCCACTGTCCAACTTTAGTTCAAATAAATTCAGTATTTCAAAAGTTATTGTGATAATAAATTTTCAAGTGGTCGCAACTTGGAAAAAAAATTGCAGAGGAACTTGCCCCCAAATTCCTTTAAGATACTTGAATGATAAGTTCATTGTTCAACTTTGGTTGAATTGATTAAGTTTTTCAAAAGTCATTGTAATAACAATTTTTCAAGTGGCCACCACTTGGAAACAATATGACGGAGCAAGTTGTCGAGAAAACTCATTCAAGATATTTGAAGCATAAGTACGTTTTAGGCATTATGTTTTTAACATCAAGGTGTAATATTTACAAGGTGTCTTTGCGTACTCAATTGATGATGCTCTACAACTTTGTCATTCACCTTTTCCCATACCTCGCACCATTTTCGAGATGGGAACACTCGAAACTAACTCCACTGTTTTCCACCCAGTGGCAGTTGCATCTAGCAAATGGCTTACTATACACACATACTACTCTTACGATTATAACTATGCAGCCGTTCAACAGTTAAGAACGGACTAGAATAAGAACGGACTTTAGTGTGCACCCTGTATTTTGTTCAAATCTTAATTAAATCATAATGGGGTCTATTTCAGATTAAAACCTTTACAATACATACATATATATGTATCAAAATCGTAGCATCTGTTAAGAAGTTATGAGTTAACAATATATATATATATGTATAGAGGAGAGTAGGGAAGGATGGGACAGTTTTGACAAAAATATTTTTTACAAATTTACTTTTAATGGTAGAACAGGGTAAGTTTCACAGAAACAAATTGAAACATTTTAACATCTTTTAAAAATATAAATTTGATGGTAATTATCAAAATATTAATTTTATAAGCCAATTAACATAGTCATAAAAATGTCCCATCCCTCCCTTATATGAGGGAGGGATGGGACATTTTTATAAAGTTAAAATAAGCACATAATATACAAACATACTATGAAAAATGACACTATGTATATAAGGTAATTAATTACTAATAACATCTATTTTATCCAACATTAGAATATAATGTACCACTTAAATAAAAATTTTCAAATGCTCGATTAATTGATCTTTTTTTTTTTTTTTTTTTTAAACTTCTAGCAGCGAAAGTATTGTTCTTTAGTTCAGATATTCCAAATTAAATTTTTGTTATATTTACATGTTTTGTGGTTCCCTGAATATTAATAAGGTTTTTAGTGGCTAGTCTGTATGTGTTATCAGCATATCTCAAGAACAAATAGTACCAAGAAATCCTAACTGTAATGGGTGAGTGTAATTTCTTTTGTACATTTTACCTTGTCCAGGAAAACTGCTCAGGAATGAAAATTAATTCCTCATACATATAGGGTAAATAAAGTATTTTTAAAAGTTAAAAGGGTAAACAAAAGTTGTGTGAGTGCCACACCAATTATTTTCCATGATTTTGAATTTGTTTCGTGCATTTTCTCTTCCATCATTCGTGCATTTCTCTTCCAGGCAATTTATTCATTCATTTGCCTTGTGATATTCTCTGTTTAAGGAGTATCAGAATCTCCATTCTTCTCCCTTTTCTTACAAGTCCCATCCCTCCCTTTTCATTATTTTTCAAAAAAAATAACTTATTATTAGAAACATGCTACTTTCAGGCTTAATTTAGCTACTAATTCATAAAACTTATATTATTAGGTGTATAAAATATGAAAAGTAATTATGCTGACATCAGTGAGTGACGTTGAAAACTTGCCTTGAAAATTAGTCAATTGTTTACTTTTGGTGTTATAAAATAGTTTTTTTGTTACATAAACTTACAGAGTTCTCCAACTAAAATGATATATAGCAACAAATAGGGGGCTGTAGTTACTTCACCTGGTGGAAGTGTCAGAAATAAAAAAAAAAAATGTTTATTTTAAGAATAATTTTATGTGTCCCATCCCTCCCCTATATATGGTTTGAATTGAGAACCTTCTTTCTGAAATCAATTTTGGAGTGATTTCTTCCTCAATCCTTTAAAACCAAATGTTTTGATGTGTCACCTCGGGAAAACAAATAAACGTGGAACTGGTATGTGCAGTTGAAATATATTTTACAGTCTGTGCGACCTGCATAATAATTCTTTTTCTTTTTTTATTTTAAGTAATTGTTTTCTAATTGTTATTTATAGATCTTTTTTTAATTACCCAAAAATAAATATAATTATTTTTATTTACGTTTTTTTTTTTTTTTTCCTTACTAATTTGTGTTTTTTAGCTACCCATCATGGGTATGGGGAACTTAAACAATTGTAAAGTTTTCCGAACTTTAAAAAAAAAAAAAAAAAAAACTCTTTTAGATGTTTTTAAAATAGGAGAAACCCAAAAATTACAAAATCGACATTGTGTCCATCTGTTAGTCTGTTGACATATATCTCAAGAACAAATTGTCATAAAGAGGTCAGACCAGTTTTAAAATATCATTTATGATATTTCAAAGACATTCATAAAATATAATTTAAAAACTGATTAATTTTGCAACGTTCTAATTTAAAAACTTCATAAGTTATTCAAAACTTACAATTTTCTTAACATGGAAAAATGGACAATTTTTCGTTTAAATATCCATTCATTAGATCTAAAGATATCAGACCAGCTTTAAAATATCAGTTATAATGCGGACATGAACACAAATTAATTATAAAATCAATTTTTAAAAAATTCACAAATTATTCGAAATTTACAATTTCCTTAACGTGGGAGAATAAAGCAAAATTTCGCATAAATGTCCATTTTTAGGGGTATTTTTATCATAAAGATGCCAAAATACTTTTAAAATATCATTTGTGATATGGGTTTGAACATAATTGATTGCGAATATTCTAATTCAAAATATACGTAAGTTTATTCTAAATTTTAAATAAACTTGCATTATGGGGATCATTGCATTGAAACTGACTCTAATAGAATTAATGAATGAGGATAAGATAAAAGTATCAAACCGAAAGATGTGTAGCCTATTAGGTGCGGCATTTCAATATATCACTGTATGGAGCAAATTTTTTTCTCTTGACTTGTGTCCAAATTTTTGTTTACAGTTCAAAAAATTGTAATTAAAAATAAAAGTGTAATGTTTCATGAACTTCTGAAAGCAAAATGAAAAGTTTTAAAAGGGTCATATTTTATTCAAAATTTTAGATGAAATAGGGATAAAAATTAAAGTTCTTTATCAAAGAGTGAATATGGGAAAATTGGGCGCGAATGGACGTTGGGCCCTGGGACCAATTTTGGTTTGATCGGGCTCTGCCTACATGATAAAAACCTGAACCCCCACCCCACCCCGACTGATCCGCCGTGTTTGTTCAATATGTTATGTGTGATACTGTGCAAATTTTCTGAATAGCTCTGTGCATTATTCTCTAAAAAATTAATAAAACTGTTTTCCCAAGATTTTAATTGAAAGAAAAATGCTAGATTCTGCTAAAATTATATTATGTCCTACGGCAATCAAGTAAACTCTGAACGAACGTTTACCATTTTAGTTTGTTGTCTAGCCTCTCTTAATTTAGAATCTCTAGTTATATGCTCGATTACAACCCCACTTGGTGGAAAAAAATTGTTATCCAACCTATTTCAAAAACGGTGAGAGATACGGTTTAAAAGTCAATTATAAAATTGTCACATGTCCTCAATTTAGCTTATGCGTTCAATAATTCTAGGAACACCGTGCATTTATTTGATTTGACTTCCTGAATTCGTGAAGTTAAAAGACAAAAAGGCGCAATTTTAAAGCATTGGGGTTTTTTCTTCTTAAATGAATGATGTTCCGTAACCATGTAATGATAGGGCTTGATTAACGCAAGGGCACGCGGCCCCAGGTTCTGATTAACAGGGGCTTTAAATCGGGTTCTGAAAATGCCATTTTGCCTCTTAAAAAGGCAAAATTTGTATCATAAAATGCAAAATTCTATCATTTTAGCCCATATACAGATATATAGGGGAAGGGTGGGCAAAATGGGGTACTTAAGGTTATTCTGGCCAATAACTTTGTGACAAATAGAAAGAAATGCAATAAGTAATATTTATTTCAATCTTAGCGGTTATACCGGCACACAAGTCATGAGCCCATTTGTTACATTCACTGTACTTGATCCATCCTTCTCCTTGTGCTGATCTTGCATATATTTTGTGACAGTACAAACATGTAACGTCTACATCGTCTGGATCACGGTTTGATGATATGTCGTGTGTTGGTAGGGTAGGAACGTGACTTCTCTTCGCTTGTGAACTGTCCAACACTTGATTTTTTTGCCATTTGATCTTTTGACGCCACCTTGAGATACCCCATTTTGCCCTATAAGCAGCCTTGCAAAACAACTAGGCCTACATAATAAATCACACTGAATGTAGTTCTACTCTTTCATGCAATTTACTTTAAAAACATCCCTTTTAGCTAATACAAATTGTCACGTTTGTATCTGCAAGCTAACCTAGCAATTAAAATGTCCAAACATCACATTTACCTTATATCAGGGTAATGAAAATGTACATAAATCTTGGGAGCATATCTGTCTGTGACTCTGCAAGCGGTATCTCACGTGGAAATGAATATCAGATACGGCGCACACAACCTATAGCAATGACATACAGATGACAGCATTGTATAAGCGGTTTTATCAAAAACTCCGTTTTGCCCTACTACCCCATTTTGCCCACCCTTCCGCTATGTACTTTTATTGATTGTTGCAAAGTGTGAGGGATGTAAGGGGGGGGGGGGCATGAAAGTATGTGTGCTCCGGAGCTCACATGAAGTTAATGCCCTATGTAATGGTCGAAAAAATATTTGATCCTTTCGTCTGCATTTTTTGATTCTTTTTTAATATTACAAGTTTCCAACCAAACTAATGTGCATTTTGCGAGTTCTGTTCTTAAAATTATTGTACATGAGGCATCTTTTCATGCTGAAACGAGGACGCTTTGCTACTTTGTAACTGACTTTTTATTCGTATCACTTACCGATTTCGGGGTAGCATTGCCAATTCAGCTGTTTTGCGTTAAGTGTCATTGTAACCTATATCAAATGGTTACACATAGCTACTTTACTGTAAAACATCGCCATCTAAAGTTAAGCGAGAGTTACCAATATTTAAATTTTAGTGGACACACTTCCTGCGCATATAAAGAGAATATTAGTAACAGTACACAAATCAACGACTGAGGAATGTTCAAATGGAAAAGCTCTTACAAATTAATAAATTGTTGCCTGGTGGTCTCATTTATACTCATCAGCCACCTGTATAGTTTTTGCTGGTTAAGGAGAAATTAATTTTCTGGTTTCATCTATTTTACTAAAACTAAGCCCTATCTAAAATAGGAATACACTTACTGTTTTTTTCTAGAATGAATGAAGTAGTGATTCATAGCGCCAAACCATCACCAGGACCCTAAAAGGAGCGACCCACTTTTGAATGGAGTTAGCTGAATTCAAACTTTTTAGCTGTGCTTTGAGAGACATCTGTGATACTGTTGCCAAAAGCTGCTCCTTAACAGGCAATATTCGTGATCTGTGACGTGTACAGTGCACATTTCATAACTTTTGGCTGTCGGAGCAACAGTTTTAATAGAGTTCTTTCGAGAAAATTCTTTAAATAATTTGCATCCGTCGTCTAGAACCAGCTTGTTTATTTACAACTCCCGAACAAAGACAGATAAAAGAATGAAAGGAACGGCATGTGTATTTTAAAAACTGTAAAAATCTTATGCGAGAAAATCCATCGGAAGAATTGCAGCAGAATCAGGATTGAAGACATCCAACACTCATACCATTCTGAGAAATAATCTATGCGTGTTTCCGTTCAAGATCCAATGTCACCCACGTCATTCCAGCTCGAACTGTGCAACAAACAGATTTGCACAGAGCATGATAAAATTTATTGATGAAGATGGATTCGGCTCTGGATGCATAGGATTCACAGACGAATCACAATTTTACGTGAATGGCAATGTAAATAGAGACCCTATATTAAAAAAGAGACCGACATTGGTGCGCCGGCTTTTTTCACAAAATCCTCCATTTTAGTGCCAGGTGCTCCATTGGCTGAGCCATTACGCTGAGAAGAAATTTCGATTAAATTACTTTAATTTTGAAATATTTTTTAAAGATAAAAATGCATTATTATTTATTTTATATCATGTTTTAAATACTTTGAATTATCTTTTTGCATGCTGCTTTATTTACTTATTTATTTCTAATGTATGAGATAATTGCATCATTTATTTGCTAGCTATTAATTTTTAAGTTCTGTTTTGCGACTTATTTAATATGTTAGATCAGCATGCATTTTTTTTTTTTTTTTTAATTTGACATGTATTTTTCTAATATATTTTTATATACATATTTACATACTTGCCAACTTTTCCGGTTTTCCCGGAAAACTTACGGTTTTTTAACGTATTTTCCGGTCTTCCGGACAGGTGATAAAATCTTCCGTTTTTAAAAAAGTCTCTGATATCGTTTGTTTTAAAAAGAAAACCCAAATGCTCTACGAAAACTCCTGATTCCCAACCTTTTTCCATCCATAACATAAATGTCAATATTCATTTCAAACTTGCTTTATGAGATTCTAGAACATGTAAAGAAATAGAATTGTTAAATATTTCTTGCTGATGTAATTATTTTTTGCCCCCCCCCTTTCATTTATTTCCAACTAGTGATCAGCAATCAAATGTTCTGCAGAAGTCTTTTGTTTCCTAATCTTTATCCATCTGCAACATAAATGATACTATTAATTTTAAACTTCTTTCATTAGATTCTAGAAGTAGAGATGAAAGAGGTTTAAGTTTTCTTACTCTGTAATTATTTTTGTATCCCCCCCCCCCCCCAACACACACACCTTTCGCCGGATTGTGATCAACTAGAAACAATAAAGCAATGGAAGTGCTCAATATTTTTCACGTATGTAATTATTTTTAGATCTTTATTGTTGAATTTAACAAATCTGTTTATTTTTCTCAATTAAATTATATGTCATATTTATACCAAATGTGTAAACATGGGAAAAAAAATCAAGAATAATTTTTTCAGGTAGGAAAATTTTTTCCAAATCAATTTAAGAAAATTAATACTTAGTTGGTTTTATGCATGTTTGAAACTGATAATTAGCTACTGCTACTTTTTTTTTATATATATGTATGATTAATGTACATACACAAAAATCAAATTCTATTTATTTAAAAAATTAGTTATACTTTAACTTAACTAAGTTTTTTGTCTATTGTTAAATAAATTTCTTACAGATTCTGTTTTCTAGATATTTATATATTGAAGAGGAATAACTTCATTTAAAACTTTTATATATTTAGTATAATCAATCTATTGTAAAACGTTTTTATAGATTGCTTCTAAATATTAAAATTGTAAAACTGTATTGTTTATTACATCAAATAGAAAAAAAAATCTTCCCTTTTTTTTATGAAATCTTCTGGTTTTTCAACAAAAATCTTCCCTTTTTCTATTAAAATTGGTTGGCAAGTATGTATTTAAAATAACTATTATATTAAACAATATTTTTTGATTATTTGCAAAATGTATCCATTTTCGTAAAATAAAATGATAAAACTAAAGAAAATAAGGTGTACATGATTTACTAGCACATGAAAAATAAACTTTTTAAATGTAATATTTGCTATAATAAATTTTATAAATAATATTTACATAATATTTTTAAAAAATTAAAAATTGAAGAAAAAAAATCAATAAAATAAGCATATTCAGGTAAAATAAATAAAACATATTTTTAATTTCTAAAAATATTAGTTAATATTTTTACAAAAATAAATTTTTTAATTCATGAAATCAATGAAGGCTTTTCTCACTTCGCTAGTCACTATATTTAAAGGAAACTCTTTTCTATATCACTTTACAAACAAAAATAAAATTTAAAGAAATCATGAAATTGCTTTAAATTCCGCTTTGGTTTCCCGCTGCCTTTGGCATCGACCCACTCATTCGCAGACTCTCAGGTGTCTGTCCCTATTACCTGTGACAATAGCTTACCAGTCAGCTTCCATTTGGGTGCTTATCAGATGACAGTTTTGAAACAGACAGTATCGAAAAAATTGAAGTAGCCATTTTATATTTGAATCCCAGTTACATATGAACAACACTATACGTTGTGTACATAATATTTTCTTTCACGTTATTTTCTATATTTATTTGATTTATTCGATCAACCCTAAAATGACAACAATTTCACACCAAATATAATATTACAATGTGCTATGATCGGCTACGTCTATCGCCTGAGACAATTTTTGTGGTTATAATAGTAGTTGGTATATAGAAAAATAAATAATGAAATATGTAAGCCTGATCATGGTACAGCATTAATGTAGCTCTTGGCGACTTTTGAATTTTTATTGTCACTTTAGACAAAAATATATAATTTATCTCTTTTTTGTTGTTGTTTCTTTCTTTTCTTTTAGATTTCCTTTCTTTTCTGTTTTTCAATATTTTATAATTTATTTATATTTTTTTATGCACTACTTGGCTTAAAGTGGCTTTTACGAATGTGTAGTCCTTGGCGAAAAATGTCCGATCTATTTCAGCATCAAAATTTTAAAATTTACCCAGGATTATCAATAAGTAAAGCTCTTTAATATATGCTGAATTAGCTTTCATGCAAAACGCGATTCATCCGTGCCAGAAACATACTATTTAAACAAAAGGGGAAATAAATCTAAAACTGAGGTTTATTTTTTATTTTATTTTATTTTTTACTCCATTTTCATTTTTTCATGTGCAGGAGCAAATTTAATATATATATATATATATATATATATATTTTTTTTTTTTTTTTTTTTTTTTTTTTCGCGTGAAAGCATATTTCATTTTATGTTGGGGGGAAAAAAAAAAATGTTTTTTTGGCAACAATTAAAAATTTAAATGTCCATTTTTAAAGCTTTTACAAAGTTATTATTTTCACATTTTAATTAATTTTAAAAAATCTAATCAAAATTTCGTTGCAAATAAGGTACCCAATGGAAGGGGCATTTTTTCTGAATCCGTCAGTTTAATTAACTTATCTATCGGGCAATTAGATTTTTTTAAATTAACTAAAGTATGAAAAGCTGGTGGCAACTTGTGTCAACACACAAACAGAAGAAAATACCTCTTAGCCAATCAACTTGCGTCAACACACAGACAAACAGGAAGAAAACTCTCTTAGCCATTTATATAGAGAGAGATGATAAAAAATAATTTCCTTTCTTCTGCCGTAGTTTTACATTTATTCATGAAAACTAGGATTACCATATTATTGCTAACTTTTTAAATTTAAAATGTATGTCCTCAGAAAAAATAGGGTAGAATTACTTTTACAATCAACATATTTTGCTTAATATTGAAATATGCAATGAAAAATTCTTCTGTTTGTTGAAAAAAAAAAAATAACCATATCTTATCGAAGGTTAAAACAAAATTTATTTTCCTTCAAATTCTTTTTTACTAAGACGAAAAAAATTACATATTTATATTCTGCATTGCTTTCTAAACAAATTTAATACATTTTTCTTCCATTTATGTTGTATAGTAAAATGTCAATCACGAAGAAAGAAGTATTACTTTCTACGGGGATCGCTCTGATTTGGCACTAAAATGGCCGACTTTCCGCTAATGTCCAGTCTCTTCCTAATACAGGCTCTCTAAATTTAAACTGCCCAACAGCGCCACCTTTTTATAATAGAGAAGTTTCATATGACGTCAGTGTGACGTAGATGGAGGACAATCAACTCCTCGTGAAAATAAATAGAAGCCATTTTTAGCACAGTAAGCAAATGGCAGTTGAAAACAGCTCATAGCAACCAATGTCGGAGGGCAAGCTGTCCACGTTGCCATGCTGCTATCAGCTGTTTGCAACTGCTCTATACTTGTAAGACATTTTGATTCTCATGTAGAAGATTTTTACAACTTTCAAAATTAATATGCCGTTTGTTTCATTCCTCTGCCTATTTTTGTTTAGGAGTCATTTAACTTTAAAACCGGGGTCCGAAGAGTGGATACCCTGTATAATCTATTTCTGTACGCAAGAAGTTCGACGTTTCTCTTTATACAAACTCCGTCAGAAGTGAAAGACTAATACAGAGTGGACAAAAATGTTACATTTTCCTATTATGTTGGTGTTATAATGCATATCTATAAAATTGTATTAGGAATGTGTGAATAAACATTTAAAAAGAGAATCTGTGTGGTGCTAAAGAAAAAAAAAAAAACACGACGTGGATATCAAATACAAAACTTTCATTTTACATTGCAATGTCATATTCAGCTGTAAAATAGAAAAGAGAGAATAAAACTTGAATTGTGGAAAAAGAGTGCATTTGAAAGTCATAAAATGCGAACATTTAGGAAAGGGAAAAAAAAAAAAAAAAAGACAGTTCATGGAAATGAACTATAGGAAAAAATTTACTGACGAGTTGTAAAACATGTTACAACTCGTCAAGATATGTGCTAGAAATGAACTATAGTATTAAAGAATTTTCAAATCAGAATTATACAATGCATGACATCATATACAATACATTATGAATAACTAAAATAAAGCGATGCTTCTTCATGAAACATTTACTTTGAATACGCGATATTACTAAATTCAATATTTAATAATATTGCTAATAATTCTTAAGTATCGATATAGACGGGGAAAAAAAAATCGATTATAACTATCGATTAATATATATATATGCGCTGATATGTTCATTATCAGTAATTACAGTAATGTAATCGATAAATATATGAATATCGATATATTAATCTATATATATATGGATTAATCGATATAATAACGATGAATATAAACCGATAGATCGACTAGTATCAATAAGAACATCGATTAATAGATATTATATCGATTAAATCGATAAATAAAAACAGACTGACGAATATAAATCGATTCATCGATATTGCATCCATTGACGAATATAAATCGATACAATATCGATTAATCGATAGTGTATCTATTAATCGATTATACTATCGATTAATCAATATGGTACCGGTGTAAAATCGATTGTCTATCAATTAATCGATATACTATCGATTAATCGATTGTCTATCAATTAATCGATATACTATCGATTAAGACACATAAAAATATGCCATAAACACGAATCATTCTGTGCGGCGAAAGAGAGTTAAAATGACCAAAAATACCCGACTTCCTTAACCCCTGTGAACAGCATTAAAAGCAAAACAGCTGCGCGGGAATCAGGTGGAAATACGCTGGAGAGCGTGACCGGAACTCGACGCCCCAGTACAGAGAAGGGGCACCGGCCCCGGATCACACCCCACGCAGGTTTCCACCTTCCACAACGCAGCATCCGAGACGGCACGAGCAGTAGAAACTAGAAAACAGAGTAAGAACAGGAATTATTATTAAGATTTTGTTATTATTTACAGGAAAGGGTATTATTAAGATACTAAGAGTATTATTAACATCCATCACCATTCACAACAACGGGTACAGAACACCCAACTTTGTGGAGAGCAATCACTGCTTAAACTCCAGGTGCAGGGTTAGAACCACTCGGCCATCCCGGCTACGCAACAAAGCTGTTTGAACTTCTTTATCAATCTTTGATAGACTCTACTCAATTTTAAGAAGTTGTCTCCTTTTTAAAATGTATAATTATCATTTTATTTTAATTTGGCCCAGCTGGATTCGAACTCACAAACCGCCGAACACTGAACGAATGACTCTGACCGCTCGGCCACGCTTGCCTGTGACGTCACATACTTAAGGATCCTTATTAATTTTTTAAATACTTTTTTTTTTTTTAACAAATTCATTATTTTTCTATTTCCAGTTTTTAAAATGCAATTTTTCTTTGAGCCCAGCTGGATTCGAACTCACAAACTGACCATCACTGAACCAATGACTCTGACCGCTCGGCCACGCTTGCCTGTGACGTCACATACTTAAGGATCCTTATTAATTTTTTAAATACTTTTTTTTTTAACAAATTCATTATTTTTCTATTTCCAGTTTTTAAAATGCAATTTTTCTTTGAGCCCAGCTGGATTCGAACTCACAAACTGACCATCACTGAACCAATGACTCTGACCGCTCGGCCACGCTTGCCTGTGACGTCACGTACTTAAGGATCCTTATTAATTTTTTAAATACTTTTTTTTTTTAAACAAATTCATTATTTTTCTATTTCCAGTTTTTAAAATGCAATTTTTCTTTGAGCCCAGCTGGATTCGAACTCACAAACTGACCATCACTGAACCAATGACTCTGACCGCTCGGCCACGCTTGCCTGTGACGTCACATACTTAAGGATCCTTATTAATTTTTTAAATACTTTTTTTTTTTTAACAAATTCATTATTTTTCTATTTCCAGTTTTTTAAATGCAATTTTTCTTTGAGCCCAGCTGGATTCGAACTCACAAACTGACCATCACTGAACCAATGACTCTGACCGCTCGGCCACGCTTGCCTGTGACGTCACATACTTAAGGATCCTTATTAATTTTTTGAATACTTTTTTTTTTTTTATAACAAATTCATTATTTTTCTATTTCCAGTTTTTAAAATGCAATTTTTCTTTGAGCCCAGCTGGATTCGAACTCACAAACTGACCATCACTGAACCAATGACTCTGACCGCTCGGCCACGCTTGCCCGTGACGTCGCATACTTAAGGATCCTTATTAATTTTTTAAATACTTTTTTTTTTAACAAATTCATTATTTTTCTATTTCCAGTTTTTAAAATGCAATTTTTCTTTGAGCCCAGCTGGATTCGAACTCACAAACTGACCATCACTGAACGAATGACTCTGACCGCTCGGCCACGCTTGCCTGTGACGTCACATACTTAAGGATCCTTATTAATTTTTTAAATACTTTTTTTTTTTTTAACAAATTCATTATTTTTCTATTTCCAGTTTTTAAAATGCAATTTTTCTTTGAGCCCAGCTGGATTCGAACTCACAAACTGACCATCACTGAACGAATGACTCTGACCGCTCGGCCACGCTTGCCTGTGACGTCACATACTTAAGGATCCTTATTAATTTTTTAAATACTTTTTTTTAAAACAAATTCATTATTTTTCTATTTCCAGTTTTTAAAATGCAATTTTTTTTTTTTTGAGCCCAGCTGGATTCGAACTCACAAACTGACCATCACTGAACCAATGACTCTGACCGCTCGGCCACGCTTGCCTGTGACGTCACATACTTAAGGATCTTTATTAATTTTTTAAATACTTTTTTTTAAAAAAAACAAATTCATTATATTTCTATTTCCAGTTTTTAAAATGCAATTTTTTTTTTGAGCCCAGCTGGATTCGAACTCACAAACTGACCATCACTGAACGAATGACTCTGACCGCTCGGCCACGCTTGCCTGTGACGTCACATACTTAAGGATCCTTATTAATTTTTTAAATACTTTTTTTTTTTTTTTAAACAAATTCATTATTTTTCTATTTCCAGTTTTTAAAATGCAATTTTTTTTTTTTTTTTTGAGCCCAGCTGGATTCGAACTCACTAACTGACCATCACTGAACCAATGACTCTAACCGCTCAGCCACGCTTGCCTATGACGTCACATACTTAAGGATCCTTATTAATTTTTGAATATATATATATTTTTTAAACAAATTCATTATTTTTCTATTTACACTTTTTAAAATTCAATTTTTCTTGGAGCCCAGCTGGATTCGAACTCACAAACTGACCATCACTGAACGAATGACTCTGACCGCTCGGCCACGCTTGCCTGTAACGTCAGATACTTAAGGATCCTTATTAATTTTTGAAAGACTTTCTTTTTCTTTTTTTTTTTTTAACAAATTCATTATTTTTCTCTTTCCAAAAAGCAATTTTTTTTAGGGTCCAGCTGGATTCGAACTCACAAACTGGCGAACATTCAACGAATGACTCTGACCGCTCGGCCACGCTTGCCTGTGACGTCAGATACTTAAGGATCCTTATTAATTTTTTAAATACTTTTTTTTTAAAAAAAACAAATTCATTATTTTTCTCTTTCCAAAAAGCAATTTTTTTTAGGGTCCGGCTGGATTCGAACTCACAAACTGGCGAACATTCAACGAATGACTCCAACCGCTCGGCCACGCTTGCCTGTAACGTTAAATACTTAAGGATCCTTATTAATTTTTGAATGATTTTTTTTAAAACAAATTCCTTATTGCTTGGAGCCCAGCTGGATTCGAACTCACAAACTGACCATCACTGAACGAATGACTCTGACCGCTCGGCCACGCTTGCCTGTAACGTCAGATACTTAAGGATCCTTATTAATTTTTGAAAGACTTTCTTTTTTTTTTTTTTTTTTTTTTTTTTTTAACAAATTCATTATTTTTCTCTTTCCAAAAAGCAATTTTTTTTAGGGTCCAGCTGGATTCGAACTCACAAACTGGCGAACATTCAACGAATGACTCTGACCGCTCGGCCACGCTTGCCTGTGACGTCAGATACTTAAGGATCCTTATTAATTTTTTAAATACTTTTTTTTTTAAAAAAACAAATTCATTATTTTTCTCTTTCCAAAAAGCAATTTTTTTTAGGGTCCAGCTGGATTCGAACTCACAAACTGGCGAACATTCAACGAATGACTCCAACCGCTCGGCCACGCTTGCCTGTAACGTTAAATACTTAAGGATCCTTATTAATTTTTGAATGATTTTTTTTAAAACAAATTCCTTATTTTTCTCTTTTCAATAAGCAATTTTTTTGTAGGGCTCAGCTGGATTCGAACTCACAAATTGGCGAACATTGGACGGATGACTTTGACAGCTCGGCCACGACACCTGTTACTTCAGACACTTAAACACATTTATTAATTTTTGAAAGATTTTTTTTTTCTTTAAGCAAATTCATTATTTTTCTATCCGCGATTGTAATGAAATGCTCGCCCTCTGGTGGGCTGACCGCTCGGCTATGACGCTCTGATATCAGATACTTAAGGATCCCAAATAACTTTTGAAAAAAAAAAAATTTCGAGTTTTTAAAATGAAATTTTGTTTTTGGGTTCGAGCTCACAAACTGACGAATTATTGAACGAATGATTCATACCGCTCGGCCACGACGCATGTGACATCGGATACTTAAGGATCCTTATTAATTTTTTGAAAGATTTTTTTATTTTAAAAACAAATTCATTATTTTTCTATTCCCAGTTTTTTAAATGCAATTTTTTTGAGGGCCCAGCTGGATTCGAACTAACAAATTGACCATCACAGAGCGGATGACTCTAACCGCTCGGCTACGACGCCTGTAATACCATACGCTTAAGGATCCTTATTAATTTTTGAAAGAATGATTTTAAAAACAAATCCTTTTTCTTTTTTTTCTTTTCTATTTCTACTTTTTAAAATGCAACTATTTTGGGCCCAGCTGGATTCGAACTCACAAACTGACCATCACTGAACGAATGGCTTAGACTCTTAGACCACTCGGCCACGAATCCTGCGATATCAGATGCTTAAGGGTCCTAATTAACTTTTGAAAAAAAAAAAAAAAAAAAAAAAAAATCTGAGTTTCTAAAATACTATATTTTTGAGGGGGGGGGGGGAAGCAGCTAAATTTGAACACACAAACTGACCATTACTGAACGAATGACTCGGACCACTTGGCCCCGTCGCCTGTGCTATCTAATACTTAAGGATACAAACTAAGTTTTTTTGCGAGTTTTTAAAATTCAGTTTTTTTAGGGGGGGGGGGGTGAGCTGGATTCCAGCTCAAAAACTGGCCAGCGCCAGTTTGGGCCCAGGCCAGTTAGGAAATTGTTTTTAAAAAAAATAAACAAACAAAAATAAACAATTGTTTTAAAAACCGGCGCTCTTATAAAGGAGTGACTCTGACCGCAGATACTTAAGGATCCTTATTAATTTTTGTAAGATTTAAGAAAAAAAAGTTTATTTTTCTATTTTTTGGGAGGGGGCAGCTGGTATCAAACTGACCATGACTGAACGAATGACTCTTACTGCTCGGCCACGATATTTATGAATCCCAATTAACTTCTGAAAGATTCTTTTTCGAGTTTTTAATGCGCAATTTTCTTTTCTTTTTCTTTTTTTTTTTTTGACGAACAGCTGGAATTGAACTCACAAACTGACCATCACTGAACGGATGACTCTAACGGCTCGGCCACGTCGCCTGTGATATCATGCACTTAAGGTTCCTTATCAATTTTTGAAAGTTTTTTTTTTTTTAATAAATTCATTATTTTTCTGTTTCCAGTTTTTAAAATGCGATTTTTTTTTTTTTTTTTTTTGGTCCAACAAAGGGATTCGAACTCATAAACTGGCGAACACTAAGCAAACGACTCTGGCGGCTCAGCCACGACGCCTGTGATATCGGATACTTAAGGATCCTTATTAACTTTTAAAAGATTTTTTTAAACGAATTTATTATTACTATTTGAGTTTTTAAAATGCATTTTGTTTGGCCGAACGGGATTCGATCTCACACACTGACCAGCACTGATCGGACGACTCTGACCACTCGACCACGAGATGCCCGTAAAGACACTTAAGGATCCTTATTAACTTTTGAAATATTTTTGTTTTCGAGTTTTTAAAATGCAATTTTTTTTTGCCCCAGCTGGATTCGAATTCACAAACTGACCATATGACTCTGACCGCTCGGCCCCGACGCCTTTGATACCAGATACTTAAGGATTCTTATTATTTTTTTAAAAGAGTTTTTTTTTTTTTTACAAATTTATTATTTTTCTATTTCCAGTTTTTAAAACGCATTTTTTTTTTTTTTTGGCAGAACTGGATTCGAACTCGCAAACTGACCAACAGAGAAAGGACGTATCGGCCACGACTCCTGCAATACCTGATACTTAACGATCCTAATTAACTTTTGAAAGATTTTATTTATTCATTTTTCCTTTTTCGAGTTTTTAAAACGCAGATTTTTTTTTTTTTCTAACTGCATTCGAACACACAAACTGACCAGCACTGCATGGACGAATCTGACCGCTCGGCCACGAGACGTCTGTGATACCAGATATTTAAGGATCCTTATTAACTTTTGAAAGATTTTCTTTTAACAAGTTTATTTTCTAGTTTTTAAAATGCATTTTTTTTTTTTTTTTTTTTTGCCCAACTGGACTGGACCTCACAATGACCAGCACTGATCGGAGGACTCTGACCATTCGGCCACGAGATGCCGGCGATATCAACTACTTAAGGATCCTTATTAACTTTTCAAAGATTTTTTTTTTTTTTTTTTCAAAATCTTAAAATTGCATTTTTTTTTAATGGCCCAGCTGGATTCGAACTCACAAACTGCCCGTCACTGAATGAATGACTTACACCACTCGGCCAAGCCACGAAGCCTGTGATATCAGATGCTTAGAGATCCTAATTAACTTTTGAAAAAAAAAAAAAAAAAAAAAAAAATTCGAATTTCTAAAATACAATTTTTGGGGAAAGCTGGATTTGAACTCAGGAACAGACCATCACAGAACGAATGAGCCGGACCGTTCGGCCCAGGCGTCTGTGACATCGGATACTTAAAGGAACAAATTAAGTTTTTTTTTTTCGCGTTTTTAAAATTTAGTTTTTTTTTTTTTGGGGGGGGGGGGGGGGGCAGCTGGATTCGAACTCACAAACTGGCCAACACTAAACGAATGACTCTGCCCGCTCGGCCACGCTTGCCTGTGACGTCACATACTTAAGGATCCTTATTAATTTTTTAAAGACTTTAATTAATAATATCTAATTAATAAATTAATAATATCTAAACCATTTTGCATTACAGCTTTAGTATATGACCCTTTTTTTTCTTTTTTACAACCTTAGATCCGGACCGCGCTACCCCAGTCGGTAGAGCGCCGAACTCGTAATTGAAAGATTGCGGGTTCGGTTCTCGAGCCGGCCAAAGACCGCCGTGTACACTTACACTGATGGTGGCTGGTGCATGTAAAATATGTCGTAGCCGCAATATACTTCATGTTCACATCCAAATTATACCTGTGGGGGCCACCGAAACAGGGGAACCATCTCCTTCGTGTAGGACCATAACTGTGGTGGCATATCTCCGGAACATCCGTAGAGGTGCGTCCCACACCGTCGCCAATTATCCATAGCGCAGTAATGGTGCGACGTCAAACACAACCCACCTAATTATCTACCTACCTACATACATGGATCATATTTTAATTTTCCCGTGTAATAAAATTAATTTTCTAAAAGTAGAGAAAAAAAGTTGATATTTTCTTTCTTTTTTACATCCATGGTTTCGGGCTGCGGTACCCTAGTCGGTAAAGCGCCGAGCAAGTAATTGGAAGATTGCCAATTCGATACTCGAGTTGGCCAAAGACCGACGTGTACACTAATGGTGGTTGGTGCATATAAAATATGTCGTGGCTGCAAAGTCCTCCATGTTCTTATCCACACTATACCTCTGGGGATCAACAAAGAGGGGCATCCCCTCCGTGAAGGATCAAAATTGTGATGGCATGTGTCCGGAACATCTCTTGAGGTGTGTCTAGACCGTCGCCCATTACCCATAGCTTAGTACTGGTGCGACGTTAAATCCAACCTACCTACCTACCTACGTACAACCATGGATCATATTTTAATTTTGCCATGTAAAATGACTTCATGACAGAAGAACAACGTCACTGGGAGAAACTTTTTTCAAAATGGCAAATAGAGTACCTTCATAAACTTGTCGTTTTTAGTTAATAACGTCTTTAATTGAAATGATAGAAATTTCTGAGCAGCTGGAATGTCTTCCTTGGAGTATTCGGAACATATTGATACCTCTCATGACGCGAAGGACTCTGCCCTCCGCTAGAAGATGCTGTCGCAGACAAAAAAAAAAAAAAAAAATGACGCCAATGACAGTAATTTTTTTTTAATATATAGAGATACATTATTTTTCTATTTCCAATTTTAAAAATTAAATTATTTTTGGGCCCAGCTGGATTCGAACTAACAAACTGACCATCACTGAACGGATGACTCTAACCGTTCGGCAACGACGCCTGTGATATCAGATACTTAAGGATACTTATTAAATTTTGAAAGATTTATTTTTTTAAACAAATTCATTATTTTTCTATTTCCAGTTTTTAAAATGCAATTTTTCTTTGTGCCCAGCTGGATTCGAACTCACAAACAGACCATCATTGAACGATTAAATCTGACCGCTCTGTTACGATGCTGTGATATCATATACTTAAGGATCCCAATTAACTTTTGAAAGATTTTTTTTTCGAGTTTTTAAAATGCAATTTTGGGGGAGGCCTAGCGGGATTCGAACTGACACACTGACCATCACTGAACGGATCACTCCAACCGTTCGGCAACGACGCCTGTGATATCAAATACTTAAGGATACTTATTAAATTTTGAAAGAATTTTTAAAAAAAAACAAATTCATTATTTTTCTATTTCTAGTTTTTAAAATGCAATTTTTCTTTGTGCCCAGCTGGATTCGAACTCACAAACTGACCATCACTGAACGATTAAATCTGACCGCTCTGTTACGATGCTGTGATATCAGACACTTAAGGATCCCAATTAACTTTTGAAAGATTTTTTTTTTTTTTTTGAATTTTAATGCAATTTTTGGGGGAGGCCTAGCGGGATTCGAACTCACAAACTGATCATCACTGAACGGATCACTCTAACCGTTCGGCAACGACTCCTGTGATATCAGAAACTTAAGGATATTTATTAATTTTTTAAAGATTTTTTTTTTTTTTTACAAATTCATTATTTTTCTATTTCCAGTTTTTTAAATGCAATTTTTCTTTGGTCCCAGCTGGATTTGAGATCACAGACTGACCATCACTGAACGAATGACTCTGGCCGCTCGGCCACGACGCCCGTGACTTCAGATACTTAAGGATCTTCATTAATTTTTGAAAGATTTTTTTTTTTTTTTTTTTTTTTAAACATGTACATTATTTTTCTATTTCCAATTTTTAATATGCGATCTATTTTTGGGACCAGCTGGATTTAAACTCACAAACTGACCATCACAGAGCGGATGACTCTAACCGCTCGGCTATAACGGCTGTAACACCATACGCTTAAAGATCCTAATAAATTTTTGAAAGATTTATTTTAAAAACAAATTCTTTTTATTCTGTTTTCTATTTCCAATTTTTAAAATGCAACTATTTTGGGCCCAGCAGGATTCGAACTCGCAAACTGACCATCACTGACCGAATGGCTTAGACCACTCGGCCACGAATCCTGTGCTATCAGATGCTTAAGGATCCTAATTAAATTTTGAGAAATTTTTCTTTTTCTGAGTTTCTAAAATACTATATTTCTGAGGGATGGGGGGGAAGGAGCTAAATTTGAACACACAAACTGACCATTACTGAACGAATGACTCGGACCACACGGTCCCGTCGCCTGTGATATCGATACTTAAGGATACATAGAGTTTTTTTTTTTTTTTTTTTTTGCGAGTTTTTAAAACTCAGTTTATTTAGGGGGAGGGGGGGGGCAGCTGGATTCGAGCTTAAAAAATGGCCAGCACTAAACCAGTGACTCTGACCGCTCAGCCACGACGCCTGTGATATTAGATACTTAAGAATATTAATTTTTGTAAGATAAAAAAAAAAAATACATTATTTTTCTATTTCCAATCTTTATTTATTTATTTTATTTTATTTAATTATTTTTTTGGGGGGGAAGGGGGGGGGGCAGCTGGATTTAAACTCGCGAACTGACCATGACTGAACGAATGACTCTAACCGCTCGGTCACGATGCTGTGATAGCTAAGGATCCCAATTAATTTCTGAAAGATTTTTTTTTCGAGCTTTTAATGCGCAATTTTTTCTTTTTTTTTTTTACGAACAGCTGGATTCGAACTCACAAACTGACCATCACTGAACGGATGACCCTAACCGCTCGGGCACGACGCCTGTGATATCATGCACTTAAGGTTCCTTATTAATTTTTGAAAGATTTTTTTTTTTTTTTTTAATAAATTCATTATTTTTCTGTTTTTAAAATGCAGTTTCTTTTTTTTTTTTTTTTTTTACTTGGTCCAACAACGGGATTCGAACTCACAAACTGGCCAACACTAAGCAAATGACTTTGGCGGCTCAGCCACGACACCTGTGATAGCATATACTTAAGGATTAAATTGTCATAGATTTTCTTCTTGAGTTTTTAAAATGCAATTTCTTTCTTTTATTTTGACCCAGCTAGATTCGAATTCACAAACTGACCATCACTGAACGAATGACTCTAATCGCTCGGCCCCGACGCCTTTGATACAAGATACTTAATTATTCTTCTTTTGAAAGAGTTTTTTTTAAACAAATTTATTATTTTTCTTTTTCCAGTTTTTAAAACGCATTTTTTTTTTTTTTTTTTTTTTTTTGTCAACTGTATTTGACTCGCAAACTGACCAACAGAGAACGGACGTATCGGCCACGACTCCTGCAATACCTGATACTTAACGATTCTAATTAACTTATGAAAGATTTTATTTATTCATTTTTTTCTTTTTCGAGTTTTTAAAACGCAGTTTTTTTTTCTTTTTTTTTTGGGGGGGGGTTAACTGGATTTTAACACACAAACTGACCAGCACTGCACGGTAGAATCTGACCGCTCGAGCACGAGACGCCTGTGGTATCAGATATTTAAGGATCCTTCTTAACTTTTGAAAGATTTTCTTTTAACAATTTTTTTTTGAGTTTTTAAAATGCATTTTTTTTTATTTGGCCCAACTGGATTCGACCTCACACACTGACCAGCACTGATCGGATGACTCTGACCGCTCGGCCACGAGATGCCGGTGATATCAACTACTCAATGATCCTTATTAACTTTTCTTTTTACTTTCCGAACACTATAGTGAGGAAAGTATTGTAATCATGTCAAAAATCCGAATTCGAGATTTTGATGTTTCTATACGTTTTGAGGTCCCCTGAGTCCGTTTTCACTATTTTTACGATGATGTATGTATGTGTGTGTGTATGTGTGTATGTGTGTATGTTTGTGAACACGCTAGCGTCTAAAGGCTTTGTTCGATTAACCTGAAAGTTGGTACGTATATTGTAAGTCACCATAGTACGAACCCTATAGATTTTGGTGAATCTAGCACTTATAGTTTTTTTACAGGGACACAAAGAAAAATTCTTTATCATTATGGCCTATGGGACCAAAATCTTAAAAGTGCGATAGCATCTAAACGCCTTATTCAATTGAGCAAAAATTTTATACCCATATTATAGGTCACAGATACTCAATCTGTATAGATTTTGGAGAATCTAGCACTTATAGTTTTTTTACAGGGACACAAAGAAAAATTCTTTATCATTAAGGCCAATGGGGCCAAATTTTTAAAAGTGTGATAGCGTCTAAACGCCTTATTAATCTGAGCAAAAAAATTGTACACATGTTATAGGTCGCATTTGCACTAACTGTATAGATTTTGGTGAATCTAGCACTACAGTTTTTTTACAGGGACACAAAGAAAAATTCTTTATTATTATGGCCTATGAGACCAAATTTTTAAAAGTGCGATAGCATCTAAACGCCTTATTCAATTGAGCTGAAAATTTGTATGAATATTATAAATCACTGTTGCACTAACTATAAGCATTTTGGTGAATCTAGCATCTATAGATTTTTACAGGGACAAAACGAAAAATTCTTTATCATTATGATCTAAGGGCTCAAAGTTCAGTAGCGTTAAATAAAACCTCGTGTGATATATGGAGAAAAAAACACTCTATTATGGTTTTCTCTCTTTTGTTTGTTTAGCAATTCCTCTTTCTTTATTTTATCTACAAAACTGTTAGTTACTCAATGTTCGGAAAGTCGAGTGGAGTCACTCCAGATTTTTGTGTTTTTACAGGGACACCAGGAAAAATTCTTTATCATTATGGCCTATGGGGCCAAATTTTTAAAAGTGCGATAGCGTCTAAACGCTTTATTAATCTGAGCAAAAAATTTGTACACATGTTATAGATCACAGTTGCACGAACTGTATAGATTTTGGTGAATTTAGCACTTACAATTTTTTTACAGGGGCACAAAGAAAAATTCTTTATCATTGTGGACTAGGGGGTAAAATTTTTAAAAGTGTGATAGCGTCTAAACGCCTTATTAATCTGAGCAAAAAATTTGTACACATATTATAGGTCACAGTTGCACCAACTGTATAGATTTTGGTAAATTTAGCACTTACAGTTTTTTTTACAGGGGCACAAAGAAAAATTCTTTATCATTGTGGACTATGGGGTAAAATTTTTAAAAGTGTGATAGCGTCTAAACGCCTTATTAATCTGAGCAAAAAATTTGTACACATATTATAGGTCACAGTTGCACCAACTGTATAGATTTTGGTGAATTTAGCACATACAGTTTTTTTACAGGGACACAAAGAAAAATTCTTTATCATTATGGCCTATGGGACCAAATTATTAAAAGTGCGATAGCATCTAAACACCTTATTCAATTGAGCTAAAAATTTATATGAATATTATAAATCACTGTTGCACTAACTATAAGCATTTTGGTGAATCTAGCATTTACAGGTTTTTACAGGGACACAACGAAAAATTCTTTATTATTATGATCTATGGGCTCAAAATTCAGTAGCGTTAAATAAAACATCGTGTAATATACGGAGAAAAATACTCAAACACTCTATTATGGTTTTCTCTCTTTTGTTTGTTCAACAACCCCTCTTTCTTTACTTTATCTACAAAACTGTTAATTACTGAATGTTCGGAAAGTTGAGTGGAGTCACTCCAGATTTTTTTTTTTTTTTCGCCCACCTGGATATGAACTCACAAACTGACCGTCACTGAACGAATGACTTACACCACTCGGCGAGGCCACGAAGCCTGTGATATGAGATGCTTAGAGATCCTAATTAACTTTTGAGAGATTTTTTTTTCTTGGGGGAAGGGGGGACCTGGATTCGAACTCACAAACTGACCAACACTAAAGGAATGACACTGACCGCTCAGCCACGACGCCTACGATACCAGCCACTTAAGGTTCCTTATTAATTTTTGAAAGATTTTTTTTTTCTCTTTACTTTCTTCTATATGTAATATAGAGAAAGTATTATTTCGCGAAAATTTTCGACCTCCGTTTTTTGACGGATCTACACGTTTTGGGATGTCCTGAACACGAATTGATAGTTTTTAGAAAATGTCTGTCTGTCTGTCTGTGGTTTCGTTTTTTCACCGTATCTCACGAACCAATAAATGAAATTCAACCAAATTTGGTATATAGTTGGACCCTTGCGGGGCATTGTGCTGATTAGATTTGGGGATCAATAGCCCAGCAGGTGTCGCTGTGATCGCATTTTATGTAAATTTTTAACATGGCAGTATAGGGCAAATTTTCGTATTTTTCACCGTATTTCACGAACCAATGAATGAAATTCAACCAAACTTGGTATATAGTTGGAACCTGACGGGGCATGGTGCTGATTAGATTTGGGGATCAATCGTCCAGCAGGTGGCGCTGTGATCGCAAAATTTCGTATTTTTCACCGTATCTCACGAACCGATGAATGAAATTGAACCAAACTTGGTGTATAGTTGGACCCTGACATGGAAAGGGTCTGATTAGATTTTGGGATCAATCGCCCAGCAGATGGCGCTGTGGTCGCATTTTATGTAAACTTTTAACATGGCAGTATAGAACAAAATTTCGTATAAATGTACATAATGAGCGTTATTTTAAACTTGTGATTGTAAAATTAATATGAATTATTGAAACGTTGTTTTTTTTTGTTTTTTTTTCTACCACAGGAATTATGAATAAAACGAAAGCAAGAAAATAAAAGAAAAAGTAACAAAATTATGAATATTTAAGAAATTTTTTGAAAATTGGGGACATTTGGGGACAAGCGACAGAAAATGCGGTCTCCAATCACTGTTTTTGTTTTTGGGGACAAATGGTCGAAATTGGGGACAGTCCCAAGAAAATGGGAACGTTTGTTCACCCTAGGTAAGAGGAACAAACCATTTAAAATATGCAAAATCCAAAGAACCAGTTGCCAAGAAAGCGATTATTGCCAAAAGAACGCGCAAAAACCGCGGTGATATTCCGGGATTTTTCTACATAGCCAATATAGGGAATCCGTAGTCTACTAGTATATCTGCTCGATGGTTATTACAAAGTGTTGGTGTTGCTGAGTTGTCTCTGGATGTTGAAGGTTTGCTCACGAGTCCTTCATTATTTCTCTGGATGCGCGATTCTGTTAACATATCCCCTCGTTAACACATCCCCCCCTGTTAGCATATTCCCTTGAAGTTGGAAAATTATCACACATTTGTGTACTTGTAGTGAAGGTGACGTGTTTTGATGATTCGGAACTCTGTTTCCGTAGGTTGAAATTTATTTGCCATAGGCACTCTTAGAGCTCCTCCAATACAGGCTGGCTCATCAGGCATTTTGTTTCTCACTCAGCGATTGTTGCCAAACTTCAAGTGTTATCAAATCACATAAAATGGAGGTTTTGCAGCCGAAAATTGCTCAAATCATACCAGAACTGCTTTTAGAACGTTTAGATTTCCAACAGATGAAGAAAGGCGAAAGAAATGGGCTATTATTTGTCCAAAAGAAAATTGTACGCTTAGCTTTCAATCACAAATATGAAGTGTCATTATGATATGTTTTCTTGAATTTTTTGCATCAATTTTTTGTTTTTATTGCTGTTTGATTATCTAAATTTTGTATTTTACAACCTACACTACTTTTCAACGTGTATAAATATTTAAAATTAACTAATTTAACAGTGATGGCTACTTTTTACAAGGGTTAAAAGAATATTTCGCCAAATATTACCGCCAAACTTATCAAGTACAGACAATAACTCGCGCTTCTGTTTAGGCAAACTCGCCATTTTAGCCGATAAAGACGCCAAGTCTGCAACTAAATGTCGCCAAGCTATATTTCCATCGGGCAACAATGATCAGCTGTGAATCAGCTCGTATTATAGGACTTATAGGCACTCTAGTTGAAATTAATTGATTTATGTGTCGTTTTAGGGTACGTCATGAGTCAATGACGTCACTAGCCAATGACGAGTTTCCAGCTTACGAATGTCAACACCAAACTGCCATATTTCCAAATTGTTTTGATACACACGGGCCTGAATTCTCTCTGCCTTGGATAAAACTCGTACTGACTCATTGATAAAATTTGATCGACGAGTTGATTTTAGCAAAAGTGCATCCAATTCTATACGAATTTTACGATGAAGATGGAGTTCTGTGTAAGATTTCCTGCAACTTACAGGGATAGCACGATAACGAAGCAATATTTTCTGAACTTTTTCTGTAATGGTACAGCATTGACTTCAGACGTCGTTTAAAGGTTTGCACATTTCGTTCTGCCAAGCCATTTGTGACGGGATGCTCTGGGGCTATAAACCTTTGGACTATTCCACAAGTGGTACAATACGTTCGAAATTCCTCGCTTGTGAACATGGTCAACTGATACGAGTATTGAAGGAAATCCGTGAGCTGAGAAAATGTTTTTTTAAGAGATTTTTTGTTAAGCTGGTATTTGGAGCTGATTTTGACATGCGTATTTCTAACCACTTTGACTTTACATTGACACATATAAAAAAAAAAAAAAATGGGGTTTTCGGAAAGGACCAGCATAATCTATGTGTATCCGTTCCCAATTATCTTTAGGGTTATCCCACGGGTGTATAGCAACTTTTGGTGGATTACTGCGCAAGTTAGCACATTCATTACAGGTTTTTACTAAATTTTCAATGGCTTGGTCAATTTTTTCCCAGTAAACATCCGCCTAGTCTAGCCACTGCTTCATTTTTGTTATGCCGATGTGAGTAGCGTGTAATTCTTTTAATCCATTTTGTCCCAATTTATTTATTTTGCTCAAATTTGAGAAAAATTATATTTTTTAGGGTTAATTAAACCTAAATACAACAAATTACAATATATATATATATATATATATTCTGTATAGGAAATCTTATCCACCTTGTACGCAGGACATTGAAATAAAAAGGATGAAATTGGCACTTATATGTTTTAGTGTTCTCTTCAATAGTGAAAAGTACTTTTCGAGTAGAAAGTTTTGCTTTATCAAGAAAGTTTTGCTGTATAATACTTTCTTATTTACATGATAGTTCTCCAGAAAGAATTTTCAACCGTAAAGAGAAGATAAACCACCTATTGTAATGATTACACAAAGATTCCAGATGGAGGAGGAGGTGAGACACATAACACGCTTATATAGACCATTATATATTCCAGCTGACAAAATATTCGCACCAAGCAGATTCTGATTTCTATAGGCTATTTTTCAGCTGTCCTTTAAATAGAACAGTTGGATAAAATGGGTTAATACTGTTTGCCAAAATGTCTCTGGAATGTATGTCCCTTAAAAATGATTCCACTTTGTAACGAATAGTCGGTACTATAATTATCGCCTAACAAAATTCCTTTTTCAAAGTTGATACATTTTGGATCTTTTTTAGCTTCTTTCGGGATAGCTTCAGACGTGAGGATCCCATTAGAATTTTGATTCACAGCTTGCAAATTTAGGATGCCATCATCTTGTAGAATTTTTGGATCTCGTAATTTAATGGAAGCTCTTGATAGATAATCAGCATTTATAGGATCTTCCTTCGGTGTTGAACCTTATACAGTGAAACGTGAATAATTCGAACTTGTTTAATTCGAAATTCTGGATGATTCGAATTTTTTACTCGGTCCCTTGAATTTTGTATTAAAATAATTTTAAAAAATCATGGTTAATTCGAATTCTATTTTGGATAAATCGAATTTTTCATACGATTACCTTTAAAATAATTTACCTTTAAAATAATTTACGATTACCATAAAATTTGTTCCCGAGATTTTTTTTTCAGCTGAAGTGCAATTTTTTTTAGTTTCCAATACTGATTCTGCAACGCAACACACCATAAAAAAAAATCACGATTCCTTGATTCATTTCATTCATTTTTAAATCATCTCCAATACTAGCCAATACACAGAATATATTTTTCTGTTGGTAGATTTTAGTCTTTGCAATGGAAGAACATTTTTTAGCCAGATTGAAAACTGACTAAGTCAGGGATAGGAGCTGAACGCAGATTACCTTGTTGACATCTCACGATTTTTTGCTCTCTAGTAAATAAATAGTGCTACTCGAAGGTCAACATAATAGCTCAGTTTGTAGAACATTAATGATTTATGCCTTCATACAACAGGTCAGTTCCTATTCCTAGCCTAGGCAGTTTTTGACATTGTTCAGATTGTCTTTTCCTTTTAAAATGTTATTTATTGGACCATTTCCATATGAAGAACAGTCAGTAACAAAAGTGTCCGAACACTAGCAAAAATTCCTATATAAAAAAAGTACATGTAATACAGTTTTGTTAAAAAATCCTTGTCGAATCCTGTTCTTAGTCAGTCTAAAAATAGGATTCGACAAGGATTTATTTAACAAAACTGTATTAAGTGTATTTTTTTATATAGGAATTTTTGCTAGTGTTCCGAGATTTTCGTTACCGACTGTATTTATGATTTAGTTTATTATAAAAACTTGGTCAATACAACAGTAACAATTGCATTAAAACAGTTTATAAAAATATTAATAGAAGTAGATATAAAATAGTTTAGTACTTTCGTATCAACCGCATATCAGAAATAATACTTCAGTATTAACAGCATGCCATTATATTATACGAAGAGAAGTATAATGTGTACAAGTTTATGATAATGTTTATTGTAAATTTAATAATGCCTATATAAATAATGTTTATCGTATAAGTTCATAAGTAGTATAAATTTATCATAGTGACGACGAATGGCTGCAAGTGGGATTAATATAAGCTAATTTTGTGCTATATTTTATGAAAATTTGTGTCCTCAGAAATGTCCTCATTTTAGAAGAAAACTGTCCTCATTTTTCTTATGGAAATGAGGACATCGCGTAATTTGTCCTCATTTTGCATTAAAAAATCTGATCACCCTAGTCTAGGAGCATGAATAATTGCCTCAACATTTTTTGGACATTTTGAGCTTTTATTTTCCTTAATTACATATCCCAAACAAGGAATAGATTTTTTGAAGAACTGACATTTTGATTTACCGACAGGTAAATCCTATTTCTTTAGATGTTCTAAACATTCAATCAGTCGCTCTCTGCATTCCTTTATCGTTTCACCGTGGATAATTATATCATCGAAATAGGTGGTGAAGAAGCGTTGAATAAACATACTCCTTCTCAAAAGCAATTAAGTGAATTGGATCTAGCATTGCTTAAAATATTAAACAGTTCCTTACCAGATTATGAAAAAGTGCAACGTTATTATGAGTTACTGCAAAGAAAAATGAATTTACATGAAAACAACCTTCGACATTCTGATGAAGAATCTGAACAACAGTCTTCAAAACCTTAACCTTCTACACAAGATTCTGTGAAATCTGAACTTATATAAAATCTTTAAAAAAAAATAGAACCGACTATAAAAAGCAATTATTATTCAAACAACTAAAAATAAAATGAAAATTGTCATAAAATGAAATGGACTTTACACGTGTTACGTGATATACCCTTGACTAGTGTTGCAAAAAACCCACAGTTTTTGAAAGATGGGAATAAACCCGGGAATTTTGGGGAATAAACTCGGAACTTTGGGGAATATTGGGAATTTTAAAAGTAAACAAAACCAGTCACTTTCAAAATGGAAGTTAGGGCTAAAGCATTGAACATACATATTCATAATACTTAAAATGTCAATGTGTATTGCATTAACTAGTTTTAAATGCAGGAGTAATTTTATTTTCAGGCAATACTGCTTCTGTTCATTGCAACTTTTTAATATATTTCCAGAAGAGAAACAAACTGACAAATTTTTAAAAAATTGGTCTTTTTTTTTTTTTTTTCCTAACAAAGCAAATAAATTTAAATTATGAATGTTCTGTTTTAAACTTTAAAATATTGTTTAAGTAATATTACTTCATCAGAAAGGTTTTTAAAAGATAACTTAATTAAAATTATCATTTTAACTGCAATGATTTTGAGTGATTCTTTTTTTTTTTTTTTTTTTTTTTTTTTAGGTTTTTCAATAAATATTCATTTTAAATGTTTCACAAACAAGTACAGTCAACTCTCTTTAATCTGCAATTATTTTTTTAATGTAAACAAAAAAAAATAAAAATAAATAAATAATAAAAATTTAAGATACACGACGGTTACACCAGTATTTAACAAAATTAAAAATAAACAATGATGAATCTTCATTTCTGCACTTGTATTTTTAAATTAAATATGTATATTTATATTTTATTGCTATCTATTATTTGAGTATTCTTAAATTATTTACCTTATGAATACACAATTTTATTAACATTGAAGAAATAGTTTATTCTGAAATTTATTAGAAATAGTCTTTCTAATTTAATGTCTATTAATGAAATAATAATAATAACTGACTTTGTACCTGCAAAAGGAAGAAGAGTTGAGTTGTTCTTCGTAGTTACAGTTAAAAATGCTAAAGAGAAAGTCATTAAAAATAATAGAAATGAAAAAAAATGTGTCCATGCATCAAATTATTTCAAAACTCCCAGAAATTTTCAAAATTCCCAGGAATTTTCAAAATTTCCTTCCCAAAAAACCCGGTTTATTCCCGGGGAAGAAACGGGTTTTTTCCAGCCTTTGCAACACTACCCTTGACACGTGACTACTACAGGCAAAAATGCAGAATTATGTTTACATTTGAGCACGGAGTAAAAAGACAGGAGAAGAAGGTAACGCTGAAATTTTGTGATGTTGTTTTCTAATGTTTACAGAGGGCGCCAGCGTGCAATCCTTCCTTCTCTCCAGCTTCCGCAATGTTATTCAATGGGGGAAATGTCTCGTTTTAATTATTTTTTTAAAAATAATATCAAGCTGAAAAAATTTCGATTGAAAGCAAATTTTATTAAATAGAGTATTCTAACCAACATGTTTTTTTTTAAGAGCCATTTTATACTAATTTTACTTTGAAAGAAAGCTTTTAAAAAATGACGATTCTTATGAACCGAAGCTAGCTAAAACAGATAATTGGGAAGAAGGAGAATGGATGAAATTTTGTAAAGAAAAAAATAAACTTACTTTAGGTGCAGAAAACACGAACTCGGACTTTATTTTTCTCCTAGGGCTTTTTTTGTTTTTCTTATCACTATCATAGCCTGTTTTACAACTAGGAACGAAACATTTTTTTGAAACATCTGAATTAAGCAGTTTTAAGAACTTACAAAGAAATTAAATTGCTTAAAATAAAAAAATTTAAATGTACTCCAGCAAAATTCTATTGAAAACAACAGTATATCCGCGCCGAGGTAGGGAAGAATGACAAGTGGCGCCCTCAATATTTACCAAAAATTTAGATCACAGTTTCGTAGCTTTCTCTCATTGGACCTTCAACTCCTATTAATATTACTCCGTGCATTTGAGATTTATGGAGAAATGTTTGCATTCTATAGGGAAATATTTATATCCTAAAGGGAAATTCATAGGGAAATGAAGAATGAGAAGTCACATGCCGGGTATGATTTAGCCTCGAATCCAAGAAAACGGATACTGTCCATTGCAAATTGCGCCTAAATGTATAAAATAAATTCTTTCGTCAAACAACATAAACACTACAATTAATTTGAAGTCGGCGTAAAATTACATAAAAATTGATTTATTTTTTAGACCGATAGCTACAAACGCGGTCGTCTCAAATGATATTATCTTTATAATTTCCTTTTTTATTTTATCGCTGTATACAATTATTCCTTTATTAGTATCTACATAGAACAGTGAACATCCTTCGCAATTCGGTATTTATGTTTCTACGAAATTATGTGAGTTGTCTTTTCAAACTTTTGCAGCTTACGAAATCTTAATTCTTTATTTGAATCAAAGTAGTTTTCAGTTATGTTTTGTAGATACCAAAGTGAGATGTATATTTTAAATAGATATTATTTTTTGTATTGAATAAAAGTATCAAATTTTATTTAGTTTTGCGCCGACTTCAAAGTTACAAATAATTGTAGTGTTTATGTTTGGCGGAAGAATTTATTTTATACTTTTAGACGCAATTTGCAATTTCATTTTATGCCAATTTTCATATTTTTCTTTTCAGTGATAATGTATTCATTAGCAGAACACGGACAATGGAAGTAAAAAACTTATTTCAAGTCATTTAGATAACAGATGTTAGATGATATTTAAGCGGAATCTAACAGATGGCAGTATTAAACTTAATCCCTAATAGAATGGAATATTATGCAGTTCTAAATAATGATAATAGATGGCAGCACCAAACAACAGAGATAGGCAATTTTCAATATCAAGAAAAATAGAAAATATCTTTTACCGTGGTAAAACTTTTTTCCCCCTTTCAAAGAAAAAAAAAAGTTATTTTAAGTCATTTCCTCTTTTTACTTTCGTGCAGTTTATAAAACGAAATACTACAGAAAAACAAAGTAAACGACGTTGTTTTTGATCGACGATTCTTGATTCCACCACTTTCAAATCTATCAGCGTCCCCCCCCCCCCCCCCAAAAAATAAAAATAAAAAAATAAAAATAAAATAAAATAAAATAAAAAATAAATAAATAAATAAAAAATAAAGACTCAAGTTACGTAAATTATTATTTCTTTAAAACGAATAGCTTTGTACCAGTTTATTTGAAACTGAAATCACAACAAAAATGTATCAAAATAATGAAAATAAAATTTTATTTATGATTTAATAGGAATAAAATAACAATAAAAAATGAAGTAAAATTAATAATAATAATAAAATCTTCGCCTATTTTTGTTTTCTAAGTAATAGATATAAAATTCCGCACAAAACAGAGTTTAATGTAGTACGACAGGACTTCCATATAAAGGCATGCAATAACTCTGTGTCATTCCCCAGCATCGGTTACTATACTCATTTCTTAAAATTTCTTTGGTATAGCTTTAGCATAGGAGCATTTAAAATTATTGTTGACATTTTGATGATGAATTAAAATGGTTGTCGAAATTGTATAAGTAAAGATCTTGGCACGAAACCACAGAATTACTTCAGGGCAAAATTTTAAATTTCACCAATACTAAAGTTATTCCCGGGTGGGGGCTGAAGGGGGAGCGGGGAGGGGGGCGCTAGGAAGGGCAAATTTGAAATGGGAAGGTATGTCTTGTGATAGATCCCTGGAAACGTCTCTTCAAGACAATGAATTTGATATAAATAGTTTTGTCCTGCGATTATTATTAAAGGAAATACATGAGTATAAAATCCACATTTTAAAACTCGTAAAGCTCATGTATCTACTTTAATATTGCAGGTCAAAACTATTTAGATTAAATTCATCGTCTTCCGGAGATGTTTCCAGGGATAGACCACAAGACATACCTGCCCATTTGAAAATTTCCTCTCCCTAGCGGTCCCCCTCCCCCTCAACCCCTAGACCCAAACTTTTTTCACCAAAGGAGGTTCCTATCGAATTCATTGACCAAATGTTTCGCCATTTCTGAGATAGGAGGGAGGGGAGAGAGGGACATTATCGAGTTTTGAAATGTGGAATTTATACTGATATGTCTCTTTTAATAGCCATCGCAGGACAAAACTTTTTATATCAAATTCATTGTCTTGAAGAGGCGTTTCCGGGGATGTACCCTAACACATACTTTGGAATTTTAAAGCTGGCCCCCCTAGTCCTATATATATGTATATTTTCTGACAGAAATCGCGCCTATCGACACAGCCGTTCGCAGTTTCTCGTGGTTTTCTCCGAAACTCGAGTAAATACGAGCCAGGATCCCTTAAAAAGACCCCCACGGAGGGCATTTCACCCACTGGCCTAGGACCCTAGCGTAGTCAATCGGCCTTTAACCCTACAACCAACCAACCAATTACGTGCTTGAACCAAAAAGTACGACGTTAGACATATTTTGTTCTGCTTAATAAGTATATAAATTTTCGAAATGATCGGTTGAACGGTGTGGCTGTGTATAGAGAATTAAAACCTGACATGCACTAGCAGGTCTATCTAGCGCTGTTTGGTTTGAAGAAGTGCTTATACAATTTTTGAATTAAAGAATATATATATATATATTCTGGAGTGACTCTACTCGACTTTCCGAACATTAAGTAATTAACGGTTGCATAAATAAAATAAAGTAAGACAAGTCGTTAAGGTTGCTGTGCACCCGCAATCTTGAATATTCAAGGTTCCATGCTAACCCGTGGGGAAATTTTGTCCTTTAATAATTAATACAAAAATCAATAGTTTTGTAAAATATTTGTCAGTGTTGTGGAGGACAACTTTTCACACGTTTCTACAAAAATTATGTATTTATCTGCTTATTTTTTGAAGAAATGATTTAATACATTTAATTTAAATTTATTCTGAAAGAATTTGCATATGTTTTATTTCAAACATCGATAACTTTATTTCAGTGACAAAAATGTAAAAGGAAAAACTATACCGATATGTACATTTTTGTTTGATGTCATGTCATACCACATTTATTCACTTTTAAACTTTTAATTTTTTGTAAAACGACCGAAAAATTAAAAGATATTTGCGACTTTCTTTTAGTTCGAATCTTTATCGAGGGTGAAAATGATAGATTGCTTCCGGTGTCGCTATCTCTTTCTCGTATTTCCTTCGGTTGTAAATGACAGTTGGAATACAACGTATAAGCACTTTCCCCTCGTCTTTCTTGTAGAAATAAATGCTTCTCCAATTCAGTAAAAATAATTCATTAAAATTATTATTAAAAAAAAAATTATCTTCCATGATAATGCAGACGATTTCCATATTAGAGAAGTCGTATAACACTAAATATCCCCAAAGAATCCATTTTATTTTCAATAATAATAAAAAAAAAAAAAAAAAAAAAAAAAAAAACGATTTTTTTTTTTTTTCTGTTTTTTCCCCCTTGTTAAAAGTAAAAAAAAAAAATCGATAACTTTGTTTTAAGTTATTACAGATATTCGTTTTAAAGGTATTGATGAGACTTTTCGAAAGGTACCCATCTTGAAATTTTAACCCCCCCCCCCCCAGAGGGGGAACCGATGCCCCCACATGCACAACATTTTTTTCCTAGTTAACTACTACTATTATCAATAATTCATATTACTTTTACCATCACAAGTTAAAAATAACTCTCATTATGTACATTTATACGAAATTTTGTCCTATACTGCCATGTTAAAAATTTACAAAAAATGCGATCACAGCGCCACCTCTTGATCCATTGATTCCCAAATCTAATCAGCACCCGTTTAAGTCAGGGTCCAACTCAATACCAAGTTTGGTTACATTTCGTTAATTGGTTCGTGAGATACAGCGTCCACAAAATTCGTGATACACACAGACAGATATTTTCTAAAAACTATCAAATCGTGTTCAGGACATCCCGAAACGTGTCAATCCATCCAAAAACGGAGGTCGAAAATTTTCACGAATCCATTACTTTCCCTATATTACATATAGAAGAAAGTAAAAATAGTGTAAAGGCTTTATGTTACGTAATTGTACTATAAGCAAAATAATATCAGGAAAAAAATTTTTAGTTGTTTAAAATGTAGATTGAATTTTATAAAATTATACAAGTTTTCCTATTAGATTAAATAAGTTATAAATTCACTTACAACTATTCTGTGTCATTGAAAAAAAAAATGAATTCATTAAAAACTATATTTAATTTCACCATGAACTATATACTTAGTTTCACCAAAAACTATACTTAGTTGCACATAATAATTGCAGTAAATGAGTATTTGTCTCCGTTGTTTCATTTTACGCTATTACACTTCAAATAATTTCAGCCCAGATCGTAATGATAAAGAATTTTTCTTTGTGTCCCTGTAAAAATCTATAAGGGGTAGATTCACCAACATCTAGACAATTCGTGCGACGGTGACCTATAACATCTGTATAAATTTTCAGTTCAATCGAATAAGGCGTCTAGACGGTATCGCACTTTAAACAAAATAGGAGTCCATAAAGAATGTTTATTTGTGTCCCTGTAAAGAAAAAACTACAATCTATTCACCCAAAATCTATACAGTTCGTGCTACTGTGACATAAAAATGTGTATAAAGCGAATAAAGCGTTTAGACACTATAGCCTTTTAAAACTAGTTGGCATAGGATTACTCTGATGCTCAGTTCCCCGCATCATATAAATGTTCTCATAAATTTCTAGTGCAAGACATATTACATCGTGTTAAGAGAAATGTTTTTGGCCAAACGCTTGACAGAATGAAATACCTGCCAAATAGACTATCCACAGTTCACTTCGATATATTTTCTAATCTATTAATATATTTTATTACGGTCAATTTCGTAGTTAAGTTTTCATGCTACTATTGAAACAATACTCAAAATGCATATTTATATGAAAAATTTACAATTTCGCAATGTTGATAAAATCTTAAATTACGAATAACTTACGAAATTTTCCAATTAGAATATTTGTAGTCAATCATGTTCAAACAAGCATATCATAAATGTTATTTTGAAGTTGTCTGATATATTTATGATTCTCAAAATGGACGTTTATGCGAAATTTTGTGTCCTATTCTGTACTGATAAGTAAAGGAAATTCCAGATAACTTAGGAAAATTTTAAATTAAAAAATTCATAGTCAGGGACGTTCATGCCAGTATCCTAAATGATATTTTAAAAGCATTCTGACATCTTTACGATGAAAATATCCCTCAAAATGGACATTTATGCGAAATTTTGTCCTATTCTGCCATATTCAGTTTCCAATGAGTTACGAAATTTTTAAATTGGAAAATTCATAGCCAAGGATGCTTATACCAGTATCTTATATAATCTTATATTTTAAAAGTAATCTGACAACTTTACGAGGAAAGTAACCCTCAAAACTCAAAATGGACATTTTATGCGAAATTTTGCCGTATACTGCCATTTTAGTTTAACCAAATTAAATTTTTTTCTCGAAATTATTATCTTAATCACAGACATTTATTTTTTGACTAAAATAAAGCCTTTGAAAAAAATCAGGCTTCTGATAAAGATGTAATGTTTATACTAATTATTATAAAATTATTCTTTATTTTCCACAGTTCAAAATTTACACATCGCAATACAGTATAATTAATATAGCGCAGTTTTCTTTCACCACAAGTTATAGAATTCCACATTGACTCGTGACGTGACTTTTGTGAGTAATCTTCAGAATATTTAAAAACACTCCATTTTATTATTATTATTATTTTAACTAATTAATAAATTCAGAATTTTATTATTTCTTATTACTTTTTAATCCATTAAAATTTTTATATTCCCCACTTACATACGAATGAATTGCAAAATGACAATCAGCAGAAAATTGCTAATTAATAGAACTTCACACATGATATATTTCTAGCGCCTTGTATCCCCTAATAAATATAATTCTTAATTAAAATTTTCTAAAAAAAAAAAATTTCTTAAAAGAAAATTACAAGATTTTCTTTTTATTGAAGATTTAAAATTTTTACTTATTTCAGATTAAATTACATCAAATACTGCAAAATAAGATTTAAATAACTATTACTCAGTATAGAAAAATAAAATTGATAGAAAGAACAACAATTTAGTGCATTGGAAGGGGGGGAAAAAACATCAACTTTCACCGTATTTAAAATTATTTTTAAATACCCGTACTTGCTGTTAATAACTCACTTCGAAATAAATAAAAATTATATATATGTTTAAATGTTGTTGTTTAAATCTGGGCGCGAAATTTCCGTTCGTCAGCTCGCCATTGGCGAGTGGAAATTTTACTGTGGCGAGTAAAATTTTTGTCTAAATATGGATAGAATTCTTACAGTACACAGTGCTTAAAAAAAAAAAAAAAAAAAAAATTGATTTAAAAACGTATGATCATGCTGATCTTAGGTAAGGTGACCAGATATCCTCTTTTTAAGAGTACAACGCTCTGCCTTCTTAAATGAAGAAAAAAAAAAAAAAAAAAATACAGGACTAAAACGTCCTCTTTTTTTTTTTTATGTTTTTCGTCCTCTGTCCTCCTTCTCAAATTAAAAGGATTTAGTCCTTAATTTCAAAAATTTCGCAAAACTGGGAAGCTCGATCGGCTGATGGCTGTATCGACCGGTGAACACTAACTTAACAAAAAACAAAACAACAACAACAAAAAAAAAATCTATATTGTCCAGTGACCTTTATAAAAATTAGGGATTTTTTCCTCTTGTATTCGTATATTATTTATTTAAATTATGGTGTACTGATCCAAATTCATCATTTGGGACAAAAATGTTTCCACCACTTGTGTAAAATATAGCTTTTGAATCGACTTTTATACTCATATTCATTCAATTTTGTGTCCTCTAAAATGACCTCTTTTTCAAAATTGAATGTCTTCTATTTTTCTTATAAAATAAAAGACACTGTGTAATTTCTCCTTTTCTTTCTAATAAAAAATTCTGGTCATCTTATACGTAAAAAATAGAGTAAGTTAATCATATTTTGTGGCGAGTAACTTTTTTTTCAGCGAGTGTAATCTAAGTTGAAATTTCGGGCCCTGGTTTAAATTATTTTTGACAATATGACAATGTCATATTGTGTACTGAAATTAATGAATTTAATGAAAAAATATTAATTATATAAAATATTCATAAAGAATAGTTAATTCACTTATCTAATAAACAGAAACTGGGGTTTCTTATTTTTAAATTATAGGAACTGGAACTATAACAAAAAATAGCAGAATAAAATACTAATATTGATAAAATAAATCTCCAATAATCAAACGAATTTTAAATGAATGAATAAATCTCATTTCAACTAGTCAAACCTAACGTCTTAACCAGAAAGCTTTGTATCAGAATCGGTTTTCATTTTACTAGTGCGCACGCGCTTTGGCTCGAAAGGATGGTCTTGGTCTTAAACCGATATTCTCTTTTTCCCAATGGGCCTGCGTAACACTAAATCGAAACGGCACTTCAATCTTCACGATTTAGCTGTCTATGACTGCGCATGCTTTAGACTAAACCGGAATCCCTTTGAATGAATAATGAATAGTTACCTGGCATTATTCCAACTTTATACATTCGGTTTAGCCGGGGATTATATGTTCGGGTGTTCGGATGTTTCTGCATCGATATTTTACGGAAGATGAAATATTTAAATCAGATAAACGATATTAGCGTTAAATCGATATTTTAATTTACATCGATATAAAGCCCAGTCCTACCTACAACATATATTCACAATGGCAGTTTTCATATAAATATCATTTTTATTCTTTACTATAAAAATTACAAGTGGTTCTTTCTATACTTTTATTACTATTTTCTTTTTAATATATTTAATATAGTTTGGTATTTATAAATTTAATATTTCCACAAAATAATTGTTAAACAGTAAAATACTTTCAATCCCCCCCCCCCCCCCAATTGGCACGGTACTTGCAAGTAAGCATTGACCGGGAAGAGGGAAAGTGCTCACCGTTACCCTTAACAGGGACTAAATGTATGCCTTACAATGTATTATACAAAGAAACATGCCTTATCCAGGATTCGAACCCAGGCTCTACCGTGTGGGGGTCAAGGACACTAACCGCCACAATGTAACACTGCAGCTTTTACTAACATACAGTGGTATTTAGAATGAGAATCTATTACAAAACTGATTATAATGATAGAAATTCTGCAAAGTACAGTACTAATGAGCCTTCAATTAAAAACTTTAATTGAGAATAACTCATGCTAGGGGACGCATTTGCCGATAAGGTGACAATTTTCGTAATCAGCTCAGTTAGACCTTTAAGATGATATATAACATATTTAAATACCTTTTGAACAGTTGGTGACCCTCCCTTGTCAGATTAAAAATTAAAAGGTAAAACTAGTATTTCTTTTAAAGGAAACTGAATTCGTAATGTATTATAGACATTTTCTATTCAGAAATGTTGCTGAATTGTTTCAATATGTAAAAATAAAATCGTGAAAAACAAAACTCTGATTGAATCAATCTAATATTCTAAAGATAAATAAGGTCAATTAAAGTCATTTCATTTATAGAATTTGTTGTCTAAATTAAGATTTTCTTTACAACCTCTATTAAAAAGCCATCTCACTGCAGGGCCAATTTTCTATAGAATGATAGAGGGTCCTTTTAGGGAACTTTCAGTGTATATAGATGTGAAAAACTTTCATTATATAATGTCCCCTTGCCGGGGAAAACGTGTCCCCCCCCGTCGGGGAATTTCTGGTGCCACTACTGCCGTAAACCAATCGTTACTTTTTAATATTTACTTTTATGTCTGGAAAATAATAATAATAATAATGCGTAATTTCTTTATTTATTTTTGGCATCAATTTATTTTTTCTTTAAATAATTTTAAAGTTTAGTTAAAATGGGGTTTTTAATTATTATCTTTTGAACCAATTATCCGATTGAACTAAAAATGTACGGCGTTAGCTAAATTTTGTCCTGATTAATAAATATGCCAATTTACGTAGCGATCGGCTGAATGGTGTAGGTATTTATAGCGATCTGGACAGATACAACGACAAACTTTCAGCTGTATTGCTTTATTCAAAGATAATGCAAATTTACACAACGCTAAAATCGCTGAATAAAATCAATAGTCCTTTCGTACAAAAAAAAAAAAAAAAAAAAAAAAAAAGTTATAACATTGAAAATTTACATTGAATTATTTTTACTTATATCCCGTAATGTATCCGAAGGATTTTGCGTGTAAACAAATTGTTTTTCCCGTAAACCAATCGTTAATACTAATCCTGACATATTTTACAGAAAAGATATTTTTGTGCCTTCGTACAGTCATTTCTTTATATTGTGTGGAGGTTAAAGCAAAGGTATAAAACAGGCATTACAGGTAAACTGTAAAGCATCGGAATTCTTTTGTAAGTAGCTGTACTTACTGCTCTACAAAGCAGTACTGGTCTTTGTACCCTTTTCAGTACTGAACAGCATAGTATAAACCGAATAACATTGCATTTGGAAGGCACTGTAAAAATATTAAATGATCCATTTTAATTGGATGCTAAAAGAAAACATTTTTCATTGGATCTATCTATGTAATGGTAGACGTTAGACGATGCCAAATGATAGATTGAAATAATTGGTTGTTGCACAAAAAGAAAGAAAAAATATTTAATAAATTATCTGTTGTTAACTTTTATCAAAGTTCTCATTTTTCTTCCCCCCTTCCGAACCGAAGTTTTAAAGATCCAGAGAAGCCTCTCATCCTAAACTATTTTACTTCAACACTTTTAATAAATCCTATTCTTTACCAATCCTAAACTTTTCGAGAGAAACTTTCGGGTCTTCTCAACTGAATAACGGAATAAGATCTCGGTCAAATAAGAACACCACACTCCACAAGTACTACTCTACTCTCAGTCCCCTGCATGCATCAACCCTTGTCAGAACTGGAGAAATGTCCGCTCTTTTCAAGAAAACCGTTTCGGCTGCGGTGCAAAATCCACTCTTCGATTTCTACTTACCGGGGAACAAAGCAACGAGTGCCTGTCACGCCCCTCTCTACTGTGATTGGAGACAGGAGTCCCCGCCCCTTTCGAGAGTTTCCGATCCGAGACAGGCGACTCACGAAACGGATAGCCTCGTTATCTGACTGCATCGAGAAAGAGAAATTTTATTCCGACTTTTTTCCTTTCTTTTCTCTCTCTCTCTCTCTTCTTTTTTTGAATGAAGCATTATCCATTCATAAAGCAACTGATCATTTTTAACATTTTGCAACAAAGTTGAAAAATGTTTGTGACTACAGTTCGTCTCTCTGTCTATCCGCGTTTAAATTTCCGTAAACATTTTGACTTGAAACTTACACATCACTATCACAAAGTTGATCTCTTCCCTTAAAAATGGAACGCTTCCCACCACTGATGGACCCACGCAGTACATTACGGTCTATCAGAAGCATTTCCTCTGAACTTAATTTAACATTTCACAAAACAGGATGAAATGAACTTGCACGATTCCGACGTTTCTTATGGAATAGAGCAGATTATTCATTCGCCGGGTCACCTAAAATTATTCACATACATTATTTAGATATAAATAAAAATAGTTTGAAACTCATTTTCAGTTTTGTTTCACATTTTTAACGATTTCGGACAAAGTGGAAGGATAAAGGTTAAAAAAAAAATAAAGAAAGAAGTAATGGATACAACTGGAAAATGCTTCAAAATCTATGCAAACTGCAGAATTTTTCTTTTCCTGTCTATTTTTTTTTTTTTTTTAATTATATATATACATATATATATATATATATATATATATATATATATTTTTTTTTTTAAATGATATATATACATATATATATATATATATATATTTTTTTTTTTTTTTTTTTTGAAACCATATTTTATTCGTGTAACAAACAATAAATTTTTCAAATTTAAGAAGTTCTATTTAAGAACATTGCTGAACAAAAATTTATATTTCCATTTAACATTTATAAATTGAACCCTATAAGGTTTGTTCAACAAAATATAGATTCAGGTAACCCCTCTTATGCGGGTTTTGATACATTTTTTTACTTAAAAAAAATTTTTTTTTTAGGGTATTGCAAGATCCCCCCCCTAATTCTTTTCAGTAGGTTCTGTAAAACATCCAATATATATATATATATATGTCTTTTCTTAAACATCTGTTGAAGTTTCACCATTTTGAAGATTATGAATTCATGAAAAAATTCGAACTGTTAAAACGCAATTTAGATATTTCAAATCTGTAAAAATTATAAGAACTGTTACTTGTACATATACTTCGTTGAACAAACTCATTATAGTTCGATTCAGTTATATTAAATGGAATATACAATTCGTGCGACGAAGATCTATAACATGTGTGTGAATTTTCAGTTCAATCGAATTACACGTTTAGAGGCTATCGCACTTTAACGGTGCTTTACTGTACTTACACACAAAAGAAAAAAAAAAACTTTTGATCCGTTTAGGGAGTTATGATATGAAAGGGTTGAAGTGCTTTTTGACTTCTTTCTTTGTGCTCAATTCAAGTGCGATATCTCCAACACTCTAGTACACTCTATGTACACTCTAGTAAGTATATTGTATGTCGAAGCAATACTAGAGTGTATTCTATTATAATTTCGATGCATTGCATGTCGTCAATAATAGAGAAATTTTGCTTTGCGAACCAAAGTGTTCTATAATGAAGACGGGGCGAGAAAAATTTCGCATCGGAATCAAATAGCAACGGAAAATGGATGCTTACAGATTCTGTTATCTTCCTACCTGAAAATACCGGATTGAATTTTTCTTACAGCTACGTATCGGAATTCTCCCCAACCCCGTGAAGGGAAAAAAAAAAAAAAACTAGAATGTTGTGGCTACCACATGACTGTCTTCTATATTTTCCTATACAAATTCACCCAGTAAAAACAATTTATTAAAATTATTATTTAAAAATAAAATATCTTCCATGATAAGGCAGACGATGTCCATATTAGAGAGGTAGTACATATAACACTAAATAATAATAATAATAAAAGAAAAAAAAAAAGGCAATTTTACTCTCGATATATATATATATATATATATATATATGTGTGTGTGTTAAAAATGAAAAAGAACGGAAAACTTTATTTTAAATTATACTACATATGAATTTTTTTTCTTAGTTGGCTATCTCTGTTATAAATAATTCTTTTAAATTTCATAATGATTAGTGAAAAATAATTTTCTTTACGCACGTTTATACAAAAATTTTGCCCTATACCATCACGTTAAACATTTAGAAAAAGCGGGGTGGCAACGTAGATGTTGGACAATTTTTACCAAAAGTGGATAGGCAATCATTTATGTCAATGTGGAACTACATACCCATTTGTATGAAATTCTGTGCAGTCGTTCCTGAGATACAGTTGCCACAAAATTTTGTCTCTCTCTCTCTCTCACACAGTCACACACATACACAGACAGACAGACATTTACTAAAAAATAGTCAAATCGTGTTCTACAGCTCTCAAAACGTGTCAATGCATCCAAAACCTGAAGTTAAAATTTTTTACGAATCCAATACTTTCTTCTATTGAACATAGAAGAAAGTAAAAAATCTGGAGTGACTCCACTCGACTTTCCGAACATTGAGTCATTAACAGTTTTGTAGATAAAGTAAAGAAAGAGGAGTTGTTCAACAAACAAAAGAGAGAAAACCATAATAGAGTGTTTGAGTATTTTTCTCCCTATATTACACGATGTTTCATTGAACGCTACAGAACTTTGAGCCCATAGATCATAATGATAAAGAATTTTTCGTTGTGTCCCTGTAAAAACCTATCAATGCTAGATTCACCAAAATGCTTATAGTTAGTGCAACTGTGATTTATAATATTCATATAAAATTTCAGCTCAATTGAATAAGGTGTTTAGATGCTATTGCACTTTTAAAAATTGGGTCCCATAGGCCATAATGATAAAGAATTTTTCTTTGTGTCCCTGTAAAAAAACTGTAAGTGCTAGACTCACCAAAATCTATACAGTTCGTGCAACTGTGACCTATAACATGTGTACAATTTTTTTGTTTAGATTCATAAGGCGTTTAGACGCTATCACACTTTTAAAAATTTGGCCCCATTGGCCATAATGATAAAGAATTTTTCTTTATGTCCCTGTAAGAAAACTATAAGTCCTAGATTCTCCAAAATCTATTCAGGTTGAGTACCTGTGACCTATAATATGTGTATAAATTTTTTGCTCAATTGAATAAGGCGTTTAGATGCTATCGCACTTTTAATATTTTGGTCCCATAGGCCGTAATGATACAGAATTTTTCTTTGTGTCCCTGTAAAAAAAACTATAAGTGCTAGATTCACCAAAATCTATTGGGTTCGTACTATGGTGACTTACAACATACGAACCAACTTTTAGCTTATTCGAACGAAGCGTTTAGACGCTAGCGTGTTCACTCACAGACATACACACATACATACACACATACATACACACATACATACACACACACATACATACATCATCGTAAAAATAGTGAAAACGGACTCGTTGGACCTCGAAACGTATAGAAACATCAAAATCTCGAATTCGGATTTTTGACATGATTACAATACTTTCCTCACTATAGTGTTCGGAAAGTAAAAAGGGATATGCTGGCATCCGTTCGGTCGAATCAGTCCTCCGATTTTGGACGAGTGGAAGAAATTCCTGGGCACAGAGAACAAAATCGACTGAATGGTTTTGCTCTCATAATGTTCCCACGGTCCCCTCATCGGGCAAAGGAAACATCTTGAGTTTTTTAAAACCGTCAAAGTTAACTTTAGAGGAAAAGAAATAGTTAGGATAGAGTGGACTCTGTTCAGTTACTGACAACGTTTTCAAAAATTTCTCGAATTATAAAATTTTGTTCTCATAAGCTTATAATACATTCGAGGTGAAAGCAATGAACTCGGCAGACGGCCAAGGCAGGTCAGAGATTATGCCGCACTGATATTAGATTGATATTGAATATTGTTTCAAATTAGAATGCCGCACTGATATTTTTCTACACTATTCCTTTGCATAGGTTTATACGAAAAATAAACCGAATCAATCGAAATAAAAGTTTATACGAAAATATACACGCCCTATTCTGGCAAATTATGAAAATATTTCCCTTCTAATGATTTGCAAAGTTTTCAGAGTAGACAGTCGATTTACATTAATGTCTATGGTAGCATCATGGACGATATTTTAAAACTAGTGCTTCTTAAGAATGAAAATATACCTCCTATTGCACGTTTATGCGAAATATTGCTCCCACCCCCGCCTTTTTTTTTTTTTTTTTTAGAATATCGTAAATTTTCAACGAAGTTTTCAAATCATAATGTTAAAATTCAACAGAATTCTGACCAATATCCTAAATGGATGGAAGGAAAATTCTGTAAATATTTTATGTCCGATATTCCTCCAGAACTTTTTATTCATTTCAATCTTTTATTAGAACTCTTTCTATGTAGTAGTCATCAAAATAGGTGCTTCACCCCAAAATAATTTCCTTCTCCTTGATTCTTTTCTAATTGCTTCAGCAGATTTTTTTTGTTTCGCGGTGTAATTTCTTATTAGAAAAAGCGTCTTGAATACTTTCATCTGATAATATATTCTAAATTTACATAATTAAATATACACTAGCTGGCCAGAGACCCATGAAAATTTTTACCAAAAAACATGCTCTCGGGTGCCTGCAGCGCCAATCGTAATTTGTTCTCTGTAAAAGTCGCATAATATTAAAATATAAAAAATTCAAATATTTTGAAGTAAAATCTAAACGTAGCTCTAGTTCAACGTAAACTACACTCAAATCAATTAAAATCAAATAAACCAATCAAATATCTCGTAATTCCTCATAACGTAGCTCTAGTTCAACATAAAATACACACAGATATATGAAAATCAAACAAACCAATCAAATCTCTCGTAATTCCTCATAACGTAGCTCTAGTTCAACGTAAAATACACTCAAACCAATGAAAATCAAACCTCTCGTAATTCCTCATAACGTAGCTCTAGTTCAACGTAAAATATACTCAAATCAATTAAAAAAAAAAAAAAAAAAAAAAAAATCAAATTTCTCTTAACTCCTCATAACGTAACAGCTCTATTTCAACGTAAAATACACTCAAATCAATGAAAATCAAATAAACCAATGAAATATCTCCTAAGATTCTCCATTCTGCGTCATTATAGAAATGGGAAGTTTTATTTTCATGTTTTTATTAATTAAAAGAAAACTAATCAAAACTTCGAAAATAGGACTTCGATGTGCACAATGACCCTACGGAGGGCACCTCTGTGTTAAATCATTTGACTGTCCGAGCTACCGTTTTCGAGAACAGTGAAATATACATATATATATACAAATATTGCTCACTTAATAGTATAAGATACTGTAAGTATTTAATCGAGATTTTTACATTCAATAACCCATTTTCAATACTAAATCAGTGTTTTTTAATATATGCAAATCATTCCTTTCTTCTTTGAATTTCCATTGGATAGTTTCATCTGCTTCATCTGTAAAGGATGAAATGTTTTAAGAATTGAAGGATATCTTGCACAATATGGAAAGGTAAAATTTCTAAAGACGAAGAACCTATCCTTCCAAACGCGATGACTTTTCCAATGATCCTTTCTGAATCTCCGCATACTAATAAGGGATCGATCTTACCGCGCGCATGCGTCGGATGCGGCTGCCATCCCTTGCCGAGAGACAACTTCGATCCTGCTGGGTGTGGAATATCGGACCAACACGGGTACACCTGTATGAATCGAAACGAACGAACGGAACGCTGGAGATGGGTTGGAAACTCCTTCTCACCTGAGAGTGCATTCGAGCGAGGACTGTGGAACGATCATGGCTACCGAATGAATAGTTAGAACACTTTAGTTACTCGGAAAAATACCGGTGCGGGTATCACACGCCTTCCTAGTAGGCCAATTCAAATTTTTATTATTTCAAACATTTTCCAATCGAAGCCGGAAAGGGATTATGAGCAGGGACCGATTGACTCACTTGGAGGCCCAGGACACTCATGTTTAATGGGCCCCTTTTCCTCGTATTTTAATATTACAACAAACAAAACAAACTGTCAGGGATGGAACACGGGCGCAGAATTCATACCACTATCGATGTAAGAAAATTTTCTACTTCTTAAATCAACGATATTATAAGTAGAAAAATTTCTTAAACGGATTCCGGTATGAATTCTGCGCCCGTGTTCCATCCCTGAACTGTATATTTTTGATTCACGAGGTCTAAAAATTCTCTTCACTTCCCATTTTATTGGTAAGATTAAGGCTTAACTAGATCCGATGCTTGTCTGTCGGGTCAATGTACATCGTGCCCATGTATCTACACTGTGGTACATGACTCGGATTTAGTTAGCCTTAGTAAGAGTTTGGAATGCAGTATCGGTAGTATGCAGTTGTATTTGCATTTTGCGAAAGTACTACAATTTTTTTCGATGAGATGATAGTTTCCTCGAAAGATCATACCGCCGATTTATAAAACAGCGCAGTAATACTTCTATCCATTGACGAAAAAAAAAAAAAAAAAAAAAAAAACGATCATTATAGCAAAATTTGGAAATTTTTCACTTTAACTATACTTTTTTTTTAATGTATGACGGAATTTCTTGGAGGCCCCCTCTGTGTGAGGGCCCAGGACACATGCCTCGAATGCCCTGCCTTAAATCAGGCACTGATTATGAGTACAGTTTTTCTGTCTGCGTCCTAATTTCAGTAAACACTTACAGAATTCTTTGAAAGTGATATATATAATTCAAGTCCTTGTGCCTTAATCCAAATAACTAAATAACCCGACTAGTTCGTGCACCTAAAAATAATACATCGCATTGTAGAAGTGGTATATCTATAGCAGCATACATCTATAAAGCATATTTTAATATATTTGTAATGCTCAAAGTATAACGAAATTAATGTTACTTATATGTACAGTCGGGGAAAAAAAAAACGCAGCACTCGACGTAATTTCGTTGCTAATAGATGTAGAAAATGTAATAGGTATCATTCGACGGGGAATTGTGAGTTTCAGAAAATGAACTGAAATTTTGAATTGGGGATCGTCTACATATTAAAACGCGCACCAACTTTGATTTTTTCAATGGTAATGCCCCATTTTTATTTTATATTTGAATTCCTGGGATCACAACAACGCGAAAAAGTATATTAGTTGTATAATTTACTTATTTTTTCACAGAGTTATAAGCGTTCAAAGTTTGAAGGTGCTAATGTTAAATTCATATTTCAAACATTTATTAATATCTTCACAAAAAATAACTTGATCAATATAATTCTTTTTTTACAAGATACAGTGAAGAAACCCAAACATAATCCATCATTACTTTTGATTCTGAAAAATATTTTTAATTTTGAAAAATATTAATGAATTCATATTCATAAAAATTATGAATTATGACCTATATTAATTTTTACATAAAAAGAATCCCAATGCTGAAAAATATAGGTGCGCAAATTTGCAGCTCATTCCAGTTATTAGTTTTCGAGATATAAATAAATCTTTCTTTTGGAGAGGTTTAGGGGGCCGTCTCTTATAAAGTTTTGCATGAGATAACGAATCAAATCTTAAAAAATAACAAGGAAAATTAAACAAATATGTTTATTTTTTATTGACGGGTCAAATTATATAATAACAACGTCAAACGCAAAGAAATAAAATAAAAATGTTGATTTTTAGACATTAGTGTTAGCATCAAGAATTCCTGTTTTCTAAAAAAAGACAAACCCCGCCTTCATCGTTCTTCAAAACAAAACAATACAGAATAGAAAAGTAAATGTGACATTGAGTATTTGTGTTAAACACCTTATTTTATGTTGACAAAAATATGCACAAATGGTATTTACTTCATCGATTACTGGTGATAAATTTTGAATCTTTTAAACGAACACTAGAAGAAAAAAAAATAACTAAATAGGCGGGGTTTACTGTTTTAAATAGAAAAATTGGTAAATGTAAAAACTATCAATTAAAAAAAAAAAAAAAAAAAAGAGTGTAATTGGAATGCAAGACAGGCTTGTAAAATCGTTTCTTAAGTTAAAGGCTTTATCATTTGCTTCGTATATTGCTTTATTTTTATTTATTTTTTATTTTGTAGGGGGGAGGATTATTATTTTAAGGATATTTTAGTCTTTAAATTTTTAGTAATACATTTTAATTTTATATATTTTTTAAATATACTTTTATTTTTACAAATATATTTTAACACTTTTTACGACCGCAGGATTTTGTAATTTTGACAGTAATATCCGCCTAAGGGCGTTATTCTCTCAAAATAAAGTATTTCAGAACAATTTTTCTGTATTCACAATTATATTACAAATACAGTATAATTATATTCTTTCTAATCAATATATTTCTATCCATAGTATATTTTATTGCAAAAATATGAACACTGGGTACACACTTAAGAAATAAGTAACACACAAATTACGAAAGAAACGCCTACTAAGAGAGTTACCGATTTTCAAATGACGTGAATCTACGTCAGCAGTCACGAAAGGGTTAATTAAGAAATTATATTTTCATAGACATTATAAAACGAATCGTACAGTTCCAAAGAATTCAACTGACCCAAAACTGGTAATTGCGATTAAAATTGTTTAATATTTACTTCATAAACCTTACAATAATTTATCCGAAAAGATTTAGTTTATGCGTTGTTGTATATATATATCTATATTATTTTATTCCATTTCATATTTTATGTTACACCTACGAAAGAAAATTCAAGCTTTATTGGTGATCACTATAGCCATAATAGACACTTTTATTTGAAAAGTATTGCACTTTTTTCAAAAAGTATAGTCTAGACAAATCGCAAGTGTAATAACAGACCTAAAATTATTTTAAAAAAGTACTGAAGTATATAAAATCTGAGAAACTGAATTCAGAATAATTAAGGAACTGGAAAATGGTCATTTTTTTATTTATTTTTATAATTATTTTTTTCCTGAAAGATTTCCGGTGTAAAACATTAAAATTTTATCTGTTTTTTATAGGATCTTAATTTTATTTTTCTACATTTACAGATAACCCCCTAACACACTTTTAATTATAACTCTTTAAATACTAAAGATAAAGTGTACAAACAGTATACTTTTCCGCACTGCCAGACTCTCAGAAATTTGAATATGAAGTCAAAATTGGGTGTTCCTATTGAAAAAAATGAAAGTTAGCGCTCATTTCAATATGTAGATAACCCCTGATTCAAAATTCGACAGCATTTTCAAAAAGTGCATTTAATTTCCTGTTGAATGGTGTCTATTAAATTTTTCTGCGTCAATTAATAATGAAATTACAAAGAGTGCTGCGATTTTTTTCCCCCGACTGTACAAAAGCATGTTTTTAAAGGATGAAATATAAATAGCCTTAAGAAGGTTTAAAACATTTATATACTTTACGGAATAGGATTGCTTGAAGTACTTTTTCAGGCACTCAATGCATTTTTAAAACTTTCCAACAATCCTGTAAAAAAATTTGGACCATTTTGCACCAAAAATCGGTGTCCATTTGCAGACTATAAAAGATAGTGCCCAATTTTACTACATTTTGGTATTTTCATCTACACCGGGAAAGAAGAAGAGGCTGCACCCTTAATCAGTGGTTTTGGAACACCAAACAAAAAGTAATATCTGCACCATTTCATGGTGCATTTAAAAATCCCGATTTTTGGCGCAACCCTACCTTATAAATTCGACCAGTCATAAACACCTATTTTTGGTGCCACTTTTCCCTGTTTTTCAGTGCAGATATAATACTGCGAAGTTGCGCATTATTGTTTGAAGCAAGCAAACTAAAACTAGTTTTGGGTGCAACATAGCAATCCCCCCCCCCCTTTATTTTTCTTTTTTATAACGAAGGAGATATTTAAGCTGCTATATTTTTCAGACATTTTCTCTCCAGACTAACTTTTTCCTTTTTATTTATTTTTTTTTTTTTCTTTTCACTTTTCAAATATTTTACTTTTTAAATTTTAAATGTAATTTATTCATTGGATTTACAATTTAATATTAACAAAATAAATAAATAAATAAATAAATAAATAATAAAATAAAATAAAATAAAATAAAAATAAAATAAAAATAAATAAACAATAAAAATAAAATTTTATACATATTCTATGCAATATGTATGCATCATATACAACATAATAAACTTATGAATTTGGAATATTACTATTTCGAATCGAAACAACTGTTGCGAGTTTTTTTTTTTCCTTCAATTTATGGTATCTTTATTTATTCCTTTTTAACGCCAATCCTTCAGTGCCTATTTTTGTTTCGCATGCGTGTTATACTCTTTGTGCCTGTAAAACTACTTTCCCAGTGCGGAGAGTGTTCGCGGGGCGAAATCCGACAAGCAAGCAAGGGAAAGTCGAACGGCGTATCAAAAGGTTTTCTCGCTATTTCTTTTTCGGTGATTCATTCAATTTGGATGACCTATTTAACAGATATAAGAAGAAACTAGTATGTTGTGGCCACCACAAGACTTTCTTCTATATTTTCCTAAGCAAATAGACTCAGTGCAATTATTGTTTTAAAAATGTTATTTATTAAAGTTATTTATCAGGATGAATGCAGACGATTTTCATTTTAGAGAAAACTAACACTAAATATAAGAAAACAAATATAGTTTTATTTCAAATAATTAATATTTAAAAAAATGCGTTTTCATCCATTCTTGCATTTTAAGTTTCGTACCGTTATACGCCATAGAAGTTGAGATATTATCTTCCCGTTCTCGGAGAAATTTTCAGTGTAGCAGGTGTCGTCTATTGCATTCATATTGAATCAGCATAATGTCTCCTAATGACTTTCTCACATATCAAGCTTTGTTTGATTACACGCGATGGAACCTGAGATATTGCTTTCCCTTAAATTGCGGTTATCGCTGTATTCACATTGTGCAAAATTTTACGATCTTAAAGAATATAAGAAAGGATTAATTCATTAGCCCCCCCCCCCCCAACCAAAAAAAAAAAACAACCCCCCCCAAAAAAAAACATACAAATATATTCCATAGTATGCGCAAGAACGTGTTTAAGTTACAAGTGTTCCGTAGCTTTCAAAATACAGGGTAATCCAAAGTATTTGTGCTTTTTTACTTTCTTCTATATTCAATAGAAGAAAGTATTGGATTCGTAAAAATTTTCGACCTCGGGTTTTGGATGGATTGACACGTTTTGAGAGCTGTAGAATACGATTTGACCCTTTTTAGAAAATGTCTGTTTGTGTGTGTGTGTGTGACAAAATTTTGTGGCAACTGTATCTCAGGAACACAGAATTTCATACAAATTGGTATGTAGTTGCACCTTGACATAAATGAGTGCCTATCTTGGTAAAAATTGTCTTACAGGTTGCGTTGCCATCCCGCTTTTTCTAAATTTTTAACAAGATGATACAGGAGAAAATTTTGTATAAATGTGCATAAAGAGAATTATTTTTTAGTAATCATTATGAAATTTACAAGAATTATTTATAATAGAGATAGTCAACTGGAAAACAAATTTTTGTATGTGTAGGAGCCTCGCCAACTTCCCTGGGGGTGAAGTCCCCCTTCGAGGGGAGTCAATTTTCATGATGGGTATCTTTCAAAAGAGCTCGCCCATACCTTTAAAACGAATGGTTGAACCATCGATGTGCGATAATTTAAAACAAAGTTATCGATTGTTTTCATTCTTAACAACAACAACAACAATAATTTTTTTTTTTTTTTTTTTTTTTTTTTTTTAAATGTAATATTGACAATAAAATTGACTTTTTTTGTTATATTTAGTGTTATGCTACTTCTCTAATGTGAAAATAGTCTGCATTATCATGGAAGATAATTCTTTTAAATAATAATTTTAATAAATTATTTTTACTGAGTGAGGTTGTATAGAAAAATATAGAAGAAAGTCATGTGGTGGCCACAACATACTAGTTTTCAATTTGTGGTTGGTCTCCTCATTGCATTCTGCACTAAATCGATAGGGAAAAATGTAAGTTTTCAAATGTTCTTTGCATGCCTGAAGTTCGAGACCATTTCGTCCAGAATTAAAAAAAAAAAAAAAAAAATTGATAAATTGATTACCCGCTATGTGTTACGTCGTAAAGATAATATTCTATCACAGGCCTGACCAACACAAAACTATTGGTGGCCTGCCCTGGAAATCCATTTTATTCAGGCGAGCCGCATTTTACGTATACACGTAATTACACACTTATACACAAATTTCAAATTTCTCAAAGGGGTTCTAAAATTTTTGTACGTTCTTATTTATTTAGTATATTTATTTCAATCTTAAATATTTCTTTTTTCTTTTTTTTTATTGATACATTAACTTTTTTCAAGTCTATTAAAACCCTTTCAACTTAATCTCTTTTAGATTGAAACTTTTTCCTAAATCCACCTATAAAACTCTTGTTTTTCCAGTTCAGAGAGCATTCTCGGGGCGAAATCTGACTAGCTACGTTTGTAGGTTATGTGTGGCATTAGAACTTCTAAGTTATTTTAAAGATTTTTTTTTTCTCTTTTTTTTTTAATTTACAAAATTTTTCGATTATTAAGAAAACTATTATGTGGTGACCACCCTAAAACTTCTGCATTTTTCTATATAAATTCATGCAGTGCAAATTATTTATTAAAACGTTAGAAGTTAAAAAAATTTCGTATATTCCCGCTCTTCGACGTCAATAGAAATTTGCAATTGCTCTATTCGTGAGGTAAATTCTACAATTTTTGTATGTAAACTCAGTTTTGTTTGCAGATTTGTAATACAACTTCAGATTTGTTCTGTTTCTTGAGTTTTTGTTTTGTTATCGGTAGTTACATTTATCCCAGTTAAGTGAGGTAAGTGTAATTTTTTGTTTAAGAAAGCACTCTATATTTCTTAATATATTGTTTAAGGTTAGAATAAGCCGAGGTTACATTTGTCCTATACTATGAGTCAAGTGGAACCATGAAACCCAAAATTTTCAATACTTCTTCTTTAAAAGGGTATATTGTTAAATTATTGGGTTGGCAACTAAGTTCCTGCTGTTTTTTTTAAATTAGAAAAATCTGTATGACATTAAATACTTTTGGCACGAAATTGTATATCATTCGAAAGAGAATATATTGTTCTACCTAAATATATGTTTCGTTGTTACTAAGATATACATTTTGTTGTTATTTACAGATCATTAACATAGCATGTCAAGTTGAGAAGAATGAGCATTTTTGACACCTCCTTCTTTTTGCCTTTAATGAACGTTCTAAGGCCACAGAAGCTGCTCGCAACATTTGTGCTGTGTATAGAGTGGGCGCTATAGCTGAAAGAACCGCCCGTGATTGGTATGCAAAGTTCAAAAAAGTAAATTTTGATCTCAAAGACGCACCTCGTTCTAGCCGTCCAGTTGAGTTCGAATCACCTTTTGCATGAAAATCCTCGTCAAACAACAAGGGAACTGGCAGAGACAATGAATTGCTCCCACACTAATGTAGAGAAGCATCTTCACTTAATGGGCAAATTTCAGAAGTGTGGAACGGCGGGAACTTAGCTGCCAACCCAATATAAGGAACTAATATATATATATATATATATATATATATAAAGCGAATAAGTTGTAATTTATGTCTAAAATGTTTTATCGGTGTAAGTATCACAGCAGCTGAGCAAGATGATGTCAAAGTCGGACTGTGACAAATCGTGCTTATCCCGCTTCCCCCTCCCACCTTATATATTTTCCTCAGTAGTATTCTATTGATTGTTGTATAGTTACCATTTCAAAACAAGATGGATACAGCATCGAAATGAAAAAAAAAAATATATATATATATATATATATATTCCATCGAAAATATCACGATTTCACATAAATCTTCTCTTTAATTCTTCGTGTTATGATTTTCTTTAGCACACGCATTCCGAGTTTCAAATTTTAGACAGTTCTCTATATTCCCGACACCCCTTTACAGTTGGATTAAAATTGAAAATACATCGGCCCTCCCTTTCTCTTTTCCCGAGGCAGCCGATTCCCGTACCTGTTGAGTGGAGTTCCCACCCTCTCTGCGAGACCGCCAGGGGGCGCTGCGGCGAGGGGGTGTTCGGATGGAGGAGCGGACTGCTCCGCCGCATCCCATTTTTTGTGGTGCTCTCTCTCTGTTTGTGTGCGGTGTTTCTGACTCTCTGTCTTTCTCTGGATTGATCCCGGGTCCGATACCCAGTGTTGTTTTCCCTCCCCTTTACTCGACTCGCGCTGTATTCTCTAGGATATGCTGTGTTCGTAAATGTTCGAAGGTGAGTACCATCATTTCTGTATTTTTGTTTTCACTTTTTTTTTAAAAGAATAAGAACAACGGAACTTTAAAATAAACTACGTACACCCAGAGAAAGGGTCTAATTAAAACTGAGAAATGTGTTAAGTTGTTTTAGAGTTAAAAAAAAAAAAAAAAACTAGTATGTTGTGGCCACCACAAGACTTTCTTTTATATTTTCCTATACAAATTCACTCAGTACTTAACACTTAAAAAATATATATATATATATATATATATATATATATATATATATATATATATATAGTATATATATCCAAGTTTTTTTTTTCGTTAAAAGTAAAAAAAATCGATAACTTTGTTTTAAATTACCACATATTTATAGTTCAACCATTTGTTTTAATGGTATTGACGAGACCTTTCGAAAGATACCCATCTTGAAAATTGACTCCCCTCGAGGGGAGACTTCCCCCCAGGGGGGTTGATGAGGCTCCTACATATACAAAAAAAAATTCCCAGTTGACTATCTTTATTATAAATAATTCTTGTAAATTTCATAATGATTACTAAAAAATAATTCTCTTTATGCACATTTATACAAAATTTTGTCCTGTACCACCATGTTAAAAATTTAGAAAAAGCTGGAGGGCAACGCAGCCTGTAAGACAATTTTTACCAAAAGTTGATAGGCATTCATTTATGTCAAGGTGCAACTACATACCAATTTGTATGAAATTCTGGGCAGTAGTTCCTGAGATACAGTTGCCACAAAATTACACACAGACAGACAGACGGATAGACCGACATTTTTTAAAAATGATCAAAACGTGTAAATCCTTCAAAAACCCGAAGTCAAAAATTTTTACGAATCCAATACTTTCTTCTATTGAATATAGAAGAAAGTAAAAAAAAAAAAAAAAAAAAAAAAAAAAAAAACAGTTACAAGATATAATTACAAATTTACCAAATTCCTTCGCTTTTGCTTATTAAATTTTATTAACAAAATACTTTGCTTCTCTTTACAATATTTATTGTACACTTGTAAGTAAAAAAATAAATAAATTCTGTAAGAAAAACAAAATATTTTTTGTTCGAATAGCAACAAAAATTATTTTGTTAATCTAACCGAAATTTCTATACAAACACGCATTTAAGAGGGTATTCTGGTCTAGAGGCATAAATTTTGGGTTGACCTCGATTAAAAAATTTAAAAGATATTTCTTGACATTTTAAAAAAATACGCTTAAAATAAAATAAAATAAATAAATATAAAAAATAAAAAATAAAATCGACAACTGTTAAAAATTTCCGTAAATTTAATGTAAATATTTATCCAGAGTCTCTGTAAATTGACAGTAATTCTTAGGTAAAAGTGAACATTCGAGATTCTCGATCTTTATTCTGTATTTTTACCTAATTTAATTATTTAAATTTTTTACCTAAAATTAAAAATGACTGTTTCTACTTTAGAAAAAGCATTTCAAGTCCGAAATATATTCTCACTAATAATTAATTAAATTGATAATTAGTTATTAAAATAAATGTATAAAATAAGTTTTTTAACATCTCCGTTTATTTTTCTCTGTAATTTTACGTAAGACCGTAATTTTACGTAAGATAATAGATTACAGAGAGTTTTCTGTTGAAATTTTTAACAGTGTGGAAAAGATAGCGCAAACTTTCTCGGGCATGTACTTTAAAAGAAGCTTTGTACACTCAGAGAGAAAGGGTTTGATTAAAGCAATATATTTTTAAATTTTAATTTTTTTTAAATTGGATGGGGTTATTTTGTTATTTTAAAACAAATTTTTACTATAAGTAAAAAATCAGTATTGTATTAAGATTTACTATTAACAAATTTACAAAAATTTTTTGTATTTGCTGACTAAATCTTTAACTACCGCATTATGAAACATACAAAATGCATTTGAAATACATTTTTTTACCATGTTACCATGTTTTTATTAACTTCGATTCTTGGTTGTTTGTGTGTTTGTTTGTCCGGTACAAATCTTGCAATCGAATTTTAACTCACTTCCCTACTAGCTAGACATTTGAATCTTTCACAGTAGCTCAGAACCCGGTGACGACACACTACTTCGAAGTCCGATTTTCGAATAGTTTTCTTTTAATTAGTTAAAATATGAAAATAATAAGCTCCTAATAGCAATAAAAATAGCCATCAAAATATTAGCTATAATTGAATGGTTGCCAAAAATAATTGGCGAGTTCATTTTCTTTCGACATAAAAATAAATACATTTAATTAAAGGTGAGCATTCAAAAATTGTAAAAAGTTAAATGATGCATCTGGCAAAAATGGACGTCATGATCACTTTAAAGATTTTATACACATTGATAAGTGCTAATGTAGTTCACGATGCTAATATACGTTGTTCTAAAAAGAGTAATATTTTATTTTTAAAACCAACTTTTTTTTTTTTTTTCAATGTTATTATTATTTCACTGAACTGAGTCCGTGTGCTTAAATATTATTTTTCATCCTCGCGTATTTTATTGATGATTCATCAGAAAATTTAAAAACATGGTATATAAAAAGTTTTTTTTATCTTATAATTATTAGCTTTTTAAGTGCATTTTTAAAAGGTATATGAAATAATAATGATAATAAAATTAAACAAAAGTCAAAATATTTTGGCTCACCCTGTAAAAGATAATACTTGAAATGCGTCTTGGGTGCAGTATGTGATTATGCGAATTCTTCTCATTATCTGTTCAAATTTTTGTGAGACTACCACCTATATTCAGGGAGAGAGAACGATTTCTTTTTTAAAAATTGCAAATACAAATTGCCACTTTATTTAATTATAACGCGTAGAGTATTAAGCTCAGTGCAAAGCCATTTTTAGGATATTTGGCGCACTACATTAGACACAGAATGCTGCAATCAGAATGAAAAAATGATAGGAGCCCTTTTACTAAATAATTTTTAACTTCACACGCGCGAACTTCTAAAAAATTTCGTTTGCGTAACTGAATAGCCAAAAATACTGAGCTACTTATATGAAAATCCCAAACGAATACTGAGTAAATTCAAAACGTTACGAAAGATAAAATCAACAAAATTTATAATGTTCTTTTTTTTTTTTTTTTTACCTTTAGAGCTATAATGACGCCAATTTTACTTTGCAAGTTTAATTTTTCACAAAGTTTTTTATATCAGTTTTAATACTTACGCGTGAATTTCTTTTCATTTCAAAAAAGTTTAAAATTAACTCTTGAATGTTTTCGGCAACCATTAAATATTAAAATAAATTGTGTATATTTCTCTAAAAAAGGGCTCTTTCAACTTTTTCGATAGTGATTAATATTAAATTTCTTTTCTTAAAAAAAAAAAAAAAAAAAAAAAAAAGATTTTGATGAAATTCTGGCAAAAGCAGAATTTAGTTTAGCACGGAGGACTATTAATTTTTTTTTTTTTTTTCAAATTACAACATCGCTTTCAAATTATTCAATTACTAGCAAACCCAACGAGATATATAAATTAGAGTGCTGATTCAATGGATGAAGGATTAGCTTTCTGTGGTTCAAGATGAATCACGTGACATGCTCGAATAGGTTGCTGTGTTTGGCCCTTTATCGCTATTTTGGCATTTAAAATATCAGTTCAACAAATTATCATTATTATTAGGTAACATGACAGTCCTATGACCGAAATACATTGCTTTTAAAATAATTTTACACATATTTCACATTTTAATAAATAATAAAATACCTTTCTTTTCATCGTTTCTGAACAAAGTTTAAAAGTGTTTATAAAACAAAATTTAAACTTTTAAAGAGCTAAATTTAACAACAAATAATAATTTTTCAACTATTTTTAAGCATTTTGTCGGTTAAAGTTCAACTACACGAAATAAAAAAGAAGTAAAATCAAAATCAAAATGGTTTAGAACAAAAGAATATTAAACTACGTAAAGTAAACAAAAACATTGAAACCGTTGCCATAGAAATGTACTGAAAATGAGCTGTTACCAAGGAAACCACCGAATACGCATGTGCAAGGAGAGCATGTCACATGACTCATCTTGGACCTTCTCAAGGGTTACCATTTATCACTCTACTTTATATATCTCGTTGAGCAAACCCATGCGAAATTTTCGCAGTTTACTTCGTTCATTTTTTCTTTAAATTTATTTACCTTTAAAATTTGAAACTTATAAGTCTTATACCAATTTCAACATCCAAATACAATTTTAATTCACCAGAAGCCAAATTATTATTAGTTTTTGTGGTATGAAACGCTTATGATAATTAAACCAAATCAAAGAAAAGTTTCAAAATAAAATTCACATTTGAGGATCCAGTTTTCCTATTTTGCCAGGCAAAATTGCTTTAATGAAAGACCCCTATGGCGACTTTCAAATTTTTGCCGCCACGTTGGCGAGAACCCCTTTATTTTACTTCATTTATTATTACTATTATTACTATTTATTCATTTTGGCACAATTTTTTGTTAAAAACACTTAGCACCTATTTTGACTATATTTTTGATTATTGCGTTTTTCAGTCAGTTTTTGATATTTTGTTTATGTCTTTAAAGCATTGCTGTGGGTTTAAAATGACGCTTGCAAGGATTGTAAAGATGCAACTTTTAAAAATAAGTTTTTCCATAAAATGATCTAATCAGACAGTGTCGTCATTTATTATTATTATTAGATCACTGAACTGAGTCCGCGGCCTTAAATATTACTTGTATGTTATTTTTTATCCTCGCGTATTTTATTGTTACACTATCGTATCGGTTCTACAAAATATAATCGTAATCGGTCCACGTTAGAGGATAGGCATTTTTGATAAATTTTCGATTGCGATAAATGTCCAGCCATCGTAAAACTGGCGACAACGTTTTATCCGTAGATTGATAGTCCTCCGTACAAAAAAATAAATGAATAAATTATGCCTATCACCTATGCCTATAGCCTATCATTAAAGAAATAAGTAGTCAATTTCTTTTTAACTGAAATGCAAAGAAGTCTCAAAACGTGCAAATTCATCGAAAACCGGAAATCGAAATTTTTTTTGTATCTTCTACTTTCTTCTCATATATGCAAAAGTTGGTAATAAATCCACTTTTTTTTAAAACAAGTAGTCAATTTTAGTTAATTGAAATGCAAAGAAATTTCAAAACGTGTAAATTCATCGAAAACCAGAAATACTTTCTTCTTATAAATGCAGAAGGTATAGTAATAAATCCAGTAAAAATAATAATAATAATAATAAATAAATAGTCAATTTTAGTTTTAAAATAAAAATTTAAGTAAAAAATCATTTTTTAAGATTATAGAAGCTTTTTATTGTGAATCCCTAAAAAGCATAAAAAAAAAAAAATATATATATATATATATATTGAAGTAAAGACATGCTATAAAGAAATGAAAGTTTTAACACTAATGAAATTTTAGAGAAAAGTACAGGTATTTCCCTTTTGCAAGAGATGAAAATTTTTAAATATTCAAAATATTTTAAAAAGCATTCGAGACCAATATTCTTAGTTGCCGAAACGTCAGTGGAGGCCCTACATTGAGACTCAAAACGGTTTTGGGCTGTGTCTGTCTGTCCGTCTGTCTGTCTGTCTGTCGCGCGATAGCGGCCGCAAAATTAGCGCTATTGACTTGAAATTTGGTACACATGTTCATGAGCCCCACGAAATTAGCTGTATAGTTTTTGGTATGTATTCCATTTGTAGTTCGTATACAGGGACACGCCAAAGTTTTTCTTATCATTACGGCCTATGGGAGGAATTTGTACATATCGCGATAGCGGCCGCAAAAATAGCGCTATTGACTTGAAATTTGGCACACATGTTCATGAGCCCCACGGAATTAGCTGTATAGTTTTTGGTATGTATTCCATTTGTAGTTCGTATACAGGGACACGCCAAAGTTTTTCTTATTATTAAGGCTTATGGGAGGAATTTGTATGTATCGCGGTAGTGGCCGCAAAAATAGCACTATTGACTTGAAATTTGGTACACATGTTCATGAGCTCCACGAAATCAGCTGTATAGTTTTAGGTGTGTATTCCATTTGTAGTTCGTATACAGGGACACGCCAAAGTTTTTCTTATCATTACGGCTTATGGGAGGAATTTGTATGTATCGCGGTAGTGGCCGCAAAAATAGCGCTATTGACTTGAAATTTGGTACACATGTTCATGAGCTCCACGAAATCAGCTGTATAGTTTTTGGTATATATTCCATTTGTAGTTCGTATACAGGGACACGCCAAAGTTTTTCTTATCATTACGGCCTAAGGGAGGAATTTGTATGTATTGCGATAACGGCCACAAAAATCACGCTATTGACTTGCAATTTGGTACACATATTCATGAGCCCAACGGAATCAGCTGCATAGTTTTAGGTGTGTATTCCATTTGTAATTCGTGTACAGGGACATGCCAAAGTCATTCTATTATTACGGCCTATGAGAAGAATCTGTATGTACCGCGATAGCCACCGCAAAAATCAAGCTATTGACTTCGAATTTTTACCGAAACGTCAGTGGAGGGCCTCTGTTGAGACTCAAAAGGATTTTGTGTTCCGTCTGTCCGTCTGTCTGTCTGTCTGTCGTGCGATAGCGGCCGTAAATATCACGCTATTGACTTGAAATTTGGTACACATGTTCATGATCCCCACGAAATTAGCTGTATAGTTTTGGGTGTGCATTCCATTTGCAGTTCGTGTACAGGGACACGCCAATTTTTTTTTATCATTACGGCCTATGGGAAGAATTTGTATGTACCGCAATAGCGGCCGCAAAAATTCTCCGATTAATTTGCAAATTGACACATATATTCAGGCTCGGTATAGAAATAGCTATTTATTTTTTTAGGCCTATACTTTTTATGGATTGTATGGATTGTAGACAGGGACACGCCAAAATACTTCACATTACGGCGTATGAGGTAAATTGCGTTTAAACGCATTTTAACATCTTTACTTTGCAATCAAGAAAATTAAACTAGCGTACATGAGTAAGATGTTTAACTTATGTTGTTTGAAGAAAATATGTGCTCTTAAGCTTTCTAATTAATGTACAGGACCTTACAAAATTGTTCTGACAATGTCACGTAGTCATCCAAACTATGTTAAATTTGGAACAATTATTAATTTTAAACGCAAAGTAAGCTGAATAGTTTTTACAGGTGTATAGAATGTTTATGGTTTGTTTACAGAGACACGTAAAAGAATTTCGTAGCATTAGAGCCTATGGACAAACTTTTATTTAAGAGCGCACTTTAATGCGTTTATGCTGCATTGAACTTAATAAAATTATCATACATTATAAAGATGCTTAAAATTATGTTTACTCTTAAAAAAGGTTATGTATAGACTAAATAATTTATGGGACCACACAAAATAATTCCGAGTATGTACTGTAATCATCCGAATGATGTCAAATTAGTTTGAAAAATTAATGAGTTATAATTAATTAAGTTTATTCTTATTATTGGCGTTTATAATGACTGTGGCTACTTTTCCGGGATATATAAAATAATTTCGTACTATTACGGTCTATAGTCGATATTTCTTAAAAGTTTATTTTAACATGGTTACACCCCATCAAATATAATGAATTTATGTTAGAATTTTAAAAGCATGTTTTCTTGTTGATAATTGTGGGCATAGAATTGGAAATTAGTTTAAAGGTTACGCAAAATATTTCCGATATGCTATGTAATTTTTTTTTTTTAATGAAATTTGGTAGTTATGAAATTTGGTATTTATGAATTTCAGGGAAATAATACAAGACCGTCGTTCATTAAGAATACATATTGTTGCGTACTTGGGGGTCCGTAAGTTGTCCGAGAATGAAAGGCAAAACTTGCGAAAATTCAGTGATGTATTCACAGGAAGTTCCAGAAAAATACAGGTCTATAAACCAAGTATCTGCTTTAATTCAACCAGTAAACACAGCTTAAACAACAGCCGTTAACAGCAAAACAACGGTACAAACTATTTAGCAATAACACATAAAGAAAGTCTCATCTAAAGAGGCTCAAAGCAAAGCAAGAATTTCACGAAACTGACACAGATCTGAGACTGACTGCCTTGGCGAAAAAATGATCCTTTTATACTTTTCTATCGAACACAGACTGTTCTGGAAAATTCTCGTATCTCATAATGAGATTAGAGCTTCCATATTTGGTATATCCCTAATAAGGATTTTCTCGCAAAGGTCGCCAAAAAAAAAATCGCCTAGGAGGGAAACAGTCGCCAAATTTGGCGCCAAATCCATTTCTTCCATTATTGGAGTTTTTTAAAGCGTTTTTAAAGGAAAATTAGGCTATTTTAACGCTATAAGGACTAGAAATGCACAAAATTAGCATTTTATCGACTTTCTAAGCCTTTTTGAAAGAATTGATACAAAAATAAATGCAATTATTTACAATTCCGTAACACTTTATAAGATATGCAAATAGAGACATAGCGGGGGGTTGAGGGGGGCGGCAGCCCCCCTCAGGAATGTATCTGATTATGGTAACAAGTCGATCGA